>CM073002.1:133006855-133637855 GCA_037038555.1 Rhynchonycteris naso | reverse complement strand
CGTGGGCGCGGGCTGGATCGACGTGCAGAACCCGAACGGCGCGGCGGCATTGCCCGGCTCGCTGCACCCGGCCGCCGGAGGGCTCCAAACCTCGCTGCATTCGCCGCTCGGAGGCTACAACTCGGATTACTCAGGCCTGAGCCACTCAGCCTTCAGCAGCGGCGCCTCCTCGCACCTGCTCAGCCCCGCAGGGCAGCACCTCATGGACGGCTTTAAGCCGGTGCTGCCCGGCTCCTACCCGGACTCGGCCCCGTCGCCGCTGGCCGGCGCGGGGGGCTCCATGCTGAGCGCGGGGCCGTCGGCGCCGCTGGGGGGCTCCCCTCGCTCCTCTGCGCGTCGCTACTCCGGCCGTGCCACCTGCGACTGCCCCAACTGCCAGGAGGCGGAGCGCCTGGGCCCGGCGGGTGCGAGCCTGCGACGCAAGGGCCTGCACAGCTGCCACATCCCGGGCTGCGGCAAAGTGTACGGCAAGACGTCGCACCTCAAGGCGCACCTGCGGTGGCACACGGGCGAGCGGCCCTTCGTGTGCAACTGGCTCTTCTGCGGTAAGCGCTTCACGCGATCCGACGAGCTGCAGCGGCACCTGCGGACCCACACCGGTGAGAAGCGCTTCGCCTGTCCGGTCTGCAACAAGCGCTTCATGCGCAGCGACCACCTCAGCAAGCACGTGAAGACTCACAGTGGCGGCAGCGGCGGTTCCGCCGGCTCCGGCAGCGGTGGCAAGAAGGGCAGCGACACCGATAGCGAGCACAGCGCCGCGGGCAGCCCGCCCTGCCACTCCCCGGAGCTGCTGCAGCCCCCCGAGCCCGGGCACCGCAATGGCCTGGAGTGACGCGCACCCGGCGACTGTCCCTCCCCTTGGCGTCCTCCCACCCGTCTTCGCTCGGTCTGGGTCTGCCCTGGTCCCAGCTGCAGCCTCTTTCTACTGCTTACTGCTCGCGCTCTCTGTCTCTGTTCCTCTCTTCTAACCCCCTCTGTGACTTAACTTAGTAAAGGGGATATGGACAAGTAAGTAACAAGTATTGCCGTCCCGGGCCCTGGCTTTCCCTCTCCACCCGGTTACACCGTCGATGCCCCACACAGCTCGAACTCGCGCCTCGCCTGGCCTTTAATTCTCACCCTCCTCCACCCCACCCCCAACCCCGGCTCCCCGTCCTCTCTCCGCCATCCCAGGGTGTGACTGGCCTACTGGCCTATCTTTTAGAAAGAAGCGTCCCTGGAGGTAGAGTTGGGCAATTCCAGTGCCTGGGAGACCGGCCTCTGCCCAGGTGGGAGCAATTCGGTTGAGCAAGTTTGAGCAGCGCCATGGGGAGGACGAGGCAGGAGGCCTTAGTAGGGCATCCCGGCCCCGGCAGCCACCGACTTGGTTTCAGAACAGCCTGGCGGGTGCCCGCCCTTTGCCGAGCTGTCGGCGCTTTGTGCGGGTGCCTGTCCGCACCGAGATCCGGAGTTTGCTGAGTCTAGCTCTCCCAACGTCAGCTCTGCCTCTTTTTCTTTGTTCCCTGGGGTGGAACCGATGCAAATTTCAGCTAAAGACAGTCTCGGTGAATCGCTGCATCAGCCTTTCATCTTTATAACTTTTTTTTTTACTAAAATCTTGAAGAAATAAAAAGGCACATCCTTCCACTTGGTTTCCCGTCTAGATAGTTTTTCCTCTAGCAGTGAGCAAATCTTTCTTCCTGTTGCAACTGTGCTAATATTGATCCCAAAGTTATTTTGATCGCATTAACTTAACTTATGGGGTGGGGGTGGGGTGAGGGTAGGTGTCTTTCTTATGCAAAAATGCCCCTTTCCGGTGAGACCAGATTCACTATCTCCGTGTTTGTCCTTTTCTACCTCGTTTTTCACTACTCCCGAGCCTAATCTCCGCCCCCCCCCCTTATTTTGGTAGTCCAGACATTAATTTGTATAGTACGCATTTCTGTAAATTCTTACAATTCATTGAAGATCCTTAGGGTGAAACTTTTTTTGTGTGTGATTTAAACTTACAAACAAGTGAAGAAGCTATCGTTTACTTCAGATGAGGCTGTAGTTTAAATGCCAAAAGAGGGAAAATAGGGGGAAAAATACTTTGTAAAATATATCTGAACCTAATGGTTTGTACAACTGGAGAACCCTTCTAGGTTAGTTACCAATTAACTCTAACTCCACCAGTGAATGGGTGCGAGGTGCAGTTGTCCAGGAGACGATTTTGTATAGTATTTTTCTTGTACATTACTTCCAGTAAATATTTGAAAATATATTGAAGTAAACTTGATTTTTTTTTTTGTTACAAGATAATATTAAGAGTTATTGTTGCAGTTCTGATGAGCTGCAGGTTTTTTGAACTCACTTCTGGAGGTGCAGAGCCACAAACGCACTTTCGGGGCCTAGTTTTGCTCGAATATGAATTTAGATAGGTATCAAACTGTAAGTAAAACAATATTTGATCAATGTAGGATGACATTTAATTCAATGGAGCATGTACTTATTTGCATTTGCTGGCAGTTCAGGCATAGTTAAAGTGAGAGTTTTCCTATATTTCATAACTGGGTTTGCCAAAACCCATGTATTAAATAAATTGTCCAAGTGAAACTCAACTAACTTTGGCCTTTGTGTATTTCCTGAAGGTAATATGTTAATTGTTAGTAAACACTTCTGACACTACATTTAAACGTTTGCAAATTCTGCAAACTAATTGCTCATTGTAATGTTGAAATAATTTGGATATTTCACATTGAAATGAAAGCCTTTCTCTGGAACATTTAGACTTGCATTTTAAATGCATGAAATGTAATTGATTTATTTGTAATATTTTAAATGGTATTAATAAACTCAGATAAAAGACTAGGCCAGTTAATTTGTATTTTCTTTTATTTTTAAACAATGGACATTTAGATTTTATTTTCAGTTAAATGTCTAATTTAAACAAAATATACTCCTGTTTTGTGGTAATATTTAAATATTTGCCTTTAATATTACTTAGATGGAATGATCTATTTGGCTAAACTGTTTTCTCTATTTACCAAGATCAAGATTATAGTATCTAAGAAATGTAATTAATTATTTACCAGTAGATTTAGCTCAAAGCATCAGGATTTACTGATCTCTTAAAATTTGGACTAACACACCAACAATTCAAAAAAATTTCCCATTTTGCTTCCTTCTCACTCTCCAGAAGGAGTCAGGTTGATAGCATTTGGTATTTAAAAGGACAAGACTTACACTGGAAGATCAATACATCTAAAATAAAAACATGGATTCTGGGATAACTTTTGTTGTTAGAGGGTGGAGGAGGTCAAGCTAACAAAAGCTTGTTTTGGGCATTCCATGTCTTAGCTAAAGATTATGTAGAGGTAAATATCAGTAGTAGATTCCTGTTGAAATGAGTTATCTGTTCTTCTAAAGTCTCAAACAGCCACCAAAGAAAAGGAAGGTTAAACCTTAATCTATTTACTAGGCTACTGTTCATAGGTGTCAATGATACTAATAAAAAATATTGTCTTGTTATGTCTAAGTGCATTTAAGCAACGGGTTCCTTGAGCCATACTTTGAAACATAAAAATTATACTTTAAATGTTGATTGCTGTTATATCAAACTATTTCACTATTAGATAAATATTATTTTGAATCAAATTGAATAAAAAGTTAGTGTGTTCAGATTCTTTTAAGTTTAGCTTCTTTTTTTCCCCCAATTTGCATTCTCCCCACCCTAAGTTCAGGCTTGCTGTACCTCTCCAACTGAAAATCTTCCATTGAAATGTATATAAAGTAATTATCCATATAAACAGAAGTGAAAATACAGAGTGCTATGAGTATTGTAAATTTTGAAGAAAGAATTAACTAAGGATAAAATTTTAGAATACTGGCAGTGGGTGCTTAAAGTAGCAGGCTGTGTTGGTTCTGTTTGTTGTCTATGCAAATATTTGAGACCTACAATCCCTTTGGTTTTAGGGAAGCAAGTTAGCTCTGATTCTTTGGTACACTATTGCTCTAAATAATGGTTTTAAAATGTAAAATAGTCTCTTTCTGTCACTTTCTTCCTAGGAATAACACGCAGAACACAGTTTAAGTGTTGTTTCTTTTTATTGAAAGTTGCAGTGCTGAGGAGAAAACGGTTCTGAAGGAGTTAAATGTAGTAGCAGGTAAGGAAAGCTGCTTAGTACATTTATAGTATCAGTTGCATTACCTACAGCTCACATTTGATTTAGGAGGTGGATGATGACAGATATTTTGTTGAGAATTTCTTTGGGGTGGTTGAAGGGGGACAGATCCTTCTGTAGCAGACATTGCAAACTTTCACTTTCTTCCTTCTCCTCCTGCTCTCCCTTCTAGCTTTGGTGAATTTTGCTGTGATGATTATGGAGCAGTATTGCTAGATTCCTGTTCTGCAGGGCGGGCAGGGTTCCCTTTGGGTGATGAACATCCTCTTTTCAGAGGACAGTGGATGAAGTGCAAAATTGTGATTTCTCCCTGCTTTGTCTGTGTGAAGTACCTTTAACAGTGCCTTGGAGGCTCACTCAAACGGCTGCACTTTGAACCAATGGACAAACTTCCAGTCTTGCAGATCAAGGTGGAGTTAAACTGGTTGTTGACCCAGAGGCCAGGCCAGCATATATCGGTCCAGCCTCAGTCTGACCTTTCTGTTGATCTGCTTCAGTTCTTTCCCAAACTTTAGTATTTCTCCCCTATTCTGCTTTCTCCTTTTCTGGCTCAGCTTCTTTCAGGGTGCTTTCTTTCGCTTAGTGACACACGTGACTATGATTTGTTGAGGTTGGACTATCAGCTAAAATATTTTATGATAGATAATTTAAGCAAATGTGATGATTTACTTACTCTCCTATTATCAACTGATCTTGGGAAAAGTTCCTGGATGGATTTGCCTTCGTCCCAATGTCCTCTTTACCCCAGTCTTGGTAGAACTTCTCAACTGGGCTTCCTTGGGGAAAGAATGCTGAAATTGAAATTTAAAGACAAGCAGGTGATGAGACTGGACTCTTGTGTGGGCAGATCGATGGTCCTGCCATCAACATTTTCATTTCCCTCCAGATCTTTTCGTGAGATTATGAAATGCAATGTTACAGTAGGACTGTGGAGGAATTTCTTTAAAATAAGTATTTTAGAGGATTAGCTAAAAGGTCAGATGATTGTTTGAGTTGGTAAATTAAAGCAGGAACTTTAGAAGAAAAGAATTATGGATTTGATTATTCTCTACTCACCTAAAACAGAGGAAGTTCTGCATTTTGTTCAATTTTTTTTTATATAAGTAGCCTCAAAGGGGGATTGATTTGAAGCAGCTGTTTTGAATAAACTGAGGTTTTTATTTTTCTATTTTTTTTCTGCTTCTGTTCAAATCAGCCTTATTATTTTTCCCTACACCTCTAAGAAAAACTGAGATATGTTCAAGTCTCTTTCTTTTTTAAAATATGGTTTCTACAGTTGTCTGCTTTTCTTAAAAAAAAAAAAGCCCAGTAGATTAATTCTATCACTGCATTTAAAGAAAATCCTGTTAAATTAAGAATGGAAAGGAGTGAAGTGTATACACTCATGCTGTACTCATTTTTAAGTTGTGACTGTTGCTTTTGGAGGCGTCTTTTGAAGACTTTGCTGGACACACAATCGTTGCTGTTGTTTAAAACATAAGATTCGGAATTTGCTTGTGCCTATTTATTCTCTGCTTCCGGATTAAAGGAAAGCCGGTAATTCCTTGCTATCCTGGGGACCCGCCACTGCGGGTTAAGGTGACGCGTCAGTGCGCATCTCTTAGCTTCGCTGCATCCCTGTGCACACAAGTGTTCATTTGCTATGGGGGGGGGATCTATTTTCTTTGGTCCCTGGGCGCGTGTTTAATTTAATTTAATTTTCTGCGGGGTCTCCTGGCGGTGAGGAAGCAGCCTTCTTCGTTTTGCTTTGGCTGCTAACGACAGTTGGGCTTTCTAAGCTTCAGGGATAGCGGGGGACTTGAGGGTGACTGAGAAACCAGCACTTACGCGCCTGCTGGCAGCTGCCACTTTCCGCTATGGTTCCAAGGCCATTCTTTCAAGTCCATCTACTGGGTTGTTTTGTTCTTTTTAAAGCCCACTTCCTAACTTTGCTTCCTAACTCTTGCTGTGCGGGAGGGGATGGTGGAGGCACTCTCTGCTTCTCTTGCAGGGCTCTTAGCTGAGGTCTGTCTGGACTGCCCCAAGTTTCCCTCATTTCCCTTTTCATTGAATTCAGGGGGAGGTTGCGAGTCCGGTAGAATTTCCCAGCCTTTCAAAATGCGACCTCTTCTTTCTTGCCCTGCTCCTCGAGGTGAGGTGCGGGATGCTCCCAGAAGACCCCCTGGGAGGGGCTCCAGGCGGGGAAGCGGCAGGGTCTGCATCCCCCACCCCCACCCCTTGCAGCAAGGCATGGGGCAGAGGTCGGGGTCTTCCCCACGAGCCCCCGCCTGCGGCCCCGCTTGCCGGCAGGGCCAGCTGCCTGCGCACACACAGGTGCCGTGGACAATGAGCGCCGCCCTGTGCCCTGCGCTGGCTCTGCAGTGCGCCCAGGGCGGTAATGCAGACTACGTGGCTGGTGCTTCGGACACCTCTGGCCCAGCACGACCCCACCCTGCGAATCACCGCAGGAAGCCCCCTCGGTGCGCACGCCTCCTGGCTTTCACCAGACGCAGGGGCTGCGGGTGCTCTCCAGACTGAGCATCCTCCCCCTGCCCTCAGCCGTCCGAGCAAGTGCCTGGAGCTCGGGACCTCTGTCTCACCCTATGGGTGGCGCGCCCCACGCTGCATCCTGCCCGTGCCATCCTACCCTGCCTCTGCGTTGACTGGCCAAGGCCCTCTTCCCAAACGTGCTTGGATCTCTCCCTTGGCCTTAGAGACCACCGCCTGCCCTCCCTCACCTCTTGTGTTCCTTTCTTGGCCAAACTGCGCGTGTTCATTCGCATCTGCCTCCCCTCTCACGAGGCCTTCCAGGAAGTACAGCGTCCTTCATCAGGGGGAAGTTTTATTCTTCTTTTTATTATAGGTTGGCCAGACTGAAGGAAGGAACTTCACGCACCTTTTCCCACACAAAAATAAGGCCGGTTGGCTGTGTAAACGCTTTGCTCTGTTTAATGTTAGGAATCAAAGGCCAGTTTGGCGACCTTGGTGACTACCTAGGGGAGCATTTTATAGATACAGATGTATAATCACCGTGCCTGTTGAACAGATTTTTCTTTCTTTTTAATCACGTTGTACCTAAAGCCCTGTAACCTCTCAAGGGCTCTCTTCCTCTCCCTCCTTGACTCTCGACCCTCTGGGGAGCTGGATACCCGTGGAGTGCTAGTAGGTTTCCAGGCCCCATGTTTTGGTGACACGTGATGAGAGGTGAGGAAGGATCAACTCCGACTGAAATAAGTACCATACTCCCTTTAAAGGTTTAGATAATGTACCTGCAGCTCAGGGAGGAGGCGGAAGAAGAATCCAGCTCTTGACAAACCTCTCTCCCACCCCTGTCCTAGGCGCTTCTAGGACTTAGGCCCTCTCGTTCTGGAAGCTCATCGTGCAGGTTGGACCCATGGCTCCACTTCGTACTCTTGAGGTACGAGGTACGTCAAGGATTAAACTTGGCACTTATTGGTGGTTTGCCTGCACCATCTGTGTGCCTTCAAGGCACCCTGTGATGAGGCTGGTGCGGAAACATTTTCTTCGACACTTCTATCCAGGGAGTTCTCGGTGGTGCACACCTGCGCACTGGCTCCGGGGGGCCCGGCTCCAACCATGGCTGCCTGTGGTTAAAGTTACAGTAGCAGAGAAGGCAGGGGGCTGGCGTGTCTGGTCTGCAGTGAGGACCTCCAACACCAAGCCTTTGCAGCTGCCCATAGAAACACTGTGGCCGCCAGGCGCTCCCGAGCCACCACCGCCCTCCTCCCTCTCAGTCCAGCCTGTGACTCCAGCCCTGCCCCCACCCCTGCCCTGGTCCGGAAAGCCTGAAGCGCTGGAATGCCGAGTTTTCTCACCCTGTTGGGCCTAGGTGTTTCAAACCCTGGAAGACCGAATTTCCCGCTTTGATCTCCTGTCCCAGTAATTCTTTAGCACAGAGGGGTGAGTTTAAATTAAATTTCTTTCTCGGCTGAAAAATTCTAATGGGTCTCAGAAGGTGAATAATTATGCTGTAACATTTCATGGGTTGTTGGAGTGGGAATGCCCACAGCGCTGTCACTGGGAGCTGAATTTCCTCGGTCACTCAATGCTAAATGAAGCTTCGCAACTACGCGACAAGTGTCATTCAGATGCCGTTGCAGACGAGGCAGGTCTTTCCCACTCTCACCTTTCTTGTCCCTGCAAAGCAGTTTTAGTCACTATTTTTCTTAATTTAAGTTTTATTTGTGGTTTAAAAATACTTTAAAAATCTCCACTAAAGGGTCTTGGTTGAGGGTGAAAAAATATTTGCTTTGGTGATTAAAATATGCATTCCCATCAGGACAAAGTACACACAGATTCAAGGTGGAGCCACATTTTCCTGGGAAGAAAAGGGGGGCAGATTTCCTGGGATCTGCCTCCAAATACCTGGCTTTCGTCTTGCCACCTCTCATCACTTATTTTGGTGAATTACTACCCTTTTGCCTGATTCCTGAGTAAAAGCGTCAAGACCTGGAGCTGCAGCAATCAGTGTTTTGAACCTGCCTGTTTTGCAGTTCAGAAATGGACTTCCTGTGGGGGTGATATTAAAAGGAAAAATGCATTTGCTGCTTCATGCAAAATAGTCATCTATTAGAAAAAAAATGCAGACTTAATTCTTTAAGATTCCAATTTATATTTAATTCCCCCCCCCCTAAGACAGGTAAGAAACAGCATGAACAGTTTGAAATACTTCAATGGGTCATGGCATCTTAAAACTCAAAAGGAAATCAGACTCTTAACCTAAATCAAAGAAATCTAAATTTGTAATTTAGAAGCACAATGGAACTCTTTATTGTTTTGTTTTTTAAAGAAAACCCTTGATACTTCATTTCCATCAGTGTTTCATTGCACAGCATTTTCCTTGTTTACTTTTCTTCCCTTTAAATTTTTTTCCATTAAATAAATTGAGCTCCCACAAGCTTTAGGATTTCTAAATCAACACATAGAAACTGGAGCCTGCTTATCAAGTTTTCACTCCTCTCTTGGCAACTAATTTGAAAGGGCCCAAACAATGAGTTGATTTACAACATTATGCGCATTTCACCCTGTAGTCTAGAGAATGCTGAAAAAACCCTCACTAATTCACCTAGGGTTATCTCCTGGTCTTTGAGGGAACCAATCCTTCAAGCTTTAAGTTTTAGCTGCTCCGTTTTAAGCACAGAAACAGAGGAAACTAGATGTCCACTCCCCTACCCCCCACAAGAGTTCAGGTGATTGTTGAGTTCAACTGAAATTAGAGGATTTGTACTACCCAATTATGCACCCAGTTTAACGTCCCTAATCATGCAGGTACCCCGTCATCAGGTTTCTCATCATTTGAGGAAGTTTCGTGCTCATTCTACACTGATAAATGCTTCATTTCTCTTTTCCGCACTTAGCTCTTATTTTGTCTCCTCCCCTTTTCATATATATATATATGTAATATATATTATATATTATATATAATATATTAGCACAAGCAGTTTCTTTCCCCTTTCAATTTAACAAACAATGGCCTTTGTAAGGGAAGGGAACCTGGTAGCAGGTGGGAATACATTTTTAAGATATTCACTTAGTGAAGTTTACAAAAATCTCAAGTTGACAATTTAGTAGCCTTTGTACTATTAAGCAAATTAAGTTTTGCTCTTCCTCCCAATAAATACCTACTTGGCTTAAAATGGCAGTAGCTCAGTTTTCACAAGGTACACATATAGTTCCCATGCCCTCAATGGTGACATCTTTCAGAATGATCACAATCAAATGTCATAATATGAATTGAAAGCAGTAAAACAACCTTGTAAATGTATTGGCAAAAGAACATTATATGTCCTTCATTGCATGTACTTTGTAAGAAGCATATGATTTAATTTATTTAGTAGATGATGTAACTATTAAATGTGAACAGAGTCTCCTTAGTGACATGTTCACTTGAATATTTTAATAAGTATACCCAGGAAAATCAGAATCAGTGAAGTGTTTTATTCTCAAAATTTCACCTGTTGTTTTGTAGAGAACATTTTTATTTCAAAAGGCGGCTACAACAGAAATCCCTGTCAGACTGAAATGGTGTTTATGTGTATGAACTACTTATTATTTTATACTCCAAAAGCAGTGGCGCATATATATATATAACTTTATTTTTTAAAGTAAACTTTTCCTTTTGGAATAATTTTTGATGTATAGAAAAGTTGTAAAAATAGTACAGTGAGTTCCAGTAGTTTTCCCTTGTTAACATCCTACATGACATTGGTATACTGGTCAAACCTAAGAAATCAATATTGGTATATAGTATTTATAAAAGAATTAAAGGCAACAAATGTTGCATTGCACATCGGTCAGTGGTAGCTTGTAGCTCCGTGAAAGGCTGACTCTTTTTGATCAGCTTCTTAAGGTCATATGGTCGTATGGCTTGCCTATGTATGCAGAGACTACAACTAAATTAGTAAGTTACTAGAAAGCTAGTCAAGTTTTCTATTTTTCATAGTTAATTAAAATCTAAAAAACTATATCTAGTTCCATTTTTATTTTTATTTCATATTTTTTATTTTTATTTCATATATGGAAGCATCCAATTAAATTTTGAACAGTTGATAGTTTTACTTCAAATGATTAAAAATTTACTCTTAGTAATATTCTACTTTTAGCCTAAGCCTATTTTTAATTCTATAGTTTAAAATGACTTAGGTACTCATTATAATTTTTCTTAATATAGTAACTACAAAATCCAAATAATCCCATAACTCTTTATTTCCTCTATATTTTTCAAGTGAAGGGTGACTTTTTGGTAAGGAGATGTTTCTCAAAGTGTAGAAAGCTTTGAAACCTAATGGTTGATTTTTGTTTTTTAAAGCACAGATCAATGTATCTCCTGCACTCCATGGAGCACTATATTTGCCTGGGTTATTGTCTTGGGTAAGTAAAATTATAAGATGCCTGACCTGTGGTGGCACAGCGGATGGAACATCAACCCGGAATGCTGAGGTTGTCAGTTCGAAACCCTGGGCTTGCCCAGTCAAGGCACATACGAGAAGCAGCTATGAGTTGATACTTCCTGCTCCTCCCCCATGCCTTTCTTTCTCTCCTCTCTGTAAAAAAAATTTAATAAATAAAGTATTTTTTAAAAAGGTAAGATTATAAGGTGTTTCATAAAAAAGAAAAGTATTCTTTATTTAGAATGTATGTACACTGTACCTAGGGTTGCCAGATAAACTATAGTAGTATGCACAGACACAGTTAAATTTGAATTTTAGATAAACCACAAGTAATTTGTTAGTATACGTATACCCCATGTGATATTTGGGACATATTTTTACTAACCATGATTTTTATTTTAAATTCAAATTTAACTGGATGTCCTGATTTTTCATTTTAAAAATCAAATTCATACACCTATAAGGACAAAACTTTTAAAAAGGCAATATAAAAACAAAGTAACTCATTCCTATTTACAAAAATGCTAACAGTAGCATTCTGTACTATTTTAAAAGGAAAATGAGGGACCTAGTGAAGTTAGGATTTACTTGTTATCTGTAAGGTAAAAGTTGATTTTTCTTTACGCTTTTGTGCTTTTTAATCTTTAGCGCACGTGGCTTCATTTTGGGTTATCCTTACACATTTAGAATTACCAGTATTACCCGGCTGTAATTAGAAACTGCATTTACCTAGCTGTCAAGAAAATAATATTGTGCTGATGTTTGCTGGTCAGCATCTCCACACTTTCTTATTACAGTGAAACTGTAAGAAAGGAGGTATTTTTAAAAATACCCTAATTTCTATTAATTAGATTCAGGTAGTTCAGACCCTATACTGAAGTTTTGTTTCTGCAAATTCTGTTCCCCAGGTACCGTACATCCACCACCTGGTTTAATTGCTCTTAAACTGTACAAACACGGACTCCTCTATTCCTAGAGTTAGTGTCAGCTGTAGCTGCCGTGCTGCATATGAAACTCTCTTGCTAGGGATTCCATAAATTATGATGAAATAATCAGAAATTCAAGTACTTCATTCCTGTAGAGTTTGTTTTTCCTCTGTGGAAGTATGCATTGCTGTAGGAAATAGAGGTAATAGCCACTCATTTATTCATGACATTTTTTCAAAAAGCAATCCATTATTTAATGTGATGGTTTTCTTTTTTGTGTTTCATTTATGTCATTAATTTAATTTTCCTAACAATTTTCTATCTCTTGATAATTATTACTTGTGATTCTCCCAGAAATAATGATTAAAATCTGTGTAGCTTGTACACAATACAGGTTAATAAGGGTTGAGCGGGAGAATGGACCTGGCACCTAAGGTTTATCCATCTTGCCTTCACACAGCTCGAAGAGTAAGCGAAAACAATATTAACAGGCCATGTATGCTGATCAGATAAATCATTAAGAACAATACAGGCAGTCTTATACCCGTAAACAGGGAATTTATCAAGGACATAGGCTTAAAGGGTAGCCACCCCTTACATTGTGCTCTCACCAGGCAATACAGCTGTTAACTGTGAGAGGGCAGAGGAACTGAGAAGTGGAGGTTCAGAAAAATTAATTTTGGAGGCTGGCTTGATGATAGCACTCCCCGCATAATTCCATTTTAAATCAATTCCCACTAACTGCCATACTTTCCTACTTAACTTTGTTTTATAAAACCAACTGGATATTCATTTGAAATAAAACTTTTTTTTAAGAGAGACAGACAGAATGGGAGAGAGATGGAAGCATCAACTTGTAGTTGTGGCATTTTAATTGTTCATTGATTGCTTCTCTCTCTCTCTTTTTATATTATTTTTTATTTATTTTTCTGAAGTGAGAAGCTGGGAGGCAGAGAGACAGACTCCCGCATACATCTGACTGGGATCCACCTGGAATGCCCAACAGGGGGCAATGCTCTTCCCACCTGGAGCACTGCTCCATTGCAACTGGAGCCATTCTAGCACCTGAGGTGGAGGCCAGGAGCCATCCTCAGTGCCCAGGCCAACTTTGCTCCAGTGGAGCCTTGGCTGCGGGAGGAGGAGAGAGATAGAGAGAGAAAGGGGAGGGGGAAGGGAGGAGAAGCAGATGGTCACTTCTGTGAGCCCTGGTCAGAAATTGAACCCAGGACTTCCACACACCGGACAACACTCTACCGCTGAGTCTACTGTTGCTTCTCATATGTGTCTTGATGAGGGGGGTGGTGAGGGAGTGAAGATGGCTCAAGCTGAGCCAGTGACTCCTTGTTCAAGCCAGCAACCGTGGGCTCAAGCCAGCAACCGTGTGATCATGTCAATGATCCCATGCTCAAGCCAGAGACTCTGAGCTCAAGGTAGATGAGCCCACACTCAAGCCTGTGGCCTCAGAGTTTCAATCAGAACCCTCAACATCCAAGTTTGTTGCTCTATCCACTGCACCATCACTGGTCAGGCTGGATTAAGAACTCTTTTAAAAATATAATTATCTCTTTTAAAAATATAATTATTTAAAGGGAGGCATTCACAAACAAAAATTTGTCAAATCATATTACTTTCCTCTTATTCCCAAGACTACATTTCTTCATTTCTAAATTTAATTTTTGGAGAAATTTAGATGCTCACTGAAGATATTCTAGAAAGTACAAAAAAGTTTTAAAAACAGAGAAAACAAATTACCTTAACCCCACTTCTGAGATACAATTGTGTATTTACTCATAATATCTTTTTTCTATGTGATTTTCTTCATATATATATATATATGTGATTTTCTTCATATATATATATATATATATATGTTAAATTGCTTCCCCCATTAATATTAAAATAAATTTTCCTTACTATTAAAAAACTCTCTGCAAAAATAATTTTAAATGTTAATAAAATACTTATCAACTGAATATATCAACTTTTTACCTACAGTGTGTCCATAAAGTCATGGTGCACTTTTGAATAGTCGACCGGCCAAAAGTGCACCATGACTTTATGGACACACTGTTTCCTAATAATACTACTGGTCATTTAGTTGTTTCCAAATGATTGAACATACTTATGCATGATATTTTGTTCTAATTTCTGATTATTTCCTTAGGATACTAGAAAAACAAGGCATACTTGAGGGAAAAGAACTTTCTAGAGGTTCAAATAGAGATGATCAGATTACTGTCCTGGTTTATATTGTAAGTTTATATTGCAGCAAACAGCAGTTAAGAGAGCCAGTCTTAAATGCACTGAATTCTTAATCCTTGTTTATTAAAAAAAGCAGGAAACTAATCTCATTATTGCTTTAATTTGCTAACTTTAGATTCCCAAACTTTTTTCCGTATATTTATTTGCCATTTTCACTTCCTCTTGTGAATTGTTTTTCACGGTTATGCCCATTTCTGGAGAGTCACTTCATTGCAAAGAGAGGCAAATGACCTGGACCAGTGGAGAACATTCCGGGGGAAGGAGTGCGGGCTTTGGAAGCAGAAACTCCATTCCTGCCTCTGCACCACAGAGTTCCCTTAAACTGGGACCCACAAATAGATAGATAGATAGATAGATTTATTTATTTATTTATATTAAGTGAGAAGCAGGGAGGCAGAGACAGACTCCCGCATGTGCACTGACCAGGATTTATCCAGAAAACCCCCTATTGTTGATGCTCTGCTCATCTTGAGCTGTTGCTCTGTTGCTTGGCAACTGAGCTATTTCAGCACCTGAGATGAGGCCATGGAGCTACCCCCAGTGCCTGGGGCCAACTTGCTCAAACCATTCAAGCCAAGGCTGCGGTAGAGGGAGAGAGTGGGGAGGGTGAAGAAGCAGATGGTCACTTCTCCTGTGTGCCCTGAACGGAAATCGAACCTGGGACTTCTACACCCCAAGCTGATGCTCTACTGCTGAGCCAACTGTCCAGGGCCAGATTTACTTTTGTTAGTAACAGATTTACTATGGTAAGGGGGCAGAAATGTTATGCTAACATTTTACAAAAGAATTTTTGGAAAACAACCAGTTGTATTTCTCAGTTAAGACTGGACATTGTTTTGCACTGTCACGTGGTACTAAAATACAGTTTCAAATGAACATGTTAGCTATAACTGGTAGAAAAGTTTAAAAAAGAGTCAATCAGTGAGTCTATAGGATACCAAAATATTGACATTTTAATAGATTATTAACTGAATGAGCCAGAAGTTTTGGCCTCTGGCTGCATGAAACCTTTAAAGAGTTAATTTATCCATGGCATCCATAGAAAATGAATCTGAGTCACTGGTCAGGGCCAAGCTTCAACTTTTAAAACACATTGGAGACATATTTATTAGCACTTGCAAGAAATGCTTAAATACAGCCACTATAGGCCCTGGCCGGTTGGCTCAGTGGTAGAGCGTCAGCATGGTGTGTGAAGTCCCAGGTTCGATTCCTGGTTAGGGCACACAGGATTAGTGCTTATCTACTTCTCCATCCTTTCCCCTCTCTTTCCTATCTCTCTTTTCCCCTCCTGCAGCCAAAGCTCCACTGGAGCAAAGTTGGCCTGGGCGCTGAGTATGGTTCCATGGCCTCCGCCTCAGGTGCTTCACCCGCAAAGGAACAACGCCCCAGAGAGGCCAAGCATTGCCCCCTGGTGGGCATGCTGGGTGGATCCCGGTCTAGCACATGCCGGGAGTCTGTCTGGCTGCCTCCCTGCTTCCAACTTCAGAAAATACAAAAAATAGAAAAAAAAATACAGCTACTATAGAGTCTTCAACCCTTGAGTTATTGGGAAGAAGGAATGGAAGAATATGGTAAGTAGATTGGACTCATTAAATCATATCCTTAAAATAGCTTCAGCTGGTAGTAGAAATAAGAGTTTAACTTATAGTGATATTTTAAATGATATATTTGTTTTTGTTCAAAAATTTTAAAAATCAAATCAACAAATACTGAACATCTACTTTGTATTCATACTTTGTGTTAAAAATAAGTCTTGAGCCTGATTATGAATCACAGTCATAGTTTGAGAAATTACTCATGATTGTAAAATAGAAGTTATTTCTGGCATTCTTTCTTTAAGGAAAACACTATTGTTTGAAAAAAATTAATATCTCCCCATCATCCTGCCATTATGACTCTAAAATTAACTATTTAAAAACTTAACAGTATGTAGACATCATAGTATTATAATTTTAAAATGTTCAAAGAGTGTTAAAATAATTTAAAGCTTGATTTATGAGTGTGTATGTATTTGTTGCAAATTAAGCTCAATCTATTTTTATCTAAAATTGTTACAAGGGGACAGAGGTTAATTTAGTTTGTCCTCCAAATAAAGTTACTTGATTATTAAGTAAATTAAAATATTCTTTTGTGTATAAAAAACTAAGAGAGCTCACTGATGGTAGTAAATAGACTTTTAGAAAAGCTCTTTCTTTTTTAACCATATACAAAAAGTTCTTAACACACTGAAACTGAAAAGAGACCAGAGAAACAAATAACAACAACACACACACAAAAACAAGAGACAAGAGCGTAGGCCTTTTTAAAACCATACTGCGACAGAGAAAATAAAGTTACTGCTTATTGGTCTTGACTAATTATTCTATCCATGCTCAGGTTTAAAACTTTTATTCATGAATTCTACATAGATGTAGAGACAGGTTTTTAAAATTTTGTCTAGAAGAATGCTTCTCAACCTTTTTGTTGTTGTTAAATCTATTTGAGATTCTGATACAGACCATGGGTCTGATTTTTAAAATATATTCATCGCAATCGACGCCTGTCTGCTGCCTATAAATGGACCCTAGATTTAGAGAGATACTCTGAGTCCTTAGGTTGTATTTCTACTAAAATTTTAGGAGAATTTTACTAGTGTAAATCAAAGAAAGTGTCTTATCTTTGGCTCTATAATTTACTTAAAAAAAAATAACACGGAGAAAGGAGAATGGTTAACTCTTGTCTTCTGTGAAGATTCAAATTCTTATCAAAGAAGCAACTTGAAATACATAAGGAAAGCATGACCCGTGGTGGTACAGTGGATAGAGCGTTGACTCAAAATGCTGAGGCCGCTGTTTTGAAACCCAAGGTTGTTAGTTGTAGGATAAATAATGAGTTGATGCTTCTCTCTCTCTCAAAACCAAAAAACACATAATAGAAAAACATGGGAGTGTTGCCCCACATATATATGATAAAAATCTGTGTGTTCATACTTCTGTTGCTTGTTTTGTATATACTGGGTGTGTGTCACAGTGTACTAGTGGCCACTCCAGATGTTTTAGTTTTGTCTAGGTTAACAAACATCATAGGCTTACTGACAATATGTGGACTTTTAGAGTCAATCATTAAACACCCCCACTTTAAAGCAATGCCATTACATGAGGCAGTATTTATTTTTCATTTGTACGAATAGGAGCCTCAGGGTAGGTGAGTGAGCCTGGACCACTTTGGATGACTCCACCTTAGCCCACACTTTTTCCTAAGCACATGTTACTACTTCTTGCAGTTACATTTGTAAGTCTGTCTTTGTTTTTGCATGATGCAACTATCAAGGTCTTTTTTATTTTAACTAGGGAGAGGAATGATGCAACAGCAAGTGGGATGCAAGTGGAACAAAAGAGTTATGATAAAACACCCTGAAAATAGAGCTAGCAGGGATGACTCAACAGCGAGAGACATCTGTGTAGAGACTGGGTCTCATCTGCCCCTGTGCTTGTGAGTGTGTGTGTCTGGAGGTGGGGAAGACGGGGGCTGTGAGGACAATGTGCTGGTGCCAGAGCTGCTGTATTTCTAACCCTTCCAAGTTGTAATTTTGTATGAGAATGTTTTCAGAGTGTGATTGGGCAGGAAAAAAAATCCAGCTTTCACACCAGAGTGTCAAACAAAGAAGAGCTATGTTCCTTGGTGTTTTTGCAGTATAAGGAGGAGGCAAACAGCAAGTTGCTAAGTGAACAACTCAAAAGTACCGTATTTCCCCATGTATAAGACACACCCCTTTTCAAAAAATTTGGGGTCTAAAACCTGGGTGCATCTTGTGCAGTGGTTGCATATTTTTTTTACTTGCATTTCCCATTTGTTTTTGCACTCATTGTTGTAGTTTTTTTTTTACTTGCATTTCCTGCTTTTTCGTGCTTGTTGTCTTTGCACTCAGTTTCGCACCTGTTACCCATATATTACGGTAGGTAACGTTTTGCCACATTCTGCCCAGAAATGGCTCAAAAGAAAGTGATTCGTCATCAGACACAGATAAGGACAAGTTAATGGATGGGAGTTTTGACAGTGTTGAGGAGTTGTATGAATTTTATGATGAATAAAACTTGAGTTCAATAACTTTTTTTGTATAGGGACAGAGAGTCAGAGAGAGGGATAGACAGGGACAGACAGACAGGAATGAAGAGAGATGAGAAGCATCAATTGTCAGTTTTTCATTGCGACACCATAGTTCATTGATTGCTTTCTCACATGTGCCTTGACAGTGGGCCTTCAGCAGACCGAGCCACCCCTTGCTGGAGCCAGCGACCTTGGGTCCAAGTTGGTGAGCTTTTGCTCAAGCCAGATGGGCCCGCGCTCAAGCTGGCGACCTCAGGGCTCGAACCTGGGTCCTCCGCATCCCAGTCCGATAGTCCAACGCTCTATCCACTGAGCCACCGCCTGGTCAGGCAAGTTCAATAACTTTATGTAATACATTTTCTTCAAATTTTGGGCCCCCAAATTAGGGTGTGTCTTATACATGACAGCATCTTATACATGGAGAAATTCGGTACCTTACCATTTCCAGTCTCATCTTAGGGCAGGGGTCGGTAACCTATGGCTTGCGAGCCAGATGTGGCTCTTTTGATGGCTGCATCTGGCTCACAGACAAATCTTTAATAAAAAAATAATGTTAAAAATATAAAACATTCTCAGGTATTACAATCCATTCATTTCCTACTGCTCATGTTCATGGTTGCCGGTGGCTGGAGCCAATCACAGCTGTTCTCCAGGACAACACCAAATTTTTATTGGATAATGTGTAACGTACACAGGTCGGGTCGTTGTATGGCTCTCACGGAATTATATTTTAAAATGTGGCATTCATGGCTCTCTCAGCCAAAAACGTTCCCGACCCTTGTCTTAGAGGGATAATGTGTCAGCTGAATGTAGGTTATGAAGTCAGATTTTCTGGGTTGTAGCCTCATTCTGTCATTTCCTTGGTGTTTGACCATGGGACAGTTCCTTAATTACTCCATGTCTCAGTTTCTTCATTTAGTAAAATATGAAAAATAATAGGATCTAGTCTATTCTTGTTAATGTCTAAAAGGCTCACTCAGTGTCTGATAGATGAGTGCTCAATAAATATGAAGTTCTTTTTAGTAGCTCTAGCTTATATTATTAATCTTATTATTGCTACTACTAATGCTAGGACCATTCCAATTTATAATGGAAGGCATTTACCTTCATTACTTTGAAGGTTTCTTTTCCTCTGTTTTTGGGAGCCCTGCTGACCTTACTCTAATTCTCGATGACCTTATCTTCCTTTTTGGCTAATGTGTCATTCGTTAACCCCTTTCTTCTCAGCTCTAGGAAATTGGGGACTAAAGAAATTTATAAAATTAATGTTGACAAAGGTGTAATTTTACCGGAATTGGGGCCATGGGACTAGGAATTTAAACTTAAGTTTGTGTTCTGAGGATTTGATTGTAGAATACTTTTTCCTTCCATTACTAAGGTGAGTGCTGGAGTGTATTACATTCTTTGCCTTTTGTTTCCAAATAGGTTTTTCTTCTTTCTGTAGTTCTCTCTCTCTCTCATTTTACAATTGCCCAGAATGTCTTGGTAATTTAACAACTTCAGTGTTTTCCATAGAATCTCTTCTTGACTTTCAACTGGGACAGAAAATATTTTAGCTATTTATCATATTTCTGTGACATAATAGAGTTGATGATCAAACAAAATACTTCCATTCAATAGCACATTTTACTTGATTTATAAAGATTACCTTTCATCATTAACATCTACAAAAACACAGATCCATCTACTAGACAGACTATTCTCCAGTCTAGTAACACCGCAACCATTATGCATCTGTAGTTTTTCACACCTAATTGTCTAACTTTTTTCGAAAATTTCAATAATATCTTCTTTAAGGAGACCCTCAAACAGTACACAACTAAATGGCACAACTAAGTGAAATGAGTTGATGCTTTTCTCTCTCTCTCTCTCCCCCCTCAAATCAATAGAAAGTTTACAAGGAAGAGATTTGTTCCAGAGCCTACAGAGACTGATTTTAGACTTTTGACCTCCAGAATTATAAAATAAATTTCTGTTGTTTCAATCCACTAAGTCTGTAGTAATTTGTTAAGAAACCACAGAAAAGTAATAAATGCTCTATCAGTGTGGATTTGCTAGAAAGAGATACGTTGTGTTACTTGAGGTACTATTCAGAGGTGTTTGGTGATAGCTGAAGGCTAACATTTAGAGAATAACTCTCTGATAGATCCTCACTTCTCTGGTACGCTATTTTTGTTGTATTTAGGACTCTCTAGGTCCCCTTACTCACCCCAGTGGTGCTTTATTATTGTCTCTTATTACTACTGTATATCCAAACCCAAAGGCAAAGGATGAGCGAGGGCACGAATGCTGGGACAAGTTTGAATTGAGGTCAGTCTAGATAAATATTAAGTTGTGAATCCTGACTGGCAGAAGTAAGTGTTTTCCTGAGACCAGGGAGTACTCAAGACTAGGGGATGTGTCATAGTATAGATAAAAGTTTTATGGGAAATTAGACAGTGTATGAAAGTTGGCAGTGTATGCTCAAATATTGAATTATTTCAAAATTAAATAAAATCAACTTGAACTATGATAAGACTAAAAACTAAATGAAAATGAATTAAAATTACATTTGCCATGTGAATGAAAAAAAAATTTTTATAGATTTAAGCTAGCCAAGAATAGAAGTCTACTATGCAATGTGTCAACAATGACTGATCACACCATGTGACAAGGACATAGTGACACTGGTGTCCCCGCTTCCCGACATTGCATGTTAAACCACTTTTCTATCAGGAAGGGCTTATTGGTACCTGTTTTCTCTATCCAAAGAAACTTCAAGAGGATTTTTGATTATATGCAAAAAGGTTTAAAGTGCAAGTCGTGTTCAGTGTTTGTTTCAGCGCGCACCCTGAGCAGCGAGAAGGGCCCCACCCACCAAGCTGCAGAACCACACTCAGCATCTCAGCATCTCGTCTCCATCCTTTGAACTGTCTGTGAGCACCGGGACTCTGTTTCAATTTATTTTGTACATCTGCTAACAAGATATGTCTGAAGGTATTTGAAAAGCCAAAGAGGGCTCATAAGGGTCTCAGAATTAGGCTAAAACTAAATGCAATTAAATGCATTCAGTGTGATTTGGTACTTTGTTTTTGGGTCTGGGAATGCTCACAAAGTTTTCCATGCAAGTTAATGGTAATTGCTTCTTTGCTTTACACCACTTCAGCTTTCTAGGAAGGGGGAGCAACATACATGTGATTATTGAAGGAAAAAGAATTTGCAGCTCACCGAGTCAGTTTTTCAGTAAATGTGTGCGCCTCATCTTAATATCAATAATGCTCACCTGCTATGATAGCTGTCTTTTTGAACTGAGTCTCATTGTATTTATTGAACATCTACTATATCCAAGGTACTTTAAGAAGACAAGATATCTTAACTTCACTGATTTGGTGCCCTGAATAATCTGGCCTTCTTTGCTTAATGCCCTTAAGGAAATTAAAGTTGTGAGCTATAAACCTAAATGTATTATTGTTTAATAGTTAACTTCTATCAGCTTTAAGGAGTGGTTTAAATTTTAAGACCTAGATTTAAATTTTCTATGATACCCTTTATACCGGAAAAAATATCAACTTTTAATTTAGATTCTTTTTCAGTTATAAAATACTCTGCTTTAATAAAATGTATAGGGATTACAAGTCAGACTTGCCTGACCTGTGGTGGCCCAGTGGATAAAGCCTCGACCTGGAATTATTAAGGTTGCAGGTTCTAAACCCTGGGTTTGCCTACTCAAGGCACATATGGGAGTTGATGCTTCCTGCTCTTCCCCCCTTTTCTCTCTCTAAAATGAATAAATAAAGTTTAAAAATTAAAAAAAGTTAGATTTATAAAACCAGTAAGGTATGTGTAAATGTTCATTTTGAAAATATTATGACAAGTTTTCTTCAAACCTTGAGCTCATCAAAGTAGGCAATTCTATAGCTGATTGGAATAACTTTGGGTACAAGGTGCTTTCATCCCATTAAAACCAGTGTCAATTAGAATATATTTTAAAACTATTTTAAGAACAGTATAGCAGTTTAAACATTTAAATTATGGCAGTTCCTAAAAAGCAGCTGGTCTCTACTTACATTCTGCCTTCATCAGCTGACGAGCCCACAGATCCTGTACACCGTGTAGAATCTCAACTCTCAGCATAGTTCCTTATTCCAGTGAAGGCAGTTACTTCATTTAAGAGAATGCTGCCTGTAGAGCATCCTTTAAAATCTTTTCAAATAAAACGCTGATAAAAATTAGGTAGGGCCTATAAATGAGAAAGGAGAGTGTAGGGACTACAGACTTGGAGCCTAAGGTCCTTCTGCTCTGAGGCTTTGTGCCTAGCCACAGCCCCCAGCAGGAGGAAGCGGGACCACCGAGGGGTCTGTATCCTCACACAGCCTGTGCCCACAGGCTTTTGGTGCCAGTGCTTCCAAACACTACCTCCGATTCTCAGACTCCCAATCCTATTTTTGTTTTGCGCTAAAAAAATAAAAGTAGCATAGTACACAAATGGTTTTAATTTTTTTTTCATAAGATTGTAGATGGCTGGCAGAGTGCACTTTAGAGAGGCTGGCTGTTTCACTGTAAAGGAAAGAAATGTTATTGAGAACAGAAATAAAATCACTAGATGAAATGACATACTTAGGTAAATGGAAAACATGACTCAGATTACCAATATTGTTATTTGCACAGAACTTTTAAATCATACATCTATAATATGAGGTACATGTAATATTTAAACAAATTACTTAATAATAATGCATTTAAAATTTTTCACCCATGATAAAAGGTGACTCTTATTTTCAGTAAATAAGTGTTCACGCACTGGCAGGCCTGTGATTGATCCTGCCAAACCCAAAGCTCAGAATAAAGGAATTTTCAGGATGGATCACGAGAGACATTTCACTTCCTGCTGAAGTGGAAGATAACTACTTATTTTGTCAGAACTTTACACTGAAATCCTCCCTATCCCCATAACAAAGGGAAATAAATTTTGGAAACAGTGGGTGTTCATTAGGAGAGAAACACCGAGAGAGATAAGAGAAATCCCTAAGGTGTTGAGAAAAGGACTAGCTTAAAGTACCATATGTTACAAAATGCTGGAAGTTCCAAATAGAAGTCGTTCTTCCAGTAACGCCACAGGCCCGACTACACCTTCTGCTCCCTTTGCTGAAACCTTTCAGGTTGCTTAACTGCCTTCTCGTTTCCCTCTGAGAACACATTTCCAGTTTTACAGAAGAAGTTCATGGAAACTAGACTCACTTTGCAGAAAGCTACTGTCCAAGCAAGTATGCAACCCATTTTTATAAAGTAAAAGATACAGGCACTATCTCAAATTTTTGTTTCATTTAAAAAAAATCTGAAGGAAAGATGGTGTGTAAACAGAACATGTCTGTACTTGAGGAGCATGATTCTAGGTACTGATATGTGCAGTCAAGATCAGAGCATGCCAGATGATTACTCAGTGTTTTTCTTTTGCATTACACAAACATGACAATGTGTGCTCACTCCAACAGCATCACTGCACTGACTGTGCATTTACTAATTTAAAATACACGTCTTGATTTCTCAGGAGCTCTTGGTGGGTTCCCCATTCCTTTATTTTTCCATCGTGCAGAACCACGATCACATCCGCGTTCTGTACTGTGGAGAGTCTGTGAGCCACCACGAGGCACGTCCTCCCCTCGCTGGCCTGCTCAAGGGCATGCTGAACCACCTGGAAGAGAGGAGGACTTGTGATCGCCAGCTCCCGTTAGATGCTAATAAACTTGCCTAAATCAGATCAACTAAGGTAATCGAATAAATTCTTTGTTCATTTTCTTATTCCCAAGGAAGTAGCCCTACTTTGAAAAACATTCACCCTACTCAGTAGAAACCTAGAAAGAATAGTTATGGACACTTCAAGTAAAACTTTTAATTGGATGAGCTTTTGTGACAATGAATAAAAATAAAATGCTTATTTCATTATGATTCCAGACTCAAAGCCAGAAAGTAGTATTTCCACACATAAGTAGAATTATCTAGTTTACTTTCTGCATTTCTTCTCATAGTATTTTTTTTTGTAGAATTTATCTCAGCTATAATGAGATTATAAGGGTGTATAAAGGAAATAAGACTAGAAAATCAGTATTTGATGAATATGTAAAATGTTACAATGATAGATATCTCATTTAAATATTTGCAGTAAACCTGTAAGGTGGGGGTATTTTGACTTTTCTGATGAGTAAACAGATTTGAAAAGCCCTGGTCATTTGACCAAGGTCACACTGCTTAATAACTGATGAATTCAGGATTACAGCACAGATGTCTGATTTCGAAAAAAAAAAGTTTTTTCTTTCATAACACACTGTCTCCTTGGAAATCAAGATTGATAATCATCTACAAACAGCCACTGATTGGGGGGTTAACCATATGAGCTCTACGGTCAGACGCCCTGTATTAGAATTCAGGGAAGTTACATAAACGTTTCTAAACTTTAGTATTCTAATCTATAAAATGAGCAGGATAATAAAATAACCTAATTCATTGAATTGTTGTGAAGATTGAAGTAAAAGCACATAATAAACAGTGGGGGCAAATGTAGGTTTACAGTTGTAAGTATACAAAATAGTTTATTCTTGCATTATTATTATTATTGTATTATTTTCCATACAAACAACTGTAAACCTACTTTTGTCCCACCCTGTACTAATGATTATCACTTATTTAACCAATGTTCATTTAACAAAGAAGTGCCTACTGTAAGAAACTACTAGGGACAAGGACATCACAAAATGAAACATCTGAAGGACTTCACAGTGTGGGTCTACTGTCACACGTCTGTTTGCTCCCTCGTTCCTTTCACACGAAGCTAATAGTCTTAGAAGATGCAGTGACTAGGCTCTGACACTGTAGTGTAATCACTGTCGCACACGTAGATCGCCTTATTAATTTGTTTGGCTACATTGGACTAACAACAAAAGGGAAAAGTTAATTTTCTTGTGTTTCTTTCCTTGAGCAGAGAAACATTTCCAGTACCAGGCTCCTTTCTTGACAATGAGACAAATTCCAGAGAGAACACATTTCTAGAACATGAGATGTGTCCCAAGTCCCCCTTCCCTCCCCACCAGCCTCTAACCTTTTTTTTTTTTCTAACCTTTTTATAAAGACCAAATCCTTACTTAGAACTGGTAACTCTCTGACTACAATTCTCTCCAGGCCTTTATTTCTCTAAACATGACCCCCCCCCATCTCATATCTGATATTATATTCTGAGATTAAAAAAAAGAAAAAGAGGATGTCACCTTTTCATTCTCGTTGTCAAGGGCTGAAGTGGCCTCATCCAACAGTAAAATTTTCGGTTTTCGGAGAAGAGCCCTTGCAATAGCTAGTCTTTGTTTTTGTCCGCCAGAAAGCTGGGTTCCTTTCAGTCCAACTTGTGTGTTGTATTTCTATTATAGGAACATGCAATTAAGAAAGCAAGGCTTGGTTATTTAAATTAGCATGACAACTGTGGGTGAGAACCATCTAAATATCTCACATTTCACTACTCTGGAAAATTTGTGTCCCAACAAGTACTGAAATGTATTCTTGTGCTTTGTTGCAAATAAATGCTACACCAGCAGTAAACACGACCCTCTTATTTACATATCTAATCTGCTCACAGTAAGCAGACCTTTGCCATTATGCTTCTACAAAGGAATGTCTGAATTAAAACATAAGAGAAAAAAAATGGCAAAAAATAAAAAAGTTTCAAGTAAACACAATTTTTTTCCATTAAATCATATTACCTTCTATTTTCAGGTCAAAACACAAGCAAATTATAGGGTTCCTTCATTTTGGCTCTTGCTAAATCTCTGTAGGCATATCTCTCGAGATGCCAGGATGCTATTCTCGGTGTGCAGGTATCTTCCTGACTTTTTTTTTTTTTTTTTTTTTTTTGAGAGAGGAACAGACAGGCAGGGAGAGAGATGAGAAGCATCAACTCATAGTTGCAGCACCATAGTTGTTCATTGATTGCTTTCTCATATGAGGGGCTTCAGCAGAGCCAGTGACCCCTTGCTCAAGCCAGCAACCTTGGTTTCAAGCCAGTGACCTTGGGCTTCAGGCCACAGGCCTTTGGGCTCAAGCCAGCAGCCATAGGGTCATGTCTATGATCCCACGCTCAAGCTGGTAAGCCTGTGCTCAAGCCAATGAGCCTGCACTGAAGCAGTTAACCTTGGGGTTTCAAACCTGGGTTCTCTGTGTCCCAGGCTGACCCTCTATCCACTGTGCCACTGCCTGATCAGGCACGATTGACATCTCAATAGTGACATTTAACACTTTCCAACGTTTCCACAGCTCTCCCATTTACTAATGACCTCTTCCCCAGTGATTCCCTCTGTCGAAGGGTAAAGGAAATTTCTCATATTTTGTAGCCTTTGCAGTCTGCTAAATCATGTTGGGTCAGTTCAGTTGGTGAAAGCGGTCTCCTGATTGCTTTCTAGATCGTCCCATTGACTCTGCTTCCCTCCAGGGTTTCACACATCTTTCTAGCAGTGGTTGCCAGATGGTACCCAGACAAGAACGGGAGAAGGGATCGGTTCCACTGGAGAGCGAGTCCAAGTGCACAAGCTTCTAAAGGCGGGTCCTGCCGCAGAACTGCCTGCATGTGAGTGGCCACGACAGCAGCCCCTGGCCAGACAGCTCATTTTTCAATTTTGAGTTGCACAGTTGCTCGCTTTGAATAAAACAAGGGATGTTTGAATTAGTAAAGCTCAGTAAAATTGTCTATCCTAAAGTGAAATGCTCCACAAAGAGACTTCAGCTCTCTCCTCTGTGATTTTATCTGGGACTGCCAGCAGGGTAATCTGATGAACCTATTTCCACACACTGCACAGTTAATTTAGTCCCTAAATTAGGGTCTCCAATCTTAAACCGAAACCAGAGACGACTGGAGAATGACAACAGGCATGCAGCTCTTTCAGCTGTCTCACATTGTACAGAGATTGTCCCATGTAGCGGAAGAAGGTCCGATACTAGCTTAGAAGTGACCCTGCATTTATCAGCCTTCTCTGAATGGTAGGAAAATGTAAGGCTCAAGAATGAATTGGATGAAAATCAAATTCAAATGTTTTTGCCTATCATTGAGCAGAACAGACTATGCATGTAGATATACACACTGTCTCAATAGCAACTTAAAAACATTTCAGATTCTTCATTTCTTAATGAAGAATCGTAAAGTTCCATTTTTTCTTCCTGTTTAAACTGAAAATCTAAATCAATTTTCTGGCAGACACTGGGATGATGAGTGCCTTAAAATCACCTGCTTTTTGAGATGCTCCAGGGGCAATGGCTTCTTTATTTTATTTTATTTTACAAGGACAGAGAGAGAGTCAGAGAGAGGGATAGATAGGGACAGACAGACAGGAACAGAGAGAGGTGAGAAGCATCAATCATTAGTTTCTCATTGCCGTTGCGACACCTTAGTTGTTCACTGATTGCTTTCTCACATGTGCCTTGACCGCGGGCCTTCAGCAGACCGAGCAACCCCTTGCTGGAGCCAGCGACCTTGGGTCCAAGCTGGCGAGCTTTTGCTCAAGCCAGATGGGCCTGCGCTCAAGCTGGCGACCTTCGGGTCTTGAACCTGGGTCTTCCGGCATCCCAGTCCGACACTCTATCCACTGCGCCACCGCCTGGTCAGGCAGCAATGGCTTCTTACTATGAACCTGGGGCTAAAAGTCAGTTGGGTCCTGGAGAGAGCATCAAAAAGAGTCTAACCCTAACCTGATTGCATTCCAGAGGGTCTTATGGGGCCCTGGAGAGGAGCTGCAGGGTGGTTCCCATGGTCAAAGTCGTACTCAAGGAGCCATGCTGGTGGCTTGATGAAATCTCACTGTGGAATATTGTGGGGACTAGGGGAGGTCTACACCTGTTCTGTTTCTCAGAGGAGCCTCAAGACATAGGTGGTGTTGCTTCAACTCATCTCCCAGGCCCCAGGCCGAGATTTGCAAATGCCTGCTGGTCATCTCCATGGCATATAGTACCTGTGCAGTCCCCTTAGCGCGCCTGACATTGACTCCCCGGTATTCACCCTCCTGAAACCCTGAGGGCTATATCTACTTAAGAATTATGTATTTTCTTCATTAGAAGAAAGTATACTATAAGTTGTATATGCTATATATATGTTAAATATATGTAATATATACCATATACCACCCAGAAGGTCTGAGGAAACAACTGGTAATCAAATACACAAATATTTGTAAAGAAATGATTGATTATTCATTCTAAGTAGGATTAATAAAGACTACACATAGCCTTGCATTATTTTGTCCACCAAACAAATTTGCACCAACATACAAAATTTGTGCATGCGGAGGGGGGGAGGGCATGGATTTTAAAAGCTTTTGGAAATTGGCACTGGTGATTGGCTGCCTCTTGAGCTGGCCCTAGGGTGGTAAATCTGAGTGTGCGGGCCCTTTAAGAGCTGTCTCACAGACTGCTACAGTCTTGTGGGTCTCAGGACATAAGCCCTGTTGGTTTTCAAAGGTAGATGTTTTCAGGATTCATCTCTCAGGTGCAGGTCCCAAAAGTTGAGGTATCTAGGGCAGGGCTTGAACCCTTCACTCTTTGGGGAGAAGCTCAGGGTTTTGAGTTTTCTCCCAATTGTGGGTCCCTGTTTGGGGAAGGTGGGGGTGAGGTTTATGATGATTATGTCCCAACTTTTCCTACCCACTTCAGCGTGGTTTCTTTCTCATTTGCCCAATGAGTTGTCACTCAGCCAGACTTGAGTTTTATTAAAGGGGAAATTGTTCCATATGTAGCAGTAGACTCAGTGTATTCATGGGAAAAGATGACTTCATGATCTTCTTACATCGTCATCTGAAATCAAAAGCTATTCTTTCTTTTAGGAAATAACAGCATCTTTGTTCTCACAGTTTAACTGTAAAAAGTTAGCACACCAAGTATATAGTTTGGGTAAATTTGAGAAATAATACTATGAAAAGAATGAAAGATAAACAATTTAAAAATAAAAGAAAAATATAAAATGGATAGCATTTTACCATACATAAAGAAACTATCAGGGTCGTGTGGAGCATCATCTGACCACGACTCAACTATGCATTGAATGCCTTGGTTAAAAAAGGGAATAGCCTGTTTTACACGCCTGTGTAGAGGGCGTTATATTGAGTGTTTTATAATGTCAACACAATAAATGAAAAATAAAAATAAAAAAAAAAAGAGAATTGCCATTCAATGACACAGGGTCACAATATTTCTAAAAAATATGTTAATCCTCTTACGGTTAGTAGTACAGAAGGTTACCGGAGTAAGGGAAATTGTATGAATGGCCTGTTTCTAGCTCTAGGCACCATTTGGTGTGCACAGGAGATGGTAAGCATAGATCTAGTGAGTATAAAACTTATACAACATGGTGCTCATTATTCTTCCCGCAAAGAATAGGACACTTGATTAGTTCTTTGATATAACAGTTATAAAACTTTGGCATTTCTTTTTAAAGTGAGTTAGAAAATAACATTATAAAAATTTCTTCCTAATTTAAAGTTGGTATCTCTATTTTTATTTTATTTGTGTGAGTGTATATGTAGGTGCAAACCTTCGTGTCACAAGCACTTTAAATTACAATGACCTATCGGCCTGACCTGTGGTGGCGCAGTGGATAAAGCATCTACCTGGGAACACTGAGGTCGCCAGTTCAAAACCTTGCACTGGTCTGGTCAAGGCGCATGTGGGAGTTGATGCTTCCAGCTCCTCCCCCCCCCTCTTCATCTCTCTCTGTCTCTCTCTGTCTCTCTCTGTGTCTCCTCTCTAAAATGAATAAAATAAAAAGAAATTAAAAAAAATTACAATGACCTATCTCTGCGCTACTTCTGGACTTGTAACAATCTTTTCTACCGTTAGTTAAGAAGATTTTTAAGTTTTCTGAGATTCTTTGTCAGTGGTCACAGCCAATACAGAGAGGTGGCAGAATGGCAGGCACTAGACCTAACTAGGGGGGAGAGGAGATGCTAAATAAGTCAGTAAGCACTCACGTTTCTTTTACACTGTGATAAGCACCCTGAAGACTATGTGACAGGTGATAGGAGTGGTGGGGACCCTTAAAGAAGGTATCCAGGAAGGCCTTTGCAATGATGATGTTTCAAAGAGTTTGAAAGTTAAGCAGTTGGTTCCACAAAGAGCCAGAAGAAGGGAGGTCCCAACTGAAGAAAGAACAAGAGCAAATGTCCTGGGGTAGGGAAGAACGTGGTGTGTTCATGAGACAAAAAAAAGCCAGTGTGGCTGGTGCAGAGTGGGCACAGGGTGAAGAGGGGCTGGAGAGGTATGCAGGGCCACATCACAGAAGCCCTTGCCAGCCACAGGAGGGATTTGGACATTATTCTGAGTGCAAAAGATGCCATTAAGAAGTTTTATGCCGGAAGGGATATGAATTAATTTATGTTTTAAAGGATCCCTTTAGCTGCTGTGAGGAAGAAGAATTTTAAAGGAGCAAGACTGAAAGAAGGGGGACAGATTAAGGGGCTTCTGGAATCATCCAGAGAGGGATGATGGTGGTGTAGATAAAAATAAAGTGTAAATGGGCACAAAGTGAAGAATCAAAATATAAAAATTAATTCAGAAAATATTAAATATTAAAATAATTTGGTCTTGGAAGAACTAGTCACATAATAATTTCAAACTTTGCTTCTCACATCTAACAGTACATTAGATGCTGGTAACAAATACTATATAAATAAATTGCTCAATACAAGGAGCATGTAGAACAACCACTTAGACCCACTAAACTACTTGAGCTAACTCGGCAGCTTTATAGTTCAAGATCTCAGATGCTCTCTTACCTCAGGGAGACCTTCAACAAAAGAATGGATATTCGCTGCACTTGCCACTTCTTTGATCTCATCTAATGGCACAACACGGCTGTTGTCACCATAGGCGATGTTCTCAGCAATGCTACAGTTGAAGAGCACAGGCTCTTGAGAAACGATTGCGATTTGGGAACGGAGCCACTGTACGTTCAGTTCCTTCGCATCCACGCCATCCAGTAGCTGCCAACACCAGAACGGAGAACGGTATGTGAAGACCCAACACTATCATGTTACAGTTCACTGTTTTCACACACACACAAATCATAACAGGAAGGTTAGGCATTCAAGCTATTTAGTAGTTACCCAAGGAAGGCTCATAAATCATATGTCTCATAGAAAGGGACAGCGAGTAAATGACTAAAATTCCAATTCCTCAACTTACTTGACATTTCTAGGAATGGCAACACATTCTAGAGACCTGCCCAGAGTCTAGAGTAAAGCCTGATGCTCTATACTAAAGTCACAGGAAAAAATGACCAAGCTCCACTGTAATAGGATCCCACTTTATTCAAGCCCAGAAAGAGTAGGTATGGACTGGTATAGTAGACCCTACACAGAGATATGTCATTTTGCACATAGCCATGTTTAGTTATATGTCTATATAGCAACATTCAACCCAAGGCTCTTCAGGCACGAGGGCAAGGGTGGTAAACAAAACAAAGCTCTTGCCCTCCGGCAGCTTATATTCTAGTGGGGAGAGGCTGGCAATGAACACAATAACAAAGAACTTAACCTCAGAAAAAGAAAGTGTCATGAAGACAGGATAATGGAAAAGACAGTGATTTGAGGATGAGGGAATATGGGAAGGGGGTGGGTGGATGTATTCTTTTCTATAGAGTTATGTAAGAAGTCCTACCTAAGGAGGTAGCTTTTAGACTGAGACATGAATGGTGACAAGGAGCCAGCGAAGAGTAAAAACATTCTAACCAGGGTAATATCATGATCAAAGGCTTGTAAGTGAGTTTAAAGAACATAAAGAAGCCAGTTTGACTGACACACACTGCACAATGAGATGGGTGGGGGGCGGCAGTGACAGGAAAGGAGTCTGAAGAGAGGTTCTTCATTCCAGATCATGAAGGCCCTTGGTTGATGGTATGGACTACGGGTTCCTCTAACAGTGACGGGAAACCATCAGGGGTTTATAGGAGGGAGTGTCATGTGCTATGTGCACACAGATGAGTGGTACCTGATTTTGGTACTCATTCTTGATTTATTATTGGGAAACGGAGGCATTTGGGACCATTCCATTTTGCAAATAGTTCACTGAGAATCTATGATGGGGAAAGGACTGTGAATGGCAGGACTATAAGGACTAATACAAGTGTTTGACTTCTAGGGGCTTATGATTTTTTTGTGAGGAGGAAGAGGCAGAACAGGAGTTGTGTTTGTGTAATGTGGTGGTGGATGAGGGGAGAGGGTAGGTAAATGACAATCTGAATATACGTAGAGTTAAAAAAGGACCAGGGGAGTAAAATAGCATTTGGAGTTTAGAAGAGGGAGGCATTGCATTTTCTTGGAGATCAGGATATAGGACTTAATAGAGCTGATTCACATAAGCCCTAACCATGCAAAAAGCTTTGGGAATTGGGGGGTGGGAGCATTGAAGATGGCCAGTGGAAACAGCAAGAAAGCCTGAACCGGGGAGGCAGAGGAAATGGTTATTTTGTCTTAAACCAGAACAGAATAAAGAAAGAACCCAGATATGGATATTAGACCCATCTTCCAAACATCTGTTATTTAAAAAGAATTTCATGGCTCATAAAATCAAAATTTCTACCACCATAATGGTTGATGAATGTTTGGGTCTTTATAATGAGCTTTAAAGTCCTACCAGTCATTTCTGTTATTGATTTGCTTGTCTTTTTAGTTGAGATAGTTTTTTTTTTCTTCTTTATTGCTTGTCCTGTGCAAACCAGTGAGAATGCTTAAACCCAAGAGAATGTTTAAGAATAGCACCACTAATCCCCAGATAAGTTGTATTTAAGTTAAGTCTTACTACTTGTCCTTTCACAGGGTCATAAAATCTCTGTAGAAGTCCTACAGAAGTGCTTTTCCCGCAGCCACTGCTTCCAACAAATGCTACTGTCTTCCCTTTCTCGATACTGAGGGATAAGCCACGAAGGATGAGAACATCTGGGCGACATGGATAGAAGAAAGAGACTTCTCGAAACTCTATATTCCCTTCACATGTGTCCTGTGAAAGAAAGTTGGCAGTGTTCAGAAGGACGATTTTGAAAGGTTGTAACACTTTATAGCACACTGGCTGAGCACTTTCTGAAAATTGTGCATGCTTCCACACTATTTTAATTTTAAACATCACATTCCTCTCTGTAGAGCGGCTGACTGCACATTGGTTTCTATTACTTTTGTCTAGACTTTTATATCTGTACTTCTTGTTGTCTTCACTACTGGGCTCCACAAAGTTGTTTAAAAAACCTCGATTTCCTTCAACTTTACTATCTAGACACAGTCCAAGCTGCAGATTAGCTTTTAACATGGACAATTAACAATAAGTTGACATTTAAAATCAGTTGTGCTTACTGGTTTTTTCCCTTCTTGACTATAGCTGTCTATTGTTGGTTTCTTTTCCAACAAAGCAAACAGATGTGCAGCCCCAGATTTGGCTCTCGAATATTCAGGTGCCAAAGCAAGTGTCTCTCCAATGGCCATAGCTCCGTATGCAATTGCAGTAAAAACTCTATCAAAAGATAAAGCATTTGAATCTTAGTCAGGCCCATTTCAAACAATGGTGCTTTAAAAGTAAAGGAAAAAGAAGGCACAGGAATATAATCTTTTGATCTAGGCACCACCACTAATGCTGAAGGCCCAACAATGGTATCTCCTTAGTGATTTTCTACCACACACTGACCATCCCTTGCTCGTACACCATAGTGACCTTTGAAGCTCAGGTCATCTTAAAAACTTCTCTTCCAATCAGAGACACAGATCAAAGGCCCTAATTAGTAAATACAAAACTTCTTAGCCACCTTGATATAAGGCTTGCTTAGAGATATGAGAGAGAGTTCAACTTACAATAGAAAGAATGAGTCTCCAGTAGTGACATCTGAATTCACACACTAGATATGAATGTCTTTTTTCCTTTTCTGCATACACTGCAATGTAGTTAGAACAGATAATTGATGCTACATGATTCAAAAAGAGCAAAGCATGTAGACTTTGTTAAGTTTCTCAAAACAAAATCTGACTTAAATACACCGTAGCAAGACTGGAAAAAGAGCTTTGATCTGCTAGGTTTGCTACAGATTATGACCCCAGTTTCAGAGCAGGCTAATTATAAGATGGTAAGTATGCAAATGATATTTAGAAGCATTCAGAATATTCACAGAAATGTGGCATACCAGTGATCATGGTTAAATATTATTCTCACTTTCTTTTTCATTTTAGACATGAAAACATTTTACTGGGATAAAAAATAATGTATTTCAGTAGCAGAGCTGAAGGTATAATTCAGCTATGACTGGATAATTTCACTGGCAGTATTTAAACATGAGTCAGTAAGGAACCTGGCGCTTGTTGGCCATGATGGATCATAGCAATGTAAACCGGCATGGGCTCCTTATGAGTTTCTCCCGAGATGGTACCTACCAAGGGGTGGATGTTGATGCAATCCCTTCAGTGACTCCCACCTCAGGTCCTGAATCTTGTCTTTACAAAGGTCAAGCACAGTATAAAATATAAAATCAGCCAGTTTACTAAGATGTTGGATGCTAAAATTATTGTAACCACTAGCTCTGTGGTGTCAAGGCGTTTTTAGAGAAATCGTTTAAAGTTCAACATGCCATTCAAAATAATACCCAACTATAAATATCAGAAGTGGTTAATGAGTTTAGCTGACACATCAGAGGTTTTTCTTTTTTTAATGCAAGGAAATAATCCCACTGAATCAGACTTAAACCTTAGTCTCATCCCTCATGAGTCAGCAGGTGAGATGGGAAGATAATAGGATTATGAGTCAGCAGACCTGGCCAGGGGTAGAGGCTTTTCAGACAGTTGAGAAAATACCTTCCTCTTCTGATATGAGATGTCTCCAAATACCTACCTGTCCTAAAATTTCCACTGTTAGAAGTCAGTTAAAGCATTAGGCACAGACTACAGAGGCTAATGTCTTTATTAGGACCCCTGTAAATGGAAATTTACCAAAAAGGGGGGAGAGGTCTTCTATTTAAAACTTGTGTCCGTGCAAGGTAAATAACTAGATGTACAACAAGCATGAAGAGAGCTTCAGTAGAGGAGGGGCAATACCGAGCCCCGACGCTGTCTTTATTGTGTGTACTGAGGGGAGGGTGAGTGGGCTGGGGGCTGATGTTGACGAGGATTACATTGAAGAACCTAACTTTGTGGTGATTGAGGGTTGAGTCAGGGACATTCATCTCCTTTGTATTTTTTCCCAAGGTCAAGACTAGGCTGCTACAGAATCTGTCCTAACCTAGTCTGGCCCAATTAGCTAGAGCAAACTAAACTGCAATTCACTTCTACTCAAAAAGTATTTCATGCAAATCAGCTGGTGCTGTAACTCCATGCCAGACTTGAATCACATCCTTCAAATCTGGTCCCAACTCCTGGAGGCATTTAAACCAAGAGCCTACTCCAGAGAAATATTCAGGCCAACTTCCCATGCCATGTTTGTCTGGAATTTCACCTATTTGGGAATATATAAAAAGAAATAATTTGCTATAATGACAAATACTTTAAAGTCACCTAATAACACATTTGTTAAAGTATTAATCTATAATAATTGCTTATATATTCCCTCATGCCAATAAGTAAGATTATAAGAAATTTCATGTGGAACTAACTCGTGACTCATAAGAGTGTAAAATAGGGATTAAAAACCTAAAATTTAACTTGTACTTTCTTAAGCTTAAATTATGCACAGAAGAAGAAATCTTACCTACAGTTTACCCTTATATAGATTTATACTGAGTTTATACTGCTATACTGAATGCATAGCAAAAATCTTTGGGTTGGCAGGAGCTGAGGAAGGAGAAAGTTGAGCAGGAAGATATCTGGGAAGGATTTCCACATGCTGAGCCTCTTCCCTACTTTTATGGGTTCTCCATGGATTCTTTTATGGGTTCTCCATGGAGTCATAGGGCCATTGTCACTGCATTCTCACTGCACTGATTCTTTCAAGCATGCCCAAGCAATGGAAAAATCTCCTTGCTCATCATTGCTGCTGAAGTAAAGTTGGAATTTTAAAAGGATCTTTTGTCTAGGAACAACAGAAAAATGCATTTAAATGAATAATGCTTATTTTGATCACAACTGCCAAAGAGGAATATCCTAACAGTTACTGGTTCAGATCTAGTTGTCTCTCCTTCACCCAGCTCCCATATCCATTTTGTACCCCTTTGGTGTCTTACTCTAAGAAGAATTATATGGGGTTGGTGACTGCTACCACTGGAACCACATCTAAACTCCACATATATTTACCAGCTGTGTTCCCTGTGTTTGTTTCCTTGTTGGAAAGCAGAAGATAACAATCCCAAAATCCTTTTCTTACCATCCTAAATTCCTTCCTCAACAATGGGAAAGAGAATCTATACTACTTATGCTTATTGGGTACGTTGGCTTTGATAGAATGTTTTCATACACACGATACTATTGGATGGCCTAAGAGATAAGGAGGGCAGCTCGTGTTACTTCTGAAAAATGAGGAGGCTCTCGCCCAGAGGAATCAGGCAGTTTTCCTAGGGTCACATAACTGTGGATCTGTAGGACTGGAACTTGAACCTCCTCCTTGTTCAGTGTTTCCCTTACACGGTGCTCTTTCCAATGGAAACCAGGCCTGAACTCTTGTTCTCAGCCTGTTGGAGCTTGTTACCATTTGTTCCCCGTAATAGCAAACCTTCCTTGATTGGTCTCCTTTAGATCCCTACAGTCATTGATCCCTCTACTGAATCTCCTTCCCTTGTCCTCTTCTCTCCTGGCTAATCTCAAGGGAGGAGGGGCAGAAGTTGGGTGGCTGCCATTGCAGTGAGCACTAGAAGAAGGCTTTCCTCTTTTCCTTGGTTTGGCTAACTATGGTTGCCTTCCTAACTGCAATGACAGCATGCGCAGTTCTTTAATGGCTTCCCAGCCTACCAGAGCAAAGGCGGTGGTGGAGGTCTAGCTTGCTTCTTTCTATCCCTTTTTCTTTCGAGCTGCCAACCAACTGTCAATATTTATTGAACACCTGCCTATACTGCTCTTTGGGTCGGCAGTCACACTGAATATGCAAAGTCCTATATGATGTCCTGTCAAGAACTGCACTTGGGTTTTTAGGAGGTCTAGGTCACAGCACAGAAACAGCCTGGTTCTGCTTCTCAGGCAGTTTTCAGAGCTGTGGCTTTCACTGTTACTGTACTGACGGCTGTCATGCCTTGGATCTTTCCTAGCCATGGGCTCTGCTTAGCTGCCTAATGCACGGGGCAGAGAAGGAAGACACAGAGAGGAAAGCTCTGACATGGGGTGTGACGAGTTACAGAAACCTCTGTGGGGTAATAACGGTTTCTGGACTATATTGCAGAAGACAAGTCAGCTAGGAAGTGCCCCAAAGGCTCTGCAAATCAGACAGGAGAACATGACTTTGTATTTCTCAGAGTCTGCACGTTTATAGTGAAGTGAATGGAAAAACGTTGCCCGGGCCCGCAGACGCAGAGGGGCGAGTCTCACTAAGCGATGTGTACGAGGACCTGAGCAAGGGGTTTTCTAATGGCCTACACACTCTAACAAGGCAGCAGCGCGGTACTGTTGTGCCCTTTAAAAAAATGCTCATTTCAGAGAAACTTTGGTAATAACAGAGATGGATGGAGACAGCTGCCACCATAAGAAATGTATGTTGTTCTTTTCTTTTTTAGAGAAAAACATTAAGGCTGATAGTAGCCATGCTGATAAAACTAGCATTATGAGTGCATCAAGGGATTCTGCTCTTAAAGCTTCCTTTGTGCACTTCCCTGTAGCTATAAGTCATAGAAATACATTCACATTTTATATGGTGACTAAAACAAACTAAAATATGACTTCCACAATATTTGCATAATGCTAGGAAGTTTCTGGTAGTGACTGAAAGAAAACTCTAAGGTTTACAGTAACAATGGTGAGCAGCCTGGGATTCAGACCCCATGCTCATATTGCTTAAAGAAAGTAGGATCCTCAGATTCTGTGCCTCAGAATAATCTTAGATGTTTGGTAAAATGTAGGTTCCTGGTCCTACACTAGATCTACAAATATCTGGGTTAGATTTATAGGGTGAGTTTTGTATATCAGCATTTTGAACCAGCTCTTTGATTGGCAAGCTAGGAAGTCATTGATTTAAATCATTGACACAAAACTATTTGTACCTGAGGGGAGTTCTAGTAGGAGGGAATATCTTTGTAAACCTCTTCCATTCGATTAGTTGATACCATAGTAAGCTGTCTATCACCCTAGATTCTGGAAGGCACAGAGTCTTCTAAGCCAGATGTAAGTTAGTGTTTCCAAAGGGACACTTGTGAGATAGTCATGGTAGGCGGGGTCTACACTGGGTTTCCAAGAAGGCTGGAGACTTTGGGGTTGAAGACAAATTTCACCTGTTCACGTTTTTGCAGACCTCTGTATTCATATTTCCCACAGACACTCTCCTTTGCCCATATTACAAAAGTATGAGTATTCTTATTTTATGTAGACTGGTTGAATGAAACTCAAAAAGTGTTATTAGTCACCCTAGCTCAGATAGCTCCTTGCTTTTTCCTTTCCTTAGGCACTGGGAAATACCAATGTGATATTGTTTATTAGTCATTTCTCTTATGTAAATATTCTACATATGCTCTGACAGCTAGGATACTTGTCTAAAATACTTGTCTCCAGAAATGACCCTTTTTAATAAATTCAATGAAAAGTAATTTAAGAAGTATGATACGCCAGTAGGAGAAGGAATTTTTGTATTGGGGCCTTTTGATTCTCTTAAATTTTAGGGTTATAAAATAATATTAAGGCCTGACCTGTGGTGGCGCAGTGGATAAAGCGTTGACCTGGGAACACTGAGGTCACCAGTTCAAAACCCTGCACTGGTCTGGTCAAGGCACACATGGGAGTTGATACTTCCAGCTCCTCCCCCCTTTCTCTCTCTCTCTCTCTCTCACTCTGTGTCTCCTCTCTAAAATGAATTAAAAAAAACTATTAAAAAATAACATTAAATGAGTTACTTGTTCCATTTATGTTAAGAATCAGCTCTGCTCTGGATATTTAAATGTTCAGAAAACTAAGCAAGACATTAAAAAAATAATTTTACAGAAAGATTCTATGAAAGTTTGTTTACAGAATGAGTAACAATAGTAATCATAATGATGATGATAAAAAATGTCTACCAAGCAAAATCCCTGCCATGAATCATGAACTTGAATCTGTGCTCTGCCACTTGCTGATTAAGTGACTTGCAAGTTAGGTAAACTCCTTGAGTCTTAATTTTCCCCATCTGTAAAATGGGAATCATAACATTTCACAGTGTAATGATTGAGAGGATTAATCACAGAATGCATAACAAATCCTAATACTCGGCTAAGCACTTAATCAAGCTTTGTTGTTAATAATGATGATCCGATGAACAGAATGGTTGGCAGTCTTGAAAGGCCCTTTTCAAGAGACATCCTGCCTGATTTCAGGCAGGATAGTGATCAGCATGATGTGAGGTTGTATCATTCTTTCACTAGGAAAATTCTTTAGTTTTAATCTAAACAAATCTCAGTATGTAGAAGTAGACTCCCAGTTACAAACATCCTATTTTTATATAAATGGTTGTTTTTGACTTAGACCCAGTCCTGCTACCAAACAGTACCTGCTGTCAGACGTGTGGAGGTGGAACGGAAGAAAAACAGAATAATCTGTGAAAAACAAGTCATGTTGAAAAGTTGACTCTGGAAGCCGATTTTCAGGAAGGACTAGACTGCTTAATTATGTAGTCCAAATCTTTCCATTTGTTTTGGATTCAGTTATTCATTCATTAAATATTTATTATGTGCCTACTATGTGCCAACCTCTTCTTTTTGGCTGTAGGGAAGCATTAGTGGATGAAACAGGTTAAGCTCTGCCCTCTCAGAGCTTACAGTCTATGCACTCAATAAGTAAGGAAACAAAAAAGGTATTCATATAGTGGTGTTATACATAGCCTATATGGTAACAGAAGAGAGAGTGATGAGGAGGAGGGGACTACTTAGGGCCGTCAGCGGAAGTCCCTCTGAGGAGTGGACTGAGGAGCAGAGGCCTGGGTGCTGAGATAGGCAGCTCGACAAGGACCTGGGGAAGGATCGTTCTAGACAAAGAGAAGAACAAGTGCAAAGAGATGGGGGTTCCAGGAACAGAAATGGCAAGTGTGGGGCTGATGTGCATGTCACAAGAAAGACAGTGGTGGATGAGGCTGGGAAAGGAAGGCAGAGACCCAAAATTTATAAATATATGAACACAATTCCAAAATAGAAGCTCCAGCAATACTCTGGGGAGAGGCAGCCTCATTGGGCTACCATAATCAACCACAAATGTGACTTTTCTAAAGGGAAAGGCTCACTTGTGTGTGTATTCTGGAATATTTGATTAGCCAACAACTCGACCACACTGATTTATAGCCCTATTTGATAAAACTGTCTCCACCTTGACAATTTCATGAAGCCTCACAAATTCCAGAAGGAACAGATGACCTGAAGGTATATTTCACCCCTACATTTCCAAATTCTCATAAGCTGAAACAGGGAGCAATTCACCTAGGAACTTAACTCAGATTACCTGTGTTATATTAGTATTTTACCAACAAAACTGCACTTAGAGATATTAAATAAGAAAGAAAGAAAAATTTTCCCAGCATGCATTTCCCACATATATGATTTAAATGATAATGCTTATAAACTAGACATTTTCGTGGTTAATTTAAGTACATGACTCACAGGGTTTACATATTTGTACAACTTACATGAACATGCCCTCTGGGGTCATTCGTCCAGCTTGAATTAAATAGACTCCAAATCGAAACCCCACTGCATAGGCAAAATATACAAAGGCATGGCTGAATGCATAACAGCTTCCAACGATCTGTGCTTTCTTCAAGGTATTTCTGAAATGCACAAATTTACTAAATAGTGGGTCATAATGTATATAAAAAATCTTTTAATAAACATAGAGTAATGTATATAGAAGACTAGACATTATTTAGGGGACATAGATTTTTCCAAGAATTAGAGAGAAAGTGATTTTTTTTAAACTACGGAAAGTTATAGAGAAACCAAAAACTGTAATGATTTTCTCTATAGCTTTACACTTAATTTAGTATAGCAAAGTTGCCTCTGTTTGTTTTTCCATGAATGGATAAGTCTGGGAAAGACAGTCAATGAAAGAGTTAAAGAGATTTGGTTTAGGAGTACGCTGTATTTAGAAATACTGTCCTAATCTTTCTCCAGGAGAATAAATACTAGAAATTAAAGGTACCAGCCACAAGCATGCATGTGTAAGAGTACAGAGCTATCTTTCTGACAAAGTGATACAGAGTACAACTGAGTAAATGTGACAGAGAGGACTCGTTTAAAATTAAAAGGGGTGATCACATTTATTATGTATATTGGTTTTAAAATTTGAACCACTGTCGCCTGACCAGGCTATGGCGCAGTGGATAGAGCATCGGACTGGGATGTGGAAGGGCCCAGGTTCGAGACCCCGAGGTCGCCAGCTTGAGCGCAGGGCCCATCTGGTTTGAGCAAAAGCTCACCAGCTTGAGTCCAAGATCGCTGCCTCAAGCAAGGGGTAACTTGGTCTGCTGAAGGCCCACGGTCAAGGCACATGTGAGAGAGCAATCAATGAACAACTAAGGTGTCAAAACGAAAAACTGATGATTGATTCTTCTCATCTCTCCGTTCCTGTCTGTCTGTTCCTATCTATCCGTCTCTCTGAGTCTCTGTCTCTGTAAAAAAAAAAAAAAAAAAAAAAAAAATTGAACTACTGTAGAGATTCCATTTAAAAAAAGCAGAGCAACTTGTTTATTTCTTGCCTATATTTCCTCAGTCTTCAGGAGAATAGGAGAAAGGCGCACACTTAGTAAAAGCACATGGCAATATGGGAGGACCTAAAACAGACTATATTTTGACTGTGCTTCCTCTTGATTCCTATTCTGGTCTTTTCTTGGTGAAGTCAAATGAGAAATTATGATATGCCATTATTAGGAAAGATTCCAGAGCAAACGAGTTGGCGGGAAATCCCTGGGGTCAGCAGGAGTACAACTTGTACAGGAACAAACTCTAGTTAACGGCGTCAGGTACGAATCTATAGTCACCTGTGCTGAATTTGAAGCGTCTCCTCATATGTTTGCTCAAAAGCTTTTTCTCTTGTCAACGACACTATAGTGCGTATATTCTCCACAGCTTCAGTTGCTATCTTATAAAATAAAATAATGAAAGATAGAAACAAAATTAATAATGGTTTCAATTCTCCTGATTGTGAATTTCAGTCACATACACAGGAGACATGTTATGTCCATCAAGTCAGTAAGTTTTTTTTTTTTAACTTTTTTTTTAAATTTTATTCATTTTAGAGAGGAGACACAGAGTAAGAGAGAGAGAGAGAGAGAGAGAGAGAGAGAGAAAGAGAGAAAGGGGGGAGGAGCTGGAAGCATCAACTCCCATATGTGCCTTGACCAGACCAGTGCAGGATTTTGAACTGGCGACCTCAGTGTTCCCAGGTCGACGCTTTATCCACTGCGCCACCACAGGTCAGGCTAGTCAGTTAGTTTTTCTAAGGAGTTGTTTAGCTTCCTTTGTTCTTTCCCAAAAATGAGATAAGAAAATAATATTTCATAATAAGAGACTCATGGAAAATTTCTTTTGAAAAGATTTAGTGCACTGATTTAAATGTAGCCCCCTTCAAATCTTCACTGAACTTCTATTTAAACTTGTTCCACAGGCAGAAAGGTCAAACATTAGTGAGCATTATGTTCATATGTAACACTGGGGAACAAAACTGTTGTTGCACCCACAAAAACACTTGTTCTTACCTAATTCGAGTGTGCTGATCTCAAATCTGACATTAGTTTTTCTCTGTAAGCTACAGATTCTGTTGCAATTTAAGATTTTAGGTTTTCATTTATTGTAATCTTCAACATTTAATTTAACATAATGGAGTAGAATGTCTTCTTGGGCATCATCTTTGTGAATATACAATAATTTATATAATGCAGTAAGTACACTAATACACTAAAAGATATGATTGTATCAGAATTTGTCTACAATTTCAAAATAGAACATATTAAAACACTTATTTTAATCATAAAATTTGAGCAAAACTTATTTAAATTCTATTCAGGCAAAAATTTGCGTTTGTAGCTTTTGCGTTTGTGTACTTGTTGAGGACAATCTTGTTTTATGCTCTAGCAGTAGTTTGCTCATCACTAACAGCTCTAAGATTTTGGGGAAACTTATCAAGGTGACTGTTCAGGAAGTGACTCATAACGCTCATGTTGCATCCAATGTCGTAGAAAGCCAACAGCATTCTTTGAACCAGAAGTTCATAGTTTTCTGATTTTTTGTTGCCAAGGAAGTTCTTTGTAACTGCCACAAAAGACTGCCATGTTGCTTTCTCCTCCTTATTCATCTTCCTGCCAAATTCTTCATCACATATGAGGGTTCGAATTTGAGGTCCATCGAAGATACCTACTTTTATTTTCTCGAAAGTCAAGGCAGGGAAAGCAGAAATAATATGTTGTTGAAAGCATTCACTTTCTCTATTCAAAGCCTGAACAAACTGCTTCATTAAGCCAAGTTTGATGTGAGGTGGGGGAAAAATGATCCTGTCTCGATTAACTACAGGTTCATTCACAATATTTTGCATTCCTACTTCCAGAGTTTCACGTTTCGGCCACGACTTCTGTTTCTCCCGAGCTCGGCTGTCCCACAAACACAGAAAGCAAGGATACTTTGTGAAACCTCTCTGTTGTCCTAGCAGGAAATTTACCATTTTAAGATCCACACAAATGATCCAGTTATGCTCCTCATGCTTCAGAAAGTTGAGGACAATTTTTATGTCATTATAATCTTCTCACAGATGAGTTGAATAACCAATTGGAACCGCTGCATAAACATAACCGTTGTGTAGAAGAACACATTTCAGACTCTGTTTAGAGCTGTCAAGAAATAGCCGCCATTCTGTTGGACTGTAAGTGGTAACATCTAGCTGGCTGAGAAGATTACAATCATGACAGTAAACAAAGTGTTTGTCTTCGGAAAAAAAGTCCACAAAAATTTGTTCACGCTTCCTGAAATGAGATACTGTACCTGACTGGTGAAGTCCATTCTTTTCTTGAAGCCTGGAGGCTAATAACTCAGCTGCTTTCTTTGATAGGCCCAAATCTCTTACTAAGTTATTCAATTTGGGTTGGCTAAACTGCTGAGGGGTTAATGACTGCTTGGCATCAGAAGACCCTTCAGATTCTACAACCATTTCCTCATAGATCTTATCAAAATACACTTGATCACCATGTTCACTTTCTTCATCCTTAGAAGAAATAAAACCATTGAAAACTGGAACCGCGAGTGTCTCAGAGTGTGGGATAGGTCGTATTGCTGAAGGAATATTAGGATATGCGATCATATGCCATTTTTTCTTGCCGATGCCCTTTGTATGGATCAGACAGAAATAACAGTCACTGCTGTGGTCCTTAGGTTCACACCAAACCATGGGAATACCAAAAGGCATTCCTTTGTGTTTTCCTTTTGTCTAGTCATGAAGCATTTCCTCACAATTATGACACACAATATGAGGAGCCCAATTCTTGTCTCGATCGCCAAGGGGAACTTGAAAATAGGCAATATATGCATGTGTCACAAATGATGAAAGATTGCGCCTTTGACGTTGAAGTGTGTAACAGCCACATATATAACAGAAAGTGTCAGGACTATTCTTACATTTATGCCTACTCGAAGAAGCCATGATTCAATCTTAAAACAAAACGAGAGGGTGTTTTTATCAGATAATAATTTTTTTACATTTAAAAACAACTACAATTATGTAAAATTGATGTTTGTAAAACATTAATTGCCTTGTGGTTATGTTCAATCCAAGAGTTGTTGCCCTTTAACTCCAATTTAAAAAGCAATGCATGTCATTAACTGTAACAAAAAGAAATTACAATTGCATAAAAACTAGAGCATGCACCAAAAAACGGATTTCAGATTTGGAATCAGCAATGCAGATATATATATAGAAAAAGTTCTAAAACCTCATACAACAGAAAATGAAAAATAAAATTGTTCCCCATTCGGCTGCCAGACTGGCACAGTGGGTTATGGGACAGAGGAAGACCCAGGTGGACACCACTATTCTTTGAAGAAGAACTTGGATTTCAGGAAAGTACTAGGTTTCTGGACTGTGGTCAGGAAACCTGAAATCTATGCTCAATTTTGACAGTTCATTCGAAATTCTCATTAATTTCAAAATGAACTCAAAGAAACCTCATATTGTAACATTCTGTGGTATGCAAGAAAAATGGCTGAGGATGAGAATGAGAAAACCTTAATAAAAAGAATAGAAAAGAACCCAAAAATGGTCTGTGATAATTTTTCACAATGGACAAAGAATTATTATCAATTTAGAATCTTAGAAAATAATCTTTTATTGTTTTATTTTTTACTAATATGGCTATTTTAAGTCTGAAAAAAAATTGACAAGTTGTCAAAATCTACATGTGCCACCAAAGAAGCAGCAATATGTTTTATTGGTCTCTAGTCTGAGTTTTGATGTTTGGTAAGTTGACTGATTTAATGCTACTGTTGGAAAGCTACTGCCTGTTTATGGGAGTTACTGGTATTCTATAGTTACTCTAATAACACGAAAAGGAAAACTCAAAGGGCACATATAGAGCTAAAGCTGATGACATAAAAATTGAGATGAGTAAGATATAATTAATTAGGCCCCATTAATTTTGAAGTTGTAGTAATTTGCACACAGGGAGGGTTAAGCAACTTTTCACTGTGTCTGAGGCAAATATAGAGGAGGTAGTTTAGTCTGTATTGCCCAAGCAGACATTCCAAGGGTCCTTGCCTAGTGTAAGAAAGGTGGAAAGGTCCAAGGATCATGCAAACCAGACTTCGATGAGTCATGTGCTTGGCATCATTCCTCATGAATATTCATGATATTTATAATGGCAAGCTGTGATACAGTCACTCTCTTCCAGACCATGAGAGATATTAAAGTCATTTTCATATTCAGAGGATGTGTACCAGTGTGATAAAGATCTCTGAAACTGTACTGAGAGAAAGACCGAGCTTAAAGACCTGGGGACGGATGGCTAACAAAAGACAGCATTTACATGATGCAGCTTCCTAAATCAGTGGTTCTTAACCTGGGTTCTATTGAACCCTACGGGTTCGATGAGTCGGTCTCAGGAGTTCGGAGAAGCCTCTGCCACGGATACCAGAATAAACTAATACCATAATTTGTTGTGAGTTCATGCACTTTGTTGGTTTTGTTCTTTGAGCAAGGTGATGTTCATGCACGGCTCATTTTGTGCACTAGTAAAAAAACATATACCTATGTCTTGAATTTGGGAAAAAAAATCATATTTTATTTATCACTAAAGAAGGGTTCGGTGAATGCGCATATAAAACTGGTGGGTTCGGTACCTCAAAAAAGGTTAAGAATCACTGTCCTAAAGGTTGTCATGAGAAACAGTCTTTGGATCTCTACCAAGAGGAAAGCCAAGAAGAGTGGGATAGAAGGCCACCAGAAAAAAAAAAAAGAAGAAAGAAAGAAAGAAAAGGAAAAGAAAAGAAAAGAAAAAGAAGAACTGGGACAATATTGCACCGGCCTGCCATGGAGAGAAACGGTGGGCAGAGGGGGATGGGCACTAACTAACAGGTTGACAGGGATGCTGTACAAGGGAGACCTATTTTGAGTTTCTTATTAGATCAAATGGCATCTCTGTCAATTATTAGATATTATGATATTACAATACTAATGTTTCCCCTACATCTCCAATACAATGATTATTTTCATGAATATAATTGATCCTGAGAAGCTTAAATATATCAAAGCATTTTTCAAGAAATTAAATAAATTGTTCATTTTGATCAGCTTAAAATGGTTCTAAAACCTTGTTTTAGGCACCATAAAAAAAGTGAACCACTTGGCACTCAATAACTATTATATTTATTCTTATTTTGAAAAATAACATACCCAGAATTGTTCAAGAAAATTTAATTATCGGACAATCAGATAATGGGAATCACATGTTAGTAAATTTTCTTATGATGTGGTAACAGTAATAATGGGAGACATTATTGAGTATTTACTGTCCCCACACTATTCTAAGTGCTTTGTATATAATAATGCTAAATGTTTTGTGTAATAAAAAAATCTATAAGTGGATATTATTATTCTCACTTTACAGATGAAGTAATTAAATTCCAGAAATGTGGATATTCTTGCTCATATCACACATTTGTCAGTGATAGAATATGGATTCTAATTCAGCCAGTTTGACTCCAGAGCGCATGGTCTAAATCATGCGGCCCATTGCTGTAACAGATCTATACCCCACCAATAACTTGTCTGTGTGCATTTCAATACATATACACCACTTTACAGGTTCCTAAGAAAAGAAGTCAACATACCGGAAAGATGGGAGCTCCACCTGTTTCTCTTAAAATGTTACGATGATAACAACAGCCTTTACTTTACCTTTCCAGAATGCTTAAGTTCTTGTTTATCCTTGTTGGCAAATCCAGTCATTGCTGAGGTTTCAATCATTCCTGTCAGAGCAAGTACTGGAGCAATGCTCATGATCAGGAGAGTCATCTCCCAGCCATAAATGAGGGCAATGACAACCGACAGTCCCATGTTAGCTGCATTTTGTGTTAAGACACCAATTCTTGAGCCTGTTGCCTATGACACATATTTTGGGGGGAAAAAAGTCAATTAAAGTTTATAAGAGTTGCTCTTAGAGTTTCTTGTAAAACAGGATAGGCTTTCTTTTCTTTTGCAATTTATAGTTAGATTTTAACTTTGAATTTATACTTAGAGATGAAATAATTCCCATATTTTAAAAATGTCCTGTACTATACAGTCATTATGCTTTGTCTATCTTATGTCCGATATTATTATCCTTTGACATGTTCCTATCATTCCTTACATTTGTTCTTCCTTTTTGACACAAAAAGATTTTTTAGGAATCTGTCTTTTCTCCAAGGAGTCTTGGTTCCATGGAGAATGTGATTTACAAGTCAATATATAATGCCAGTTGTGCTCAGTATTAGTGAACTGTCAGTGGACAGAACTGGGGAGTGAGTGTGTGTGTGTGTGTGTGTGTGTGTGTGTGTATGTGCAGATGCATGAGCAAACTGAAATCTGCATTTATTTCTCTATTTACAGTTCTTGAAATGCATGAGTTCACTTCAATACCTACAATTCCAATCTAATACCACAAGGTTATTTACAGATTTCTTCCTTCTAAGTTTTAATTTGTTGTCCTCTCCTCAACAGTGAGAGACCTGGCTCTCATTTTCTTTAATAGACTTATGTGATCAATCTCTCTGTATGTAACTAACTTGCTATCACGACCTCTGCCTGGCCCTGCCTGGGCATCTTCCTCACTCTGTCCTATCTTGGCTTTTCCACACCAGGCTGCTGCCCCACGTGGGTGCCCACCCACCATACATGAGCTCTAAATCCAGTCCTGCTCCTTCTCTCTGCACTGATGGAAGGCTGGCACTCTTAGCCACTATGCCATCGTAGAGTTTAAATGGATAATTTGAGGGTATTCATTAAAGGGTACACTCTGGATACCATATCTTGTATTTCCTTTCTGCACTTTATAACTTGGTTTCGATATGTAAAGTCTAAAGGAACAATATCAAAGTAGAAAAGAAGTTGGGAACATCATGGTATAAGGTTACGAAAGAAATTTAAAAATTTTGTAATTAGTAGAGATATCTTTATAACGATTTTACAAGAACTGAAGTTCTTATGAATCAACTTTTAGTAGGACATATGTAAACGTAATAAACAAAATGTTAAATTCTTTTAGTGCTGGGATGAAAAACTGAGACCTTTATTTACCTAGAAACACAGCCATAATCAACCAAAATATCAAATTCACATTTTAAAACATATATTTTGCTCTGATCATAAAAATGACCATTGGAAAAGGTTTAGATATTGCTAAAATTTATATCCTTCCAGACATAAACAAATACACATATTCAAGGTAAGATTATTATGTGTATGTAGCTTTTTCTACCTTGCTTTTATTCCTTCACATTATATTACAAGCTTTTTTCTAGGTCATTATAGTCTTCAAAAATATTTACATTGGTTCCTATTTTTCACTATTAATAATAAAGATGTAATGAGCATCTTTGTGTGAAGTTTTGGTGCTTATATTTTATTTTCTAATGTTAAATTTCTAGCTTGGAATTATATGTTAAACAGTATATATGTTCTTACATTCTTGTTCACTATTGTCAAAGTGCTTCTCTAGAAGATTAAGTCAGTTTTCACTAAAGTACTCCCAAACTAGTTTGTCATTAAAATAACAACAATAAAAAGCCCTTCCCTCCCTCCCCCTCTGCCAGCCCTAAGCTCTACCTCATTCTTAAAAAAAAAAAAACAAAACTTGTGTGGCTTCACTTTCAAGACTGCATTTGGCAATAGTCCATTATTTCTCAATTGCTCACTAAGTTATCAAAGAAAACTCCAAAAATGTAAATAACAGCAGATACCAATCCAATCAACAAATATTGAAAACTAAGCAGAAAACCTATGTGAAGTATCTGAGTGTATTATACATGAACTCTAAGACCTATGAAACCAAAGTAGAAATGTCATTTGGTACTTAATGCTGACTTACATTCTCTCTCTCTCTCTCTCTCTTTAAAAATTATTATTTTATTTAGAAAACTAAATTTAATGGGAGGTGACATTGATCAATAAGAGTACATAGGTTTCACATAAACATTTCTATAGCACTTGAACTGTTGATTATGTTGTGTACCCATCACCTTAAGTCAGATCATTTTCCATCACCATATATTCCGTCTCTCTTTACTCTGTCTCTTGAGAGTTTAAATGAGAAGATAAATGTTTTTATATATGTAAACTATGTATAATTTCAGAGAAATCACTAGGGATACCTAACTGAGTCACATTAGATAAACATTTGAGAGTCACTTACATTAATCTAAAGACTATACATATGAACCTCATTTCTCAGAACATTTAAGAGTAAACCTGCCACATTTTTGATGAGACAGTATTCTATTTGAGTGTTTCTTGGTACATCATTTTCTACAAAGTGACTTGCACTTGCACATCCATGTCCTGTAGTGATAGCCTCCAAGATAAAATGAGCTGTTTTTGTTGATAAGTTGTTGCTCTGATAGCAATGCTGTAATTGACATTTTAATATTTCTAAATAAAAAATAATTTCAAGATTTTTCTGCCATTCAGAAGTGCAACATTGACCTTCCTTTTCTCCCACATTCATGATAAGGAAAAAGGAAAGTCTTTACCTGCTAGAGTTCTTATTTTAACAAAGGGATTGTAAGCTTTATCTCACTTAAAAATGTGAAACCTTGTTTTTCACTCAATTTCTCAGTCATAGGTGAAATCTCACTTGCGATATAAAGGTTAATTTTCTTAGGACAATTGGAAGAAAATTTATAAATTACTCTTATCTCTTCTTACTCCCCTACTTCTCATACTTATTTGAGCATCACTTTGGCATACATATGCTGGCCATTCTGCCATCAGTTTTGAATATACATAATTTCGTTGACATTCAATGTGACCAGTCATTATTATACATATCTCTTTAACTTGATCTGTATAACAACTAGCACAGAATCATTTCTAGATGTTCACATGAATCTAACTTGTTAAACATTATGGTAAATAACATTTTATTTTCTGAAGGAAAAAAAACCCACTTTCTTCTTTTATTAAAACTTCTAGATTATGTGTGTGTTTTCATTTTGTTACTTTTTTGTCTATTTAATTCTGAGCTCTTTTCACTAACTCGTTCTTGGTAACTTCTTCAGTCCACTAGTTCAACTATTATCTTTGCTAAATTTTCTTTATTTTTACTTTAAAATATCCAGAACTGAAAGCCTTCCTTACACCTTTTATTAAGACTTCTCTGGTTGTCCCGGGACTGACTTGGTCTCCTTACAGATGTGGTTCATCTCAGAATAGCTCATGTATTTACAGACACATGTGTGTATGTGCACACATGCATGTCACATACATATACCATTTTAAAATAAAAGCAATATACATACTCCTTGAATTTGTGCTATATCTGTAGCTAATATTGTTGTCAAGGCTCCTGTGCTGTTTTCCTTATTGTCAAACCAGGATATATCCTAGAGCAAAAAGGGAATTAACATATGGTTATCGAAAAGATTCTCTTGAGTTATTATTTTGCTGTAGTATGTCACATGGCATGTATCTGCCTCCTCACTCCCAGGTAGTTAATTTTTGTAAGCATCATGGATCAAATAGCTTTTCTTTCTTATTTCGTAAAGATCTATACTTAGACATAAACTGGAAACTTAAGTCTAACAGCTTGGACTCATTGCCATGTTGCAATATTGTTATAATAATCAATGTTAAAAACTGTCAGTTAGAACCACCAAGTAATTTGTAATTTTACTCCACAAGTAATTTGTGGAGAACTGAATCTATTTAAAAATAAAGTAATGCATAACAGAACTTAGAAATATTTCCAAACCTTGCTACCTGAGCCGATTAATAATAAAAAGTCTATCTCTATCTCTTTAGGACCAATATAGGCAGATTTTCCCTGACACTTCATATTTATCCTCTAGATTTTAGAAGCACTGCCATTATGAAAAGCTAAGGAGGCAGAAAGGCCGCCATAAGACTCCTGCAGTCAATAATCATGCGTTCTGAAGAAGGAGACAGGCCAGAAATACAAGCAGTGAAAGCATATGTTATAACCAATTTCATTTTCAACAGCAAATAGAGACAGCACTTAGCACTTCTCAACCCCAGGAATTCTGATTTCCCTTTATTAGCTATTGAGTGTTTCCTCCCACTCACTCAAACCACTTCTATCTCTTGTGGATAAAACTACTTGGAGACTTATTTTTAGTGAGTGAAATAACTGTAGGCATACAACTACTCAGCCAGGAACTGGATGCCCAGGTTACAGATTTCTGCCAGTGAGGAAACAAAAGCATTGCAGAGAGAGGGTCGTAAATGAATCCTGAGGTTATATGAGAAGAAAGCGTTTGTGAAGGAAGATGGCAGGAGCCAGAGTATGTACAAACCCGGCACTGTTCTCTAAGGCCCTGGTGTAGGAAAGTGTCCCAAAGAGCTTAGGGTCCTAGTTACCCAAAGTTTATCCTCTAGAGATCAAGATTTTGCACTACACGGTCACTTTGGAAACACATCCCCAGTCAGGAGCCTACCATATTATAAACCCACACTATCATACTCTTGAATGGGAAGACAGTGCCTGGTTTTTACTGTATACACACAAAATTAAGATATACTATACATTGTCTAATCATTTCTGAATTACAACATGACATAGATTGCATAAAGAATTTTAGATACAATAGGATACTAAAATATAGAAAAAGAATTTATTACTGAATATTACTTTCCTGATTCTATAGTAACACAGAAGGTACAGGATACATATATGACTAGTCTTAGTCATTATCTAATGTTCTGGCAGCAAGATGTCCCAAATTGCTTTCAAGTCAGCAACTGTACGCTCTAAGGATCATTTCCAACATAGGCAATATATATTCAAACACTTCACATTGTTTCTAGAATATAGCTGGTGTTGAGTGAAAATTAGCTTGCTTCTTCTATTCTTGATAGTAAAATGATTATAAGTAAGGCTATTAGGTTTGTTTGTTTGTTTTGGTGCTTTTTTTGTATTTTTCCAAAGTGAGAAGTGTAGGGAGGCAGACAGACTCCATCATGCTCCCGACCGGGATCCACCTGGCATGCCCACCAAGGGGCAATGCTCTGTCCATCTGGGGCATTGCTCCACTGCAATCGGAGTCATTCTAGCGCTTGAGGCAGTGGCCATGGAGCCATCCTCAGGGCCCAGGCCAATTTCACTCCAATGGAGCCTTGGCTGCGGGAGGGGAAGAGAGACAAAGGAGATGGGGAAGGGTGGAGAAGCAGATGGGCGCTTCTCCTGTGTGCCCTGACCAGGAATCAAACCCAGGACTTCCACACCCCAGGCCGATGCTCTACCGCTGAGCCAACCGGCCAGGGCCAGGCTATTAGGTTTTTTGATACTAGCAAATTCATTATTTTTTCCTGTCAATAATTTTACTAGAAATAAATAACACTCTGATCAGCACTTGGTATGCACTTTTCCATTTATTCTTTACAGTGCTGTGAGGTAGATACTATGATTATATTTTATAAATGAGGAGCCTAGGATACTGAGAGATTAAGTAACTTGCCCAAGGCCACACAGCTGGCAGGTGCTGAGGCCAGGATTTGGATTGAGGCAACCAGATGCCAGACTTTCTGAACAACTATCCTGCCTTCCATCTAACTGAAGCATTGTAGTTGAGTTTCAGTACCTGTTTCTCCTGCTTCAATACTTGTTACCACAAATCCTTTGGCAAATAGTTTTTTTAGATCCCTTAGAAATCACCATTTAATGCCATTATCCTATGATTTAGAGACTTCCCAAGGAAGCCTTAGCAAACTAATTTAGAGAATAATGGGCAAAAATAAACTTCTTATCTGTTAAAAAAAAAACAACCAATAGATCTATAGGTCAATATTTATCATTAAGAAATATAAATTTAGCTTCGAAGCACAATGAGCAATAAATTATTTATAACCATTGAAGTCAGCAACAACTAGAACATTCTTTTCAACTGGAAGGAGCTCAAGTAATCAAATAAAATATAGATTTTATACCTACAAAAAGACCACACCTGATTCCATAAATACCTCTACCTCAAATGAGGTTTCAAAATGGTTATAAAAAGCTCTGCAAGTCTCAGCATGCTTTCTAAACCTTAAAAAGTCTTATCCCAGGACTAAAACCAGGTGAGGAGAGCCAGGCAAAACTGAACATGAGGAGCTCCCTTACTAGAGACAAAAGTGAAATTGGGGAGATCCTTCTAAAGAAAAGACCAAATATACGATTATTTTCTTTTCCTCCAATTAAAAATAAAACAAAGGTAATCAAAAAGAATGCTGAAGGATGAAAAGAGAAAACAAAGAGTAAGCTGAAAGGGCTGAGTTAAATTTACAAGGAAATTTAAAAATATAAATAGCAGAGACTTGCTCTGTGTGTCTTTGTATGCACATGTTTTTGAAGGACCAGAGTTTATGACTTATAAATTGGCGCATTCTTATGAGTAGAAGCTACTTTATCCAAGAATGTTACTGGTTAATGCTAAGTAGAGCATCACTGTCCATTATTAACAATCAGGATATTGGATTAATATTATAATATCTACTGGCAAAACGGGCTCATGGCCTTGAGACTTCTACAGAAAGCATGCTGGGAACCTCTACAGAGGAATTTCAAAGTTTGAAAAAGTTAAAATGAATACTCTTTTGTTTAAAACATTCAGACAATCAGGAAACATTTTCAAAAATTCCCAGAAACGAAAAATCCTTGAACATGAAAAAACATAACTCATGAAGAAAAAAATAAGCAGAAATTGTCAACAAGTGTGAAATATTGTATTAGTTAATTGAAACTCCACCTTATTTCATCAGAGATTTGCAATAGAGAAAAAGAGTTCATAAAAAACAAGCAAGCAAGCAAGCAAGCAAACATATAAACAAAATTAGTGTGCCCAGTTTAACATGAGCGAGCTCACAGGCATTAAGTCATCTTATGATCCCTCGAGTAGATTTTTCTTTGTCTGGATTAAGATGAGTCTCCAGCTGTCCCTGACAGGACCTTTCTGAGCAGAGGGTGTCAGGCACCAACTGCTTTGGAGCATAAGGTTGCTGTGGGAAACTTCCATTGCTTTTAGAAAAATATAAGAATTGGGACATTAGATGCTGCTTGGGGCTTGGGATACAAAAAGCATGCTTTTAAAAAGAGCGATTATATGTGAAGAAATTGACTTAAAGCCTGACTGGTGGTGAGGCAGAGCGTTGAACTGGGATGCTGCCACGTCTGAAACCCTGAGGTCAGCTGGAGCCCCTCGGTCAAGGCACATATGAGAAGCAATCAATGAACAGCTAAAGTGACACAACTATGAGTTGATGCTTCTCATCTCTCTCCCTTCTTCTTCTCTCTCTCTTTCTCTCCCTCAAAAAAAGAAAGAAAGAAAGGTAAAAGAAAAAGAAGTCAAAGAAAAACTCAAAGTTAGAATATTTAAAAGCACATTTTAAATAAAACAAGAAAAAAGATCAATTAAACACTGACCTGATACAACATGGCTTTAAACGCCAAGTGTCTTAATCTCATGGTTAAGATTTCTCCTGCCCTGCCATAAAACAATCCCTGGGAAACAAAAAGAAAATCTACACTTATTCTTAACTCTCTTTTCCATTTCCTTGTAACAGTTAGTTACTAGATTTACATATTTATATTTTATTTAGTTATATTCAGTTATTATTTTTAACTCAAATACAGGAAGATAACATAAAAATGTAACCATGTTCAAACTTGTTTAATTCATTGAAAGCTTACCTGAATGAAATAACTGACAAAGCAAATAACACCCAAAATGATAAATACCATGGAATAAATTTCTGCATCATGCTTTAATGTGGTTTTATCATCATTTTCAAACATCTGTAAAGGAATAGATTTTTAATCAGGTGGTTGGAGGAAAGTAAGAAAGAAAGAAAAAAAAAACTAAAATGTTTATTCATCAGGATTTTTAAAGTGGATTTTAGCATAATAGATTATACACATACTTCTGAGGGGAAACTATACCATTGTTCTATCCTCTAAGCTTATTAAATATATTAAAAACATAATTTGCTGTTAATTCTCTCACTTAAGCTATGTGAGATTAAATCAGACAAATAAGTCCTCAATCTGTTATTATTTTTGCAGTATATTTTAAAAGAAACCACCAGCTTGAAATATTTCCAATAACTTTTAATAACTCAGTTTTCTTAGCATTCTTCTATTTAGAGCACTGCCTGCAATATAAGAACTTTGTCCATACCCCTAGAGATTGTTTCTCAGACTAGTAATCATACATGTATTTGCAATCCACGCTGACAAAGCATAGCTGTGCAAATCTGGGAGACTAAAACTTAACATAGCTCTAGTAAAATCCCTGAATCCACCAACTTTCCTGGGTCTCCTGGCACAATTCAAATTTTCCCTCCCTAATCTGGCTGGTAATAAAAAATGGCCATTGTTCGGACCAGTTGTAAGAGGAGCAGTATTTGCCTATTTTATTGCTTTGGTGCTTTGGAATGCTGATACAGCACTGGAGTCAAAATTAGAAAACAAAGCGATTTCTTTACTGATTGCCTGGTCAACAAGGCTGAGCCGAGCACTTCACAATAGAGGCTGGCTTATTCCCTGAGAACGGATGCGACTCTTTCTATCATGGGTCCCACAGTTGAGGTGACCCCACCACAAGACTTGGTTTTCCCCTTGCTGGATCAGAGTACAACGTGTCCGTTCTCTCAAGTACCACTTGGTTCAAAACTGTTAAAAATATAAGCAAATTAGATTTACTTACAGTTATGATTTTTGCAAAGATGATGGAAAATATTGGATGAACAGTTCCATTTAGAACAGAAGCCAGTGTCCCCAGAACCACAGAAGGCCATTCAGACTTGTTTAATTTAAAGATGTTTAATAGTGAAACTTCAGGAAGCCTTGTCTAGAAATACAATAATTACCTTGGTTAAAACCCCAGTCTGAGGGCCCATCGGAATGAGAACCCATTAAATATCCTAGGTAGTAGAGTAGAAAACAGAATTTTCCTTAGAAAAATTTCACTGCCCATATTATTGATGATGCCAACAGTGACTATCTGTGCAACTTCTCCTTTTGGCATTTCATTCATTCAGTCATTGTTATTAAAAAGTACAAATTAACCCACATGTTCTGGTAGCTGACTCTGCAGAAATGATGGCATATCATATTCTAGGATAGGACAAAAGTTAGGCAGAGAAAAGAGATAAAAGTTTTATTAGCATTTTAAGTTTGAACAGTTTCCAGTTTCATGATTTAATTTACAAAAATATTTTCAAATACCTTTGTTAACAGCTTGTTTGGGGCTTCCCATTTACAAGTAAGTTGCTGCAATATCTGAGCTTATTATTCACATTAGCCAACCTTCAGATTCCTCATCTTTCTGAGGGCGATAATATCAATACTTATCTTGTAAGGTTGTTTTAGAATTAAGCTTAACTTAGCTTAATGTTTTGTAAACAATAAGAACCCAATAAATTTTAGCTGTTGCTGATGTTATTACAGAGAAAGGATTACATTATGCAAAATCTCGGGTTTTATACAGAGTAAGCACGATGCAAGTAGGTGTTCTGGTATCTACCAGCCCTTCCCATGGGAATGTGTAGAGGGTGACATGGGGATAAACCTTAGAGATCATGTAACTAGCTCTGTGCTGAGTAATAATTTTGAACTGGAAAGTAGACAACAGACTATGGACATTTCGTATGTTAAAGCTTCCTCACGGTATTCACTTTTGAAAAATATTGCGAACCTAATAACCAGAGAATTCTTGAGGAAAGTCTATAAAATTATTTATAATTCCTGCTTTAATTTTAGTCTGGTAATATATTAACTCTACTGTTTGAACAACAGAACTTTTCAAATTCTAAAGTTTCTAACATCTATTTTCAGGATGGCTAACCTACAATTAGAATAGTTGACTTAATTTGACTATCTATTCTCTCCTTTTGACATTTTCTGAAGGTTATCACCATAAAGAGCTTCACTTTTTCGCTAGCTGACTATACAAAAAAACATTCAGAATTTAAAAAGTTGCATACCGACTCTTCGTTGGGTCTCAGCAAAATGTGGAATTCCAGTCACTCCACAGCACCCCCAATGCTTGGTAGAGACAATCCTTTTAGATTTACCTGTTCTAAGAAGTATGCTGTGATATCTCAATTCTGACTTAAATATGTATTTCTCTAATGACTAATGATGTTAGGCACCTTTTTATGTGTTTCTGTTCCATATGCACGTCCTCTTTGGCAAAATGTCTATTTAGACCTTTTGACCTTTTTTTTTTTCATTTGGGTTGTTGGTATTCCTATTGTGCTTTGCAAGTTCTTTGGATATTGTGAACACAGTCCTTTATCAGATACGTGTCTTAACAAGTTTTTTCTTCCAGTTTATGGCCTATCTTTTCATCTCTTAAAAAATGCTATTCACGGAGCAAAGAGGAACTGAGGGGGTACTTTTTTCAGAACATGTCACTGATGCCATCTGTTCATCAGCTTTTTAAATAACCTTTATTGATAAACACACAGGTTACCATTAGAATAATGCCTTAAAAATTCAAAGGAACTTTATTAAGCATCTCTCTAAAACTACAGTGCCTCTGTTACTGAAAGTGGTATATTCTTGTGCAGGTCTTGCTGAAGTTTTGAAGCTTCCTAGAGAGCAAGTGTAACTCATACTAATATGTTAGTGAGTGAGAATAACTTATTGTAACCCCCCTCCCCGCCCCACTGATTTCTTTTGAAGGACAGGTCGCTCGGTTTGAAAAGTTTCTTGAAAGAGAATTTCTTCTTCTTTTTGGGGGTCTTCTTGGGCGGGGCCATCTCCCTTGGCCTCAGCTCCCTGGCTAGGGGTTGCTGGAGGGATGGCATGACCAGTGGTCTATGCTGTCTTCTCTGTTCCCTTCAGAGGAGGCGACTCCCCTTCACCTTTTTTCATGGCCTTGCTCCTGTCTGTTGGCCTAGTGCCTCTCCTCTGTGGTCACGTCACCCTGGGAGCTTGGAGCACTGGCTGCCCGGGGTGCGGGGTGGGGGGATTGCTGCAGGGACCTTGAACCGTTCCAAGCTCACTCTGTAGGAGGTGAGGTCTCCTTTCATTTTTCTTAGTAATACTTCATATATTTCAGTGTGTGAGTCTTGAAATTTTTAATCAAATTTATCCCCCAAATAGTTTATATTTCTGCTATTATTGTATATGATATTATTTTATGAATTTCAACTTTCTACTTTTAGATTTTAGTATAAAGAATTAGAGTTGATTTTTGTACATTGGTCATGTATTCTGCAGCCTTTCTAAATGCAAAGATCAGTTTTAGTATATTTTGTGTTTGTGGCTTCCTTAGGATCGTTTGCATAGATAAGACAGTTTTACATCTTTCTTTCCTATTTGGATGATTTTTTTTTTCATTTCTAGCCTTATTGTACAGGCTGGAATCTCCTGTACAATGCTGAAGAGAAGTGGTGAGAGTGTACAGTCCTGCTTTGTTCCAGATCTTAGTCTTTCCTCATTTAGTGTGATGCGAGCTGTAGACTGGTTTTGTTGATGCCCTTCAATGAGCGGAGGTAAGTTCTTTCCATTTCTAGTTTGTTGAGAGTTATTGCAAATAGATGATGCATTTTGTCACATACATCTTCTGCATTTATTGAGATTAGTTTTTTTCTTTAAATTACTTTTTAATAAGGGGGACTGCATTAATTTTTGAACACAAGGTGAACTTGCACTCCTTGAACAAACCCTACGTGGTGACTGTGTGTTCTCTCTGGTTGTGCCCTTGGCTGAGAGCACCGGCTCCCGAGGTGCTGGTGCTTATCTTTGTCCTGTTGGTGGAGGAGATTTCGGTCTTTAAATGACCCAACTGGTCTTGAGCATCACTGGTAGTATCTGTACCACACTCCCTGAGCCACAGTTTTAACCCTCCTTGGTTTGCCTCATAGAAAAGAATAATGTAACATGTTAATGAGCTTTCCTGTCCACACAATGATCTCTGAAAAAAATGCAGTCTTCCTCGAGGGCCGCTTTCTTACCGAGTCACAGTGATGCTAGAGTGAAGTTTGGGAAAGACTTATGCTTATAAATTTAGTGCTATAGTAACATTTTATCTCAAATAAATTCTAAATATTAATAAGGATTAGTTCAAAATTGTCAGAGAACATGTGAGTAAAATTTGTTGATAACTGAATTCTTACCTCTTTATATTGAGTAGATTCCTCAGACTTCTCGGTAAAGTTTGACTTGATGCTATTCATGGAGCAAAGAGGAACTGAGCTGGTACTTTGCTGAGAACATGCCATTGATTCCATCTGTTCATCAGCTTTTATAATATCCTTAAATGATAATATATAGGTTACCATTAGAATAATGCTTTAAAAATTCAAAGGAACTTTATTAAGCATCCCTCTAAAACTATGGTGCCTCTGTTACTAAAAGTGATGTATTCTCATGCAGGTCTTGCTGAAGTTTTCAGGCTTCCTAGACAGCAAGTTCAACTTATGCTAAAATATTAGTGATAACATACACTTATTAAGCCTCCCCCCCCCATCTTATAATTAACTGGAGAAAACAATGCCTTAATTCAAAACAATTACTCCATCAGCAGGGACAGATCTTGGTTATAGGAGCTTTGAGAGGGATATGACTCAGAGATATTCTTTCTGATTCCTTCTTCCTGACTTTTTTTTGGAACTTATAAATTTATTACATGTAGGTAGGCACTTAAATGTGACATTGGTCCTGAGCCCGAGGGAGATCTCAGGAGAGTAATACTTTCCAGGCCTGCCACGGCTACCCATTCCAAATGGATCAAAAAGCAAAATTGGTGGGGCCAGCTCATAAACAAGAAGAATTCCAAAAATATCAAGTTAAACTTAATGAAACTGTTTTAATTATAGGACAGAATAAAGTCCTAAACCACAATGCTCTAAGTCTAGTTTTGTTTTTCTTGCAACTCCTAGAAATGAGAGCAGTTTTAGGGAAATAGAGGAGCTCAGATTCTCTGCTCGTCTGGGTGGTGTGAGTAAATAAATTGGACTTCCCTATGAAGAGGGGAGGAAGGGGATGAGACAGCAGTGTGGAGCCCGGTTAGGATGATTGTAGCCCAGATCACCGTGGGGAGTGGAGATGAAAGACATAGGTGGATTTAGGTACAAAGGGGAATATGCACATGAAAGGCTTCCCAGGGACACTGATTCTTTGACAAGCTTAACAACTGTTAATCAGTCCTTTCAAAGTACAATGAACTTTAACCAGTCTTATTCTATCCTAACATCTTCACTCACACATTCCTTTATGCTATCACTTTGCTTTTCCCCTATGAATTTCTCTACCAAAAACCCAAATCTTTTATCTGGCTTTTTTTTTCAGGAGATAATTACTTTGTGAGAAGTTTAAAATAAAATTTTGACTTCTTAGCATAATAAATTTTTCTAAGAAGGTGCTCTGAGAAGACAGACAATTCCTTTATCTGAGAAGGCTGCTGGAAAAAAACAACAAGTTTTGGTGTGTATATATCTCTACCTGTTTTTATTTCACTTTTATGTGGAAATTGACTAAACGAATATGTCTGTAAATAATCAAGCATGTTCAAGACAAATACAGCATTAATCTCCATGGTGTTCACTTTTCTGAAAAGTTTGATTAGATAATGCTAATAATATTAATATAATAAAAATTTATTATGTCAACAATAATTCCAAGCACTTTACATGAATGAACTAATTTAATACAGGAATTGGTGAATATGTTACTATTATTTTCCCCAATAGAAGATTAAAAAACTGAGGCAAAAAAAAAAAAAAATTAAATAATTTGCCCAAGGTCCTAAAACTGTTACGGGCAGAGTTGGGATTCCCATGAACATAATGGAATGTCGTGTAAACATTACCTGTGACATCGCAAGTGAATAATACAGACTTTGGTTTGCCATTAGTTCCGCATGCGTGCCTTGTTCCACCACTACCCCGTCTTTCATGGTCACAATCAGATCCGCATTGCGAATAGTAGAGAGCCGGTGTGCTACCACAATTGTAGTCCGACCTTTGCTTGTCTACAAAACAATAAGTAAGAGTAATATATATATTAGAAATAACAAACCTCAACATTCAAGAAAACTACTTGTCATATTTCAAATATCAGAGAATGTTATCTTTGGATATAGAAATTTGGAAACATTAATAGATTGGGAAGGCCAATGAACATTAAAATAAAAAGAAAGTCTGAGAGTTAGATTCCAAATTAGTGGATTTATAAAACCACAGTATCTTAGAACTACAAAGGAAACTAAAAATCATTTAATCTGAGCCACCTAATAACCACTGTCTGGCTATTAGTAACTGAAAGTAACTAAATGACTTAAACTCAACATTTTTCATTTGCTTCATCTTTGAAATGGAGATATTTCTTCACTAGAGAGATACAAATTCAAGGTTATATATTTTTTTACAATTTTACAAGAATCATATACATATGGAAAAGTACCCACAAGTGTACAGATCAATGCACTTTCACAAACTGAATATATGCAGAAGCATAGTTCTCAGGTTAAGAAACAGGTCATTTTGAGCACGCTGAAACTCTCAGGCTCTCTTCCCCTCACCATGGCCCAGCTCACCAACACTAGTGGTAACCACTATCTGACTTCTATCAGCATAGATGTAGTGTTAATTTTCTTTTTGATATTTTATATAAATAGAATCAAGTAGTATATATCTTTCTATATCTGGGCATTTTTGTTTACTGTTATGTTTTTGAGATTCATCTAGTTTGTTGTATATAATTGTGAATGATTCATTCTTACTGCTGAATAGCACTCCATTGTGTAACGATACCAGAATTTATTTACCCATCCTACTGCTATTTGATATTTGGGTAGTTTTGGGGTTTTTTCTACAATGAATAGATCATTATACATGTTTATTTGGTGAACACATGCACACAATTCTGCTAACTATGTACCTAGGAGAGGAATTGCCAAGTCATATTCTTAGCTTTTTGAGATTCTGCCAAACAACTTTTCAAAGCAGTTGTCTTAGTTTATAAAGCTCCGAAAGTGCAGGCGTTTTGGTTACTCTATGTTCTCACCAGCACTGAGTACTTTCTGTCTTTGTCTGCTAGGAGAGTACTATCATATTGTGGGGTTTTTTTTTTTTTGTTTGTTTGTTTTTAATTTTATTCATTTTAGAGAGGAGACACAGAGTGAGAGAGAGAGAGAAAGAAAGAGAGAAAGGGGGGAGGAGCTGGAAGCATCAACTCCCATATGTGCCTTGACCGAACCAGTGCAGGGTTTTGAACTGGCGACCTCAGTGTTCCCAGGTCGACGCTTTATCCACTGCGCCACCACAGGTCAGGCCATATTGTGGTTTTTATTTGCATTTCCCTGATGACTTGTAATGTTGAACAACTTTTCATATTGTTAGTGACAATTTGATTATTCTCTCTTGTGAATTGCAGGTTTTTGCTCATTTCTCTATTAAAAAGAACTGTCTTTTTCTAGTTGATTTTCAGGAGTTGTTTATATATCCTATATATGACGACTTTGTCAGATACTATGTATTACAACTACTTTTCTCCTCTAAATGGTTGTCTTTTCACTTTCTTAATAGTGTCTTTTAATAAATGTAACTTAAAAGTTTTAGTGGAGTTTAAATGTTCAGATTTTCTCTTACAAGTTATGATATGTTTGTGTCCTATTTAAGGAATCTTTGCTCCAATGTCCTATGGATTCTTTTCTATCTTTTACCTTACAGTCTTTACCCCTTGTCTTTCCTATTTACATCCTGAATTCATGAGAGATGTGCATGGTGTCAAGCAGGAGTCAGTGTATATTCCCCCATACAGTCGTGTCTCCCTATCCAAGGTTGCACTTTTGTGGTTTCAGTTACCCTCAGTCAACTGTCGTCTGAAAATATTAAATAGAAAGTTCCAAAAATAAACAATTCAAAACACACTTATAAGAAAGACCACATTCATTATAACTTTTATTACAGTATATTGTTAGAATTGTTCTATTTTATTATTAGTTGTTAATGTTAATGTCTTACTGTGCCTAACTTATAAATTGAACTTTATCATATGTATGTATAGTTCAGAAAAAGCGTAGTGTATGTAAGGGTTTGGTACTATCGACAGTTTCAGGCATCCACTGGGGGTCTTGGAATGTATCCCCTGCACATAAGGGGACTAATGTATAAGTGAACCGAATGTCCCAGCAGCAGTTTTTGCAAAGACCATCCTTTCTCTGTTGCACTACAGAGCTCTCTTTGTCATTAATCAAGTGATCATTACTTTGTGCCTCTTTTGGATTTCTGCATGCTGTTCTATTCATTTTGTCTAGTATTGCAACAATACTACACTTAACTAATATGGAATTAAAACAGACCTTCATATCTTAATTTAAGTCTTTCAACTTTATTGTTCTGTTACAAGATTGCCTTGATTATTCTTGAATTAATGTAGTTTTGTAAATGTCTAGCACAATAGCTGATACTTTTGGCATACTGTAAGCATACTAAAAATTTTCTGCAGACTTAATAACTGATAGCTAATATTGTTATTATTAATACTATAATTCTAATATATTTCTGATAGTGACTTGTGCTGTTATTACTTTTATTCTTATCCATTACAGAGAAGGAAACTGGAGCTCAAAGAAGTTGAGAGGCTTGCTCCAGGCTTCACCTAATCACTGGAAGGACTGGTATGTAATCTATTCTCTGGAAAGGGTCTCTCCATTGCAGTATGTATTCTCAGTGAGGCAGACGGGAATTTCTTTCAAACTCTGCTATTATTCCAAGTCTACCAGTGAAGAAAATTGATTAAGATTAAATAACAATGTGAAAACAGATTTGTGATATAATGTTATCTGGAAAAATATAGGAAAAATACATGCATCATGTTATAACTATGCTAAAAATGTATCCATAGAAAAAGACACCTATGTAGAAATATATTAAAATATTAATATATTTTAGATATATCATATCTAAATGTATAATATTTATTATGTATTTAATATGTAATATGTAAATATATATTATTATATGTTATATATAAACACAATATATTAATATATAAATATGTATTTATATAAATATATATTAATATAAAACATTAATATATATTTTTAGAAATATATTAAAATATTAATAGTATCTGTATATAATTGTTTGGTCTATGAGTTATATTCTTTTTGTCTTATTTTTCTCAATTTTATTTAATGTACATGTATTACATTTTTGTTTAAAAGTAAGGAAGTTAAATAATTTGGAAAAATATGTTTACTTTTAAAAACTTTTGTTCCTATGAGTAACATATTTACAGATACATGAGCAACAAATAGATGTTACAAAAAACTGAACAGTTACACTGTTATTACCACAGACCTTTTTTTTTACTTTTTTTATAGTACCTTATTTGAAATAAAGAAGAAAAGTATAGTCTGATGTATTTAGTTTATGTTAAGGTGATTATCTCAAGTATCATCCAAATCAGGACACTCTTGAGTAAAACACAGGGGCAAACTGGAACTTTCTCAGGAGAACTGGGAGATATGGTCGTATAATTATAACTTAAAACCTTTTGAATTTATAGTCTATGGCCAGGAAAATCAAAGAGGAATCATAAATCATTCAGTTTAAAAATGGCAAGAGAGGCCCTGGCCGGTTGGCTCAGCGGTAGAGTGTCGGCCTGGCGTGTGGAAGTCCTGGGTTCGATTCCCGGTCAGGGCACACAGGAGAAGCACCCCTCTGCTTCTCCACCCTTCCCTCTCTCCTTTCTCTCTATCTCTCTCTTCCCCTCCCACAGCCAACGCTCCATTGGAGCAAAGTTGACTGGGCCCTGAGGATGGCTTCACTGCCTCTATCTCAGGCGCTAGAAAGGCTCTGGCCACAATGGAGCACAGCCCTCTGGTGGCAATGCTGAAACACAAACCTAAGTCCTTCGAGTACTCAAAGTCCATAAAACCTGCTGCATCTCCATGAGATGTCTTCCTGTTTATGTGACTAAAGCCTTTTGCACTGACTACTTCTTATGCATTGCAAGTTTCTTCTTCCTGTATTTTATTCTAGCACTAAGGAAAGGTTTTCATGCAAGTGTACACTTTTGCAACAGTTTTACACGTGAACAAAATAGACTTATTTAAATTCCCTCTGTTGCAGTGCAAGTAATGATAAAAATGGCAATCCTTAGATTTTACAATACTGAGCATATATACCAAAGAACCATTTTTTTAAAAAAAATTAACTTTAACAGGGTGATGTTGATCAATAAGAATACACAGGTTTCAGGCAAACATTTCTATAGCATTTGAACTGTCATTATGTTGTATACCCATCACCTAAAGTAAACCCTTTTTGACTCTGTAATATATACTTCATTTAAATAATATTTATAAACTAACCTCTCTGATAGTATATTATGCGTGATTTAAAAAATGGGTGATTTCTGAATTTTATAAAAAAGAAAAAGAAAGTAAAAATATTGGAAAAGAAAAATACTAAAGCAATGCCTCAAAAAATGAAGAATCAATTGTATAAAATAAAGAGCAGAGTCTGCTTTCAACCAAGGTTGAATATCAAGAATAAGATTTACCCTCTCACCTGAAACAAAAAAAACAACTGGGAAAATATATGGAAAAGTGATTTTCAAAGCACTGAACATTTTAGCAATGAAGCATGGTCATCCCTGAGAGACTGAAACACAGATGAGTACTACAAATTACTTACTGGGCCAGTAGTACATGTGACCTAAAACTGATGTACTATCCATAGGGAATGACAACAACAAAAATTGAACACATTGTTTCAGACTTAAAACAGAAAAGATTTGGGATGCCAAAATCTCCTAGAAAACTAATCAAAGAAATTTGAGCTGATACTTTGTCTATTAGCAAGAATTATCATAGAGATAAGAGAAGTTGTGCAATCCATTCCACTGGTGTTTTTTTGTTTTGTTTTGTTTTGGATGCCTCAAAGTGGGTTTGGTAGATTTTCAATATACCTTTGGTGCTATTATTTCTTCTAGAAAGTATAGATTTGAAAGAATTGCCTAGCATCTCTCCTCCTTCAAACTTCATACAAAACTAAAAGCCAAACAATTAGGTATTTGACCAAAGAAAGGTCAACAGGAAGATAGGTCTCTATTTGACACTTTGCTGGCATTTTTCAGATTACTTCACAATTCCATGCACAACCATAAATCACCAGGTAATTAGTTTGGACTTTGAAATAGAGGGTGCTTTAAAAGGCCCCTGGAGAATTGCCAGGGCAGAGATAAGGGCCTGAAGAGACCAGCTAGCTTCTCCCCAGTGGTGGTAACGGGCCTAGAATAAAGGTGGCAACAGGAAAAGAAGGAACAAGGCCAAGCTGTGAGCACTTGAGAGGGCCTGCATTTGACTGCTTGGTCAGTTAACAGGGGTACTATACACTCTGGGGAAGCCTATAAACAGAGTTCTGGTGTCCCACAGCGAGTGTGGGGGTTGGAAACCTATGAGAACACAAGTTCCCACTGACTGCCACTTAAATGGTTGCCTTGGGTGGACTGGGGTCCACTGACAACATATGCCTGTGGTCTTCGATTTCTTTTTTTTAAAAGCTTTTTAAAGGATTTTAAGCAAAATCCTTTCACCAAATGATAGCACTTGATATATTTAAATAAACCACACCAATTAGTGGGTGGGTGTTCAGTATGAACTGGTGGTGAGGAAGCCCTACCTGCTCATCCACCCAACTTCCCTACCTCCCTCTACTCCTCAGGAGGCTCCTGGAAAACCTTATTTCCCAGTACTCCAAAAATACAGTCTGAAAACCTCTCACTATTCATTTACAAATTTCCACCTCTTTTAGCTATCAAATTTGAATTGACCATCTGCTATAAGAAGGTCTTTGTGGTAATTATATGGGAAAATGGAATTTCTGGTGTTTTAACTACCTCACTATAATGTCAAAAGCCAATTGGCTTGACATTCTTCTGGGTCAACACTGGTTCTATGGCTGAACAATATCAAATTACTGCCAGGTCACTTCACCTGTCCAAGAATACTTTCTCTTTTGTAAAATGGGATGACAAAGAGCAAAATATCAGGTGCTTAGAGCCATATTTAATAAGTGACTCAGCCACTCCTTGACCCGTTCATTTCAACTTGTAGAAATCTACTCATGTGAATATCTATATGCCTAGATCGAGAGCCTTTAGAAAAGGAAACACAGGCACTATATCTAAACTCTTTGCTAGGTGAGACCATGTGTACTGCTTAATTAGTAACAAGGAATAATACTCTATACTACAAAGTTTTCTTTTTATAGCCTGAAATCTCTTTATTCTCACTTCTAAATAAGTTAATAATTGACAATAATAAAATAATGTATAGTCATTTAATACCTTTCTCCTTTATTTCACTTTTATTAATAAGCTAATATTTGCGGATAAATTTACAAGGAAAAGTAAATGATGAAGTGGTGGGCAAGAAGAGGAAAATGCTCAAATAGTCAGCTCATCTTTCTTCCAGCAGGAAGGAATGTGTTACCTATGCCAGAATGCTAGCCTGTAAATAATACATTCTAGATGTCTTATATGGTAGCAATTAGGAAAATCGATATCTTATATATAGGAGTTCTCTTTATTTGTGAGGGAGAACAAAACAGGACTAATTTAAATCTACAGAAGTCACTAACATACTTATCTATATCATAGAAAATATTTTACAGCTTTTATTATATGTTTTAAGACTTTAGAATATCCTGCTAAGTAATAATGATTTAATTCATTGTAAAAGCAAAATCCAGTACTTATATATACAATAGGATCAAAATAAGCAGTTTAAGGGGGAAAATGGCCTAAGAGCCTCCATTTGGGGTATGACTTGAGTTTCTTTCCCAAGAGGGCAGAGTGGTTTTGGGAAGAGGGTATATATATATATGTATGTTTTAGGAAGGATACATATATATATTGCTGGTAAAGTATGTATAACATGAAATTTACCATTCTAACCATTTTGAAGGGTAGGGTCCTCCCAATCCGAGAGACTAATTTCTTTTGTATCACTATTCTTTTATACTCAGGTTTAGATTACCATTCTTTTCTTTTGTAGTAAAATATGCATAATATTAACTTTTAAGCAGTCTTAATTGTATAATTAAGTGGCATTAAGTACATTCACATTGTTGGGCAACCAACCATTGCCACCACCATCTTAAGAACTTTTTCTTCATCTCATACTGGAACTGACTACTCTCCTTTTCTCTCTGCCCCTGGCAACCTCTATGATTCTTATCACTTGTTCATTTTATGAAAATAAGAAATATCTGTGCAACATGTGACACACTCATCATGGGATGGAAACAAGGGTAAAAAAAAAAATGCCTGACCTGTGGTGGCACAGAGGATAAAGTGTCAACCTGGAAACGCTGAGGTTGCCAGTTCAAAACCCTGGGCCTGCCTGGTCAAGGCATATATGAGAGTCGATGCTTCCTGCTCCTCCTTCCTTCTCGCTCCCCCCCCCCCAAAAGGAATAAAAAATATATATATGTACACTGGCTCTGGCCGATTGGCGCAGTGGTAGATCATCGGCCCAGAGTATGGATGTCCTGGGTTTGATTCCCTGTCAGGGCACACAGGAGAAATGACCATCTGCTTCTCCACCTCCCCCCCCCCCCTTTCTTCTCTCTTTCTATCTCTCTCTTCTCTCCTGCAGCCATGGATCAGTTTAAGCAAGTTGGCCCCAGTTGCTGAGGATGGCTCCAATGCCTCACCTCAGGCACTAAAATAGCTTGGTTGCCAAGTAATGGAGCAATGGCCCCAGACAGGCAGAGCATCACCCGGTAGGGGGCCTGCCAGGTGAATCCTGGTTGGGGTACATGTGGGAGTCTGTCACTCTACCTCCACACTTCTCACTTAAGAAAAAATAATGTGAGCACTCTGATTGCAAGCTGATAATAGTAAGTAATATATTTTCCAATAAGCAGTGGACACTCTGGCTGGCAGTAAACATTTCTGGTCCCACAAAGTCAGTATTAAAAAGAAAAGTCTATATTTACCTTGACTAAAAACACTGCACATTTTCAAATAAAGTCAAAGTAAAATGAGCCATGAAGCCTTCTGAAGGGTTAGGAGGCCATAATTAAAAAGAGGGTTTGGCAATTGAAAACGGTATCTGCTGGTTTCACAGCACCACCACCAACTAGCCTCCCTGATGCAGTGCAGTCTGGTGGAGTCATGGCTGCACGGTGGCCACAAAGCCTGTGCAGCCCTTGCAGTAAGCAGAAGGGCAGTGTCAAGTGTGAGGGTGCAGGGTTGTTGGAATAAGACAGTTCAAGTTCAGGTCAAACCACACCGCATGCTTCTCTATCTGAGGTGAAATTAAGTTAAAAAGCGTACTCTGGGGTTGTCCTAAGGAAGAAAAGTTGTCAGAGAAGAGTAGCTTACAGGTGTGTATGAAGAAGGAAAAAGTGAATGTGGTTGAAGTCACGAAGGTGGCGGTGGTGGGGGGTCACTGTGCAGAGGGAGAAACTGCAGGCCTACTGGGAGGACAGCTTATATAGGACCATTGCTGAAATGTCAGCCTCCAATGTACTTTTAGCACCAATTATAGCATCTTCTTCTCTTCTCCAAATCATTTTCTATAACCATTACATAAAATTTTACAAGGGTGAACACCCTTTACCCATACATTAAAGAGGGTACTAAGCTTAATAAATACTCCACTATGGCACTATACTTTCTTGTATTTGAAAATGCTGAACTGGATATATAAAAATAAGAAATGTTTCTGTTCACTTACCCTTTCCAGTGCAGCTTGAACAACTGATTCGCTTTCTGTGTCTAGGGCAGATGTAGCTTCATCTAGGATCAGTATCTTTGGGTTTCGAACTAAAGCTCGAGCAATCGCAATTCTCTGTTTCTGCCCTCCACTCATTTGAGCTCCCTTTTCCCCTACCAAGGTATTGAATTTCTAATGAAAAATAGAAAAGGGCACAGACACAAAAGATAGCATGAGCAAATGATTAGAAAAGGAAACGACAATTACAAGTTATGCTTTAGTACCAGCTTAATCATTAGTTCAGCCTGCCTGGTTTTGACCTTCGATTTTTTTTTTTTTTTTTGGTAAAAACAAACAACTATTTTTAAAAAGTCTAGTAAAGAGAGGACCTAAGAAAAATTTGGCTAGGTATTAAAAAGTGAGAATATATAAGAATCATGGATTTTAAAGAAGATTAATAATTTGAACCAATTTTCAAAGTTTTTAGGAAATTTTTAGAATATGTTGATAGCTTTAAAAAACAGTGTAATACAAACACATACTTAATGACTATTCAAAATTTTGGGGGGTAATTTAATGCATAATGCACAATCTCTTTCCTGGATATTTTGAAAAAGAGTATGAAAAAAATTATTGCAAAAATAAACTTCTTCTGAAAACTATTTTTTCAATTTTGGGAGGCTTTTTAGGTCTTCTCATACTTATTTTGATATATGAATCTTGAACAAAGTAGAAATCTTTAGATATTTGAGAATGGAGGTAACTTCTAGAACTAATGAAGTATAGTTAGTAATATTCTATTGGATTAAATCCCTGATCCAAAGTTCATTGCTTCAAAGACAAATTTACATATCGTTTTTAAAACTTTAATTTCTAGAATTTGATCTTCAAATTTTTTTTTTTTTTTAAATATTAACCTGCCTGACCAGGTGGTGGTGCAGTGGGTAGAGTGTCAGACTGGGATGCAGTGGACCCAAGTTCGAAACCTAGAGGTCGCCGGCTTGAGCACTGACTCAGCCAGCTTCAGTGCAGGCTCACCAGCTTGAGTGCAGGCTCGCTGGTTTGAGCGTGGGATCATAGACATGAACCCACAGTTGCTGGCTTGAGCCCAAAGTCACTGGCTTGAGCAAGGGGTCACTAGCTGTGCTGTAGCCCTCCAGGTCAAGGCACATATGAGAAAGCAATCAATGAACAACTAAGGAGCCACAACGAAGAATCGATGCTTCTCATCTCATCTCTCTCCCTTCCTGCCTGTTTGTCCCTATCTGTCCCTCTGTCTCTGTCACTATATATATATATAAATAAAATGGAATAATTTAATAATTATGTATCATAAACATTATGCACTCATTTTTTTAAGGATAGAGTTCTATGAGTTTTGACATATGAATATACCCATGCTATCACCACCCAATAAAGATATATTTCCATCAATCCAGAAAGTTTCCTCATGACCCTTTTTTGTCAAAACCCACACCCTGCCTCAGGATAGCACTGATGTGATTTTAATCACTACAAATTAATTTGACTAGTTTCAGAACTTCATATAAATAGAATCATGCAATATGTACTATTTTAGGGGACTTTTTACAGAGCAATGTTAGGCTCACAGCATACTGAGAGGAAGGTAGTGACTTCCCATATATCCTGTTTCCAGATATGCAGAGATATGAATATGAGCACTCACCAGAGTGGTACATTTGTTACAACGGGGAAAGCTACATTGACACATCATAATGACCTTTGTCCACAGTGTACATTAGACTTCATTCTGGGTTTGATTTTGACAAACATAATGACATATATCCATCATTATTGTATCATACGGAGTACTTTTAAGGCCCCCAAAGTGTTTGTGCTCTACCTGTTCACCTCTCTCCCTCATTCCCCAAATCCTGGCAACCACTAATCTCTTCACTGACTCCATAGTTTTGCCTTTTCCAGAATGATATATAGTTGAAATCGCACAGTATGCAGCCTTTTAAAACTGGCTTCTTTCACTTAGTACTATGCATTTAAGTTTTATCCATGTCTTTTCATAGCTTGAAAGCTCATTTCTTCTTAGTGCTAAATAATATTCCATTGTCTGGATGTACCAAAGTTTATCTACTAACCCAGTGAAGAACATCTTGGTTGCTTCCAGCTTTGACAATTATATATAAAGCTGCTGGCTCTGGCTGGTTGGCTCTGTGATAGAGCATCGGCCTGGCATGTGGAAGTCCCGGGTTCAATTCCTGGTCAGGGCACACAGGAGAAGCAACCATCTGCTTCTCCACTTCTCCCTCAGTCATGGCTCAAATGGTTTGAGCAAGTTGCCCCCGGGTGCTGAGAATGATTCAGTGGCTTAGCCTTAGGCACTAAAATAGCTCGGTTGCCAACCAACAGAGCAGTGGCCCCAGATGGGCAGAGCATCACCGGTAGGGGGCTTGCCAGGTAGACCCTGGTCAAGGTGCATGCAGGAGCCTGCCTTGGCCTCCTCACCTTTCACTTAATAAAAATAAATAAATAAATAAATAAATAAATAAATAAATAAATAAAGCTGCTATAAACATATGTGTGTAGGTTTTTGTGTGGACATACACTTTCAACCTCTTTGGGTAAACATCGAGGAGCACATTTGCTGGATAATATGGCACAGTTGCTGGATATTATGGTAGAAATATGTTTAGTTTTGTAACAGTGACTCTTAACCTGGGTTCTATCAAACCCTAGGGGTTCGATGAGTTGGTCTCAGGGGTTCGGAGAAGCCTCTGCTGCGGAGGCCAGAATAAACTAATACCGTAATTTGTTGTGCGTTCATGCACTTTGTTGGTTTTGTTCTTTGAGCAAGGTGATGTTCATGCACGGCTCATTTTGTGCACCAGTAAAAAAACATATACCTATGTTTTGAATTTGGGGAAAAATCATATTTTATTTATCGCTAAAGAAGGGTTCGGTGAATGAGCATATGAAACTGGTGGGTTTGGTACCTCAAAAAAGGTTAAGAACCACTGTTTTATAAGGAACCACCAAACTGTTTCCAAAAATGGCTGTGCCATTTTGCGTTCCCACTAGCAATATTCTTGCACCATAAGTAAAATGAAATAAGTATGTCTAGCAACATTGGTTGAATGAGAGTTCCTGTTGCTCTATATCCTCACCAGCATGTATTGCCGTCAGTGTTCTGGATTTTGGCCATTCGAACTCAAGCGTAGTGGTATCTCATTGCTTTCTCGCCTGATTTCTGTCTAAGAAATCTTTACCTCAAGGTTACAAAGATTTTCTCCTAAGTTTTTAATTTTGAAGTTTGACAGTTTCAGTGCTTACATTTGGTCTCAGATCCTTGGCAAATTAATATATGTGTATGGTGTGAGGTAAAGGCCACATTTAATTTTTTTTCCATAGGGATATCCAAATTTTTTAGCACTATTTGTTGAAAAGACTTCCCCCTTTGTAATACATTGTTCTTTTGAAAAATCAGTTGACAATATATATGTGGATCTATTTCTGAACTCTCTGTTGTGCTGCACTGATCTTCTTGCTTATTCTTATGCTATTACTACTGCCTTAACTGCTGCTTTAAAATTAGATATTCCAGGTCTTCCAGCTTTATTGTTCATATTTCAAAACTGTTTTGGCTATTCTTAGTCATTTAAATTTCCAAATAAATTTTGAAATCAGCATGTCAATTTCTGTGCACGCACACACATACAATGCTGGGATTTTGATTGGTATTGCGTCAAATTTATAGAGCAATTAGGGGAAAATGCAGAGCTTTAAAAATATTGAATCTCTGAATCAATGAGTAAGGTCCATCCTATTTATTTAGATCTTCTTTAATTTCTCTTAGCAATGTTTGTTATTTTCACAGAGAAGACCTACATATCTTTCATTAAATTTACTTTTTGATGCTATTGGGAGTGCCACTTTTAATTTTTGTTTCATTTGTAATATTACTATTATTCAGAAATCTAGTTGATTCTTTTTTATACTTACAGGTCTTACAAGATTACAGATTATCTACACCTTTTTAAGTGATTTTTGGTAGTTTGTGTCTTTCAAGGAATTGACCCTCATCAAGTTGTCAAATTTATAGGCAGAGCTTTGCTCATAGGATTCCTTCTAATGTCCTTGGGATCAGTAGTGATGTACCTTCTTTCTTTCCTCATACTGATAGTTTCTTCCTTTTTGTTGTTTCTTCATCAGCCCTGCTATAGTTTTACTTACTTTATTGATCTTTTCAAAGAACAAGATTTTAGTTTCAATGATTGCTCCTAACATTTTACCACGTTTGATTTTATTAATTGCCGCTCTAATCTCTATTATTTCCCTTCTTCTGCCTGCTTGTGGTTTGATGTGCTCTTTTTATTCTAGTTTCTCAAGGTGAAAACTTAGTTTACAGATTTTGGGTTTTTTTTTTTTTTCCTAAAATAGGCGTCTAATGCTGTAAGTTTCTCTTGAGGTAGTGTTTAACTATATCCCACCACTGTTGATACATTGCATTTTTATTTTTATTTAGTACAAAATAACCTTTAATTTTCCTTGAAATTTCCTCTTTGAGTTATAGATTATTTAGAAATGGGTTACTTAATTTTCAAATATTTGTGGATTTTCCAGATATGTTTCTGTTATTGATTTCTATGATTTAATTCTCTTATGGACTGAACATATTTTATGTTTCCTTTAAAATTGCAAAGGTATTTTTATTTTAATGGTCCATAATATTGTTTATCTCAGTGAACATTTCATGTGCACTTAAGTATGTATTTTTGTGGTTATTGGGTAGAGTGTTCTATAAATGTCAGTTAGATCTATTTCGTTGACAGTATTGTTCCAGTCATCTCTATTCTTACTTTCTGCCTATCTGTTTCATAAAGTACTAAAGACTTCAACTAAAACTGCGGATTTGTCTATTTCTCCTTTCAGGTGTGTCTTTTCTGCCTCCTTCATTTTGAAGCTTTTTGAAGTACATAAATATTTAGATTATGTTTACTTGCCTGTGGATCATAATTTCCCTTTTTTTTTTTTTGCCTATCTGGTTATTTTAGAAGATGTACTCAATTCCATGCACAATATGTTGGAGAGAGACTTTAGATTTTGTTTTCTTTTGGAGGAAAATGCTGATTTTTGTTCTTATAGGCAATTCAGATACTGACTTATCACCTTGAACTTGTGTAATCTTGGTTTTATGTTTTGTTAGGAGTGAATTTAGAAAGTCTTGAAACTTGGTCAGACCCAACCTTCAAGTTCTGTCTCCTTTGGGGGTCTTGTCATGGCTTGGTTTCAGGATTTGTTAGGGCAGGTCTAGACTCAGCTTTACTCTAAGGTGTGGTCTTTACTCCTAAGGTGTAGCTTTTATTGGTGTCTCAGCTATATGCCTGAGGTGTTAGAAAGTTGTTAATGTGATCCCCCCAGTCTGGCTGTGCTGTGCTTTCCACATCCCCATCATGCTGCTTGACTTCTAGCATCTCCGTTCTACTCTCAGCTTTGTAGCAGCTGTTCTCTGGTAAGCGTTTGGTAGTCTTATACTTAGATAGAGATCCCCAAGGGATGCCTGCGTGGACGTCTGTCGCCTGCCTCAACTCCACAGCTCATTCACTGCCTCTCCATTTGTTTAAGCTGCTCTGACATTTTATCTCTTTCAGCTCAGTGGGACTGCCATGTTCTGTCTGGATTCCAGTTCCCAGAGATGTGGTCAGAAATTTGTTCCCAGGCAGAATGCTGCAAATTCATAGACTGTCTTTGTGAGCTTCCTTTCTCTCATGAATAACAGTTTAATGCTACTTTTCATCCAATCCTTGGAAGCAAAGATCCTATTTCAGCCAGACTTATGGTTGTTTATTAGAAAAGGCTAGCAGGTATTAGTTAATCCTAATATACTGCTCACAAAAATTAGGGGATATTTCAAAATGAGTATGAGTGATAAAAAAGAAGCATTTGATTTTTTAAATTAAACAAGAACATCAGAAAAGCAAATGACAAGTCAAAGAATGTTAGATTATGCAAATGAGATGCAAAACCAACTTTTATTTCATTGGTGAAAATGCACTATACAAAAGGCTAAAGTATTGAAGTATCTGCACGTTCCCTGATCCTCTAATTTTTGTGAGCAGTATATATTAATTTAAAAGTACCTGTATATCATAGAAGTATCATAAAAGTGATGGTATTTTCTTCTTTCTTTTTTTTCCAGCATAGTTCTCCAATTTTTTACCTATGTGAATTAACCACTTTTTGGAATTTTTGTTTATTATTGTGCTTATTCTTATTTTTCTGGATAAGCATGGCTTGTGAAATTTAGTTTCCATCATTAAAAGTCAGTTTCTTTAATTTGTTTTTTGGGTTATATCTTTAGGATTTATGTTCTATTTATAGCGAGGACATCTTTGTATAAATATGAGACCTTTAATAAAAACAAGTAGTAACTTAGGTATAATTTAAAAGGTACCAGAAAGTTTCCTAATTCCAAGTGGGGAACTGAAGATGACTGGTATTTTGAGAAAAGAAAGTCATTGTAAGTGTCAAAAGGTCAAAAGAGGAAGTCTGTGTTTTCCTAAACTAAAAGGCAAAGAATGACGTGAAGTCTTTAATGAATTTGCTATCTTAATTATCACTAAATAATGAGAATGGCAAGTGTTTACTGGCATAACAAAAGTTTTCATAAAAAGAAAAACAAACAAAAAAAAGAACAAAAATATTATAAACAATGGAGAGTGGTTTGTAAAATATACCTAAGAAAATATACTTTTTCATTATTGTTGCCTTCAGGGATGGTGGAACTTTTGTCCGTATTTTAATTTAAAATCTTATCTTTTTATATTTCACAGGTACTCCCTGCAACAATTTCAGGTGCTACTGCTGAACACTTACTTTGGGAAATGCAAAGAAATTGTTTTACATCAATTAATTCTAACTACCCATTTGTATATGTCCTAATATCAAAAAATTTAGTTCATTATATTTATTTTTAAGTATGATTTCACCTTCTTGTCCAATATTAGCTCCATGTGTTTCTAAAAACACAATCCTAGTTTTTCTTTTGCCTTATCACAGAACCAATCTCAATATTTTGTGTGACATTCCCACTCTTAGCCACAAGATGGCCTTGCAAACCAACATTTTGGAGACATCATTTCTCTGTAATGATGATTTTGTCTCATACATAATCTTTGTTATTTTTTTTTGTCATTTACAGTGAGAACCAATTAGAACTAAATGTTATTTTTTAAACTTATCTTTCGATGACAAATTTCTTTTAGTTGTTACCGTGCTCTCTCACTTACAGATGTTTCCTCTAGGGCAACTCAAAAATTAACCACATCCCCCTACTCTGTAGAAGTTACTGCTTTGTTATTTTATTTTAGAATATTCTAGTGCTTTAGCTCTAACCTAAGGACACAGGCTACACAGTGTACTTACATTGGGAAATTCCATTATAAAATCATAAGCATTCGCTTCCTTTGCTGCTTTCTCAATCTCTTCATCAGTCACGCCATCTCGTCCATATTTAATATTATTATTAATGGTAGTCCCAAACAAAACGGGCTCTTGGTTGACCACTCCAATATGTTCTCGATAATGCTGCACATTTAAAGTTCTGATGTCATTCCCATCCACTGTGATCTGCCAATCCAAAGGACTAAGTCACGTTGGAATGCCTTTCACTGCATTGTGCTTATAGTCATTTTTACTAGTCCAAAACATAAGCTGAGAAGCATGGCTTTTCAGGAATCAAAGACTGACTAATTTTGATACAATATTTATAGCATTTATATTGTTAAGAGGCTTTTTCTGGTAGACCGAAACCAAGAGAATTTTAAAAAATTGGCTTAAAATCTCACCATATTACTTAAATATCTTCCTTCTACCATCTATAAATTAGGTATTATAATCATATATACCCAAGGAGCCACAATGTTATGTAGACACATGTATTAACCTTCTTAAGAATAATGTGATCTTTGTATCTTTTTTTTTCTAGGAAATACCCTTTCCTAGAAAAAAGTGGGGTGTTATCCTTTAATACCCCACTCCTCTACAAAATTTCAAAAATGTCTCCTATTCAATGCTATCAATAATAGTAAATGAGTGTTGTCTTTTCCATTGATAGTGTTATTACCACTTATCCCGACATATTCCAAAGACAGAAGCCAATGTTTGATGATTATAACTCATGGAGTCTCTTTTCCCATCTCTGGTATTCTGTTTAGGCAAAGGTATTCTATGCTACTGCATTATATATGAAATGGTTATCCAATAATGGTTATCAATATTAGCGTGAATATTTGGGTACAGTAGACTCCAAATGAAGACTTACTTAAGTCAAATATAAGTGAAACTAGGCTATTGGAGAGTAGATTTGCTTTTAAAAATAACGGTTGAAACTTTGAATAGAAGCATTAAAAATCATGCTTCTGTGACTATCATAGCCTCATTCCCTATGCCATGTACAAGGGTGAGAAAATTAAGTGCAGCACTATGGGTGGCAGAAAACAATGAGAGAGTATATTATCTACAGATGTCATTCTTCTGGGATGTTTTGAGAAACTGAAATTCTTGGTAAGTTCTGGGTATTACAAATTACTATGTTATTTTTCTCCACAGCATTTAATTCCTTCTAACCTACTATATAACTTATTTATTTTATTTATTGTCTATCTCTACTTATTAGAATGTAAACTTGATGAGGGCAAAGGTTTTCATGCTTTGTTCACTAATATATGCCCAGCACCTAAAGCAATGCCTAGCACTGGTAGGTGCTCAAGAAATATTTGTTGAATAAATGAACATGCTAGGAAAAAAAACAATATTGCTTCTCTTCAAGCTCCACTGTTAAAAGTTGCCATGGCTGTAAGATCTTTGTAATTGGTGGTATTTCCAAATCTCATTGTGTAGACTATGTGTAATATTGCTAGGTACACTTACAAAGCCGTCTTCAGGATCATATAATCTCTGCAGAAGTTGGACTGCTGTACTCTTTCCACTGCCATTGGGACCAACCAAGGCTACTATCTCTCCAGACTTAATTTTGAGATTCAGACCTTTCAGAATCTATGGGAACATATGAAAAGAAATTCTTTAAAACTAGGATAAGTGAGAATATGGTTTACATATTCCCAGGAATTTAATGTAATTAACATAAAACAGAATCTTCTGTGGTACTTAAAGGTAAATTTAGATTTTGTTATGTTTGTTTCAGATACACGTATAATAAGAACATACATAATTTTGGAAAATAATAGTAAAAGAATCTCTCATCATCTCTCTATATGAAGAAGAAATCTAAGAGTAGTCATTATATATTAATTAGCAACAGCAAACTGTATTTTCAGCTGAAATAATTTATATGAATTTCATGACTACCAAGTTAGTAAAAATTTTACCTTTTAATTTGCAACAACTGAATGAAATCTTGCCAGATTCAAGAAAGTTCTTTTTGGAATATATCTGACATTATTGCAAAATATATTCCAAAGACAGACAATTGTTAAAACTTCCTAGGGACTCCCCTGAATGAGACTCCATCAATAGAAACCTTCCCTCTTCTGGTGGTAGAATTCATGGGCACATTGCAACTGAGAGGAAGCACTTTAAAACTGTCTCATAACTGGGGATTGCTACCGGCATTTAGTGTCAGAGGGACCTGCAATGTGAGAGTAAACTCCCAAAATGACAACAGCAATCCTTTTGAGAAACTCTCACCTATCTTTACTTGCATTTGTATGTATTCAGCCCCAAGTATGGAATCTTTCCTTGGATTCTCTCACTTTGATGTCCCCATTTGTAAAGAAACAGGCCCTTCAAATAGCCAAACATAAAACCTTCAAAGGGCCAAGCAGAGAAAAACCCTCTAAAGGAAGTGAGAAATCAGGACCCCAGTGGGAGGGCCTCTCTCCCACCTGCACTTTTACTCAAGAGTGGATTTCTGTTCCTTCCTTAGAAGAATTTGTGTTTTATTTAAAGTGAGTGAATTTGTTCCTTTTAAAAATTATTCATTCTTCAGCTTAACAAATAGTTTTATGTTCAAAAGTTCATTTAAAAAATAGTTGTTTAAAACCCAGAGAGCACTTTTCTATGCAATATAATAGCACAATTGGTGCTTAAGTTTCCAGGAAGGCAATATAAATGTAGTTGCAAATGGAGTTGAAGTGCTTTATTTATGGTATGAAAATGGTAGAAGACAATACTACTGTAATAATGGCAATTAAGTAACAAGAAATTTAAAAAAAAATAAAGAGCTTTGAAAAGAGAATTTCAATCAAAGACTTAGAGAAAAATAAGGAAGTAGGAGTAGGTAGATCTTTTTGGATACAAATTATTTAGGGGACATTTGTGTACTTTAAAAGGCATTAGAGGTTGATGACATTAACAATTTTATTAACTTCACTTAAAATCATGTCATTTTCTATGTAACAGGTACTTATTTGTAGTTACTCTTTGCAGTCTTTAACTCCTTTTTCTGATACATACACAATAAAATGAAAGGAGGAAGACTAGAAGAGACAGGCACATTTTCTCCAGAACCTGTCAAAGGCTGAATGACAGAGGAGGATCAACTGTGCTGTGTGCGCATGCGTAAGTACGTCTGTGCATAAAAGCAGGAGGGGAAGGAACGAAGGCAAGGACCCCGGTGCAGAGAAAGCCCCAGGAGAGGCGGAAGAGAAAGGCACAGCCTGTGGGTAATTCACCCGGTTAGAAACCGGGTTGCAGTAAGTTATGTTGAGTGGGATAACATCCAGGGACCACCAATAGGTGGCACATCAATCCCAGACATTTTGGCGTGCTTCCAAATACAAAGTGAAGGAACTCCAGGGAGTGGAAGGGGCTTCAGTCAGTTGAATATGGAAAAGAGGCTGCAAAATGTAACTAGCTCATCCAGAGTTATTTGTCCATTACAGATCTTTCCTTCTCTTCTCCCAATCACTACCTCTCCTCTCTCTCTCTCTCAAGTCTCTGAGCAAAGCAGCTAAATCTTGACAAAATGACCCCAGTTTATCTCATAAGTGATCTTAGCCAGTAGACGATAATATCAGAAAACTGTACAATTCAATAATTATTTTTAATGTACCTTGACAGATGGTCTTGATGGATAACTGAAGGAAACATTTCTAAATTCCACAGTTCCTTCTATGCATTCTGGTTTATAACCTGCTGTTGAAAAGTTACCTATAGCAGGTTTCTTGGAAAATGAAGAGAACATTATAAATCTTCAAGGGAATAAACTGACATGCTCTATATTCTAAAAAATAAATAGTTTAAAGATGGTTTTCTTTTACAGTGTATTCTTTTTTGCTTTAGAAGTGCATTGATTTAGACATGGAGGTTTTAATAAAACACAATATCTTTGTAGAAGAATTAAAACAATCTCTCTTTCCATAGCCAATTGCCCAACATGAATTTTGCCCATCTTTTTGTTTTAGTGAGATGACTATGCCTATTTTTAGTTTCCTTCCTGCAGCAATGTTACTCATCTTTCAAAGCAATTAGAAGTCTTACCTTATCAATAACCTGAAAAATATTAAAGGCAGCTCCTCGGGCTACAGTGAAGGTTTCAAAGTTAGGGGCTGCTGTTCCAATGCAATAACTACTATGGATTACACTAAAGAAAACCTGTAAGAACAAAGGAAAATGATATGTTTCTTCCTTCGGTTATATAAGACAGAAAACAGAATTCAGTGTACACGTGGGTGACACAGACAGACATTAGAAAAATCAGGGAGGAGAGAATGGAAGCTGCTGTCAAATATGAAGGAAACACAAGTTAATCCAAGGGTGTTTTTCCTTTTCCTAATGTGGAACAGCTTTTGATTGTCCGCTAGTCCTGTTATCACCTGTGGGAGGTCTGAGCAGGAAAACTGGCTTACGGAGGAGTGCCTGCCTGCCATACACAAGCCTGGTTGATGAGGAGGTGAGCTGCACTCCCTTCCTTGTGGTCAAACCCTTGACCTTTAAAGAAAAGGATGTGTTAGATCTCACTAACTTAGAGACATTGTACTACTGTATTGCTGTCCAAACATTTATGAAGTCTTATCTGACTGGACACCTGTCCATTTTCAGATAGACACATCTCTGCAAAAAGTCAAATAAGGAAAGAACCCCACCAACTAGGTGCTATTCTCCCTACTTATAGCTGAGGAAACTGAGGCTTAGCAAGTCGTTTGCCGGGTCACATATAAATTGAGGAGCAAGGATGTGCCCCATATTCCTTGTGCCCAAGTTTTCATTTATATGAAATAAATGAATAGCTTAAAATCTTAACTATGTAAGTCTCAAATTCAAAAGATGACTTTATTTGAAATAAAAGAAATCTACATAGTCTGGGAGAGCCAGACATAAATTGATGTGTAGAGACCAGATCAGATCAGTTCAGCAAGGTAAATAGTTCTTAATCCTGAAATGATCTGTTGATTGGTGAAACTTGGGAGGATACCTGAATAAATTCAAATTTAATGCATAATTCTGAAGAGTATATTTATTTTTATTTTTTATTTTTATTTATTTATTTATTTATTTTACAGGGAGAGAGAGAGAGTCAGGGAGAGGGATAGACAGGGACAGACAGACGGGAACGAAGAGAGATGAGAAGCATCAATCATTAGTATCTCGTTGCCGTTGCGACACCATAGTTGTTCATTGATTGCTTTCTCACATGTGCCTCGACCAAGGGCCTTCAGCAGACCGAGCCACCCCTTGCTGGAGCCAGCGACCTTGGGTCCAAGCTGGCGAGCTTTTGCTCAAGCCAGATGGGCCCGCGCTCAAGCTGGTGAGCTCGGAGTCGTCTCGAACCTGAGTTTTCCGCATCCCAGTCTTACACTCTATCCACTGTGCCACCGCCTGGTCAGGCCCGAAGAGTTTAAAGAATTCTAAATTGTGATGTTGGACGGAGCTTTTTAGTCTGTTTTAAACATTACTATATGCTGAAAGGACAGAAGACGGGCAGGAGGGTCCAATGCACAAGATATTTCCAGAGGGAAGACGCTTAGCAAGGTGACTGTAAAGTGCCAGTGTATCCCAGAAAGATCGAAAAGAAGAAGTCTCCCCAGAGACAGGCTTTTGTGACTGCTACATTAAGAAAACTATCTCCCAGTGAAAATTATAATTCTGCTAAAAGTATGATGCTTTTAGAAGGTAGGCTGGATGACTATATCCTGGAATTCATAACTATAATTTAAAGGTAAATGCAAGTCATTTGAAAGAAACAAATATTTATTAAAAACATTTATTTTTGAATATCCAATGTTGTTCAAAGAGAAATGTTTATTATTTTCTAGGTAAGAAACGATTTATCTAGGCCAGTTACTTCTGTTCTCAGACAAGACTTACAGCAAGGACAGTTCCGATGGTATAGCCAGGTTCTCCACTCAGAATCAAGGAGGTTCCGTACCAGAAAGTGAGTCCGTAGGTCCCATTCATAAAGAAGTACACAGCACCAAGAGAGAGTTTCGAAGCTATAGCCTTTTTAATGCCAATATCCTTAGCATCTTTTAGATTTTGTGTATACCTTAAAAAGATAAAATATAACATATTATTAGCCTTTGGGGAAAACAAAATAAAACCAAGATATATAGTCATAATTCAAGGGACAGACCTTTGAATTTCTTTCTCTTGGGCCCCAAAGGCTATGACTGTTCGAATTGATGACAAAACTTCCTCTGCCACAGCTCCAGCTTGGGAATAGGCATTTAATTCCTTGCTGGTCAGTGAGATGACTATCTGTAATAAACCATCACCACAGTTAACCAAAGAATGACTCTGGGGGACTGACAATGTACAGAGAATTTAATTCAAGTAGAATATAGAATAGCCTAATGTTATTATTGCAAAGGAACTTAATATCACTTAATCCCAACCTCATCAATTTGCAGATGAGGAAACCAGTGGCCAGAGATATTAATTGACATTTTAAAAGTCTCACGGCAGTGAAAGAGCTTAGTTTAAAATAACCTAGAATCTGAATCTTTATTTTTGCCTTCTACTTGTAGAGTTGTACGGTTTTCTCTCTGTATTTTTAAAATCTTAGAAAATGAGTGAATGCATTTGGTAGACTTGATTTGGAGAAGGATATTAGGGACACAGTTCTTTTGGGGTACACTCTGAAAATTAGTAAACCTAATTTAAATAGATTTGTTATTATGTAAAAAGCTAGGCTTCCAGAGGCTACTGGTCACAGGGTTGTGGCAGGAAGAGAAAGATGATCCTGCAAATGCCTGGCTTATAACCTGGAAGCTATTACTGCATAACACAGCCTTCCTAGTAAATGTTGTACCTCTACATACTAGGAGGTGAGATTCCAGAGACAGAGAAAGGAGATTTCACTAATTGCTGCTCTAGTCCCTGTTATTTCCCCTCTTCTGTTTGAGCGGGGTTTGATGTGTGTGCTCTTTTACCTCTAGTTTCTCAAGGTGAAAACTTAGATTGCCTTGTGGTAATAACTCACAGTATAACAGTGTTAAAATATAATTTAAAATACATATATATATAATTTGTTAAAGAATTAAAAAATATTTACAGAGTATATAAAAATAGATATTAGCAAACAATTTATATATAATTCAGAGCCTTATTAAAAATTTAAACTTTAAATGCTGACCTAAAACTGTGTTTCAGTATTTACTGTTATATAATATTTTCTCTTTCTGTTCCAGTGAAATAAACAATACATTTATCTGGGAATTTAGGACACATAAGGCACTCCCAGCATCCAATGTCTCCATATGTAAATACAGTACCCATACTGTCATTTGAAGCTGCACTAGGCTACTAATTGAAGAGGAATATTTATTAATGTTAGTAAGATATTAAAACCAACCTCACCATAGCCTAATAACTTGAAGATAAAAAGATGATTAATGGTGAACAAAATCAAAAGTAACTGTGGTGTATAATTCCTCTTTCTATTTTGGGACACAAAGAATGAAAATAAATGTCTTTCTGACAAACTCAGTAAAACTAGTTCACATTCCTGCTTCTAGTCAACATTGCATTAGCCATCTTGCTTACCCTAGAAAACATGACTGCTGAAGCAATTATCAGAGGAGATGTAGACAGAGTCACCAGGGTGAGCTTCCAGCCCTTTACCAAACCAATCATCAGGCCAACAGAAAATGTAGACATGTTTTGAAACAACAGAGCAATCTTGTCTCCAATACCATCGTTGATTTTGTTGATGTCACTGAAACAAGTACATGCAGCAAGGTCATTTATATGTCATATATGAAAACAAAGTAGACACGCTACACATCCATCTGCTTACTCAGTCATTCGAGTGTTAAGTTCACCGATGTCACAGCTGTCAAACCAGCTGATGTCCTGTGCCAAAATGGAATGAAAATACTGTTTTCGAATTCTCTTGGTCTGTCGTGCTGCAGTCATAATCCAAAATGAAATCTGCATGTAGCCAAAAACCAAGGCAGTAACTCCTATTCCAACATAATACAGGGTCAACCTGATAAGAAATTATTGGAAATGTTAGTGAGACTGAAGGCAAACTTTTCCCCTTGCTATCAAAATATAATCTTCTCCAAGAACCCTCACCCCCAAAAAACTCTCTTAATATTTGACTGAAAGAAATTTTGCTGAAACCTGAAAAATAACTAAAAATAACCCCCCATGAGAAAAAGTGAAGTGCACTGAATGTAAAAATTTAGGTTTCCCTGGTAAGACAACTAGAGTATGTCTCTTACACTATTAGCACAACCTGAGGGGATACCGTTCACATTGTACAGAACTTACAGAACTGCATAACAGAATTTTCTGTCATGAAGAAAACTGTTGGGGACTGAATAACTAAACAGGGTATTTTTGCAATCTGGTCAGAGGTGCTGGGCCCAAACTCCACCTCATTTGCCTCGTTAACAAAGAGCTACACCTGATTCTCATTTGTCTCACCCATGTTCTCTGGAGGAGGCTGGAAGCTAGTTTCTTATTAGTGTAAAGAAGATTTGAATGGTATGGTGGGGTTGTCTTTCAGTTGCCTTGGAAACTTAATTGAATTGCTGATGGACCACATTTTTTCGATGAATAAAAGTGGATGTGCTTCTGGGCTGAAGAGGGGTTATAGCTAAGGAACAGTGGAGACTTTTGCCGTGGCGTTCTCCCGAACCCATCTACATTTATTTATTTATATATATATATAAGTCCCTGATTATCATTTATTTAATTCCATACCTTTTCCTGTTCAAGGACCCCATAATAGACTCGTTGTGTTTGGGCTATGACAGAAAATAGTCCATATTTGTACCATACAATATGGCAGCCAGTCACATGTGGCTACTGAACACTTGAGATGTGACTGAGAATGAAAAACTGAATATGTAATTTTGTTTAATTCAAACTTAAATAGCCATATGTGGCTGTGGCTATCATATTGGACAGTACAGGTTGAGGATCATGACCCAGAGGGTGTCACTGCAAAGTGATAGGTGTCTCCTGGGGCTGTGCAACACAGAGGCTTACTTTTGGGTGAAAGTATGAGAAATCACCTAGGTCTCTTTCAAAGACATAATTTTAGTGAGATACTTCTGAAATCCAGTGAATGTGCTCAGTAAAGTAATGTCTCTAACAAACTCAATACATGTGACAGAGGAAAGTGTACTGTTTAATACATAAAACTATTAACACAGAATGTCCTTATAAATTCTTATTTAGACTTTATAATTTTTAGTCTAAATAGAACTACAAAAGTCTGAATAATTATTCTGCAAATTTAGCCAATAAAACTTTACTGTTTTATTATTTTCACTATTGTACACTTATTTTTCCCCAAAGTCCATAGAAGGAGCATTTGTCATAAGTTTTGTAAGGGAAATAATTTGAAAAAGAGGAAAAATAAGTCCTTCAGTCTCTAGGATATGTACCTTGAGTAATAGGAGGCAAAACTGATATAAAAATGCAAATGTCAAAACTACTTTTCTGTTGATGATAATTTTGTCATATACAACTTAAAGCATATAAACCTATATATTGTTCACATAGAAGAAAATTATCTAATAATTATATTTTATATACATAACAAAAGAAGAGGACAGGTTAGCTTTAATCACTTATAAGTAATATAAATAATCAAACTTTTCAGTTTTCCCTTGTACATATTGAATAAAGCAGCATGCAATCTACTTGATATTAACATTTCATTTTGACTTACACAATCATATCTTCATTCAGCTTCTCTTGAGACTGAGTACAGTTTCGGTAATTTGCTGTAAAAGATTTATTTTTAATTATAAAGGCAATTAACTTATAATTGGCCATATTGTTTCATACATAGTTCTCCAAACCAAATATAGTGCATCCTCAAGAAAATAAACTTAATGCCTACACACAAGTTTATGATCAACTTATGTTCTATTTTTTAACTTAAAACTTGAAATATTTATCTCTGGTCTCAATAAGTGCTCATGCACCATGAAAAATTACAAGTCAATATTAATTATGAAGCTCATACCTGGAAGAATTATTTAGGACATTTCTGATTTCAGGCAAAAACTGTGTAATAGAACTCTTATTTCCTGCTGAATTTATGCATTTAGAATTCAGTTTTAGATATCGCAGGTAATAATTTAGGAAGGCCAAGAAAAGTAAGTACATGTGAAAGTTCTAGAAGTAGTAGTTATAGGAAAAATTAAAATAAAGCTCATTGAAATATGTTGAATATAACAAAGATAGCAACATAAAAAAACAGTATGTAAAATACTTTTTTGAGTTACAAGTTTTCTATGTAAACTTTTCCATATTATCTTGTAAAAAATGTATCAAACATTAATTAGTATACCAAGGTTGTGATTTCACCAACAGCACAAAACGGTGGCCAATATTTACTACTGTCATATTCTTTTTGAAACCGCTATAATAAACATTTAAAAGAAATTGCAAATATCATTACTTCCACTCTTTCATAACTATAACATCTTCACATATGATAATGTCTATGATCATTATTTATATGCAAACAATCATTTCCCCTTATTCTATTTCTAAAATTATGGCAGGGAAAAATTTAAATCAGCTTATTCCAAATACCAGAATTGACATCGTAGAAGTAGCAAAACCTAGTAAAAAGTTTTAATGAGATTAACTGAGCTAATAAAAATGATAAACATTATTCTAAGAGTGGTACCTAGAATCACATAAAAATGGCGTAATTTCATTTTGGAGACTATATTAATAGAGGTAGCATATGCAAAAGCTCAGTATTGGCACAAAAATGGGCCCTTGATCAGTAATAGTTATACTCTCATTGGTAGGAACAAATAATTCTCCTCTGTTGTCCTCTAGAAAATCAGTATTAGAAGGGTGACTGTGTATTCCACAATGAGATTCAAAAAAACTAGAGAAGCCCTAAACAAAAACAAGTTAAAAATCAAAGCACTACCAACTAGATGTGTTTGGCTTGTTCTATCTGAAGCTGGTAAAGCAATCAGTTATCAAGTAGATCTAAAAGGAATACTTCCAAGGATACCGCCTTAGGTGGCTAGGTTTTTCCTTCCCTTCCTCCTTCACTCACTCATTTGGAGAGAGAGAGACATAGTTGGTCATCAACAAATATTTGCTCAATCAATTGGTGAGTTCCTTTTCATTTAACAAACAGAATGATACTCTTAATTTAGCTTCTATCATTAAAATATAAAAAACCAAATAACTGTAGATAGGAGAGCATCACATGCAAGATCATAGAGGTGGAGGTGGTGGCTTTATTCCACTCAGACAAGATTGGGACACTAGAAAGATCAGCCTTCAGGTGGGAAACAAGAGGATGTAAATCAGTATTGAAAGTGAAATAGGGCATAGCTGGAGGAACACTGTATTAAGCTAGGCTCATACCTGTAAGACAGACAGATTTTATTTCAACACTTATCCTAGTTATAATAAATAGCTATAAAGATACTTCCTATTATGTAATTTGGAGAAAAACATATAATATCAGAGAATTATGAATATTTATAATATCCACTAGATTTTAAAAAAGTAAATGTTCACTAAGTTAGTGCATAGAAGAATGAATAGAATTTACATATAAAGAATGTCACCTTGAAGGACATGCCCTAAAATAGAATGCTACAGAGGTAACAAACATAAAGGACATCTGTAATTATGGGAAACACAAAAGCACTTTTTTCCACACCTGATTGCAAGATTCCCCTCTCGTTTTTATTTAGGCTCTTTGTCTCTAGTACTGTGATTTTCTGTCCTTTTCCACTGCTTTGCTACATTATGCTCTACAGTGCCACGCATGTCTATAGACTTTTTTTCTTTTACATGGACAGAGAGAGAGAGTCAGAGAGAGGGATATATAGGGACATAATACAGACACGGAGAGAGGTGAGAAGCATCAATCATTAGTTTTTCATTGCCGTTGCGACACCTTAGTTGTTCATTGATTGCTTTCTCACATGTGCCTTGACCGCGGGCCTTCAGCAGACTGAGCTACCCCTTGCTGGAGCCAGCAACCTTTGGTCCAAGCTGGCGAGCTTTTGCTCAAGCCAGATGGGCCCGTGCTCAAGCTGGCGAGCTCGGGGTCTCGAACCTGGTCTTCTGCACCCCAGTCCGACGCTCTATCCACTGCGCCACCGCCTGGTCAGGCTGTCTATAGACAATTATTGAAACTTTAAATAGCTGTCTGAAAGATTTAGTTATTATTGATTTCTTCTTGAAGGGTGAATTACAGATAAATGGCCTGGAATGGCCTAAGCCTTTGATTAAATCCTGACATAATCATCACTTCTTTATCTTTTTTTTTAATTATTTTTTTTATTTTTCACTTACAGTTGACATATAGCATTATATCAGTTTTGGGTGTATAACCCAGTGATTGGACATTATGTAATTTATTAAGTGATAACCCTGATAAATCTAGTATCCATCTGACATCATACATAGAATACATAGTTATTGCGATATTGACTATATTCCTTATGCTGTACTTTAAATAGAAAATTATTTGAACTCCTAGAGAGACAAGCTGGGCTATAAGGGGTCTCAGATGATTTTTATATACTGTGAGCAGATGGCCATTGGACTTGAATTGTAATGTTTGCTCTCTCCTGAATCTCCAGGTTGCAGGCCCACCCTGCACATTTTGGACCTGATAGTTCCATTATTGAGTGAATGAATTCCTTAAAATAAGTCTCTCTATATATACATATAGAACAATAGGATGTTTTTCATACATACTATATGTATATATAATCACATATACATAAACATACATGACATATATATGTAAAGAAAATCACATATATATATAAACACATTCTATCGTTCTGTTTCTTTAAAAAGTGCTGATGAATACAGAATTTGGTTCTTTGGTCCTGGCAATATAGAAGAATATATGACTTAAATATGTACTATGAAAATATTGTTTGACAATACAGTAATCTGTATTATGAGCTCACTGTTTGTTTTATTTAATGCTGCTGAGTCACCAGCAATATAGAAAAGTAAATATTGTACTCACTTGTGTTGGTTTTGACTAGACATCCACTAAGAAGGTTATCACTCATTTCTCCTAGAATTAGTGACATTACAGGAAGACAGGCCCCATTTACCAGTGACGCCAGTAATCCCAGGATCATCAGTGTGATGTCCAGTCCGTCGGCAAAGCGAAACTAAGAAAAGTAAACAAAACATGGTTGCATTATATCTGAAAAAAGTTAAAACCAAAACTAACCTAATTTAGGCCATCAAGTAAATGTTATTTTATAAATTAATTAAGAGACTAAATAAATGTGTAAGATCATGGACAAGTATTTAGAAAGTAAAAAAAAAAAAAAAAAAAAAAAAAAGAAAGAATAAAAAGGTAGTCAATCCTAAGAATTTATAATAGTATATCTTGAAGAAATTGTTTACAATACAAAGCAGCAAAATCAGTACAAATTGTAGACCTGTGACACAAGTCAGGTCAGATATGGCTGTGAATCAGAAATTTGTTCCATCTGGTTGATTCCAGAACAAATTAAGAGATTTCAAAAGACTGCAATGACTATCTTGGTTGAACAACCGATCTTCAAACTTTCAATTCCCTAAGCTTATCAACATCACAGCAATAAGTGCAGTGAACAGTAACTAGTAAAAATTAGTTCACTAAATGTAATAAATTATATTTTCCATTCTTATTTTAAATTACTCCGATATTTTTTTCTACCTAGGACAACATCTACTCCATAAATTAGGGTCTATAATAATTCGCAAAGCTGTTTAGGATAAGAAAGAAATAACTGAAAGTCAAATACTGAACACTTCATAATCTATTCTATAATAGGTCCCCACTGCACTATTTCAAAACCAAAACATGAACTTGAAAATGGGCATTATTTATCTTACTGAGAGAAGTCAAGATAAATTGTATAATGATATTGAAATGAAATTAGGTTTGAATAACAGCAAGAGGAACTTAGTACATATTTTATAAGTGAGGAATGAAAAATATTAATATTTTCCCATTCATTCATGCAGTAGCGAATAAATATTTATGAATGAACTGCCATAGCATTGTACTCGCTACTAGAGATCGATCATAAGAGGTTATCTGCTCCTCTGTCATCCCCAGAGTAGCATGTTGTCTCCTTGATAAAGTTTCTCATGTTCTGTTACTTCCCAGATTAAAAAAAATATTTTGACTTTTTGAAAAAACAGGTATTGTTTCATGAGTATTTCTAGGGATATTGACAGCCAGGCTGATTTAGAGATTAGAGTAGGTGGAGGGGTTGTTTTGGGAATACATATTTGAAAATGTTCCTTGAACATAACGCCAAAGAACTAACTGTGTTGATACACACACTGATGCAGAGCCTTTACAAAATATTTAGATAATCATTTTTTGTTTAAAAAGTTTATAAAACTTAAAAAATAATAAAGCAACTCATTAATGTATTACCATTGGAAAATACTGAAATGTAAACAAAATAGTAAAAGTCACTCATAATTTCATACCACTCAGAAATAACATTTATACATCACACACACACACACACATACACACACACACACACACACACACACACACACACACACACTATTTCCCCTCCAAAATTGGCAGCATTGTATGGATATTGTGTTATATGCTTTTCTTATCACTTATTGTAGAACTGTTGGGTTGATCATACATTTTTTCCTATAAAAATACTTGATGAATTATTTTTGAAAAAATTCCCCTTTCCCCCAAATTGATGCAAATTATCAAACAATCATTCTATGCACAACTGTCAATTCCATAAAATTTTCTGATATGCATACATTCTGATCTCACTTACTATCTCAAAAGGTCCAACAATCTGGTTTTTTACTTTGGGCAATTGTTCTTGTCCTTTTCTGGAAAATAAATGTATAAAATGTAAAAGTTACAATGTGAATGTGAATGTAATTTGCAACATATTCAAATTATAACTTTGCAAAGTGTCAAAATTTAGTCTTGGTAGCAAATTCATGTTAACACTGAAATTCCCCCCATCCCTGCAAGTGAGAAGGGGGGCTGGAGGGGGGTTGGGGGAGGAGCAGACAGAGTGCGCCCGACCAGGATCCACCTGGCATGCCCACCAGGGGGTGATGCTCAGCTCCTCTGGGGCATTGCTCCGGGGCAACTGGAGCCATTCTAGCACCTGAGGTGGAGGCCATGGAGCCGTCCTCGGAGCCATCATCAGCGCTGGGGCCAACTTTGCTCCAATGGAGCCTTGGCTGCAGGAGGGGAAGAGAAAGAGAGGAAGGAGAGGGCAAAGGGTGGAGAAGCAGATGGGAGCTTCTCCTGTGTGCCCTGACTGAAAATCGACTGGGACTTCCATGCACCAGTCTGACGCTCTACCACTGAGCCAACCCACCAGGGCCAACTCTGAATTTTTAAAAACAAATTTAATGATAAAGATTTTTAGAATAGTATCACTGGAAATTAAGTTGTCATTGGCTGTCCACATTAATTAGAGTAACAACTAAAGTATACATCTGGAGTAGATTTTTTTTTATTATGGTAAAGTGCACATAAACATAGAATTTACCATCTTAACTATTTGTGTGTGTGTGTGTGTGTGTGTACTGTTCAGTGGTATCAAGTACACGCATATTGTGTTACCATCAGCACCTCCACCCACAGAATACCATGAATCTTAAAACACTGAAACCCTGCCAGTCTCTGGCCACCACCATTCTACTTTTTGTCTCTTGAATCTGATTACTCTATGAGCCTCACTTATATACGTGGAATCATTCAGTATTTTGTCCTTTTCTCATGGGATTTTCTTCCCTTAGTGTATTATCAGGGTTCATCCAAGTTGTGCAAATGTCAGAATTTTCCTCTTTACTGAGGCTGAATTTTATTCCATTGTATGTATATACCACATTTTAAAAATCTATTCACCCATTCCTTAATCAATGGACACTTGAGTTGCTCCCACTTTTTGGCTACTGTGAATAATGTTGCTATGAGTATGGGTGTACCAATATCTTTTCAATTCCTGCTTTCAATCCTTTTGAAATCAAGAATGAAAGTGCTGGACGACGTGGTCATTCTATTTTTAATTTCCTGAGGAACCATCGTACTGTTTTCCATAGCCAATTGTATCATTTTACATTCCCACCAACCAGGCACAAGGTTTCTTTACTCCTCACCAATACTTGTTATTTTCTGCTTTATTTTATTATTATTAATTTTAATAGTAGTTATTCTAATGGGCATGAAGTAGTGGATTAGAATTCTTAATCCTTTGTAACAAATTGCTCAAGAGCAACTGGGAGCTTTAAATGAAACTTTTATTAATTACACATTGAACAAGTATACTATGCATTTTGTCTTACATAGAAAATTTCATTTCTTAGCTTACATTTCAAATAGGTCCAGATGAAAACTATTTTATCTATTATCTATTTATTTTAAATAAAATAAAATTTTATCTATTTATTTCAGGGAAATCTGTCAATTAAATACACACATGATTCTTAAACATAAACAGAAGATTGGAGGGGATCAGATTAAGTTTTCTAAAAAAGACATCACAGAAGGAAGAATCTCCAATTCTTCTCTGCAGCTTTATAACATATTGTTCCATCTGTTTTGATAAATGAGAAGTCATTTAATTTTATTTCACCTGAGGTTAATAATTTACTTATTTATGAGGCCAATTTGCTCTAACATGATTCTTAGATGACAAAAAGTGCATTAAGATTTTAAGTCTCTTCCCCCATCCCAAATGCAGATTTTGAAGCCTAAGACCCAGTAGGCTATCTTTTGATAAATTTTGTTTCAGGAAAACATTTTTGTCTACCACTGACCTTCATGGGAAGCCTTGGAAGGAGGGGTGAAGTATTCTTTTAAGAGTCCCATGTTCTATCAACTGAGCTAGCTCGGTGGCCCTTGAGTAGCCTTTTAAAAATCTCTTTTCTAGCAGAGTGGAAAGTGAAGACTCATAGAAGACAAACTGACAGCTGTCTGAGGGGAGGAGGGTTATAGGGTTGGGTGAAAAAGGTAAAGAGATTAAGCAAAAAAAAAAAATCATAGGCACAGAAGACAGTATAGTGGTTACCAGAGGGAAAGGGAAGTAGGGAGGTAGTAGAGAATACAGGAGGGAAAAATGGTTATGGAAGGAGACCTGACTTGGAGTGGTGAACTTACAATACAATATGCAGATGATGTATTTAGAATTGTACACCTGAAACCTAAATATTTTATTCACCAATGGCATCCCAATAAATTCAAGAAAAAATAAGAATTCTACAATAATAAAAAAATAGTCAAGAAGAGCAGATGGTGGGAGTTCCCTTTCTGGCTGTTGTAGCCCTACATTAATGAACCAGGTGATCAGAGGGGTCCACTTGAGTTTCACAGTTTATACATTGACATGTAGCACAATTATTATGGTCAAAGTGGAAATAAAATAGATTTTAAACCATTTCCATTTTAAAACTAAATTAATGTATTATAGGCTAAATAATTTGTACAACATATATGCACACACAGATAGATACCTATTCAATGAAAAAAAGTAATCAAAATCTAATGTTTCCTTTTATTAAATGTACCACATGGAATGAAGGATCTATAGAAAATTAAAAGTGGAATTCTCTGGATCTGGTAAGCTAACAGAATTCAGAAGAACCGGTATCTGAAGTACTACATCAATAATTCCTGTAGCTACCATACTTCCTAAAGTTACTATCACACCAGTCATAGCATTGATTCTGTTAAGTACAACAAAATGCAAATAGCATGGTTATTTCGGGGGGAAAAAAGATAAACTTTTTTTTTTTTTTGCTACAGCTGTGAAAAGGATAAGGTATATTTGAAGTTGCAGAACATTGTTTTTGTAGAATTTAGGCAAAGCTTACCTATTTCCCTGGTAATTTTTTTGCATCTCTTCAAAATTTGCATCTCTTTCAAAATTTGCCATCTTATTTACAACTTAATCCTTCTGAAATAAAATATTAACAAATATATTATGACTATGTAAAATTTTACTACTTCATTGATATAAAGCATTGTTTATAAGCCTAACAGCTTCTGAAGAATCGGGCTGCTGAGTCTCCCACTGCCTCTCCATTCCCCACCCCAACTGAAGTGTCTGGTTAGGTCTCTATTTACATTTTATCATTAAATTGATAACTCCTTTTTTGGGCTTAGATATGAAGCTAATGAAAAGTCTAGGAATGAAATAAAAGAAGCAATGCCCGATTCCATGGCAATGCATAGTTTTCCAGGACACTGGATTTTATTTGTACTCTGCCACTGATTTGATTGTAATTGGTGAAAACTTTAGACTCTCATGCTTAGTTTTCTCTGTAAAAAAAATTGATGCACTAGTTTCTGTTAGCAGTTTGAGGGAGTAGAGCTCTTCAGTTTACAAAATAACAAGTTAGAGTTTCTATCATATATAAATTAAGTTTTCAAAAATAGAATACTTTGAAAACCCATTCATCATTAAAATTATGTTAAGCACATGTATTCTTCCTTTGAATGACACTTTAGAATCTTAGCTTGTCTTAAGATTGCAATTATTTACATAAATTATCATTTCAATACAAATACTATAGAGGTGTTTTAACTCAATCTCATTTGTTAGGCCATATAACATATTACTTATGTTGAGATGATTATACAGAGTATGAATTAAAACTCTAGAGTAAAATTACTAACTAATTATTACCTGAACATCTGGAAAACAATACACTTTGAAATAGTAAGCTTCTCCATGAAGAAATAAATCCTAATGGGTTAGTTTTTAATGATTGAGAATGAAGGAATGTTCTTCCTTTCTTTGTTAAACCTCTTCTTTTGTTTCTTTTCTTATAATTTTAAATTTTATTTAGAAAATTAACTTTAACACTGTGACATTGATCAATAAGAGTACACAGGTTTCAGGTAAACATTTCTATAGCATTTGAACTATTGATTATGTTGTGTACCCATCACTCAAAGTCAAGTCATTTTCTGTCACCTTATATTTGTTCCTCTTTACACCCTTCCCTCCACCCTATCCTCATCCCCCTCTTTCATACCCCCTTTTTCAGAAATCAGTGATCAGTGACCATAACTCCATATAGGAAATCTTTACAATTGCTATACTGAGTTTACAACATTTCATTATTTTAACAAATGTGTAAGAGAATAAAACACTCTATTATTATTTGCATTTTAGGGAAATTAACATTACATAATAAAACTCATATTCATAAAAAGAAATCAAAACAATTGAGGCTCACCTTGTTAAGTGCATGATCTGTTCATTTGCACCAAAATCATGTGTGGTTTCTCTTCTTAACAAATAACTAACTGTACTTTCATAACTGTGCTTTAAAAAATGTATTTTCTGATCATGCTGTAATATCTGATTACAACAATGGTTAATTTCCAGCCAAAGCACATTGTGTTCTTCATGCCATACTGCACTCAAAAAACAAGGTGGGAAAAGAAAACTCACTGAGCCACATGAACACTTTTTAAAGATTTGCAGTGTTTATAAACCCACTGGTTAGTCCAATAGAATTTTTACTTAGCTGAATTAATAATTATAACAACTAAAATAAATGTCTTTAATACATCAATGCTACATTTGCATAATAAATAATCATTGAGTAATACTATATGCAAGGCAATTACCTCATTGTTGCTCTCTGAAAATAATCTCCTCCTTTTGCTCTTTGTTCGTATCTATATTATGTTCATTGACACATTCTGCCATGTATTACAAGTCCTAGTTACCCTATTATATATTTATTTATTCCTTCACGAGTTCATTGAAAAAGTGTTGAGCTTATACAATGTGTCAGCCTTTATTTTATAAAAATAAAAAGATATGTTTCTTTCTTCTGAGGAACTCACATGCCTTATTTTCTCTATACTATAGCCTTGCTACTCAGTGTGGTTTCAAGACAAGCAATATCAACAATACCTGGTACCTTTGTAGAAATGTAGGATTAATTTTTTTGAATTGTGGCAAAATATACATAAAATTTAACATTTAAACCATGAAGTGCATACACAACGTTGCGTAACCATCATGAGTACAGAAGGTTTTCATCATCCCAAATGGAAACTCAGTAACCATTATAGAGTAACTTCCCATTCTTTCCTCTGCCTAGTCCCTGGTAACCACCATACACTTTGTCTCTATAAATCTGCTTATTGTAGGTATCTGAGATAAGCAGAAGCATGTGATATTTGTCTTTTTTGTTCGGCTTATTTCACTTAATGTTTTTAAGGTTCAACCACGAGGTAGCATGCATCAGAATTTCATTCCTTTTTAAGGCTAATACTATTCCAGTGTGTGTGTGTGTGTGTGTGTGTGTGTGTGTGTGTGTGTGTGTGTGTGTGTGTGTGTGTGTGTATCACATTTTGTTTACCCAGTAGTCTGTTGATGGACATTTATATTGTTTCCTCCTTTTGGCAATTGTGAATACTGCTGCTAGCAACATGGATGCACAAGTATCTGTTTGAGGCTTTGTTTTCAATTCTTTTGGGTATATACCCAGAAGTGAAAATTATGAATCATGTTTAACTTTTTGAGGAACTGGCACACTGTTTTTCACAGGGGTTTTATGTACCCTTTTATGTTAGCTCCCCCCCCCCCGGTGCCCCCCAGCAAAGCACAAAGGTTCCAATTTCTCCACATCCTCATCAACGCTTGTATTTTCTGGTTTATTGATATTAGTAACCTAAAAAGTGTGAAATGTTTTAGACTTACGTTCTGTAGTGACTAGTCATACTGAGCATTTCTTAATGTATTTATTGGCTATTTGTATGTCTTCTTTGCAGAAATGTCTATTCAAATCAGTTACTCCTTTTTAAATTGCTTTTTTAAATAGTTGAATTCTTTATATATGCTGGATATTAAACCCTTATCAAATATAGGATTTGCAAATATTTAACCCACTCTGTGGGTTGTTTTTCAATCTCTTGAGAGTGTCCTTTGATGAAGAAGTTTTTAATCTCAATAAAGTCCATTTTTTTTGTTGTTGCCTAGGCTAAAAAATCATTGCCAAATTCAGTGTCATAAAGTTTCCACATTTTTTTCTTCTTAGGTCTTGGATACGTTTTTTTAATGTAAGGTAAATAGTCTAACTTCCTTCCTTTATATGTGGATATCCAGTTTTGGCAGCACCATTTGTTGAAAGGACTTTCTTTTTAACATTGATCCCATTGAATGGTCTTGGCATCCTTGTTGAATATAATTTTGTCATATGTGCAAAGGTTTATTTCTGGGCTTTCTGTTCTATTTGATTGGCCCATAGGTCTGTCTTTATGCTAGTAACACACTGTTTTGATGATTGTCACTTAGTAATATATTTAGAAACCAGGAAGTGTGAGTCTTCTAAATTTGTTCTTTTTGAAGATTATTCTTGCCATTTGGGGTTCCTTGAGACACTATAGAGATTTATTTTATTTTTATTTTTTTTAAACTGATTTTTAGAGAGAGAGAGAGAAAGAGAGAAAGAGGGGAAGTAGGAAGCATCAACACATAGTAGTTGCTTCCCATATGTACCTTGATCAAGTAAGCCTAGGGTTTCAAACCAGTGACCTCAGTGTTCCAGGTTGATGCTTTATCCACTGCACCACCACAGGTCAAGTGATGCTATAGGAATTTAAAAATAAGTTTTCTTATTTATGCAAAATATTTCACTGGTATTTTAATAAGAATTGCATTGACCCTGTAGACCACTTTCAATAACATTGTTAACAATATTAAGTCTTCCAGTTCATGAATATAGGATGTCTTCCCACTTATTTGTGTCTTCTTTCATTGTTTTCAGCCATGTTTGTAGTTTTCAGAGTATAAGTTTTTCACATTCTTGGTTAAGTTTATCCCTAAGTATTTTATTATTTTTGATGCCATCTATTCTATATAAATAAAAATGTAAATGTTCATTTGTTCAAAACCTTAAATCTCTGAAAGTTCTTCACTGATTGCTTTGAAATTTTGAAGCAATGTTGCATTCGAATACACGTGTTTTTATATACCTACTATGATATAGATTTCACACCTGTGACAGGTAAAAACATGCTTTTTTGAATGCAGTCATACATATCAATGAAATTGCACAGTATCAAGATCTAAGATACATACGCAGCAATAAAGCTGTATGGCAAATTCTTTCATTTCCCATACATGAACAAAGTCCAGCTGTTGTTCACTTAGCAGTACATCTAGAAAATGGACAATGAATTTATTTCATAGCTGCTAATGTGCAACAAATAGCCCTGAATCCACCAGCTACATTAGCTGGTTTCTTCACGTTATGTCAAAATGCTACATTTGTGAAAACACTGCTATATTCGGAAGTGCCTATGTATTACATACGGAATGCGAGTAGAAAATCATTTGAACGATGCAAACAAGGGGAGCGAGTCGATGGACAACCTGGCATATTCAAAGAAACTACAATAGGCAGACCGTACACCGTGCATCCCAATCAAGATGAATAAGATTAATGCTTCTTTCTTCGCATGCTGTTGGTAAATGTCCCTGGTCCAACGTCTTTCCAGCAATTGAGAATTGTCAACGGCGTTACACATGCCACTTTCCGCAGTGCATGTCAAGCTCTGAATTTATTGAAGAACGACCGACACTGGGATGTATGCATTAATAATGCGTGCAACACGTCATATCCAAATCAAATTTATGCATTGTTTGCAATCATATTGACCGCCTGCTCTCCTTCATCTCCAACAGAGTTATGGGAGAAATATAAATCACACATGGCTGAAGATATTTTCCATTGAATACACAAGGAAAATTCAAATATGAACATGGATTTCACAGCAGAAATCTACAACAAAATGTTGATAATGATTGAAGATTTGTGCTTAGAAATTGCAAACAAAGTTTTCAATCAATTGGGAATGCCATCACCGAATTGATCTGTTGCTGCTTCTTTCGATGTAGAATTATGTCGTGAACAAAATTTCAACATGGGTGATCTTTTGTCATATGTGCAATCAAATATTCCTAAGCTAACACTTGAGCAAAAAGGCATTTACGATCAAATAATGCAAACTGTCAATAATGGGGTTGAAGAAATCTTCTTAGATGTGCCAGGAGGAGCTAACTGGTAAAACATTCCTAACTAGATTGATTCTGGCAGCAATTCGATCCCAAAATGACATAGCCTTAGCTCTTGCGTCATCCAGAATAGCTGCGACATTGCTACCAGGTGGAAGAACTGCTCATTCTGCTTTGAAATTGCCATTGAACATGCAATTCATTGAAACTCTCTTGTGCAACATTTCCAAAACATCCGGCATGGGAAAACTATTGCAGAAATGCAAACTTATTGTTTGGATGAATGCACAATGGCGCACAAAATATCGCTCGAGGCTCTTGATCGATGATTGCAAGATTTGCGTAGAAACATCAGACCACTTGGGAACACATTAATATTGCTTGTAGGAGATTTCAGGCAAACATTACCTGTAATTCCTCGATTGACACCAGTGGGTGAAATAAATGCTTGACTGAAATACTCTACTTTGTGGCGACACGTAAAGACGTTAAAATTAACTACAAATATGTGTGTCCAGCTGCAAAACTATCAATCGATTGAGATATTCTCATATCATTTGCTGGAAATTGGGAACAGAAAGGTGCCAGTTGATCTGACCTCAGGATAAATTTCATTGTCTCATAACTTCTCCAATTTAGTGACGTTAAAAGAAGAATTGGTTGAAAAAGTACTTCCCAATATTCAAACCAATTATAAGAATCACGATTGGCTGAGTGAACGAGCTATTCTTGCGGCCAAGAACAAAGACTTCTACGAACTTAAAAATATTATTCAGTCTAACATTCAAAGTGAGGCAGTCACATACAAGTCAGTTGACACTGTTGTGGAATCAGATGAAGTGGTTAATTATCCAACAGAATTTTTGAATTCACTTGATCTGCCAGGGATGCCATCACATGTATAGGCATGCCAATTATCATGCTGTGAAATATCAACCAGCCAAAGCTTTGCAACGGCACACAGCTTGCAGTAAAAAAAATTAATGAGGAACGTCATAGAAGCTACAGTCTTCACAGGACATCTTACAAAGGTGAAGATGTCCTCATTCCTCACACTCCTATGATTCCAACAGATACGCCGTTTCAATTTAATAGATTGCAATTCCCAATTTGATTGGCGTTTGCAATCACCATCAACAAAGCTCAGGGCCAATCTTTAGAATTGTGCGCTTCAGATCTAGACACGGATTGCTTCTCACATGGACAATTATATGTTGTGTGTTCTAGAGTCAGCAAACCAGACAATCTCTATATCTGCACAGACAATGGAACAACAAAAAATATTGTATACCCACAAGCATTGTGAAATTAAACATATTAGAAATATATGCTTTCTCTTTTCTTTCTTTTCCATTTAACCAGACTGAGCCATAGCAATGTGTGGCCGGGTACAGTTAGTTATAAATAAAATTGTTTTTTAAATTCTTTTCCTGATCATTGTTAGTGTGTAAAAAAGTAGTATTTTTAAGGTCCTACATATAACTGAGATAATGTGATACTTGTCTATTACTGTCTGACTAATTTCACTTGGCATAATACCCTCAAGTTTCATCCATGTTTCCACAAATGACCGGTTTCCTTTTTTAAAATGGCTGAATAAGACTGTATTGTATAGATACAGTAATGTGCCAAATAATGAGATTTCAAATAACAGTAGATCGTGTATACAGGGTGGTCCCATAAGACTATAGTGGACCTAAACAATTTCTACAACCTCGTGATGTTGTAGCTGTCTTAATGTCATAGGGCAACGCATTACACGTGTCTGTGATGATGCTGGTGTAAACAAACCAGTTGTGATGGCTGTTGTACAAAAGTATAGCACATATAATCATGCAGTGCATAATACTTGATAATGACAATAAATAACTATGTTACTGGTTTATATATTTACTATACTACAATTTTATTGTTGTTTCAGAGTAAACTCTTTCTACTTATAAAAATAAAGTTTGCTGTGAAACAGTATGCTGTGTTACACCAGCAGCAGCCTCACACATCTCATGCTTACTGCACATTTCTTGAATACATCATTTTCTTTTGGGCTTAATTTAATTTCACTTGTTTTTTTGTCAGTAATATGCAGAATAGGCTTGTAGCCTAGGAACAGCAGGCTGTACCATATAGCTTATGTATGTACCATACTGCCTAGGCTATACCCTCTAGGTCTGTGTAAGTACACTAATGATCATACAATGACAAAACCACCTAAACGTGCATTTCTCAGAGTGTTTCTCTGTAGTTAAGTGGTGCATGGCTGTACACCACATTTTCTTTGTTCCTTCACCCATTGATGAACACTCAGATTGTTTCTGTGTCTTAACTACTGTAAATAATGTTGCAATGAACATGGGGGTGCAGATATCTCTTTGAAATAGTGATTTCTTTTCCTTCATATACATATCCATAAATGGAATAGCTGGATAATATAGTAGTTCTATATTTAATATTTTAAGGAACCCCCATACTGTTTTTCATAGTAGCTGTACTGAATTATGCTTTTTAAAATCCGTTATACAAATGCAGAATTCTCGATCTACTGAATAGAATCTGCATTTTAACAAGATTCTCCAGGTGGTTTGTGTGCATATAAAAGTTGAGAAACAATTATAATACCTAGCACTAAGTCTTGGCAAGTAGAAGGCACTAATTCCCTAGAGGAAGTTTTATTTTTCTTTAAGAATATAAAAATAAAAGTTCAAAATACAGTGTAATACTAACAACGCTATTCTTATCTACTGTCCATATCATGGTTTAAAACTATGATCAAAGAACCTTTTGGAATCAGAATCTCCTAAAGTGCGTATTAAGAAAAGGGATTCCTAAGCCATACCCCCACGTACTAAACGAGAAGACAAGTGCCGCAAAATCTACATTTGCAATAAGTTTAGATGATGCTTTTTTCCACTTCTTTATTCTTTGAATGTCTAATTTTCCAAGTATTTTTCTAAGCATTGAATAGCCTAGAAGTCTCTGCTGTCATGGAGCTTATACTCTATTTTAGGGGCAGTCACAATTTTAACAAAAATACATACACAAATCAGAAAAATGAGATAGTGCTAAGTTTTAGGCATAGAACTAAAGCAGGGCAATGTGATGAAGCATAATGTGGCAGTTATACTGTCCAGTCAGGGAAAACATCTTCTAGAAGGTAAGTTTATGGTGAAAGCTGAACTGTGTAAGGAGGTTGACGTGTAAAGGTTGAGGAGAGGATCCCAGGCAGAGGGAGTATGATGTATATGGTGGAGAGAAAAAGTGCGTGAGACAAAGGACACGGATGAATGAACATGGGACAGTGAGGAGGTCATTACGTGGGAAGATATAGGTCGGCATGCTGGCCACCCCCTTGTTCCTCTACATCATCCAGTGTTTTAGAAGAAAAATGTTTGGTTAGAAACATGTCAAATTTGAAATACTGGTGAGATAATCAGATAGTAATACCCATCAATAAGTGGGTACTGGGCAAATAGAACTCTGAATATCTTACTTGGCCTAAGTAAAATCTGTCAGTCAGTCAGCCCTTCCTGATTAATAACTATGCAAATACAATAGAGGATACAAAGAAATACAAAACTAGGAAGAAATATTTTATTTACAAGGGTTCTTGGTTTAAAAAAATTCTGGGTTCATGTGCCAAGATGGAAAGTCAGATGAGAAACTGTGGAAGAAAATTTTTTGAGTTGCACTTGATCCTGAAACATGGTTAAGAAGAATAATATAAAGCATAGTTAAGATAGACAGGTTGGATGGAAAGCATGGCGGTTTTTGATTAGAGGACGAAAGATAGAAATTTTATAGAAGCTGCAAGGAACAAACACGTAGTTGGAAGATCATTGTTCAGTATGGGCAAATTTCACAAAAACTTTTTGTTTCTGTCTTTTCTATAAAGCTATTTTTTCCTAAATGAAGTGTTTTCTATTCTTCACAAGCTCCAGTTATTTTCATATCTTTTATATTTGACTTACTGCAATTTCTCAAATTCTATTTCCTTTTTTCCTCCACATGTCTAGCAAGATTGAAGAGCTGTGAATTATATATAAGAGCTCTAAAAATATACATACCCAAAGTGATGGTTAGGCAATAGCACCAGTTGTTTGATTAAGCATCAGTCTCCATGTTGTTGTGAAGGTAATTTTAGATGTGATTAACATTTAAATCAGTAGATTCTGAATAAGAAAAAATACCCTTCATAACATGGGTAGGCCTCATCCAATTAGTTAAAGCTTTAAGAGAAAAAACTGAGGTCCTATGATGAGAAAAATATTCTGCCTCCAGACTGCCATTAGATTCAAGACATCAACTTCTTGCCAAGATTTCCAGCCTTCTAGCTTGCCTTGAGGATTTTGGTCTGGCCAGCCACCATATTCATGAGACCAAATTCCTTAAGAACAATCAAGCAATCAAAATCTATCTATCTATCTATCATCTATCTATCCATCCATCCATCCATCCATCATCTATCCATTCTCTCTGTTATATCTGTACATAATTATAGATATAAACAAACAGAATAGGATATCCATATCTCTCTCTCTGTAGAACCTTGACTAATATACTTATGTTGGGCAGATAAAATATATTATGCTCACTTTGTTAAAGATGGCGCTGCCCACATGGAAGTTCGTTGATATTAATGTGTGTTTGGGGACAGGCTGTGGGCAGGCTGGGTCGTTATAGCCTAAGGCTTGGTTTTAAGAGTAAGCTTTTCCCCACACCCTTGACTGATTGGATGATGTGGGGTGGTGCACTCTCCTGAGGAATCCCATTATGCCTCAGATGGGTGGCTTTGTATCAGAGACTTTCTCGTTTGTATAATTGGATTTTGAATCTATGCTATAAAGTGGGGCAGGCCGGGAGCTTGCGCTCTCGGTTGCTGAGGTTAGTATTAGAAAGGAGAGTGGATTAAGGCCACGTGGAGGAGAGGAGGCAGCCAAGATGGTGGAATGCTGAGGAAAAAGCCAGTTTATGCAGAGTTTGTGTAGAGAGGAGATGGGGAACATTGGTGAATAAGTCTGGTGAGCTAGAAACCTTTGATTCTAGGAAACTCGGATAAGTCAGTAGCTTTGTGAGCACTGAATGTGTGGGTTTTGGAGCCCAGTGTGTGTTTTTGCTTGCCCGCCGGGTGCAAGCTAGAATTAAAGCTGATGGCTCACCAGTTCGTGGCTCCTGAGTTTCATTACCGACTTTTGAATCTAATGCGAACCTGCCTTGGCCAGGCTGCTGTAATGGTGGCTGTGATCCTGACCCCAGCTACTGGCTTAACAACTTAGAAAGACAGTAAGTCATGTGATGAATAGTACATAGAGTGACTGACTACTCTAGCATCTGAAAAGAACATTACAATCTAAAATGGTTTCACCTCACAAATATAAAAGGCCCTGAGGTTAGTTCCTGAAGGGTGGTTAGTATTTCAATAAAGTGGAGATGAGTGGAGGAGGAACAAGAACATAATTTCAGGAATGCAAATTAAATTATCTCACAATAGAGAAATGAGGTCAGTATGGTTAGAACAAACAGTTCATGTATAAATGGAGAAAGAGATAAAGTAGATTGTAAGACTTCAAGAAACACACAAAAAATCAAACATGACACCACTAAAAAATTACAAACCTTACCAGTAACTGATCCTAAAGAAATGGAAATATGCAATTTGCCTCATAAAGAAGTCAAAATGCTTTTTTTATTATTGTTGTTGTTTTTAAATTGAATTTATTGGGGTACAGGATCAGGTATGAAACTCAATAAAATATCTGCTCACTGCATAGTGTGCCCTTTGCCCTAAGCAAAGTCTCTTTTATCTACATTGATGCAAAAAATTTCAACAAAATACTAACAAACCAAATTCAACAGCATGTTAAAAGGGTCATACATCATGATCAAGTGGGATCCATTCCTGGGATATAAAGATGGCTCAACATATGCAAATCAATAAATGTGATACATCACATTAATAGAATAAATAACAAAAAACTTATATCAGCTTAATAGATGCCACATAGAGCATTTGACAAAATTTGCCATCTTTCATGATAAAAGTCTTCAACAAATTGCATGCAGAAGGAATGTACTTCAACATAACAAAATCCATGTGATGATAAGCCTAACATCATGCTCTATGGTCAAAGTTTAAAAGCTTTCCCTCTAAGGTATACAACGAGACAAAGGTGGAAATGTAAATTGGTTTAGAGCTTCCTCAAAATACAGGCACACCTCATTTTATTGCACTTCACTTTATTGCATTTTGCAGGCATTGCATTTTCATCAACACAGAGCTAAGATCCTCTACCAGCAAAAAGATTATGACTTGCTGAAAGTTCAGATGATGTTTAGCATTTCTTAGCAATCATTTATTTTATTTTTATTTTATTTTTTTATTTTATTCATTTTAGAGAGGAGACACAGAGAGAGAGAGAGAGAGAGAGAGAGAGAGAGAGAGAGAGAAGGGGGGAGGAGCTGGAAGCATCAACTCCCATATGTGCCTTGACCAGACCAGTGCAGGGTTTTGAACTGGCGACCTCAGTGTTCCCAGGTCGACGCTTTATCCACTGCGCCACCACAGGTCAGGCCAGCAATCATTTTTAATTAAGGTATGTACTTTTTTTTATAGACATAATGCTAGTGCACACTTAATGAACTATAGTTTAAACATAACTTCTATACGCACAGGGAAATAAAAATATTTGTGTGACTCATTTTATTGCAGTGGTCCGGAACCGAATCTACGATATCTGTGAGGTATGCCTGTATTATTACACACATTACCATATGATCCTGCAATTCTTCTTCTGGGCATATGTACAAAGGAATTGAAACTAGTATGTGTATCAAAAAGGTATCTGCACTCCCATGTTTATTGCAGCATTGATCACAATAGCCACGATATAGAAACAATCTAATTGTCTATCAGTGAATGCGTGGATAAAGAAGATATGGTATATGTATAAAATGGAATATTATTCAGCCATAAAAAGAAGGAAATCCTTCCATTTGTTATAATATAAACAGACCCTGAGGGTCTTATCCTAAGTGAGATAAATCAGATAAAGACAAAGACAAAGGCTGTATAATCTCACTATTATGTAGACTCTAAAAATGCTGTTTCTATGGAGAAACAGTGAGTTCAATAGTTGTTTCCAGGTGGGGAAATTTGGGAGATGTTGGTTAAAGGGTACAAATTTGCAGTTAGAAAATGAGTAAGTTAACTATAATCACATGTATAGCATTGTGATTATAGTTAACAATACTGTATTATACACTTCAAAGTTGCTAAGAGACTAGATGCTAAATATTCTTACTTAAAAATCAAATTATAAGTCTGTAATGTGATAGAGATGTTAACTAACGTTACATTGGCAATCATACTGCAATATACAAATGTATCAAACCAACACATGTACACCTTAAACTTACGAATGTTCTGTCAATTATATCTCAATAAAAATGATTAAATAGTTTACAAAATAAGAAATCTGTTAATAGAAGTAACTTCAGCTAGATATATTTAGGAAGATTATTTAAAATAATTACTACATGACTGAAAAGATATAGACAATAGAAATAAAGTGGCATTATTTTAAGCTTCATCAAATTTTTGGATGCTAACATCTATCATAATACCCAACAATGTCACCATTATAAAATAAATTTAATTTTTAAAATTTAAATATATCTGAGCCATGAGTTCTCTCAAAGAAAAGTCCCATTTGGAGTTCTTCACAACTTATGAGAAAGAATGAAAAGCAGAGGATCCATTTTGCCACCTCAAATCCTCCTGAGGATTAAAAGCTCAAGATCACATACAATTTTCAGACATAATAAAACATATAGAAACTATGAAGTACAGAAAAAAAACTACTATGGGGGAATATTTCTGTCTTGCATTTATCTCAGGTATATGTTTAGTAAGTCAAATGTGATGTGTAGTGCCTTGTGGAAGCTGTTTGGAGAATTATGCTTTTTCACTATCATGATAGACTACAATTTTCAGTAAAAATCTTAAAGTTATTCTTTTATATTGGAAGTCATTTTATGGTTCGATATTCACCAAAGTATCAATTTTATCACTCAAACTTTGGCATTCTCAGAGTATACATACGCAGATATGTATATATTCAAAAATATCTCTACTATAATGGAAACATAACAGTAGAAAGTTTTTGTGAGAAAGTTTTTTTTAGTGACACCGTGGTCTTGGCTTCTGCTTTATTGCCCACAGTATCAACCAAATTCTCAGTAGGCTCGGTTACCACATTTCCCCTGAATTCTAACCCTTGTTCCTCTAAAATCCATGGGAATAGAGCGGTCAGTTTACTTTGGTATATTGAACGTTTTAAAGTGACTCTTTAAAGAAATCCATTAAAAATCCTCCCACTCTGAAAGCATTCTGCCAAGACTAACTCAAAGCCACAAAAGATTTAGAATTGGTTCCAAGTTGGAACCTGTAAGAACTGTGTGGGCCTTTAACTCAGCAAAAATTCCATCTTTAACAGAAACTCAGAATATTAAACATAAGAATACAAAGTGATTTTCCAGACTCAAGAGCATTTGGGATACAACTGTGGAACTCTACAAGGAAATTTCCCAAATAGAAGTCCTTTTGACTGAAATGAGAGGATCCCAGTGATCTTTGGAGAAAAGACAAGGTCTTGGACAGAGCTGAAATCTGACCCTGCCACGGAGGCATTTGTGATTTGAGTCTAGCTACACAGTCTCTTCATGTTTACTCTGTTTCCTAATAAAGTAAGTGATTATAATGGTGATGAATTTGTCCATTGGTATCTCTTCATATTAGGGAAAATTTATTACTTTACCCTTTAAGTTAACAATAGCAATAATAGCTCCCATACATGAGTAGTACTTGTGGCATGTGTAGGTGGGTGGTTTCTTATATATTAACTCTATTCCGAACACTATTCTGCTATACACTGTGAAAAATATTATATGAAAGCTTCAATAAATATTACTGTTATGTGAAGAGGCAACTGAGACTTAAAAGACTTAAATAGCACTGTCAAATTGATGCAACTATTTAAGTAGCAAAGCCAAATTTGTCTACTCTTAAACCTATGCTCTTAGCCACTGTACTACTCTGCCATTCTGCAACTTGCCATGAGCTCTGAAGTTTACAGGAGCATTCTAGGGTATTTTAATTCTTTGGTTTCAGAAGGCAAGAGAGAATCCTACCCTTTCCACCTGCTTTAAGGCTTATTTTTTCTCCACTGAGTCTCTGAGCAAATGCTCACGGCGGCAGACTGAGGTTGAACCTCATTTGTAAACTGGACAATATCCTGTACCCTCTATCTCATATGCACATTGTGAATATATAATAAAACGATGTATGTGAAAGAGCTCTGGAAACACATAGCAATTTCCTTACAAATGTAAGGCATCAGTGGTGTGGAGTGCCTCCACACACCTATCTTTTAATAACACTTACTATTTACTGAACCCTAACTCTTTGCTATGTGTTGGGCTAAGTGCATTATATACAAGTGCCCCTCCCATTTCTACCATAATTCTGTAAAGGGACATTATAATACACTGTAAAGATGAGGAAACTGGGATTCAAAGTGTTTAAAACTTGCCCTAGTTAAGATAGTCAATCATTCACTGACTTCAAGTTTTTACCAATTATGTCTGGACCTGAAAAGGGGAGACTAATGATTAATAATAAAAATAATAATAAATCATCTATGTAGATATCTGTTGATCTAGTATATTTATCTATATTTAAATGCATATATAAAACATATATATGAAATATTATCAACTCAACATTTAGAGAGAAGCTGCTACTAGGAGATATGTTAGTACCCAAGCTGACAACTGAATGCATACAGGGCTCAACAATGAGTCTTTAGAAGTAGAAAGAGTAGGACATTTGGTTATTCTGTTTATTAAATTGTAATTCTTGAAACACCTGTGTCAGGAGGCTGCAGACTGCTTAATAAAGATGCAGATTCTTGGGCCTCTTCTCAGATTACTGAGTAAGAATCTTTGGAGAGTAGGCTCAAGAATATGCATTTTAACAAGCACTTACAAGAACTTTTATTCAAATTAGAATTTGAGATCATTGTTTAAAGTAATAGACATTGGTTCTGTCCTTGGTTATTTTCTATACAGAATCTTTTGAAAGTTCCTCTTTTAAATGAAGGAAAAATAACTTCTCAGGGAAAATGATATTCATATATATATATATATATATATATATATATATATATATATATATATATATATATATATTAACAGGGACAGAGAGAGAGAGTCAGAGAGAGGGATAGGCAGGGACAGACAGGACAGACAGGAACGGAGAGAGATGAGAAGCATCAATCATCAGTTTTTTGTTGTGACACCTTAGTTGTTCATTGAGTGCTTTCTCATATGTGCCTTGATCGCAGGCCTTCAGCAGACCCAGTAACCCCTTGCTGGAGCCAGCGACCTTGGGTCCAAGCTGGAGAGCTTTTGCTCAAGCCAGATGGGCCCGCGCTCAAGCTGGCGAGCTCGGGGTCTCGAACCTGGGTCCTCCTCATCCCAGTCCGATGCTCTATCCACTGCACCACCGCCTGGTCAGGCTTATTTTATAATATTAATTATGAAAGATTATATTAATGTGACTCTGATGTGTAAAACCTCCCAGCCAGGCAATGAACAGCCATAATTCTATTCTGTCTACCAACAGTCCATCAATTCCATTTTCATTTAAACATCAATTAAAAGAAAATGTATACGTTGTCACAAGATTAATTTCCTCCAGGCAAGGAAACACCAGCCAGTCACATGTGGGAGCCACTTGATTGTTAATAATAGCTCCTTCTGTAAATAAATAACAGCATTAAATCACTAGATCTAAATGAACAATTAGACAAGTTGTTAGAAGCAATGCCTTTACCCTTTGAATTTTATAAAGGTTTCTAAAATAATTTCTAATCCACAGAGGGAAAATTTCTTTTGATGACTCACAGTATTTTATTTATATCAAAACCAGATTGTAGAGACTTCTGAAAACCACAAATTCATCTTTATGGACTTTATTACTGAAGTTTTCCTTAAAAATGTGGAAGTGATTCATTCCAAAATAGTCCAATGCTCTTCTCCCCTGAAGTTTTGCTTAAAACAAGTATCTCAAGAAAACCGCTAAATATTGTAAAAAATATTAGATTAGTAATACACTTACTAAGAAAAGCTGTTTTGCCAAATAGTTAATAAAATGTCAGATTAATAATATACTTAACAATAGAAGCTATTTTTTGTTTATTTATTTTTATTTTAACTTTATTATTATTATTATTATTAATTTTAATGGGGTGACACCAATAAATCAGGGTACATATGTACAATGAAAACATCTCCAGATTATCCCATCATTCAATTGTGTTGCATACCCGTCACCCAAAGTCAAATTGTCCTCTGTCACTTTCCATCTGGTTTTCCCTGTGTTCCTCCCCTCCTCCCTATCCCACCCTCCCCTCCCCCCACCCCGTAACCACCACACTCTTGTCCATGTCTCATAGTCTCACTTTTATGTCCCACCTATGTATGAAATCATGCTGTTCTCAGTTTTTTTCTGTTTTACTTATTTCACTCCGTAAAATGTTATCAAGGTACATCCATTTTGTTGTAAATGATCCGATGTCATCATTTCTTATGGCTGAGTAGTACCAAGTATATATGTACCAAAGCTTTTTAATCCACTCGTCTTCTGATGGACACTTGGGCTGTTTCCAGATCTTCGCTATTGTGAACAATGCTGCCACGAACATGGGGGCGCATTTCTTCTTTTCAAACAGTGCTATGGTGTTCTTAGGGTATATTCCTATAAGTGGGATAGTTGGGTGAAAAGGCAGTTCAACTTTTAATTTTTTGAGGAATCTCTGTAAGGTCCGACCCGCATGAAATGAGACAAAGTACCAAATTGTTAAAAAGTCCAACTTTATTGGAACCTTCGGGCGGCTTCTCTGGCTCACTACTCTCCGAGTCAGGCAAGAATGCTTTCTTCACCATACCTCTCCACCCGGATTCCTACTTTCTCTTTGCCTTCACCTGGGAGGACCCGGTCTCCAATACCACCCAACAACTGACCTGGACAGTCCTCCCCCAGGGATTCTGGGACAGCCCTCATCTATTCGGACAAGCTCTGGCAACAGATCTACTTGCTTGCAACATAACTCCATCCACTCTTTTACAGTACGTAGATGATCTTCTAGTCTGCTCCCCAAGCGAGGCCGAATGCCTCAAAGCTACCACCCTCTTACTGAATTTCCTTTGCAACAGGGGGTATCGGGTATCTGCCAAGAAGGCACAAATAGCCACCCCATCTGTCACTTACCTTGGCCTCTTGGTCACCCCGACCCACCGAGCCATCACACCACCGACAGATTGCAGGCTCTTCGGGGCCTACAACTCCCTAATTCGGCAGCCGAAATCCAGTTGTTCCTAGGATTAGTAGGCTTCTTCCGCCACTGGGTCCCAAATTTTGCCCTCCTGGCCAAGCCTTTCTACTTAGCAGCCAAAGAAGTACCAGAGGGACCTCTGACCTCCCCTGAGACTGTCTGCCGGACTTTTTCGGCTCTCCTGGGGGCCCTCTGCTCAGCCTCGGCCCTGGCCTTACCTAACCCCTCACATCCTTTTGTCCTTTATACTGAAGAAAGACAACACTTGGCTCTAGGAGTCCTGGCCCAGCCGGCGGGTCCAACTCTAGTCCCAATAACCTATCTCTCCAGACAGTTAGATCCCACCACCCATAGATAGCAACCCTGCCTACGAGCTCTCGCAGCCGCCGCTGATCTCACCACCGAGGCTCTGAAGATTAATCTCCAACAGCCACTACAGGTTATTTCCCCCCATCGCCTCACAGACCTCCTCTCACATCAGGCTTTGGCTCACCTTGGGCCTTCTCGACTCCAGCTGTACCACCTCCTCTTCATAGAAAACCCCTCCATCACTCTCTCTAACTGCAACTCTCTTAACCCAGCCACCCTCCTTCCCGTCTCTGACGCACCTCCCTCTACCCACTCTTGCATCGAAGTTTTAGAACATTCTAAATCTCCCCACTCTGACCTTGCGGCTCATCCATTGCCTAAGGCCCAACATACCCTTTACATTGATGGCAGTTCAATCTCTGAACCTCTGGGGCCCCGGCGAGCCACCTATGCCATCGTTTCTGACACCCAGGTCATCGAGGCAAACAGCCTCCCCCTGGGAACTACCTCCCAACAGGCTGAACTGGTTGCCCTAACCCGGGCCCTCATCTGGGCAAAGGATAAGGCAGTTAACATATACACTGACTCTAAATATGCCTTTCTTATTGCCCACTCTCACTGTATGATCTGGAAGGAACGAGGCTTCCTCACGACTAAGGGAACACCTGTTCTAAATGGCAAGCTCATTTCTAAACTTATATAGGCCATCCAACTCCCTTCACAGATAGCCATTATACATTGTAAGGGCCACCAGACCTCCAATTCTCCCATAGCTAAGGGGAATGCCTTTGCTGACAAAACAGCCCGTTCCATAGCACGCACACACCCTACCTCTGCTATCTGCTTTCTCTCAAAGACATACAACCCCCAATACTCCTCCACGGAGCAAAATCTTTTCCAATCTTCCCCTGAGGTCCATATCAAGGATGGATGGGCTTTCAAAAATGACCTCCTCATCCTCCCACAGTCTCAGAGATACCAAATAATCGCTGACATTCACAAATCCTTACACATTGGACCTAAAACCCTTTTTCATTTTCTATCTCCTCTAATCCACCACGACCATCTCCAGCAAACCATCCAAGACGTTCATTCCTCTTTCTCCACCTGTTCCAGGACAAACAGCCAAGGGGCCTGCCACATCTGTCGCCCACTCCACCAAATGCGGGGCCACCTGCCTGGGCAGGATTGGCAGGTCGACTTTACCCACATGCCCAGACACAAAAATCTTAAATACCTTTTAACTATGGTGGATACTTTTTCAGGATGGATCGAGGCTTTCCCTACGACCTCTGAAACCGTGGGGACGGTAGCTGACCACCTAATCCGGGACATCATTCCTTGCTTTCATTTGCCCTCCTCCATCCAGTCGGACAACGGGCCCACCTTTATCTCCAAGATCACAGAGGCTGTCTCCACCTCCCTTGGCATACAATGGAAACTGCATACAACCTACCACCCTCAATCGTCCAGTTCGTACAGACCCGCCTTCGTGAAATCACACGCGTGGCAGTCCACCAGATGATGCTATTACAGTACCAACCCCTGCCCACCATGGCGAATATGGACTGCTCTGGCCCTTTCCTACCTCTCCCCAACTCCGCCCTCGTACAGCAGGAAGTAGCCAGATAAGACCACGTCGCCCCACTCCTTATACCAAAGAGCCAGGAATGTCCGGTAGCACCCCCGGGGCAGGGGCTGGAAAATCCCTCATGCCTTTGGCACTTCTGCAATTACTAACATTTAGCACACACACCCTGTCCGAAAACACAATAGAAATTCCTCAACTGTTAGCGTCCCTAGTTACGCAAACCAAATTCCCCAGCCAGCCTGAAGGGGTATAAAAATCTCGAGCCCCACCAGTTGGGCGTGGCTTCTCTTGCTCACTACTCTCCAAGTCACTGAACCCGCCCGAAGGTTCCAATAAAGTTGGACTTTTTAACAATTTGGTACTTTGTCTCATTTCATGCGGGTCGGACCTTACAATCTCCAAACTGTTTTCCACAGTGGCTGCACCAGTCTGCATTCCCACCAGCAGTGCAGAAGGGTTCCCTTTTCTCCACATCCTCGCCAGCACACTTATTCTGTGTTGTTTTGCTGATGAGCGCCATTCTGACTGGTGTGAGGTGATATCTCATTGTGGTTTTAATTTGCATTTCTCTAATGGTTAGTGATGTTGAGCATTTTTTCATATGCCTATTGGCCATCTGTATGTCCTCTTTGGATAAATTTCTATTCATTTCTTTTGCCCATTTTTTGATTGGATTGTTTGTCTTCCTGGTGTTGAGTTTTATAAGTTCTTTATAAATTTTGGTTATTAACCCCTTATCAGACGTGCTGTCAAATATGTTCTCCCATTGCGTGGTTTGTCTTTTTATTCTGTTCTTATTGTCTTTAGCTGTGCAAAAACTTTTTAGTTTGATATAGTCCCATTTGTTTATCTTGCCTTTTATTTCATTTGCCCGTGGAGATAAATCGGCAAATATATTGCTGCTACAGATGTCGGAGAGCTTGCTGCCTATGTTTTCTTCTAAGATGCTTACGGTTTCATGGCTTATGTTTAAGTCTTTTATCCACTTTGAGTTTGTTTTTGTGAATGGTGTAAGTTGATGGTCTAGTTTCATTTTTTTGCAGGTAGATGTCCAATTTTCCCAACACCATTTGTTAAAGAGGCTGTCTTTACTCCATTGTATGTTCTTTCCTCCTTTGTCAAATATCAGTTGTCCATAAAGGTGTGAGTTTATTTCAGGGTTCTCTGTTCTGTTCCATTGATCTATGTGCCTGTTCTTATGCCAGTACCAGGCTGTCTTGAGTATAATGGCCTTGTAGTAAACCTTGATATCCAGAAGAGTGATACTTCCTGCTTTATTTTTTCTTTTTAAGATTGTTGAGGCTATTCGTGTTCTTTTTTGGTTCCATATAAATTTTTGGAATATGTGTTCTATATCTTTGAAGTATGTCATTGGTATTTTAATTGGTATTGCATTGAATTTATAAATTGCTTTGGGTAATATAGACATTTTAATGATGTTTATTCTTCCTAGCCATGAGCACGGTATATGCTTCCACTTGTTTGTATCTTCCTTGATTTCTTTTGTCAATGTTTTATAATTTTCCGAGTACAAGTCCTTAACCTCCTTGGTTAAATTTACTCTTAGGTACTTTATTTTTTTGGCTGCAATAGTGAATGGGATTGTTTCCTTAATTTCTTTTGCTGACAGTTCATTGTTTGTATATAGAAATGCCTCTGATTTCTGAGTATTAATTTTATATCCTGCCACCTTGCTGAATTCATTTATAAGGTCCAGTAGTTTTTTGACTGAGACTTTAGGGTTTTCTATATACAATATCATATCATCTGCAAATAATGACAGTTTTACTTCTTCTTTTCCAATTTGGATGCCTTTTATTTCTTCTTCTTGTCTGATTGCTGTAGCTAGGACTTCCAGAACTATGTTAAATAAAAGTGGTGAAAGGGGGCACCCTTGCCTGGTTCCTGATCTTAAGGGGACTGCTTTTAATTTTTGTCCATTTAGTATGATGTTTGCTGTGGGTTTGTCGTCGATGGCCTTTATCATGTTAAGGAATGTTCCTTGTATTCCCATTTTACTGAGAGTTTTGAGCATGAATGGGTGCTGGATTTTATCAAATGCCTTTTCTGCATCTTTTGAAATTATCATGTGATTTTTGTCCTTCCTTTTGTTTATGTGATGAATCACATTGATTGATTTGCAAATATTGAACCAGCCTTGCCTCTCCAGAATAAATCCCACTTGATCATGGTGTATGATTTTTTTCATATATTGCTGGATCCGGTTGGCTAATATTTTGTTGAGAATTTTAGCGTCTATATTCATCAGGGATATAGGCCTATAATTTTCTTTCTTTGTGTTGTCTTTGCCCGGTTTTGGGATCAGAATTATGCTCGCCTCATAAAATGAATTTGGAAGTCTTCCTCTTGAATTTTTTGAAATAACTTGAGGAGGATAAAAGTTAGTTCTTCTTTGAATTTTTGATAGAATTCACTTGTGAAGCCTTCAGGCCCAGGACTTTTCTTTTTGGGGAGTTTTTTGATAACTGTTTCGATCTCATTCGTTGTAATAGGTCTGTTTAGGTGTTCTGATTCTTCCAGATTGATTTTTGGAAGATTATATGATTCAAGAAATTTGTCCATTTTACCTAGATTGTCTAATTTTTTGGCATATAGTTCTTCATAGTATTTTCTTACAATGCTTTCTATTTCTGCTGTGTCAGTTGTTATCTCTCCACTGTCCTTTCTAATTTTATCTATTTGAGTCCTCTCTCTATTTTTCTTGGTGAGTCTAGTTAAAGGTTCATCAATCTTGTTTACCTTTTCAAAGAACCAGCTTCTGGTTTCATTGATCCTCTGTACTGTTTCCTTCGCCTCTATGTCATTTATTTCTGCTCTGATCTTTATTATTTCCTTCCTTCTACTAGTCCTGGGTTTTATTTGCTGTTGTTTTTCTAGTTCTTTTAGATGCAGGGTCAGGTTGCTTATTTGAGCTTTTTCTAGCTTCTTATGATATGCCTGTAGTGCACTGAACTTCCCTTTCAGAACTGCTTTTGCTGTGTCCCATAAATTTTGAGTTGATATATGCTCATTATCATTTGTTTCTAGAAATTTTTTTATTTCTTCTTTGATCTCATTGTTAATCCATTCATTATTTAATATCGTGCTATTTAGTTTCCACGTGTTTTGAGTATTTTTCAGTTTTTCTTTTGTAGTTAATATCTAGTTTCATGGCATTGTGATCAGAGAAAATGTTTGATATGATTTCAATCTTCTTAAATTTATTGAGACCATTTTTGTGTCCTAACATGTGGTCTATACTAGAAAACGTACCATGAGCACTTGAGAAGAATGTATATTCTACTGCTTTAGGGTGAAAAGTTCTGAAGATATATATTAAATCGAGTTGATCTAGTGTCTCCTTTAAGTCTGCTGTTTCTTTATTAATTTTCTTTCTTGAGGATCTACCCAGTGTTGTTAGTGGGGTATTGAAATCCCCTACTATGATAGTATTGCTGTTAATCTCGCCCTTTATATCCATCAAAGTCTGCTTTATGTATGCCGGGGCTCCTATATGTGGTGCGTAGATATTTATAATAGTTATATCTTCCTGTTGAATTGTTCCCTTTATCATTATGTAGTGTCCTTCTTTATCTCTTACTACAGCCTTTGTTTTAAAGTCCATTTTGTCAGATATAAGTACTGCTACCCCAGCTTTTTTTTCATTTCCATTTGCATGAAATATTTTTTTTCCATCCTTTTACCTTCAGTCTATGTGCATCTTTTGTTTTAAGGTATGTCTCTTGTAGACAGCATATGCATGGGTCCTGTTTCTTTATCCATGCAGCTACCCTATGTCTTTTGATTGGATCATTTAATCCATTAACTTTTAAGGTTATTATTGATATGTAGTTGTTTATTGCCATTTTATTCTTTAAAGCTGTATTCTTCTTTTGCTATATTCTTTCCTCCCTTTGAACTGTTCACAAGAGGCCCCTTAGTATCTCTTGCAGAATTGGTTTGGTTTTAATCAATTCCTTGAGGCTATCTTTGTCTGGAAAGCTCTTTATTTCTCCTTCAATTTTAAACGTTAGCCTTGCTGGATAGAGTAGTCTTGGTTGTAGGTTCTTGTTCTGCATTACTTTGATTATATCTTGCCATCCCCTCCTGGCCTCAAGTGTTTCTGTTGAGAAGTCCGATGTCATCCTTATGGGGGCTCCTTTGTAGGTGATAGCCTTTTTTTCTCTAGCAGCTTTAAAAATTTTTTCTTTATCCATTAGCTTTGGTATTTTAACTATGATGTGTCTTGGTGTAGATTTTTTTTGGGTTCTCTTTAATGGAGTTCGGTGTGCTTCTTGAACGTGTGGAATGTTTCCCAGCCTTAATTTAGGGATGTTTTCTGCTATGATTTGATTGAACAAAGTTTCCATTTCCTGTCCTCTCTCCTCCACTTCAGGCACCCCTATGGTGCGAATGTTGTTTCTCTTCATGATGTCACATGAAGACATAGAGTTTCCTCACATTTTTTGAGTCCCTTTTCCTTTTTCTTCTCTGCTTCTGTGCCTTTGTTTATTGTGTCCTCTAACTCGCTGATTCAATCCTCAGCATGATTCATCCTGCTTTTAATTCCTTCCATTGTGGTCTTCAGTTCTGATACTGTATTTGTCATTTCTGTCTGATTCTTTTTTATTATTTCAATTTCGTTTTTATACTTGTTATCTTTTTATTTAGGTGTTCATAATGACTATCCATTGTTGCTCTAATCTCTTTGAACATCCTAACTATCATTATTTTAAATTGTGTATCTGGTAATTTGGTTATATCTGGTTCATTCAGGTCCTTCTCTGGGGATTTCTCTTGATTCATTTGGTTTGCATTCCTCTGCCTGCCCATTTTGTCTGTGTATAAGCAAGTTGTGGCCACTGGAGTCCAGTAGGTGTTACCTTTGTGTTCTCTAGGTGTGGTCTGTCTGCAGGCCCACTACACCCTCTGCCGCTGCCTAGGGCGGTTGGGTATGGGCATTGCCAGGGCCGGCCTACTGCGGCTGTTGCTGTGATTTCCGCCTCTCCCCCATGGGAGGGGCTGTCACTCAAGCCACAAGCCTCAGCACCAAGGGTAGAGGTGAGCACCTTTGCTCAGCTGCAGACCCAGCCTGTTTCCGGGCTTCTTCTGCCCAGCACCCGCAGTCAGAGCCTGCTCGCCACAGTTTTGCGGGTTGGGCGGGGCTTTTGACGTGCTCTCAGCTGTGAGCCTTTGCCTGTCCGGAGCTATAGCCCTGCTCTCGAGGCCTGGGCCCTTCTGCGCAGGGTCAGAAACTGCGGTTTATTGGGCCGGTCGTGTTTGCTGGCATGAGCTCAGCCGCGAGCTTCCGCTCACCCAGGGCTCTACCCCATCCTCGCGTTCGGAGTCAGCTCGTGCACACAGGATGGCAAACTGGTTTCTCCGGCCGGGCGGGGCTGGTAGCATGAGCTCAGCCGTGAGCCCCCGCCTGTCTCTGGTCCTAGGCCTGTCCCCGCGGTCAGGGCCGGCTTGCGCAGGGTTGCAGAGCATATCTCTGCCCGTTCCTGGCCTCCTGCTTTGTCCCCGCAGGTGGGATTACAGGCGGACCCGCAGCTGCCAGACCGCTTTCACGCGTCCCCTCCGCCCCTGCTGGGCTAGACCGAGCTCATACCGGCTGGCCCTCCGCTCCCATCGACAGAACCCCGTTTCAGTGTCCTGCCGCCACCATACCCTTCAGCAACCCTCAGCAGAGTAGGAAGGGCCCTAATACTCCACACTGTAGACCTGGGAGCTCCCTCCCTCTAATTAGCTCTGCTCTAAGTGCCGCAGGAGAGCTTGTTTGGCTGGTGTCCTGTCTCCCTTTGCTGGTATTGCTAGTTCCAGGGGAAATATTCGTTTTCGATTAGGGAAGTGACTTAGCCCATGGGTCGGGGTGGCTATCCCTCAGAGTGTCTCCGTGCCGTCAGTCCACACTCTGTTCCCGCTGCTCTGGTCCTCTCCTCTGTCCCCGTTCCCCTGAGCCCCAGGTGCGTGGTTGTGAGAGAGGTTTTTTGCGCTGTTTCTTTAAAAAGAATCTTGGGTCTGAGAAAACTCTCTCTCTCTCACAAACATTATCCTCACTTGTTTCACAGCTCAATACTGTCCAAACGCCTCTTCTAGGCTTTGGGACTGCAGGCTGGAGCTTGGTTCTTGGGACCCAGGTCCCTCCCTCTCCGCCAAACTCTCCTCCCGCCACGCGGGTCTCTCCGGGCTGCCATTTGCTCCGGTGAGCTGGGCAGCCCTCTTCACGTTTTCGCTATTCCTACCAGTCTCAATGTGGCTTCTTCTGTGTTCCTTGGTTGAAAATTCCACTTAGTTTAGTTCAAAGCGGTTTATCCAGATGATGGTTCTTAAAATTGAGTTATAATCCACTTTAGTTCTGGGAGTTGGAAGTTGGTACGTCCGCCTACTCCATCGCCTTCTTCTCAACCCCCCAATAGAAGCTATTTTGATGAATAGATCCTAAAATTGCCAGTTTTCTTTCCAATTTTTTTTATTGATTGGTTTTTAGAGAGGGAGAGTTGTTCCACTTAGTTGTACATTCATTGGTTGCTTCTTGTATGTGCCCTGACCAGGGTTCAAACCCATAACCTTGGCATATTAGGATGATGCTCTAACCCAGGGGTAGTCAATGTTTTTACACCTACTGCCCACTTTTGTATCTCTGTTAGTAGTAGAATTTTCTAAATGCCCACTGTTTCCACAGTAGTGGTGATTTATAAAGTAGAGAAGTAACTTTACTTTATAAAATTTATAAAGCAGAGTTACAGCAAGTTAAAGCATATAATAATAATTACTTACCAAGTACTTTATGTCAGATTTTTGCTAAGTTTGGCAGAATAAATCTTTATAAAACAACTGACTATAGTTAAATCTATCTTTTTATTTATACTTTGGTTGCTCCGCTACCTACCACCATGAGAGCTGGAACGCCCACTAGGGGGCGGTAGGGACCAGGTTGACTACCACTGCTCTAACCAATTGAGCTACATGGCCAAGGCCAAATTGCCGAAGTGTGAAAAGGTATTCAGGACTTGTTTTAATTAGGTGTGGTAAGACATATAGATACAGAAATTACTGCCATGAAGGAAAAAGTTTATACTCTCAGGTCCCTAGAAACATGAAGTATGCCACTCTATACAGGACCACACAAGGAAGCATCAGGGTTGGTCAGGAGGTACAAAAACCATAGGAAAGGCATAGCAATGCAGGATAAGCTAGTTTAGAATTAGCTAGTTTGAATAATTTCAGTGGATTGGGGCAAAGGGGCTGTCTCTAGCTGTCTGGTACCTGATTTTTGACTAATTAGGGCATGGAGTAGTGGCTTGCTCAGCATGATATGGCCCAATGAAGTTGATGGCCCAATTAAGCTCTGGATTGGTGTTTTTGTTTGTTTGTTTGTTTTTTTGTTTTACAGAGACAGAGAGAGAGTCAGAGAGAGGGATAGATAGGGATAGAAAGACAGGAACGGAGAGAGATGAGAAGCATCAATCATTAGTTTTTTATTGCCGTTGCAACACCTTAGCTGTTCATTGATTGCTTTCTCATATGTGCCTTGAGCGTGGACCTTCAGCAGACCGAGTAACCCCTTGCTCAACCCTGGGTTCAAGCTGGTGAGCTTTTGCTCAAACCAGATGAGCCCACGCTCAAGCTGGTGACCTCGGGGTCTTGAAACTGGGTCCTTCTGCATCCCAGTCCTATGCTCTATCCACTGCACCACCGCCTGGTCAGGCCAGATTGATTGGTTTTGAAGAAGTACTTCGTATGAATTGTTTGCTGTCTCTAGGTATTAGCTAACTGTGGGAGGAACAATTTCTCCATAATCAGCAAGGCCCCAAGATGTCAAAGCATGACAAAATACAGAAAATAAAAAACATGATCAATACAGGGGAAGTTCTTGTGCTGTTACCATAAAACAGGACAAATTCTTGAAATCATACATTAGATATACTTGTAGTAAATGTGGATGGGTGGTTTCTTATATAGTAACTCTGAGATCATGTATTATGTTCTATCACTTCTAAAGGAGTGAAGGTATTAAAAAACAATAGTTTTAAATTCTTTGTAAACTAAGTATTATAATGACATTTTTAATTTAGAGCAGGGAAAAAGATTATACTGTATAGCAACATTTGGTATGCAGGTCCATGTGTTCTGAAAGACTGTGTGTGGTTAAAGAGAAGGAATAATTGGTTTTCTTCCTTGAAACACCTAACACTTGAATTTCATGAGTCAGGGATGGAGAAGACCTGAGAAAAGTTGTAAATGAACTGCTACATCTCAACAGCTTCCACTATGGGTGTGGAAGCAAGGTTTAGCTAGGATTCCATTTGTGTGTGTGTGTGTGAGAGAGAGAGAGAGAAAGAGAGAGAGAGAGAACGAGAGAGAGAGAAAGAGAGAGAGAGAGAGAGAGAGAGATACAGGAAGGGAAGAGAGATGAGAAGCATCAACTCGTAGTTGGGTCAGTTTAGTTGTTCATTAATTCTTATCATATGTGCCTTGACTGGGATGCTCCATGTGAGCCAGTGACCTCTTGCTCACGCCAGCGACCTTGGGCTTCAAGCTAGCAAATTTTGGGCTCAAGCCAGTGATTGTGGAAGCATTTTGATGATTCCATGCTCAAGTTGACGATCCTTCACTCAAGCTTGTGAGCCTGTGCTTAAGGAGGATGATACCATGCTCAAGCTGACGACCTCAGGGTTTCAAACCTGGGACCTTAGAATCCTACCTAGGTTGATGCTTTATGTACTGTGCCACCACCACTCAGGTTCCATTGATTTTTTTTTTTACAGGGACAGAGAGAGTCAGAGAGAGGGATAGATAGGGACAGACAGACAGGAACGGAGAGAGGTGAGAAGCATCAATCATCAGTTTTTCGTTGCCTTTGCGACACCTTAGTTGTTCATTGATTGCTTTCTCACATGTGCCTTGACCAGGGGCCTTCAGCAGACCGAGCAACCCCTTGCTGGAGCCAGCGACCTTGGGTCCAAGCTGGTGAGCTTTTTGCTTAAGCCAGATGGGCCTGTGCTCAAGCTGGCGAGATCGGGGTCTCGCACCTGGGTCTTCTGCATCCCAGTCCGATGCTCTATCCACTGCACCACCGCCTGGTCAGGCCAGGTTCCCTTGACTTTTTGGAATATTTTCCCATACAGAGCTAATGCTCTCTAAAGAACCTCTGAGGAAACTGAAGCTGGGTAAAAGGGCCCAGCTATGGAGTACAAGTGATCAGAATGTAGACGAAGGGACAGGAGGGAGGAGTCAGGGAACGCTTAGAAGGCGGGCTCTTTGAGCACAGCATTATATCATTTTCCCAGTGTCTTCGTCTGGTGAGAAAGGTGATTTTCCTTTCCTTCCTGGAACATCTGTGACAGATTTTGTTTCTTAGAGGTACATACCACAAAAACTTTGTAGGTGACTGAAAGGCCTCAACATGAAGGGCCGCAGTGTTATGGCATGAATTGTTTTAGCACTGGTACTTTGAACAACACTACCTAGTTGGTTATTCTTCAAATTTTATGTATTAAACAACAAAAAGAACAACAAAACTGACTATGCCTGAGGATAGTGTACTAATTAGAACTCTTTAGGTTACACACGTGATAGAAATTCAATGGCAAATAGCTAAACAGAAAAACAAAGTCCTGGGGCTTTGGAAGCTTTGGGCGCAGCCTGCTTCCAGGACTAGAATTAGGCCTCCCTAAGTCTCTCTCATTCCTGGAGCATTTAAAACATACAGACTCCTGGACAGAGTCTCTGGTAAAAAATATAACAGCAATAATTAATATAATATAATAAATATAATATAATATAATATAAATAATAAATATAATCCTAGTCTTAATCTTTGCTGCGATCCTGAGATTAGACGTTGAGTCATCTCACTGGTCGATTTATTTTTTCCTTTCGGTGCCAGATGAACATATCCCTGTTAGTGGCTGGTAATTGCACCTCGACTGCAGAATGAAGAGTTTCAACAGAGCTACAGCCGCTCTGCAGTGGTCAACACAGGCACAAAACAGACCTCTGTTTAAGCCTCTGAAATTCTGGGATGACTAATCCCCACCCCCTACTCCCTCTCCTGTAACAGATGAGTGAGAATTAGAACCCAGGTCTGCCCAGGCCTTGCTGTTTCTGTGGATAATACTGATTGGAGAAAAAGACAGCTACATCTGTCCTGGGTGGGGAGGAGATTATTGTTTCCCATTGCTAGGGTCAAAACTGGTGGAGGGTGAGTTTTTGGTACACTCCACTAAAACTTAGAAATGAGATCGCAAATTTCTTCCAACCCCAAAATTCTATTATTCTTTGATATTCCCTAAGAAGTGTCCATTGATTCTATTTGGGCTAGTCCTGTTTGTGGGTGATATATTTGAGGCCCAACTGTGTCATTGATCTGTGGGACTGACTGAGAAATAAACCACGCTATATAACATTCCTTACATGGAAAAGTGTTTACCAAGTTCCAAATAACAGGCAAACACAGTCAACTTTTGAAATACAAGTTCTCACTTTCCCTTAGGGTTCAGATAAAACTTAGAACACTCAGGTGATGTTTTTTTAATACAATATATACATTTCGAAACGGTCATTGTGATTCACAATCTGCCCACAGGATAGGCCACAAAAATCAGTACTTCACCATATCTTCTTCTGATAAATTTGTTTACATATTTATTCCTAGTGCTTTTTTCCCTCCACAAATCCAGATTATCTTCATAATTTATAACTTGAGTTAAAGGGGTTATTTTTCAAGTTCTCTATATAAAGAGAGTATCAGTCTGCTCCAGTACTAAACCATTATTCAAATATTGATGTCTACGGTAGATTAGAATTCCTATTTCATTTTCAGAGATTTAAACTAGTTTTCACAAACTCATTATTTTGCAGTGTAAGCACCTGAACCAAGAGAGAGGAGGTAATTTTAATCAGGATCAAAGTTAGTTATCAACAATGGAAAATTTAAAAACAATCATTTTGATTTTTTAAACTATAAACATGAGTATAATTATTTTTGGTAAAAAATAAATAATAGCTATCCTTTACTGACTATCTACTCCGGGTCAGAACTTTATTGTACATTGTTCTATTTAATCTTCCCCAAAGTAGCTGATCAAGGTATATGTCATCCTCATTGACTGGGATAAGGAAATTGATTCTGAGGGACGTTACTCTGTCATAACTACCATATGAATTTAATGGGACTAGCTGGTTTCTGGTCCCCAGGCCCTTGGAAGCCCATGTCCACAGCCTTTCTGTATACCACACTGCCTTTCTCCCATTTGGCTTTGAAATGAGTTTCTACTCTGGTTATCAAATTTATTATCTTAAGTTTCTTTCTAAATTACATATTTTATTTCCAAAATAAATATTTATGCACATAAACTTCATCTTAACAGGAAGCAGAGAATTACAGATTGCATATTTGCCATGAAATCTTCTGGTGATCTTCCTACGGGAAAAGGAAGTTGTGGTTTACATGGAGCACACGCGGGAACCCCTCACCAGCAGTTTGTGGGCCGTTAGACCACAACAGAAGGGGAAGGCATTGGAAGGAAGGTAGAGCACATACATTTGCATTTTATTGCGACACCTTAGTTGTTCATTGATTGCTTTCTCATATGTGCCTTGACCGCGGGCCTTCAGCAGACCAAGCCACACCTTGCTGGAGCCAGCGACCTTGGGTCCAAGCTGACGAGCTTTTGCTCAAGGAAGATGGGCCCACGTTCAAGCTGGCGACCTCGGGGTCTCGAACCTGGGTCTTCCGCATCCCAGTCTGACGCTCTATCCACTGCGCCACCACCTGGTCAGGCCATTTGCATTTTAAATAACCTCAAAAGCAAACATAATTAATAGGAATAATCTGGATTCATTAAATATTCTATAACATTCTCTTTGTGCATGTCTTTTTCAAGTATTAGATCAATAAGGAGGCATAAAGCCTTTCAACACTAGATGTCGCTGTTGCTCATAAAATGGAACTACCCAGTCTCAGGCGAGCTCAAGTTTTTACTGAGTTCAGTAGTCTGTTGAATGCTTCCTGTTGTCTTTCCTGAAGTTTGCCCTTTAACCAAGAGCTATGAGATGTAAAGGAAATAAAACACGTGGTTCCTGACAAGGAACCCGTATTTTCCTGCAAGAGACAAGACAAACCTATGTGAGTCGATACAGAATATTGCAAGGGTGCGCATTCATTTGTGATTAACTGCAAATATGAAGGGTAACTGTAACAGGAGCTACACAATCTCAAGAGAAATAATTGTAAACTGAGTGGCTGTGGAAGTTTTCATTGACTTGGGACGTGGGTGATGTTCTAATGGACAAATAGGAAATGGCCAAGGTAGGAAAAGAGCAAGTTCATTCCATGGAGGAATGACATGAGCACAAGCATGGGTGTGGGCATACACACAGAGTTGGGATGAAATGGAAGATTTCTTTAGGGAAGAGTAGGGTTGGATGTGGAGGAGACTGATTTTATTGGACTAGAAATAACACAGAGAAGCTTAGAACTTAACCTCCCTCCTGAATTTGCCTCTAAAATTTTGAACAGAAGAGTGATGTGACACAAATTTCATGGTAAGATGAACGGGGTATTGGGGTCAGGTACCAATGATGAATCACAACTTATCTGAGTTTTCTTCCCTGCGTCATTGCTTTATCCTTCTGGTTTTGAGAAACTAGTCTGTCATCCGCCATGTTCCCCTCCTACCAAATTCTGATCTGGAAAGAACAGTGATTTCCACCCCTTCCCCAATGTAAAACTGGCACCTGTTTGTCTTCATGTAGAACAGGGGCTTCTGCTTCTGCTCTTGTCTCCAGACACTTGCCTTCCTCCGGCTGACAAATTTTAAAATAATCTGAACTTGTGTTCAGAGACCTTTAGTCAGTCAGCTCCCCTTAGAAATAATTGCTTCCAGGGTCTGGCTGGGTAGCTCAGTTGGTTAGAATGTCCAAACACCAGCGTTGCAGTTTTGATCCCCCAGGGAACATCCAAGAATCAACCAATGAGTACATAAATAAGTGGAACAACAGATCGATGTTCTCTGTCTCCCTTCCATTCTCTCTGGAAATCGATTTTTACAAATGCTTTCACCTTTGCTTGGAGAGTAAAGGCTACTCTATTCCTGTTGTGACCCAAGCTGACAAAGGTTTAAGGAGTTTTCCATTTTGCCCAAACTCCATCTCGCAAACTTCTGTGAGAATAAACAACAAAACAAAAAACAAACAAACAAAACCTGTTAGACGCTCAGTCCCTTTTTAGGTGCAATGAGGTGAGGGCAGAAAGGCTTGCAGGGGTGGAGAAGGTGACACTTCTCGAGCCGCGGTCAGAAGCCCACCAGCCCTTCGTGTGGTGGCCGGATTTTGCTAGGGTGGTAGCCCTTGGATCTCGGGAAGCCATCGACCTGTGGGGGGCTCACAGGCTCCTCAGCTTCCAGCTAGCCCACTCCAGCATCCTGTCGTCAGGCAGGTAAGGTGCAGCCAAGGACCAAGACAGTGGAGAAGCCAACGAACAGGACTACCAGGACGCTCCAGAGGTCCTCACCAGGGTCCTCGAGGTGACCACCGGAGTCTGAGTTCTTCTCACAGATGCTTTTGACCTCAAGGGCTGGGTCTTCCTGATGCATGGGCATTTCCGGCAGCGTGGACGCTTCCGGTCAGCATGGACGTTTCCTGGCAGCACGGGCGTTTCCGGCAGCGCGGACGTTTCTGGGCGGCACGGGTGTTTCCGGGGGCGTCGGTTCTCTGGGCGGCACGGGTGTTTCCGGAGGCGTCGGTTCTCCAGAAGACCTGGACTTCTGCACAGCTGTGCGGAGGCTGCGAACAGCTGGGAGACTAGTTCCCGGTAAGGAGAACGTGCACAGTATTGTCCACCCGCGGTTGGGGATCTGCATAGGCGGAGGGCTGCCTTAAACTGTGCGGAGTTTTCTCTGAGTGGGTGGTTGGCGCCCCTCCCCCTCGTGTCAGCGAGGCTCAACCTGTTTCCGAACGGGGTGGGGGAGAGCTGTAGTGCCCCAGGACCGAGCTGGGCCCGACCAGGTGTAGGGGCAACACAGACACTCCCGCTCTACTCTCGCGTGGTTTCCTGTAGCTGACAATTACATGGTTCTGAGTGGAATGAACTTCAAAATCTAGAGGCTTACAACTTAATGGCTTCTCACTGTTCTTAGGACGGGGGCTCTCGAGTCTCACCCTCGCCGAGTCCCACACCTCAGGATTCCTGTGTGCTGTGCCATCTGCACTGCTTTTACTAGCTGGAGTTCGCCATGCTGTGCCCTGTAACATCCTCTGCTTATTTTGTCCTCTCTGGAACCCCCTTCCATTCCTATGCCCTCTTACTCCTGACTGCAGGTGAACTCATTCTTCAGCTTCAGCTCAACTGTCACTTCCTCAGGGAAGCCTTCCCAGGTCTGCCCGTTTCTTTATGATATACTTTCATAGAATCAGGTCCTCTGCTGTCATCACATTTATTCCTTCTCACTTATATCCCAGGTTTGAGGGACTATTTGATTAAACTCTGCCTTTCCTACTAGCATGTAAATTTCTTGGTAACAGTGTCTGATTTTCTCACCATTATTTCTAATCACTGTGAGAGAAACAGTAAAACCATTGCTTCTCAACTCTGTGTTTCTGATGATCCCATGGGCAGTAGTGGTGAGGTGGTGAAGAAGTTGAAAGCTCAGAGTTAAATTCCTCTTGAGCCTGACCTGTGGTGGCGCAGTGGATAAAGCGTCGACCTGGGAACACTGAGGTCGCCAGTTCAAAACCCTGCACTGGTCTGGTCAAGGCACATATGGGAGTTGATGCTTCCAGCTCCTCCCCCCTTTCTCTCTCTCTCTCACTCTGTGTCTCCTCTCTAAAATAAATAAATAATAAAAAAAAGAAATTAAAAAAAAATTCCTCCTGATAAGAGGATTCCAATCCTTTTAGCTTCATTCCAAATTGCCTGAGAAAGTCAACTTTACATTTCATTAACATACATGCAGTACTGAGCCACTTTCAGTCTGGGCCCTGTAGGACAGAAACATTGACATTTCACAATCTGACTGTTACAATTAGATGGTATGGGGCTATGATTGTTGTACCCAGTTTGTGAGATAAAACTAAAAGTGTTCAAGCTATTCTGAGGATATGTCCACAGACAATAAAAGCTTTTCTGAAATGACTGCAAAATCATTAGAGATTCTTGGTCGAGACTTCAGATTACTGCTTAGAAAAATAGAGGCATCTATGGCAGCCTTGGACAGTAGCTTCAAGTGGTCTTTTAATGGCAAGAATCAAATTTAAGCCTGTGGATACAATTTTTAGCTTAGTCTTAGTTGGAGACAGTTTAGGAATGTGTTGATTGTCGTGTAGCCAAGATAACACAAGTATTTTGTGCATTGATGACAGGATTTTCCTGTGCCCAGCCTACTGTGTGGGTAAGTCATGTTGATGCCTTGTGAATGACAAATTCTTTTTTTGGCTTTATGCTGCTAACCCCCTCCTAGTAAACAATGAGTCAGTCAGTGATCTCATGTAGCTAATAATGTGATTAGATGAGAAAAAACAGCATTGTTATGGGAGATAGCTAACATCATTTTATATAATTTATGTTTAGCATTGTGTCAGATTGTATATTAAAAAAAATGATTACTACCACATTTCTGGTTTCTCATGTTCTTCTAAAACCTTTCCATACTTTCTCAAGGGTTGAGGTCTTTTCTCCTTTATTTTAGGAATTGTGTGGCATTTTGTGGTAGTTTTGGCAAAGAGATTGTTTTAGAAGTGGCACTACATGACATACAAGGCTTGGTAGGTAAAATAATGTGATATGGCTTTCACCTGGTTTACTCTTTCTCAGGATGCTCACCCTTGGTGCAACCAAGTCACCATGTTGTGAGTAAGCTAAAGCCACAGGAACAGGCAAGAAGTAGATTTATCAACCAAGAGCTAGCTGAGGTCTCATCCGACTATCATTATCAAGTCACATATGAGTGAGACTTCAGTTTATATTAGCCCCAGCTTTTGAGCTCTCCCAGATGATGTTGGGCAGTGCAGAGATGAGGTGTCTTCACAAAGCTCTGTCCAAATTTCAGATTCATAAGCAAAATACCTGCCATTATAAGACATTAAGTTTTTGGGTAGGTTGTTGCACAATGGCTGGTCATTGGAGAAGTGGTCCTAAACAGGGAGCAAACCATTTTATTTCAGCTTCTGTGCTTTTGTTGATTCTGTTTCTTGGACCAGAAATACTTTTTCTTTTCCTTCCTATCCCATTCCTTTCACTTGTCTAACTTTCCTGCTTGTTCCTCTTGAATTAACTCAAATGTTATTCTCTTTAGGAAGTCTTTCATAATTATTAGTCATATGTTCCTCTTGCTGGTATAAATCTCAGTACCAGTCCTAGTCACTGGGGCTATCAGGATCCATTTAAGTATATGATGTCTACACCACTTGGTGCCTTTACCTTGATATATTACTCGTCTTTGTATACTCGGGAACTAACATAGTGCCTGGCTCTACCATCTACTCACTACCTGTGTGGATTTAGCCAAGTTATTAAATGTATCTAAGACTCCCTTTTCTTATCTGTGAAGGAAGATAAAAGGTCTAACTCATCCTATCTTGCAAGGATTAGAAGATAAAATTATCTAAGATGCTGGCACATAGTAAATGCTACATGAATGTAGCTATTTCAGTTATCAGAGTAACCTTAAAATGGGAGGAAACACCCAGAATTTCAGAAAGTATATCCAACAAATAATATTTTGAGATACATTAGTCAGAGCTTCTGACCCCACTTTTCTGCTCCTCCACTTACTGGCTTGGTACCAGTTACCTTTCCCTGTGAGATAAATTTCTTTTTTTTTTTTTCAGAGACAGAGAGAGAGTCAGAGAGAGGGATAGATAGGGACAGACAGGAATGGAACAAAGAGAGATGAGAAGCATCAATCATCAGTTTTTCGTTGCGACACCTTAGTTGTTCATTGATTGCTTTTTCACATGTGCCTTGATCGCGGTCCTTCAGCAGACCGAGTAACCCCTTGCTTGAGCCAGCGACCTTAGGTCCAAGCTGGTGAGCTTTGCTCAAACCAGATGAGCCCGCGCTCAAGCTGGCGACATTGGGGTCTTGAACCTGGGTCCTCTGCATCCCAGTCCAACGCTCTATCCACTGCACCACCGCCTGGTCAGGTGAGATAAATTTCTTTATACACTACCCACAGAGGGAGGGAAGTTGTGCCTTAGAATGGGTATTCGTGAACTGGTGTTTTAGCTCATAGCAGAAGGAAATTTTAAGAATTTTCAAATTCCCCCAAACCAAATGCTTGAGACAGATAAGGTGCTTTAAAGATCAAAAGCTTGGTTTTGGATCTCAGAATCCGGAGTCCTGAAGGTAAAAAGGCATGGAGATTTTGCCCAAATCATCAGAATATATGATGATATAAGCATTAATGAGAGAGAACCGGATCCTGCCTGAAATTGTCTCACGCCCACCTCCCGAAAAGATGGCAATTGGTGTGTGATATCCCAGGTTTCCTGGGTGTCACCAGGGGAGACTGGAGACCTGTTAGAAACCTCATGATTATTATGGGCTGGAATGGCAGAGCAGCCATGGCATAGCTGTGAGACCTCCTCACTGAGTCCTTTGTACCCCAGGCATGAGAGGAAGAATCCAATGGGCGTGCAAATTATTGAGAGAGATCCAGCAGACTTGAGAGAACCTGGGACAAGAAAGGAAGGCATGGACTGTGTGTGTGTGTGTGTACATGTGTGTGTACAATGGCTTACGGCTATTATCAGTACCTGCCATCCCATGTCAATAAGAACCTGTTGAAGAAATTTATAGCTCAGTCGATACCAGATACTGTAATAGTTACAGTTTTGGGGGGTATGATTGGTGTAAATTCCCAGATGTGGGGGAGTAATTTGAATACAACTTAGTTGGAGACTCCTTTGTTCTTCCCTTACTCTCCCTTAAGAATGGAAGGGTTTTTAGCCTTCGAGTGAATGGGTAGCTTGGCGATGTCAAAGTATTGCTGCTGCACCCCTCTGCAAGCCCAGTTAGTGGATTTAGGGCAATCTGGACCATTTCCTGTTGACGGCCCTCCAGCAGCACGGATCTCTTCATGTGGTTTCCCAGTCGACTCAGCCAGCTCCTCCCCAAGAAACCAATGTACAGGCTTTTGTGGATGCCAGCGGAAATATCCCTCTCCTGGAGACATGCTGCTTCCTTAGGACTGGCTTGTGGCTCTCAGCAACAACGACCTTCTTATCGCTGTAATTTGGAAAAGCACATGCTGTTCTCAACGGTCTTGGCAACAGACTTTATGAGAAAATTTTGTGGAAGTTGTCTTTTCCAGTTATAGCTAAACCACCAGGGTCAAATTCTATTTAGCACTCAAGATCCATGGATGAATATAGTTGCAAAGCCTGCAATGTCCAGAGATAAAGTTCTCTAAGTTCCAAATCTTGTGCAATTCAGAACAGAAACATAATAGTGGAAGCAGTACGGGGGGACAGTTTTAATGGGGTTATTTACGAGATTGTATAGGTTCAATGGTTACAGCTCTAAGGCCCAGAAAGGTGTTTAACTTCTCCATTCTTCAGTTTTCTTTTCTGTAAAATAGCAGGAAGCACTTTCTTTGTGAGATTTGGGGATTAAATAACAAATGCATACAGAACACAGTGACCAGCATTTTATGAGCTCTCAATGAATGTTGGCTGCTATTACCATGTTTATTATTATTCTCAGCATTGATGGTCCCAGAAGATATAGACATTTTCTGGTACTCCATCTTCCTTGTAATCTGAGCACTGATTCTGTATATTTGTCTGGGAGCCATGTGCTGATAATCTTGATTGAAAAACTGCTCGCTAAATGGTTCCTCTCTATTTCTGAGCATACAAAGAATGGCACTTACCCATCTGTTTGCAAGTAGGCATGACTCTGTGACTTGCTGGGGTTAATGAAATTAGAATAATGATGCTTGTCACCTCAACCAATGACAGTTCATTGGTGCAAGTCCCAAGTGAGGCAATGGGTGCCGAAACCCCAGCCAAAACGCGATAGACATGTAGCACGAATGAAAAATAAACTTCTCTGCTTTACAACTCTGACATGATTGGAATGATGGAAATGACGTTGTCTCTGTTATCACAGCTTTGCTTAGCTCATCCCAGCTGGCATAAAAGAGCCAAGTCCATAACACCTATTTCATGCTTTGATAACTATTTTGTATATTATTCTTTGTCATTTGAAGAGTTCTTTCACTTTCATTTTATTTTTCAGAAATTATTTGGCTACACTCAGCTCTGTTTTATGTATATTTCCAGAAATTATTAATTTGTAATTGTTTTGTGAATGTCATATTGCACTAATTTCGGCTTTTGCATTGTGAGTTTTCTTTTGTGGCTATTATTTCTAACAAGCTTAATTTGCTTGTGTCAAAAGTTGGAGATAGAACTTCCAGTAGGAAGATAAGACTTTTCTCTAATTTTCTAGGTAGTCATAGAGGTTTTCTGGAAAGGGGACAATGCATAGAGCAAAGTCAAGGACTGGAGGACGGGTTCCAAACCTGCCTTTGCCACTGCCTGCTGTGTCACTTGGGATAAGTTTCCTGTGTCTGCGTTTCTCTGCTTTCATCTATAAAAAGGGATGATATTAGCATGTAACTCATAGGTTTTATAATATCCTATGATAATTCTATGATTAATCATGGGGAAGTTAATAAATCACCTTTTTTAAAGGTGTTAGAATAGTGTATGAAACTGTAAAAACTTAATATGATCGGGCTTAACTACTGTGAACTTTATTTTTTGTTTATTTGTACAAAGTATAATTATTACCTGCTCTGTTCTTGTAGCCATAAATTCTGTCAACAAGATGTTTTAATGAGTTTTTAATTTATAAAAATTTCTCCATGAATAGAATATTTGTATTGATTATTGCTACTAGTAATATTATACATTATTTAAACTTAAGCTGAATACTTCCCCACAAGTATTAGGATTAATGTATGTCCAGGACTGGCTTATTGTATTGCAAGTATAATTTTCTGTATACTTTGAATCACTTTGTAGTCTGCGTCCTTATGAAGCAAAAAGCAACAGAGTCAAAATGTTAGGTCTGATGGTACTGGGGTCAAAAAGGCTAGAAAGAGTAGGATAAAATATTTTACTTTTTTCATAGATGTGTGCATCTTCCATTAGTTGTCCAGCAGGCGGTAATTGAGTGTCTGCTCCATGCCAGTCACAGTCCTAGGCACTGTGGATACAAACAACAAACAAAAGGCAAAGCCCTGGCCTCGTGGAGTTTGCGCTTTAAATGGGGCGGAGAGGAATACAGAAATGCAAACAATACGCATGTCGGTGGTAGTAAGTTCTCTGGAGAGAAATGAAGCAGAGTTGAGAGGTTAGGCAGTGCCTGGTTATGAAATTGGGAAGGCAAGAGAGCAATTCAGAGGCTTCCATGGAGAAGAGTCCTCCAGCTGGGGCACCTGGAAGCCCTGTGGCGGGAGACTAAAGTAGACCCAAGTCCAGTGCCCGTTAAGGCATTGTGGGGACGTTCCCTTTCACTCTGTGTGAGACGGGAAGCTCATGGATATTTTCAGGCAATTTCACTATTGGAGTGGGTGGACTAAGGAGCTAGACTGCCTCAGGTGAGTCTTCGCTCCCTGATCTGTTAGCTGAGTGACTGTAGGCAAGTGGCAAGTTATTTTTTCTGTGTCTCTGTTTTCTTTTTTAACCTGTAAAATTGGAATATAATGACACCTGCAACATGAGATTAGAATGAGGATCAAAATAATTAATATTTGCAAAGTATTTTGAATGGTTTCTGGCACATGCTAAGTGCGTTGGAAATCATTGCTACGTGAATACTTAGGGGCTTCCCAGTTCAGAGTGAGTCTGGAGGGCAAAATATTAAAACCTTTTGAGGAAAAGTTTTGCTTTCAGATTTCCCCAAGGATGTTGTGAAATCTCTTGGGAACAAACTTGCAGAATTACAGAGATATTCTTCTAGACTTTCATTTGGACATGACAGCCTGCTTTTTGACGTTTTTTATTCCTGCTACTGCGTAAAATACATAAAGGCTAATCAACCAACCAACCAACCAAACAAACCAAAGGCTGGATCTGTTGAAATATATAATTTTTTACTTTTTTCATAGATGTGTGCATCTTCCATTAGTTGTCCAGCAGGAGGTAATTGAGTGTCTGCTCCATGCCAGTCACAGTCCTGGGCACTGTGGACTGTGAACACCTACAGTGATCGCCTTTGAAAATGCCATCTGAAACATAGTAATGTTCTCTTATTTTCCCTGGTTGATAGCATATGACCTGAACTATTTGTTCTTAGCTCTTCTCTTTTTCTTTAGCAAAAATCATAGTACAGTCAACTGGAAATTAAACTGTGTATGATTGTTTATGGACTGAATTATGTTTCCCCCTAAATTGATATGTTGAAGTCCTCAACTCTAATCACCTCACATTATGACTGTATTTGGAGACAGGGCTTTTAAAGAGGTAATTATGGTTAAATGAGGCCATTAGAGTGAGCCTTAATTCAACCTGACTGTTGTCCTTTTAAGAGGGGGAGATTAGGACACAGAAAGAAACAGCAGGGGCGCATGTGCACAGAGAAAAGGCCATCGGCAAGCTAAGGAGACCTGCTGACATCTTGAACTTGGCCTTTTAGCTTCCAGCGTGGTGAGAAAAGTAGCAGTCTGTGGTATTTTGTTATGGACATCCTAGCAAACAAATGCAGTGAAAATGCAGCAAGTACAGAATCTGAATAAAAAGCATTTTCTGGGGCATGCTTGTCTCATGATGAAGAGAGGTCAAGGGGACCGTAAGTAAATCGCACAAGTACATTAGTCCCTCACATCCCGTTGACCAAAGCAAGTCACATGGTCCAGCCACAAATCAATGGGGCAGAGAAGTGAACCCCAGGAAAGTAGAGTAAGGGTGGGGAGAGAAAGACATGGACAGTAGATTCAATCCACCACGAGAACCTGTCTTGGAAATACTGTGGATCCTTTCTGGGCGGTCCCATAACAAGCTGAACATGTCACTGCAGACTAGAAATAAATTATTTCTAAGTCAGAATTTTAGAAATAAAAGTGCTTTTTAGTCTTTAAAGTTACAGATTTCTTTATTTAAAGTAATACTGTATTTTGAAGCCCCAGTGTAAACATATTGAAGCGGGGTGGGGCGTAGTATCCTATCTATGACTGCTTCCTGTCCCCTCCTTACTTCCCCTCACTCCAGCTTCCTGATAAACACTAAGAGGATTTGGCAGCACATAATTTGAAAATTCCCAGTGCAGCATTTCTCAGTGCATGCTCCACAGATGTTCAGGGGTATTAGGTTACAAGAAAATGTACAATGTTCTGCGGGGGCTGAGCAAAGTGAAGCCGAACTGCAGGAATTCTCAGAACCTTTACTATGCTAATGTTCCTGTGACTCTCCAGGAGGGCTCCATAGGCATCAGGGTTCCCCAGACTTCTTGGGAAGCAATTTAGTGCTTTGGCACACAGTTTAGGAATGGCTACATTAGACAACTGCTCCTTTACTTAAAAGTTTTATCTGGGGCAGGAACTGAAGTTGGAATAATTGGCTGAGTTTTTCTCATCTAGCGGTAGACATCACATTAAAATTCAGGTCTCCCCACTCTCTCTTCAGGAGTCTTTGGTTGTGTTGCTGACTTTGATCCTATGACCAGGACATACTTTAGCAGTGATGTAGTGGTTCATGGGGTATTTTAACCTTTGAGAACAATAGGCTTAGAGAATGCCTCTGTTAGGGTTCAATGGGAAAGAAATTGAGTGACCATGAGTAACTGGTTTCACTAAGTGAATGAAGAATTGTATGATCTGATCTGAAGCAACTGTTGGCATAAACTGCAATGTCAGCAAACGCTCAGCGATTTTTCTTTCCCACTGAATTTAAGGCTTTATTCATGAGGAAAATAATGGATATTAAAAACTGTAATTTTCCATCATACACAAACTCTGCTCTTTCCTTTCTCTTTTGTTCACAAGTAAATGACTTTTGTGAATGTGTATATTTTATGTACTAGGTTATTGTTTGAAAAGTTCTCTAAGAGTCATGATATACCACTTAGGAGATGTATTTGGCCCCAATTCATATTAAGAGCTTCACGGCTATTATACATTCAAAGGGAGTAATCATCATCAATCTTATATATCTAAGGAAAATTCATGATATCAGGTGGTGGTGCAGGCAGAATGGAGTGGTGCCTTGATACTTATATAATTACCGGTGATTTGAAAATCCAAAATTTCAAGTGAGTTGAGATCTAAAAATGCATTAGTAATTGGGAAATATCTAAAAGAATTAGGATGAACGCTTGGTATAAGTTGTTTTATGTCCCAATATATCTACACAATCTTAAAATTGGAGAAAAGAATAGTAAAATAAATCACAAGGAAGAAAAATACCTGCCCTAACAAACTTCCAAAACCCTAATAACTCTAGGGCTGAACATTTGTGCTACTTTTCATAGCCCTGGACTCAGAGACGGGTGTCTGCCGTGCTATTTTCTGCTGGTGGATTTCTCTGGTGCTAGCTGTCAGCCTCTCTGCCTGAAATTAGACCATAGCCATTCCTGGAGTTCCCATGACTGCTCAGTTTGTTGTATGGGATGGTCAATGGATTGAGGTCAGATTGCTGAATGTGAGCTGCTTACAAACTGGGGTTGTCATATCCCCTTGGCTGCTGAATCCTTATTCTGTTAGTATTCACAGCACCATCTCTTCCTCCTGTAGGCAGTTTCAGCCCCAGATTAAGATTTTGTGTCCCCTTCTGGGCAGCAAGGCTGTGCTGAGTGATGGTCAGAGACATAACATTCATGTCACTCATGTATTCTTCACCCCTGCACCCCATTAACAATCTATAATAACAGGAAAGCACTCTAAACTCATTTACATTAAAATGGATTTGATTGATAGCAGATTAAACGATCACTATTTTCAGTGGTACCTACATTTGATGATTCATTCTTATACAATTAAAAAGGAATTGTAATAGTGGTAATACAGGTGTCTGCTTGTGAGTGTGAGCTTGTTTTTGTGGGAAGGTGGCTTTTTTGTTATTTCTGAAGCACTCAGTGGTGACTGCCTCCATGGCCCAGGCTAAGATGCTCTGTGGTTATGGCATTTAAACTTTAAAAAAAAAAAATTAAAAAACTGTTTTAATTACAGTTGATATACAACATTATGTTAGTTTTAGGTGTACAAAATGGTGATTACACATTTACATACCTTACAAAGGGATTACTTCAATAAGTCTAGTATCCATCTGACACCATACATAGTTATTTATAATATTATTGACTGTATTCCCTATGCTGTGCTTTATATCCTCGTGACTCTTCTTATAACTGGCAATTTGTACATCTTCGTATTCTGTTATCTCTTCCCACCCGTCACTTTAACCCCTCTCCTAGGTGGCAGCCATCAAAATGTTCTCCAGACCTATGAGTTTGTATTTGTTTTGTTTGTTAATTTTGTTTTTTAGATTCCACATATAAGTGGAACCATATTTCACTTAGCATAATACCCACTAGGTCCATCTAATGTTTTCACAAATGGAAAGATTTTATTCTTTTTATGGCTCAGTAATATTGCATTATATATATGTAGCACATCTTCTTTATCCCTTCATGTATCAATGGACAGTAAAATAAATGGAACAAAATAGAGAACCCAGAAATGAACCCACACCTATATTATCAATTAGTTTATGACAAAGGAGGCAAGAATATATCATGGGGAAAAGGCAGTCCTTTCAATAAGTGGTGTTGGGAAAACTGGACAGACATATGCAAAAGATTGAAACTGGATTACTTTCTTATACCATACAGAAGAATAAACTCAAAATGGGTTAAAAACTTAAATCTAAGACCTGAAACCATAAAACTAGAAGAAAACATAGTTGGTAAACGGACATCATTCTTAGTAATATGTTTTTGGATGTGTCTCCTCGAGCAAGGGAAACCAAAGAAAAAATAAACAAATGGGTCTACATTAAATTACAGAGTTTTTGCACAGTGAAGAAGACTATCAACAAAGCAAAAAGACAGCCTACTGAAGAGGAAGATACTTGCCAATGATACATCTAGTAAGGGATTAATATCTAAAATATACAGTTTATCACCAAAAATAAGTAATAGTCCGTTAAAAATGGGCAGAGTACTTGAATAGACATTTATCCGAAGAAGACATACAGATGACCAGTAGACGTGTGAAAAGATGCTCAATATCACAAATCATCAGAGAAATGCAAATAAAACCACAATGAGATATCACCTCATACCTATCAGAGGGCTGTCATCATTAAATCTACTAAAGTGTTGGCAATGATGTGAAGAAAAGGGAACCATCATCATTCACTGTTGGTGGATGGCACAGCCGCTATGGAAAATAGTATTTGGGTTCTTCAAAAAATTAAAAAGAGAACTATCATATAACCCAGCAATTCCTTTTCTGTGTATTTGACCGTTTTCATTTTTTTTAAATCTGAAACATCAAAAGGTCCTGCTGTTCTAGATCTCTTTATGGAAGAAGCTGTACTACCCTAGTATTACCTATTTGTATATAAAAGCAAATCTTGCAGAAGATGGCAATAAAGATTAAGCATGTGTGAGCAAGTAGAAGCAATGTGCAAGGCACAGAGTCAGATTTTACAGCCTCAGACAGGACAGTTTCCACACTCAGCTAATTACTGAGCAGTTATTTAAAGGAAATGCGTATCTAAGTTACTCCATTTAATAATTAAGTTATTACCAAGTTAATATATAAGAAATTGCTTTAAATAAAATAATTGGATATATTTGTTTTCTTCCTTAGGATAATCCTAGATGTGCCTCTTCTCTTGTTTTGATGACTGTGACAGGTTTTACAGAAGGCAAATTAATCAGCTTTTGTGAAAAAACAAAACATATATTATTACTTGCTGCTGGGTAAGGCTTCTGGGAACTGATAAGATTATAAACTCAGAACAAAAATAAATGTACACTATATAAAAACAAAATATTTTGTTATAGGCAGATTTAATAACATTACTAACATACTAAAGTTCTTCAAAGGAGTTATGGTAGATACTGTTGATTATTTTTACCAACACCTATCTCTCTTGGGCACTTTTAGAAGATGCTAAAGCTAAATACTTATTTCTGAGCTTCTCTTGAAGCTAAGCATGTGACATTTCCAGTTATTGAAACCTAAGGGTGGGGGTGGGGTGGCTAGAGAATACTAAAGTGATGATCATAACTAAGTAAGCCATCTTGTAACCATGAGTTTACAAACACAGGAAAGAAACCAAGAGACTAATAAAGATGTGACCCTGATAGTGTTGAGTTGCCGAGCCCATATGCGCTACTGCCTATCTTCTGCAATAGTTCAAGATGCTGTTACTCAGGAATTTGAGGACGTGAGGCTAAAAGCATGGTTGAGTATATTATATGTCATAAAAGTTATACACATTATATTAAATTTCATCCTTAAAACATTATGAGCTAAGTATTATGTATGAATGAGGGGAGAGGTTAAGTCACTTGTTCTGGGATCTTTTCCTCAGTAGAGTTGGAATTTGATATCAAGTTGTTAGATTCCAGCACATAATGCTGATAAATACTCTGATGGAATCAAACAGATTTATGTCTGCTTTGGAGTCCAAATGCAGCAGAACTGTGTTGGATTTTTCCTCACTAAGTGACCCCATGACAGATTCTCAATCCTCAGGAAAATGCTATAAGGCCAAGGGCTGCCGCCATCATGGCCATTCACATGCCAGTTCACATTAGATTCAGGCAGACAGTAAAGAAACAGTGTAGCCAAAAACTGGTGGGTCATTTATTCAAGTCTTGCACTGTCCGATGAGCAAACACACAGGGAAAACACTTTTCATTCATTCATAGCTCACAAAGCTCTGATACATTCTCTGATTCCACAACCAGGAGAATCTTCGGTTCCTCCTAGAATCAAAGGCCCCACTAGTCTCAGCAGAACTCACAAAAGCCCCTCAGCTCTGGTTCCCATCTACACACCTTCATTCTCTCTATTCTCCCTCTGCACAAACTGATTTCTTCCTCAGCACCCTGCATTCTCTCTGCTCTCGCTCTGCAAACGTGGCTTCCTCCCTTCTCTTTTCAATACTTTCTTGCACAAAAACCCCTTCTCCAGCAAACATTAGCAAGACAATGGCCCTTCCCAAGCAGGAAGGTAATTTGCAATTTCACAGATCACATACCTGGCACTGCCCAGCGCCATTTCTTAACACTAAAAGTGAGCAAACTAAAAAAATACAAATTTTACAAACTCATTTGCCCAACAATGCAAAGCAAGTGGAGTGATGATCTAGATTAGGAATTTACTTTACGAACCAGAAAACAAACAAATAATTGGCATGAGTTTACTTAAACTTGCAGGTACATTTTGGAGAAAAGAATCGATCAGAGCAGTTTAAGAAGGTTGATAAACAGGGAACTCATCTTGGTTTATTTAGGTTGTTTGCTTAAGTCAGCTCCTACTGTAGGTGCTTATTGATACAGGTTTGAAAATCAGAAGAAGGTGGGATTCAAAATCTGAAGAGATGAAACTTAGAGCAGGTAACACTTTTAGTTCTTTCTGTTTGGTAGATGTCTTTCATTTCTTCTCCAAGCGAAGAAGCACCAAATAATGTTAAAAGCAGTTGCTGCTTTCCTAGGAGATGCAGTAAGGCTTTAAAGTAGCTCAGAAAATCAAAGGTGTTTAACTCTTCTTGGAGTCTTGACTGGGTTTCTGCTCTGGGTAAAAAGCAAAAAGACTTCATCTGTGGCTAGCAGCTGTTACCATGGTTTCACATACCCTATTCCAAGGAACTTTTTTTTTTCCTATTTGTTCTTTTTAAAACTTTGATTTGAGATGAAATATTACAATTTAAAGATGTGAATTTGTTGGATGAATTAGGCAAGGAAGTTATAAGTTGGGCTGTCAGGAGGTAGGAATAAGTTAATGCAGAGTTGTTAGCAGCATCAACAAACAATGCAATGTAAAAGAAGAAATTTTCGAATTAACACCTGGCCTAATTATCCTTAAAAATGAAGCTAAGCATGAATGAACTAAACATTAAAATTTATGCACTGAGTTTAAATTTCTTATACTTCTAAAGTATTCACGTGAATCTCAGGCACAGATGAAGTATCAGCATTTGATTTGGTTTGGACAGTTTGCTGCCTTTATTTAAAAATTCTTTTTGTAGGATGAACATTATAATTGAATTATCTGCCATGCCTATTTAAGTTGTTGTGTTTATTTGTAACTTAGCTAAATGTACTTATTTTAAAACAAAATATTTTCAATAATACCTATGTATTGTTATTACACAAAATAAATGGAAGACTTCTTTACATATCTTCACAGAGTGGATTGAAATGATTATAAATATTGTTTGCATTATCCCCAAATAGTAGTTTTTAGAAGTTGTTTTCTTTAAAAAGTGAACTAAAAACTTAATTGTTTAAATATTAAGTCAGAAATATATGACTTTCCTTATTTAAAAGAACTGACTGAAATAAACAGATAATCTATTTTTTAGGGGAGGGCATGACATATCTATCTTTAAAAATTAAGCTTTTAGCCTGACCAGGCGGTGGTGCAGTGGATAGGGTGTTGGACTGGGATGTGGAAGACCCTGAGTTCGCCAGCTTGAGCGTGGGCCCATCTGGCTTGAGCAAAAGCTCGTCAGCTTGGACCCAAGGTCGCTGGCTCCAGCAAGGGGTTGCTTGGTCTGGTGAAGGCCCGCAGTCAAGGCACATGTGAGAAAGCAATCAATGAACAACTATGGTGTCGCAACGGCAACGAAAAACTGATGAACCTCTTTCCGTTCCTGTCTGTCTGTCCCTATCTATCCCTCTCTCTGACTCTCTCTCTGTCCCTGGGAAAAAAAAAAATTAAGCTTTTAAATTTTGAATTTGAATGAAAGTTTTTAAATGTATATATACAATTATACAGTATAGTAGCAATTATAGTGAAAACTCCTTGGACAGATATAAATGCTCACTGGGTATATATTCCTTAATCATTTCTTTCTTGGAAATATTTGGGAACTCATTATACAAAAAGCATATTAAGTTATACCACTTACATATTGTATAGTTGTGATGCAGTCAGGAGGAGTATTTTTCATTATATTATATAAGAGATTCCATTGCAGATTCTGATATTTTGATTGCTGAAATTTTGTAAGTTTAACTAGCAATGAAAGATTTTTATCAAGATAAAGAAGGGAGCTGTGAATTTCACTTATTTGGTTCTTATAAGATTATGCCGCTCTCAGTACTATTGTACATTAAACTTCAGTAATTTTTTTTTTTTACAGGGACAGAGAGAGGGTCAGAGAGAGGGATAGATAGGGACAGACAGACAGGAATGGAGAGAGGTGAGAAGCATCAATCATTAGTTTTTCATTGCCATCGCAACACCTTAGTTGTTGATCCTTAGTTGTTCATTGATTGCTTTCTCACATGTGCCTTGACCGCGGGCCTTCAGCAGACCGAGCCACACCTTGCCGGAGCCAGCGACCTTGGTTCCAAGATGACGAGCTTTTTGCTCAAGCCAGATGGGCCCGCGCTCAAGCTGGTGAGCTCGGGGTCTCGAACCTGGGTCTTCCGCATCCCAGTCCGACGCTCTATCCATTGTGCCACCGCCTGGTCAGGCTAGTAATATTTTGGTTGACTAGAATGCTCTAAATTTATTTGTCGAATGTATTTTTACATTTTACAACGTTAAATATTGGCCATCTTTTAATGAAAGCTGCTGGAATATCCTGTTTTACCAGTCTTCTGTTTAGAGAAGTGATCATGATATCTGCGTTTTGTACAGTTGTCCTGGAATCAGCCTTAGCACTAGCACTTGCATCTCTTGGGACATCTTTCATGGTTTCCTGAACAATCTGTACAACCACGCAAAGAATATTGTAGTTTTTCAAATAGATTGCTCCTAGCAGTTCCCTTGTTGATTGAATTCTTAATCACATTTTTTCCACATTTGTGATTTCATTGTAAATTGTTATGGTATGAAGGCTAGGTTTTAGGTTAAACCTGAAGAAAACGGGAAAAAGAAATATTTTCCCCCAGGACTTTGAGAAAACCACTTATTCTTTAGATTTTGCTGTGCTACTGGCAGATCATCACACTGTTAAATTTTTAAAAATGGTAGTAGATGAAATAATAATGAATTTGTGAGACTAGAATTCTACAGACTTTAAATATATCTGAATTTATTCAATTAGGTTTCAAGAGAAAATAAAAGGATCTTTCCACTTTTCTTCCATGTTATTATATAATAAAAGATTTTCTTAAATATTAATTCTATCTGTTATTTGTATACTTTCCTAGTTATTAGTTATCCATTTCTAGTGGTAACTAGGCTGCATTACCATAGTTTGGTGTTCTTTTTTTTTTTCTGTGTAGACAGCAGAAGATTTTCTATTATATTTGTTTAACAAATTAGTCACATATCTATGTTTGGACCCAATGTATTCTGGGAAATAAATAGGCTCTTTGTCACTTCTGCTTCTTCATTGTTCCTAAAAGGAGATAGATTGTCCAGTTTAGTTGTTAAGAGCTGATGTGCCAGAATAATTAGTGAAATTTGAATATGGACTCTGGATTAGCATTAACAGCATCAGTGTTAAATTTCTCAATATTGTCATTGTATTGCAGTGCTGTGGGAGAATGCCCTTTTCTCAGGAGATACACACTGAAATGTTAGAGAGCTAATGAGGTACAGTCTCTTTGATTTACTCTCAAACAAAATTTCTAATATGTATATATAGAGAGAATAAGAGAGATCAGGCAAATGTAGCAAAAAGTTAATAATTGATGAATCTGGGCAAAGGATATAAGAGTACTTTGTATATTTCTTGTAGCATTTTTATAAGGTTGAAATTATTTTAGAACAAAAATATAAAATGCACTTTCAAATTAAGACATGCAAAAACGAATGAAAATTTCTGGCCACCAAAGAGCCATGCTCCATCTGTAATTCATGTATTCTATTTTTCCATTATAAAATAATGAGTAAGCATATCGATGGCTTTAGGACATCTATAAAGCCAGGAGAGGTGAGAGACTTCCATTATGGTTATGGAAACTGCTGGTAATAGCTACAGGAAATGGATTCCCTGAGTGCTTCCTTCCTGTCAGGACTGAAGACAAGCATCCCTGGAGAGTTGCTCTGCATTGGGGAAATGTTTTATTTAATTCTAGTTTCTTCCTTCTAGTAAGAAATCAATTATGTGAATGTGGTGATCAAAATTTTTCATACACAATTTTAAGGAATAAATAAGTGAAACACCTTAAATGTGCTAGACTTTGCTGAGAACTCAAAAATCTTTATTTATTTTTTCCTAATAAAATGTAAAAGCTTTGCATTTAAATTTGCACCTAATGATATCAAACACTTTTAGTTATGCTGCTGGACTAAAGGGATCTGTTTACCTGCATGCTCAAAGCCCAGTAATACATGAACAGGAGCTTACAGCAAAGAAAGTCAGGGTTTGTTTTAGAAATTGGCCCATGCCCAGAGATAGGTGAGCTAATGCTCAAAGACCTGGCTTCCCTATGGCTTCCAGGGGATGGGTGATATAGGGGGAGAGTCATTAATCTTGGGAGTTAGGCTTGTGGTCTCTACTGATTGGTTGATGCTAGAGTAGGGGATGGTTGATCAGTGTATCTGGTCCTGAGGTCAGCCATGGCATTGCTTTGTCTGGTTTCACTGCTTTTCTGGGTCTGGAGCTGAAACACAACTGAAGCCTAGATGTTCTCTCTAGTTTGACCAAAACTCTATCTCAGTGGTCAACAGACCTGAGGCTTTGTTCCTAAGATTATCTGATGCTGTTCAGAACCTCATTGACCTGAGGACTTAATGCTTAAGGGAGTGGACATGGGACATGCAATGAGAAGGGGGCAGGTGAGTTAGGGTGCTGGATGAAGCCAGTTTGAATCAAAAGGAAAGAAAGGAGAAAGGTCATATTAGAGAAATGAAGTTTCTATGCAGTTACAGTTATGCATTAATAGTTGGACTTCAAAGACAATATTAACTGTGATTAACCATCACAGTTTTTCCTAGCCTATATTTTATGTAATGTCATACATTTCAATAAAAATAATCTCTTACACACATAAATATGTTTAATTTTTACGCCTTTGTAAGACTTTTATATTTATTTATTTAAACATCCAGCTGTTGTTCTATTTTATATATATGCATTCATTTATTGATTCTCATATGTGCCCTGAGCGGGAATTGAACCTGCAACTTTGGCTGTGACACTCTAACTAACTGAGCTACCTAGCGAGGGTCAAGACTTAAAAATTATGAAAAAAAATTCCCATCAGACTATAGATAAGAAAACAGAACCATTGTGTTATGAGCTCTTATCATTTAAATCAATTAAAGTGAGGGTTAGTAATGATCATTAGACAAATGGAAAAATTAGGAACAGAGGACTGAAATAACTTCTTTAAAGCAAAATAATCTCTACTTGAGTTTACACTGTAATCTATGTGTTCAAGCAGTAGAATTCTTTATAAGGCTTATGGGTTGTCTTAACTATACTGAGTTTATAATTAGACATTATATCAGGGGTCCCCAAACTACGAGCCGCATGTGGCCCCCTGAGGCCATTTATCTGCCCCCCCACTTCCTGAAGGGGCACCTCTTTCATTGGTGGTCAGTGAGAGGAGCACAGGATGCATCTGCACCCACAGTTCCCATTGAAATACTGGTCAGTTTGTTGATTTAAATTTACTTGTTCTTTATTTTAAATATTGTATTTGTTCCCATTTTGTTTTTTTTACTTTAAAATAAGATATGTGCAGTGTGCATAGGGATTTGTTCATAGTTTTTTTATAGTCCGGCCCTCCAGCGGTCTGAGGGACAGTGAACTGGCCCCCGTGTAAAAAGTTTGGGGACCCCTGCATTATATAGTCATCCTTGGTCATTCTGCCCATTTGTTAATACTAAATAAAATTTAAAGGACCAATATGTATTCTTTCAATTCAAAGCTCCAGAATCTAAGATCCTTTGTAATTGCCAATGGCAAAATATTTTGAAATCAAATTGTAGAATTTTAATAATATTGTAATATTTTGGTTCTTATATGTTAAAGGTTATGTTTTTAGCAATGTGGTTCTAAGTATTTTCTCATTTAGAATACTTTAAAAAGTCAACACTTGAATACTGTTTTATTTCTAAAATAAAATATGATGCCTATTACCAGTATTCTCATCTTGCATTGCTAGAAATCTTGAAAGTCCTACTTTGTATGCTAAGAGTTCATTCCTTTGACTTCTCTGGATGCAGGTCTTCAGGGTTCAGTCTTGCTTATATCTCTGTGGCTGTTTCATTACCTTTGGCCACCCCAATCCTTTTTCTGAATATTGAAATCAACAGTTCCTATGCTGTGCCTTCCTGTGTCCTTGTGAGTAGCAACCATTATGTTGTATAAAACTCTGTTTCTCCTCACTCTCCTTACTTTAGCTTTCTTCTTTTTAAATGGGGTTGCCATCTTGACTGTAACCAAAGCTTAATGCAAATTGCATATATTTTCTATTATTTTCCCATAATGGAATGTCATGCAAAATTAGGAATTTCACAAATGAATTATATAATAAAAAAGATTGAGAAAGAGAATGTTTCATGGTGTCTCAGGCCAGGCCCATCTTAATAAAGCATGAATGTTTTCAGCTTTTATCTGCTTCTTCCACTTATTCCTGGCTAATCACCTTTCTAGCATCATCATATTTAATATTTTGAGCAGTGCTGTAGTCAAAGTGAATGTCCAGCTGGGACCCTAAGCAGTGCACATTTAGCTCTTCTAATGCCAGGTCAGCTTCAATATTGCAGCACTTCTGAAAACAGCTTAAGTGGGAGGGAAGTAAAGTAGAGGAAGAGAACAAAAGCTTGAAGAGGCAGTGAGGCTTAGTCACAAATAGCCTCACATGATATGCGCTGAGGGGGGAAAACAAGTGTAAGTGCTAAAAGGAGAAACCTCATCTCTGATGAAAATGTAGTGAAAGTCAATAGCGTTGGATAGAGAGCAAATGAAATAATTGAACTAAACTTACATATTAGATTATCAAGGTCAGCGCTTCTTAAACTTTGAAATGTATACAGATCACCTGGGAGTCTTATTAAAATGCAGATTCCGATTCAGCAGGTTAAGGGTGGAGCCTGAAATTCTGCATTTTTAACAAGCTCTAAAGTGCTGCTGCTGCTGCATCATAGATAACACTTTGACTAGTCAGATTTTAGAATACCCTTATTATTATTATTTTTTCATTAAAAATATATTTTACATGAAGATTTTGTGTGAAAAATTTTTAAATAAGTTCAATCATACTATGATTTCAGTGTGTAGATTAAAAAAGAGACATGCAATGGGCAATCAATCGTTTAAGCATGTATTTTCTATGGTTAAATTAAGATGAGCCTGGCCTGTGGTGGCTCAAGTGGATAGATTGTTGACCTGGAACACTGAGTTGCTGGTTCGAAACCTTGGGCTTGCCCTGTCAAGACACATATAACAAGTAGCCAGTGAACAGCTAAAGTGAAGCAACTAAGAGTTGATACTTGTTGCTTCCCCCGCCTCCTTTCTCTGTAAAATCAATAAATAAAATATTAAAAAAAATTAAAATGACAAGAGCAAAACAAAGTCACTAGATCTGAAATTCTAGAGAAGATGCCATTACATTTGTATCAAGAGAAACAGTCACAGCATACATTCAATTAATAATCAATTTTGACTTCTAGAGAAGAGGATCTGAATCATCTGTCCTTTCATGTTGACCTGTCAAGGTTCATAAAATTTCTTTAGCAGGTGGATCTATGTGCCCTTGTCACAGTAATGGCCTTTTATTAGCACAACAGTTCGTCTTGTAGAAACTTAAAGTTGGGCCCTAAAGGACTTGCACTTCTAGTCTTTCTTATAATACTGATATTCTTGAGTCCTATATTTTATTCAAATTTCATCTGTTAATACCAAATGATGATAATACATATTCATATATATTTATATATGCCCTCCTATATTTAGTCATAATACTTTAAGATGATTTCCACCCACTCTCATTTGTTACTCACAATGCCTCGCCAGGTTAGCTATTTTCTCCATTTTACTAAGAAGGAAATAAAACTTGGAGGTGTCAGAAAACTTGTCTGGGAAGTGGCAAGCTCAGGACTCAGAACTAGTTCTTTGGCTTATAAATCTCAGTTTCTTTCCACCAGGCTTTCTTTCTTTTCTTCTTCTTTTTTTTATTATATAGAACATATATAAAGTTATTATTATGCCAAGAGGATAATTTCTAAGGTAGCTTAAGCAAAGACTGCAGAATGAGAGCAGAGAGAGACCTTCTTGAAAACTCTGGCCAACAAGGCAACTCTGGAGTTGAGTTGCCTGGGTAAAAGAGGTATGCTAACTCTGAATAAATAAAAAGTTTTGACATTCAATAGATGATAGATAATGGGAAGAGACCCAGAGCTTATAAGTGTACTGACTGGAAATAAATTACTTGTGTCAAGTAATCAGGAGTTCCTGTAAAATTCAATCTCTCTTAAGAAAATAAAGGCAAATTTTATTTTAAAGACATATTTAAAATAGTGTTGGCTGAGCCCAGGAAGTGTTTGTTACTCTAGTGGGTTTTTATATTTTGTTTCAAATTCAGATTTTTTTTGTGTGTATGTGTGGTTTCAGTTTAATACATATGTATATTATGTAATGATAAATGCTATATATTCCTTTAATTGGGTTTTTTCATTTCCTGCTTGCTGGACTGGTTAAGGAGACTTGGGCATTGTTCATCTTCATTTCCTTGTAATCACCTCTGCCACCTAGTGGATTATTTGAAATCAGTCAGGTTGGCACATTAGGTATGTGGTTAAGTACCAGAATATTAAGTGTTCAGATGTCACACTTACTGAACTAGGAAGTAGAATTGGAGGTGACTGTAAATCCTGGATTTAAGTGTTAACCTATGTTAAGAGAAATTGAGTACCCAGCCTGTACTTAGGTGAAATGAATATCCACACTTGGAGAGAAGTGGCTTCTGCACTCTAAGGATCTGTTTTGGTTAGCTCTATTTAGATGAGCTGGGAAGGAGATCCTATAAGAAGTGTAAGGAAAGAACCTTAGGACCAGGAGCAAGGTGCTTGAAGAAGAATCTCTGACCCTTGGGTGTTGCCAATAGGAGATGATAGAACTCTCTGGAAAGCCAGGAGTATTTGGGAATCCAGCTGGAAGACTTCTGCTTAAAAAGCCAGTCTTTGGGACATGTTTTTATCACAGGTGTAATGAAATAAAACTATATCATTACTATTTCCTACCTAATATATTATTATTAGTTGAAATTATCTGACTTACATGTTGTATTTTATCTTTGTAACTACAACACAGGTTCTTCTAAAAGTCACTGTCTGTTCACAACCTTAATTATAAAAGTGCTGGGTTCTGACCAGGCGGTGGTGCAGTGGATAGAGCGTCGGACTGGGATGCAGAGGACCCAGGTTCGAGACCCTGAGGTCGCCAGCTTGAGCGCGGGCCCATCTAGCTTGAGCGAAAAAGCTCACCAGCTTGGACCCAAGGTCGCTGGCTCGGGCAAGGGGTTGCTTGGTCTGCTGAAGGCCCGCGGTCAAGGCACATGTGAGAAAGCAATCAATGAACAACTAAGGTGTCTTAAGGTGTCACAACAAAAAGTGCTGGGAATAGAATCCTTGCAAATTTATTATTGGTAGGTTTAATTATGAGCATCTTATTGTCAGAAAATTTGAAGAAATTCAGAGGTGAATAAAAAGATAATTGTTGGCCTTAAAGAAAGGTAAATTGAAGTTAGATGATTTTAATCTGGAAATAATTATTTAAAGTGAATTAAGTCTTTATATCATAGCCATAGTAATATTAGAAGAGGATTTCCTTTAAAGTTTCTTATAAAATTCTCTCGAGTTTAGGAGGCCCACTGGCAGGGGTGCTCCCTGCTAATACAACCTCTTCTCCTCATAGCATGCACACTCAACTACTCTGGAGTAGGAGACTGAAGTTTCAGTTTGGAGCTTAAAATTTAAATTTAGGCCATTGGCTTCCTCTATAATTTAAAGTTGCCTTTCCTAATACAATTTCAGAAAAATTGGGGCTTACCTAGAACTCTGTTAAACTCTGAGTGAGAGAACTTTAGCATGAAGGTGATCCGGGCAAGAAAACAATTGCCTTTCACCTTTTGGATTTCAGCTTCTGGCCCTTTGATCACTGGCTGACCTGTCTAACGTTCTCGGGGGTCCCTGGAGTCTGACTTTGCTCTGGTTCCCTAGTTCTTAATTTAATTTTGGCCTTCGTTCAGGTTTCCTCCTCGATTCATGAGTTGGCTCTTCTGGTGATTTGTCCTGGTTGGACCCAGCTGACTACTCTGACATGAATTTGGAAGCAGAAATGTCAATAGGGAAGTCGCCTACTTGCTTGGAAAAAGACAGTTGTCACTACTTATACAGTTTTTCATTTTTATAATAAGTACTTATCACAAAGAAACATATACACACACACATTGGTAGAAATTTTAGAATATACATTTAATTTCTAAGCAAATAAACTACTATAACTTTATATCATATAGAGAAAACCACTGGAATAGAACTCAAAACCAGTTTTCCAGTGCATAAGCACAATTTTTAAACAAAAATAGGATCACATTATATTTTCACTTAAGATCAAATGCTCATTTCCCCATGTCATTTAATTTTCCTACAACATCATTTTTCAATGGCTGCAGAGGATAATCTAATGTGAATGTATCTCATTAATCAGTTGCTTACTTTGGACAAATGTAGATTTAAAAGTTTTTTAATTTTAGTAATATTGCAAGAACATCTTTAAATATATAGATTTGGGAGACCTGTGATATTCCCATAAGATATATTTCTAATATGTAATATTTTTGAGGCACACATTCAGAGGTGGACACATGGCATTAATAATTTTTTCAAAATGTATCTATTTTAATATTTAAGAGAAAACTTAGGAATTTTGAATCTCTGGGGAAAGACTACTCTGTTTTGACAACCTTTGGTTATAATCAGAATGAGCAGAAAATTCAAATTCACTATATGGTTTCTTTTTCCATTTATATGCAAGTTATGATTTTGATTTTTATTGTTTTATGCCTTCTTCTTTGGTTTGGTCTTTGTTTACTTTTGGATTTTTTTTTATGGTCCAGAAAAATAAAGATTCTTGAGTTAGATCTTTTCCTTTGCCAAAATCTGGTACAAAATTGATGATATATTAAACAATAGAGCATGTGAAATATCACGATGCCCTTATGTGGAAAATGTTTCATTTGATCGTTTTCCTATAAAAAGTTTATTAAGTCTTCTCAAGCATATCTAGAGTTGAAACTAAAACAGCAACCTAAGCCTAGAGAGTAGATGTACAGACTTGTTCAACCCTTCCATAAAGACATCAGATAAAACCCAGCTTGTAAAACAAGGTAACAGTTAAAGTGATTCCATAGCAAATGTAAAAGTGATTCCGTAGCAAATGTAATGTGCCAGCTGTCTGTGCCAACTCGTAAATATTTCCATCCACGTACACTTTCCAAGGGATACTTTTCCAGTTGCAATTAAACTCTAAGCTGTCGCATATTTTGGGGCTTCAGTAATTTTGCCTTATACAATTAAATTTTTGAAAATGGTATCTTTAATTTATTATAATTATAATAAATTCTTCTTATAGAAATGGACTTTCAAATATTAGATATCACTGTACAGTATCTACAGTCCAAACAAATCTGAAGATCTCCACATTAAAGAAGTGGTAGGTACTCTATATTCTTTATTTTTATTTATTTATTTTGTATTTTTCTGAAGTGAGAAGCAGGAATGCAGAGAGACAGACTCCCACATGTGCCAGACCCCGGGATCCACCTAGCATGTCCACTAGGGGACAATGCTCTGCCCATCTGGGGGCACTGCTCCATTGCAACTGAAGCCATTATAGTGCCTGAAGTAGCGGCCATGGAGCCATCCTCAGCACCCGGGCCAACTTTGTTCCAATGGAGCCTTGACTGCAGGAATGGAAGAGAGAGACAGAGAGAAGAGACGGGAAAGGGTGGAGAAGCAGATGGGCACCTTTCCTGTGTGCCCTGGCCAGGGATTGAAACCGGGACTTCCACATGCTGGGCCGATGCTCTACTGCTGAGCCAGCAGGCCAGGGCCAGTACTCTATATTCTTCCATAGATAAATCCTTGGGGGAGAGCTTTACACAATGGTTATAGTAAGAAACCCTAATAATTTCATTAAAACTAAAAATCTGATGATCTTAACTTCAAAACAGCAAAAGCTCAAATATTTGGTTCTAAAGAAATGCAAACATTTGAACTTCCTAGGTTTTAAGTGGCAACTAAGTTTTCAAGTTTCTATGCCTCAAAAAACTAGACATCTTGTGAAAATACCCTGCCTGTCTTCCTTTGTAGTTCTGTTTGATCTTCATTGCTATTTATGTAAAAATATTTATTGTACATTAAGAATGCTTATTTTTTGAGTGCCCACTATGGTCCAGGATGAGTCTTAGCTGCTTATAATACTTTAGTTCTCACAATAACTCTATGAGGGAATTAATTTTATTCTTGTATGACATATAAGAAATGGAGGGCAGAAAAATGGAATGACATCACCAGTGTCAAAAGACTTAAAAGCAGCTGAGCTAAGATTCAGACTTAGTTCTTCATAAAATAACTATTACAAATTAGATTCCTGAGAGTAGGCCATTGTCTGAAAGAAATAAACTATAAAACAAAGTACAGGTAAATATAATTTTATCTCATTTTTCTTTTCAAATATCTTTTGTTCTTAAGAGCACTATAAATGAAAGATGGGAAAATCCTAAGTATATACCAAACCTGCACTGAGGCTACTGTTATATTATTTTTGGTAGTGATGAAATCTAAGTTTGGAAACAAGAATCAGAGCTATAAAGTTATTGAAAGGTTAAAAATCCTTTCTGGCCATGCCAGTAGTCATTTCAAATAAGTGTTTCATATTCCTTTAATAATGCTGTAATGACTATACCATTCTATCCTTGCTTAAAGTTTACTACCATTTGCTTTCCATTAGAAGATCATTTTAAATTAAGGACCCCTTTTAGGATGAAAAGGCCAGAGGCTCTAAGAAGTTAATAGGGGAGAGAATATTCTTTTGTGATTCACCAACCTGAACCTCTTTCAAGGACATCATGAGGATTAAAATATAAATTATGCAACTTTTTACGTTTCTTTCCTTTCTTCTTCCATAGCACAGCTATTATCCAGCTTAGAGGAGGTACTCCTTAAGCTCTTCCAAGCCACTTAGGTCTCCTGTAGTGTGTCCAGTAAGAGTCATTTACAGTACTGCTGTTTGAAGCCAGAGCAAAAGTTGGTCAGGCCAGGAGGCCTCTAGCCACCTGACGGCCATATTCAGAAGGAACCAGGAAAGCAATAAGTCTCCGTAACAAAGCTCAGGTGAATTCCTGCTGCCTGGAACACAGCGTTGTAAAGTGTTTTGTTAAGTATTACATATCTATCTTTTCTCTATTTTCTCCTAACAAATGGTGTTATTACCTAAACAAGGCTCAAATGCCAAAAAGAGCTGTGCCAGTGGAAAATTCAGCTAGTGACGAGTAGAAGATTAATCATCAGGAAATGCGTAGCCTTGGGTTAATGCACAGGAATTTAAGAAGACGTGGTTCTGAGCTGCAGCGTCTTTGAGCTGCAGCAGTTTGCTCTTTCTTAAGCAAGGCTGTGGAGGAGAGAAAAACCCGAGTTTGGAGTACAAAGAACTGAGCCTTGAAAGGAGAGAGGGAAAGTGAGCCAGTGCTTTCTGAGGACTTGGGTAAACGACAGGCACTGGGTTTTGCATTTTATCTCATTACATCCTCACAGCGCCGGGTAAGAGATTTGTCCTAGGTCCGAGCTAGAAAGCAAGAAAAGTGGAATGCAATGAAACACGTTATTCAACCCTGCAGCTCATCTTCTCGCCACTTTTATTATTTAAACTAGATTGTCATCATATTCCATTTAGCATGAAGAAGGATAAAATCCAGTCATTTTTCTCAAATTGTTATCTGAATGTCACCTGTGTCAGAATCGTTTGGAAATCTCCAGTCCCATTTCAAACCTCTGGACCCAGAATCTTGGAGAAGGGCCTTGGACTTAGAAGCTGATAACAAATCCCCTGACATGCTTTATCATGCAAATTAAATTTGGAGAGCTGTTGCTCTAGAAGAGGGTAGGAAAGACTGGACAAACATGAATTGAAAATGATACTTGCATTATTTCACTTTTTAAAGTTACTGAAAACCAAGTGTAACATACAGGTTTCTGAGACTGAAATATACTTTAGCCAATCACTCTCATTCTAAAAAAAAATTGTAATTTTATCTATCTAAGTTAAAAAACAAGGAGTATTTTAACTTGGTGGTATTCCTAACTACCTGTTCTTAAATTATTCATTCTGTACAACTTTTTCTGTATGTAATATACCATTTTTACCAGAGAAAGTCTATTTTAGGTTCAGTCAGTAAAGTATCTATAGGATTTATTTAATTATCTTATTAACTAATGCCCCATGAAATAAAAATATGGCTATGTTTTTGCTTGCTGAAGTTATGATGTTGTTTCTGGGAGGTGTATTCAAATAGGTGTACTTGAACTTTGATGTGGGTGGGGAAAGGAAAATCTTAGGGAAAATCCTTGTTTATAAAGTCATGTTTATTCAGGCTCTTCATATCTAAATACCTTTTTGATTGGAATAATTGTGTTTTTGGAGAGTGATCACAAAAATCAGGAACTCTCCAACACTTCTCCCATGGAAATGGACATTGGGACTTATGTATTTATAGGAAAACAACTTTAAAAGTGTGGCTTTTAAAGTGTTTTACCCATAGAGCCATTCATAGAGGAGGCTTCCAACAATATCCAAATTTTTATGTATAGTTGCATAAGCTCTCCTGTCTATTAAGTAGATCATAAAGCAAACCTCAATAAACATGAAAAGATAGAAACAATATAGTGTATGTTCTTTGACAACAATAAAATCAAATTAGAAATCAATAGAAAGTTATTTGGGAAATCACAAATATATAAAAATCAAATGATACCCTCTTAACATAAATAATGTGTCAAAGAAGAAATCAAAGGGAAAATCAGGAAATACATTGAGATAAAATAATAAAAACACAGCATAGTGAAACTTACAGGATGCAACTAAATCAGAGCTTTGAGGAAAAATGTTAACTGAATGCCTGTATTAAGAAAGAATGAAGACTGCAAATCAATAACCTATTCTTCTTTAAGACACTAAAAAAAAAATCACAACTAAAAGAAATCACAAGCAGAAAGAAGAAAATAAAGATTAAAGCAGAAACAAGTGAAATAGGGAACAGAAAAGATAAGCAAAATTGGCAAATGTTTAGGAATATAGATCTAGAAAAATAAATAGAATACTCAAATTACTGAAATCAGAAGCTAGACAAATTCCTAAAAAGACACAAACTAGCAAAACTGACCTCAAGGAGAATTCCCTGTAAAGTGCAAAATATTGTTGGGAGAACTTAAAGACGATAAAAATAAAGTAACAGCTCATGTTCATGGATCAAAAGACTTAACATTGTTAAGATGGCAACACTCTCCAATTGATTACAAATTCACTGCAATGGGAACCCACTGACTTCTTTGTACAACTTGACAAGCTGATTCTAAAATTCACATGAAATTGCAATGAACCCAGAATAGCCAAAATAAACCTGAAAAAGAAGAACAAAGTAGAAGGACTTATACTTCCTATTTCAAAATTTAGCTAAAAGCATTGGCACAAAGATTAACATAAATCAATGGACTATAATTAAGAGTATTAAAATTAACCCATAATCTTTAGTCAACTAATTTTTGACAAGGACTCCAAAACCACTCAATAAAAAAAGAATAATCTTTTCATCAAATGGTGCTGGAAAAACTAGATAGCCACATGCAAAAGAATATAATTGGACCCTTACCTCATACACTCACCAAAATTAACTCAAAATGGATCAAATACCTAAATATAAGAGCTACCAATACAAAACCATTATAAGAAAATATAGGATAAATCTTCATAACCATGGATTTGGCACTGAATTCTTAGATTTGACATAAAAAGCATGGGTTTAAAAATAGATAAGTTGGACTTGATCAAAAGTAAAAACCTTTGTGCTTCAAAGAACAACATTAAGAAATTAAAAAAACCACCCACAGAATAGCAAATATATATATTACTACTATATGCAAATCATATATCTGATGTATCTACAATATATTTTTTATAAACTATTACAATTCAATAAACAAAAACAAATAACCCAGTTTAAACAATGAGCAAAGGATCAGAATAGACATGTATCAAAGAAAAATATACAGATGGCCAGTAAATACAGGAAAAGATGCTCAAAGTCACTAATCATGAGAAAAATGTAAATCAAAACCATAATAAGATACCACTTTATACCCCCAGGATGGCTAAAATCAAAGTCATATATTAACAAGTCTTAGGCTTACCAAAGATATGGAGAAATTGGAACCCTCATACTCTAATGATGATAATGTAAAATGGTGAAACCATTTTGGTAAGCAGTCTCTGGCATTTTCTCAAATAATTAAATAGAGAGCCTCCAAATGACTCAGTAATTCCACTCCTAGGTATACATCCAAGAAGTGAGACATATATTCACCCAAAAAAGTACGAATGTTCATAGCAGCATTATTCACAATAGCTAAAAGGTAGAAACAACCCAAATGTTCCTCAGTGGACAAATGAGTAAACAAAATCTAGTAATTCATACAACGGAATATTATCATGCATGCATAAAAAAGAGTGAATACTGATACATACTACAATGTGAATAAACCTTGAAAGCATTATGCTAATTGAGTCCACATATTAGATGATTCCATTCATATGAAAGTCCAGAATAGTGGATCCCACAGAAATAAAAAGGAAATTAGTGGGTATTTATGACAGGAGTGGGGATATGTGGGAATAGGCCGATGATAGCCAAAGAGTATAGGGTTTCTTTTTGAGATGATGAAAATATTCTAAAATCAACAGTGTTGATGGTTGCATGTATCTCTGAATATAATAAAAAACATTGACCTATACAGTTTAAATGGGTAAATTGTATGGTATGTGAATTATAATTCAATAATGCTTATTTTAAAAATTGATAATACAGTGAAATGTTGGTAATACAGCAAATTAAGAATACATTAAGCCTTACCAGGTGGTGGCACAGTGGATAGAGCGTAGGACTGGGATGCGGAAGACCCAGGTTCAAGACCCCAAGCTCGCCAGCTTGAGCGTGGGCCCATCTGGCTTGAGCAAAAGCTCGCCAGCTTGGACCCAAGGTCGCTGGCTCCAGCAAGGGGTTGCTCGGTCTGCTGAAGGCCCGTGGTCAAGGCACATGTGAGAAAGCAATCAATGAACAACTATGGTGCCGCAACGGCAACGAAAAACTAATAATTGATGCTTCTCACCTCTCTCCTGTCTGTCTGTCCCTATTTATCCCTCTCTCTGACTCTCTCTCTGTCCCTGTAAAAAAAGAAAAAAGAAAAAAAAGAATACATTAAAATAGTACTAATGAAAGAATTAGACCTTTTTTTAACATCTTTCACATACTGATAGATTGAGCAGTTAGAGAATCAGCTTATTACAGAAAATTTCAACAATATAACTAAATAATGTTGAATTGAGAAGACCCAAATGTTAGAGTATATATTTTTGTCAAGCACACACGGAACACATACAAAATCAATCATGTAAAGGGCCATAAAAGAACTCCCCAAAGTTACAAAAACTAAGTGTCACATAACACGTGATTCTGTCACTAGTTTGCAACTAAGTTAGAAATTAATAACAAAAATAATTTCTTAGTCATTGGTCAGAGATTGAATCATAATAGGAATTTAAAAACTATATTCACATATATTTAAGAAATATGTCTATCCTGGTCCATCCTGGAGAATGTTTCATGTGTACTTGAGAAGAATGCATGTTCTGTTGTTGATGTGTTAAACGTTTTATTAAGTCTGTTAGGCTTAGTCAGCTTATAGTTTAATTCCAGTCTCATTTTCTTGTTAACCTTCTCTCCTATCCCGTATTGATGTCTTTGTCTATTAATGTTGAATTGTCATTTTCTCCCTTTATTGCTATACATCTTGATTCATATATTTTGGTGGCAAATCTCCCTGAGTCTATTTCCCAGTTTTGACAATACCTGTTTTTTCTTTTCTCTTTCTTTTTTCGCCCTTCTATTTCCAAGTGAGAGGAGGGGAGAGAAACAGACTCCCATATGTGCCCCAACCAGGATCTACCAGCAACCCCTGTCTGGTGCTGATCCTGTGCTTGAAACTGAGCTATTTTTAGCACCTGAGTCAGAGGCTCCATGGAGCCATCCTCAGCACCCAAGGCCAACATGCTCAAATCAATCAAGCCATGGCTGTGGGAGAAAAAGAGAGAAAGAGAGAGAGAGAGAATGGGTAAAGGACGGGTGGAGAAGCAGATGGTCACTTTTCTTGTGTGCCCTAACTGAAAATTGAACCAAGGATATCCACATGCTGAGCTGATGCTCTACCACTGAGCCAACCATCCAGGGCCAATAACTATTTTTTTTTAAACTAATATAAATAAATCGCTGAAGGCCAAGTTCTTTAAAAAATGCAGGCTAAACTAACAAAATCAACCCAATATTAATTTCACATCTCAGACATACCTCACTTGCTCTCCTACACTTCAGGTTCAAGACTGGTAGGAAAATATTCTATATAAAACTGTAAAAGTACAATTCATTTAAAAAGGTTAATTCACTTGATTTTATATCATTTTGGATATATATATATATATATATATATATATATATATATTTCTTTTTTTTCTGTCTGAAATGGGTATAATTTAGCTGTTTTTGGTATAAACTAAAATGGTTGCCAAGGAATAAGGGCCAAACCTCGCTGAGCTGGCAATTTTGACAAATATTCTATAGAATTACTCGGCTCCCTCAGTTGAGAATTGGGAGTCAAGTCATACTTACAGAAGGTTCCTTCTTCGTTCTTCATACTGCCTCTCAACCAAATGGCAAACATCCTTTGAAAATAAATAATAAGGCTAAATTGTGGGTTTGTGTGTGTGCTTTAGGATTTAGTATACAGCATGCAGTTAAAGAAATTTATAATCAAGTAAGTATATTAAGAAGTGAGAGGTGGTATCCTGGCTTGTGATAGCACAGTGGATACAGCCTAGACCTGGAATGCTGAGGTCACTGGTTTGAAGTCCTGGGTTTGCCCGGTCAAAAGCACATACGAAAGCAACTGCTGTGAGCTGATGCTTCCCACTTCTCCCTTGTCCCCCTTCTCTCTCTCTTTCTCAAAAAAGAAAAAAAGTGAAAGGGGGTATATTTGAGTGACCAAAATATATTGCACTGCTCAAAATAACTAATATTATTAAGGTAAGGGAATTTTAATTATTTTTACATTCTAACTCTAGTATATTTATATGTGTGTGTATATATATATTTCATAACTCTCTAGCAGGGTTTGTGAGTGACTCCCCTGTTTAAAACTACAGTCCCAAATTGCATATCACAGGTGCTTGATAAAAATTCTAATAAGGGTTTCATGGTCTCGTACTTGTGAGAAATGTTAGGTTTGAAAGAATTAAAGTTTTTGTTTTTGTTTTTTTTTTAACAGGGACACAGAGAGAGAGAGTCAGAGAGAGGGATAGATAGGGACAGACGGACAGGAGCAGCGAGAGGTGAGAAGCATCAGTCATCAGTTTTCCATTGCTATTGCGACACCTTAGTTGTTCATTTATTGCTTTCTCACATGTGCCTTGACCGTGGGCCTTCAGCAGACCGAGCCACCCCTTGCTGGAGCCAGCAACCTTGGGTCCAAGCTGGCGAGCTTTTGCTCAAACCAGAGGAACCCGCGCTCAAGCTGGCGACCTCAGGGTCTCGAACCTGGGTCTTCCGCATCCCAGTCCGATGCTCTATCCACTGCACCACCGCCTGGTCAGGCTAAACAGTTTTTTAAAATATGTTTTACCCGCAATATTTCTCAGGGCCTTTTATAATTTACGTAAATTGTGAGTTCCTAAGTGTGTGCTAGAGGGTGTGGCGGTGGTTTTGAAATAAATTTGATCATGAAACTTTTCCAATGAGGAGCATCTGTGGAAGTTAGTGTCCCACGGGGATCACTTTGAGAAGCACAGCTGTGTTCTACAAGAACACGTGTTCCATTCAAGACTTACTCTTTTTCAATGCGTATTGGATAGTGATAAGACACATTTTCTTTCTTAAGGGACACAGATTTCAACTTTCCCAGCCACCTGTTCCTCCTCTTTCTCTGCTCATAGTTAACCTTGTTCATAGTGTACAATGTGATTTACCAAATTGTGCTTTGGAACCTTCTGCCCAAAAGAGAGAGTTGGAGCCTGACCTGTGGTGGCGCAGTGGATAAAGTGTCGACCTGGGAACACTGAGGTCGCCAGTTCAAAACCCTGCACTGGTCTGGTCAAGGCACATATGGGAGTTGATGCTTCCAGCTCCTCCCTCCTTTCTCTCTCTCTCTCTCTCACTCTCACTCTGTGTCTCCTCTCTAAAAATAAAAAAAAAAATAAAAAAAATTAAAAAAAAAAAGAGAGAGAGTTGGAGTAGCAGCTCCTACAATAAGGAGAATTCCACAAATTGGAGAGGTCTCTCACGTAAGTGCAGAGCATTTACTGTATAACTTCAAAAATATAGCACTCTTCATCATATGCTTACTACCCGTACGCACTCAGAGTCAATTCTTAGTTCTTGAAACTTGGGAATAAGTAAAAGAATTTCATCACTAAGGATTTGAGCAATTTGAAATCATTAACAAAAGCAAAAAGAAAATTTAAATATGTACATATGTAACTATATAATACAGAGGTCTGATTAACTTGAAAAACAATGTCCCTTCTGTTTCCCCTTAGTGATATTTTAATAAGGTTTTAATTTAATTTCATTTGCTTTCTTGGGCTTGGGCTTGACGGGGATGTTGTGGTGTGTGTGTGTGTGAGAGGGGTGGTTGTGTTAGTTTCCAGGTGTCCCTTGCAGATGACTGCCAGATACAGCCATCCAGGGCATGGGGGTGCAGTAATCAGCACGAGCCAATACAACTAGTCTAGGTTTTAAAGGAAATACAGTGGCAGAATGTTCAAGGTAAAGTGAACCAATCTGCTCAGTAATATTCCTGCATGCTCGTTGTGTAGTGGCCGGCTCAGTAGGGTGTGGTGACTCGAGGCTGTAGACCAAAAAGCACCCAGCCTCTGTTTTCATGGTGCTCACAGGCTGTTGATGTTCAAACAACACAGAGGCAATGGAAAACTCAATGCTTGCTTGTGTCAGAGCTGCCCGTGTGTCACAGGCTAGTGTGTTCCTTCGACACTGCACTAAAGCATCCTGTCAATACCCAGAGAGAAGTTTCTCTCCTGCCTGTACCCCTGCCTTTACTTGCCCCGTACCACTGCGAGATCACCCACCCTGGTGTATTACTGTTTCAGAGCTGTACTTATCTCCACGGGCACAGGGCCCCAGTGACTTGCTTACGAGTTGAAAAGCAGTTTACCAGCCTGATTTTTATCACACATGTACAATTCTAAAAGCGATTAGATTTGCATTAAACAAACCCCAAATGTTAGTTATATATACAAAGCATTTAAAAATGCCATTTGGTAGAGGGATCTATATAACCTTAAATTATAAAAATTTCCCTGGCCAGCTGGCTCAGTGGAGCATTGGCCCAACATGTGGATGTTCTGGGTTCGATTCCCAGTCAGGACACACAGAAGCGCCCATCTGCTACTCCACCCCTCTCCTGCTCGCTTCTCTCTCTCTCTGTCTTCTCCTCTCCTCCTGCAGCCATGGCTCAATTGGAGCGAGTTGGCCCTGGGTGCTGAGGATGGCTCCATGGCCTCCACCTCAGGCACTAAAACAATAGCTCCAGATGCAACAGAGCAAGAGCCCCAGATGGGCAGAGCATCGCCCCCTAGTAGACTTTCCAGGGGGATCCTGGTTGGGGTGCATGTTGGAGTCTATCTCTGCCTCCCCTCTTCTCACTAAATTAAAAATAAAAGAAGTTGTAAAAATTTAATTAAGTTAAATAATAAAGCCATACTTTTTATACAAAGAAAAATTAAAATTTAAAATACTACAAAAATGCCCTCATAAAAAGTCCTATATAATAAAAATATGTCTAAACCAGGGCATGAGAGAGTTATAGAGGTAATAATAAAGATTGCACTGAGGAACTGTGGACATTAGATTAATTGCTCAATAACAAGAAAACAAACTCTGTGAAGAGAATCTTAAATCTAGTGAAAATTATAAATACCTTAATTTGATAATCTTCTAAGAATTTTTTTTTTTTTTTTACAGGGATAGAGAGAGAGTCAGAGAGAGGGATAGATAGGAACAGACAGACAGGAATAGAGAGAGATGAGAAGCATCAATCATCAGTTTTTCGTTGCGACACCTTAGTTGTTCATTGATTGCTTTCTCACATGTGCCTTGACCCCGGGCCTTCAGCAGACCGAGTAACCCCTTGCTGGAGCCAGCGACCTTGGGTCCAAGCTGGCGAGCTTTTGCTCAAGCCAGATGGGCCCGCGCTCACGCTGGCGAGCTCGGGGTCTCAAACCTGGGTCCTCCGCATCCCAGACCGATGCTCTATCCACTGCGTCACCGCCTGGTCAGGCTCTTCTAGGAAATTTAACCCTACAATTCTCTATTTAATTATATTAGAAGATACTTACTTGGTCTCAAAAAGTACTTATGCTTTAAGTTCTATTCCAGTGTTTAGTATCTTAGAATATGATTATTGATTATATTCTGAGATGTTCTTCCTAGATTTCCCTGGAAAAGAACATAACTGTAGTATTGGCTTTTTTACAAACATAAATTAAGAAAAGAAAAAATACAGAAAAATGTAGTATTCATCATTAGATATCTATCTACAGAAATTTGTAACATATAAAAGTTGATATAAATCAATGTGACTGTGAAATGGACCAACTAGTTTTCTTTTAAATGCCTTTCACTATTATATATGCATTTAAGCTGTTGCTTTAAGCAATGCCAATAAAGCTCAGAGTCTAAAAAGAACAGAGCTCAATTGCTATTTGAAGAGTGAAAAATAAACATTCCTATTAGATATATAATATCCTGACTCCCATTCTTCAGAATTGGATTTTTTCAATTGATAACAATTACTGCAGTTGTATCAAATATTCAATATTATTGAAAGTAATGCATGAAATGAAAAATAAAATTAGTCGCTTGCTTCCACTAACTCATTAAACCTCATATAAGTGTTTGATTTTTGTCTTTTTAATTATTGATCAATGTTATAAAATGGATCAATATGTTAAGAGCTTCTGACTGTGGTCTATAAACCTTAGATCAATAGTGATACCGTTCAGAAGGGAAAAGAAATTGAATTTATGGCTACATTGAAACTTACATTGCATGATTTCACTTCCTCTATCTTTTTTATTTTATTTTATTTTTTTTATAGGGACAGAGAGAACGTCAGAGAGAGGGATAGATAGGGACAGAAAGACAGGAACAGAGAGAGGTGAGAAGTATCAATCATTAGTTTTTCGTTGCTGTCGCAACACCTTAGTTGTTCATTGATTGCTTTCTCACATGTGCCTTCAGCAGACCGAGCAACCCCTTGCTGGAGCCAGCGACCTTGGGTCCAACCTGACGAGCTTTTGCTCAAGCCAGATGGGCTCGCGCTCAAGCTGGCAACCTCGGGGTCTCGAACCTAGGTCTTCTGCATCCCAGTCCGATGCTCTATCCACTGCGCCACCACCTGGTCAGGCTCTATCTTATTTTTGTAAGTTATTTTTCTCACCTCAAGGTTACATGTTTATTTAACAAAATAGAAAAAATATAAACAGCAATAAAAAATTATCTCTAGCCTTATCACCACATAGACCCAACCGTTATTAAGATTCTGACATCTTTCCATCTTTTTTAATAAAGTTGTATTGTGTGTGTGTCTGTGTGTATAATTTAGGATCCTGATGTTTAACTATGTTGATTAGCATTTTTCCTAACATTATAGGTTTCATACCCATTATATCTCTAATGGGTAAATACCATCTACTTTTGATAGTTTCTTTTTCCCTCCCTCCCTTTCTTTTTTTGCTATTACAATAGCTCTGCAATGAGTATCTTCATGTATAAAAATTTAGCGTTATTTATATCAGTTGAAGAATTTAAAGTGAAAACATAGGATTATTTTAAAAACTCTTGGTAAATAATTGTCAATTTCATTTTGCAAAATGACTGGATCATACTAAATTCTTGCTATATGAAAGTAACTGTTTCCTCAGGTTATAAGTAGTAATGAAATTTGATTTTTTTGTTGTTGATGCTAATTTAAAAGGTTAAAAAGATCTCACTTTAATCTTATATCTGATAATGGGTGATTTATCTTCAAATGACTTTAAAAACATTTAGAGTTGGCTGATCTACAGAATGTATTTTTATTGCTAAAATACAATGGATTCTCAATCTTGTATTTCTTCTTACCTCAATGTCTAATCTCTTTTGCACTCACTGGCTTTCTCCTATTGGAAACGTGAACATGATCACTAAGTCTGGGAATGGCTCAGTTTGGAAACAAAGGACCCGTTAAATTTGTGGCACAGAAAGTGTCCACAATTCTTTTGTAAAGGAGAAGATAATAACCAGACACTTTTCTCTCACCATAGTACTTTGTGTTTCCATTCACTAATTTTTAGGAGCCTCTGTCTGTTAGTATTCATTTTATTCAGAAGATAACTATTTTTAGTAGCTACACATAGTACACAATATTTGGAATTTTTGATTAATTGTAATCCAAACCACAACAAAATAAAATATGCTCCTTTTTGGAAGAAATATATAATTTTTCTTCTTGACATAGGTTTCCTTGTAATTTCTAACTGTAGAAAATATACTTTACTTATATGAAGCCTTTTGTCCATTATATAAATGGATATTTCATTTAAAAATATCATTTCAAGTCAGATTTCTTTTAAGGTTAGAAACAGCTATGGCCTAAAAAGAGTTTATTTGTAATTTCAGTTGAGCATAGCAGAGTATTATGCAGGGTGTGGCACATTTCAGTGAGTTGTTTTATATGAGCAAAAGTATTAAAACTTTACTTGATATTCAATTTGAACAATTAGATATATATTATAATTTTCAATATCAAAATGTTTCATCTATCATGTCCTTGTCTTTAATCTCTTTTGAGATAGTTACAGATGACCCTAAAAGTCTTCTGTAATCTAATGTCTGTTCATTCTAAATATTTCCTGGGAATTTTAGTGTTTGGAGTTGCTATCAGGCAGGTAAGGTTGATGAAACATGGTACTCTGATGAGTTGCTCTGACACATTACTCAAGGCTTATCAGCGCTGCAAGGAGGATTGAAGAGGCCAGCCAGCCAAAGTGTCACTCCCCTCATCCAGTCTTCACATTTTCTCTTACTTGACCAGTTTTCCTCCATTAAAATTACTGCTTTAGGGAAAAACACAAATCAAAGATGATCTGTTTTAAACATCGTGGCAAAATAAATTGCTTTGGTTACCTGGGAATGGAGGAGAGGACTGAGAAATCTCTCTTCTCTATTGTTGCCTAGATTGTCAGATCATCTCTTGGGAGGACTCTCCTTTTAAAAACAATCATTGAGTGTTTCAAGTAGTAGATAAAGCATTTTCCATTCTACTATATTATTAAAAAATATTTTTGAAGGTTTCTTGTTTCCTAAGATGTGGGAGAGGGGATAGAGGTTGCTTTTTATTTAGCATTGGTTTGGAATGAGCATAAATAACATAGAGCAGAGACTTAGGAAACTTGTCTTTGCCATTTACTACTTGTTCTACCCTTGGACAAAAATACAAATTCCCTTGGAGCTTTTCTGATTTTTCTAAAATGAAAAAAGTAGCAATCCACCTGTTTGACAGGATATTTGTGATGGTCAAATAATCTACTGTGAGTAAAAGCCCTTCATGGTTTGTACAATTTTCTTTTAAGGACAAATCTGTTAAATTTATATTGAAATAATTTTATGACAATTTAAATTAGAAAAATCTTATTTCTTAAATGTGTTTGTTCTGTGTTATCACTGATATTTTAAAACTCGCTTCTTTGAAAATAAAAACTTGCTTCTTTGAAGGAGTTTGTAAATACCTTTTTCTGTACTTTATAGATTACTCTTTATAAAAGAAGTATATATTCATTTTGGAAAGTAGAGATAACAAAACATTTTATTAAAAACTACTCATAGCCCCACTATTCAGAAATAAAAAAAGCAAGATGGCATTTGGGTTGGGGTATACAAAACATTGTGGTGCTTGTGTGTAAATGTGCAGAGGGTTTCTTGACTTATTTCATGTGATTTTCAGATCACTTTTTTGGAGAGAGCAGAGAATGTCTACAAAATTTTAATCTAGACATTTCCAATCTGATGATTTTGGTCCTTGTATTTAGTATCACTAGTTTGTCCTTGTGGGAATGAGCCTTCGCTTTCTGTTTTATAAAGGAACAATTCTGTTTATCACTATAACTGCATCCAGCTATCCAGCTGGTTAATTGCCAACTCTTTACAACTAAACTGAGGCTGAATTAGGCTAATAGTTTTGTGCGCCGAACAGTGAAACTTTCAGCTCCTTATGATTCATGTATTCCAGCTGCGGTCTGCACTCATTATTAACATCTGGCTTTTCATTGAACCACAGGGCTCCCTTTCCTCTCAGCTAATCTTTTGATAAAATTTCAACAGTTCAGCTTTCTGGATGAAAATCTGAAAGTTAACAAAATTCATAGCTTGAAAAAATTCCACTATTCAGATTAGATTAGATTGTGAGAATATTAACTATTTTTAATGTTTTTACTAAGATGCACATTTAGGAAATAGTATATACTTTCCATGGGAAAATGATTTTTTTTCATATTTTCAGGGAAATTATTTATCTTTTAAAACAAATTTTTATGCAAAATAAAAACTTCTCAAAATGTCTTATTGCAGAATTCTTGCTCTGAATAAGCCAAAGTTGAGTTTTATGATTTTAGATATATTTATGGGTATTATTTCATCTTGCATTTACCCATTTTGCTCTATGTTGTATGAATACATTATGAGAGAGAATGACAATTGGTTCAAACCAAGAAGTAAGGAACCTAAAGTATATTAATATCTCTGAAATATTTTATTTTCAAATATTCTGAATTAAAATAATAAGCTTATTATGAAAACATGTATTGCATATTAACTTCAGCAAATAAGAATTTTAAATTTCTCTGGCAAATGCATATCAGAATAGACTCAAATTTTATAATAAAAAGAATTTTGATGAAATGTAGGTGAGGAAATGATAGAAGCTTTGTATTTAACAAATGATTTTGACTTCAGTGAGCTGAAAGTGTGTTTTCCTTGGTTTCTACGTATGATCATCTGTAGATAAATCAATCTGATCTTTTCAGTGGTCACGGCTGAATGGAGAGAGTAGCACTTCTTCAGTCTGCACTTTGACTTCTTTGTTTATTTGGTAAAAGCAGTGAACCTTTGTGATGGATCCCGTGGATTGTTTGCTTAAAAATGCATTCCAACTTCTTACTCCTGTGACTTCCAGCAGTTGAAAAATAAGGAAAACAAAACATTTTCCATATGTCCTTGTTGCTAAGGTGCCAGGTGTTATTTGGATTCCTCCAATCTGGTGTACTCATATGAGACTTGAATTTGGAACTCAGTTAGTTGGGATAGAGACCATAGTCTGTCCAGAGGATGGCAGAGGCCGCATGGGTACAAGTTAATAGCTTCCTGATTCGTCAACTTTCCTAGTGCCATGTGCAGCCTCCCCAAAACATAGCAGTGGGAGGACAATTCTTGGGCTGGGAACTTTCTTAAACATTATACCTAGAACTTACTTCTCCAGATCATCCAACAATTTTTAAGCCACAGAACAGCAAGTAATATGTCCCTTTCTGTATAACAGGTTTCTATGGCCTGTAACAGAATCCTCAACTATTAAGAGCCTTTCTAAATTTTAAGCTATTCAATGAAATTTTGATTGCCTATTTCTGATGATGGAATGAATAGATGTTTTATAATGGTTTCATTTGTCATTTGACTCATGATTTAGGGAGACATTGCTAGCAAATAAGTCTGCTTTCTGAATAGGTCTTTTTTAGCAACAGAAATATTGAGGATATGAGGGGAAAATATGTTTTTTTCCTTTTTCTGTGACAGAGAGAAAGAGAGAGAGACAGAGAGAGACAGAGAGAGGGACAGATAGGGACAGAGAGACAGGAAGAGAGAGAGATGAGAAGCATCAATTTTTCGTGGCAGCTTTTAGTCTCCTTAGTTGTTCATTGATTGCTTTCTTGTATGTGCTTTGACCAGGGGTCTCCAGCAGAGCGGTGACCCCTTGCTTAAGCAAGCGCCCTTGGGCTCAAGCCAGCAAGCTTGGGCTTCAAGCAAGAAAACTTTGGGCTCAAGTCAGTGACCATGGGGTCATGTCTATGATCCCACGATCAAGCCAGTGACCCCACTCAAACTGGTGACCTCAGGGTTTCCAACCTGGGTCCTCTGTGTCCCAGTCCAGTGCTCTGTCCACTGTGCCACCTCCTGGTCAGGATGATTTCTTTCTTCTAGTGTTCTTTTTATAGAAAATAATAACTATGCAGTGATGCAGTCAAGTTAAACATACACGTATACACATTCATATATTCACACATTATCTATAATATTGATGGAATTAATGCTGCAAATTACCCAAAAGTAATGCATTTGAACAAGATATGATAGTGAACTCACATCACTTCATCATTAGCTTTATATAGCTGTCTAGTATATAACTGATGACGTTCATGGGCCAGTATTTTTGTCAAGTCTTCTTTGCTTTTCCCATGCTAGCTTCTCTAACCACTGCACACACACACACGGACACACCTTCCCTCTTTACCAGTTCTCTATGTAATTATATTGGCTCTTTGATCAAAATGTGACTGTTATTTGTTTAGCCAGTCTTTCATTCTTTTAATATTTTATTTATTTATTTATTTATTTATTTATTTATTTATTTATTTATTTTTACAGGAACAGAGAGAGAGTCAGAGAGAGGGATAGATAGGGACAGACAGACAGGAACGGAGAGAGATGAGAAGCATCAATCGTTCATTTCTTGTTGCCGTTGCAACACCATAGTTGTTCATTGATTGCTTTCTCACATGTGCCTTGACCGCGGGCCTTCAGCAGATCGAGCAACCTCTTGCTGGAGCCAGTGACCTTGGGTCCAAGCTGGCGAGCTTTTGCTCAAGCCATATGGGCCCGCGCTCAAACTGGCGAGCTTGGGGTCTCGAACCTGGGTCTTCTGCACCCCAGTCCGAAGCTCTATCCACTGTGCCACCGCCTGGTCAGGCCAGTCTTTCATTCTTGATCATGAGGCTAATGAGGGTAAGAATGTGTGTTTATTATTATCTCGGAATCCAGAGTATCTAGAATATTGTAGATGTTTTAAAAGATGTTCGTTGGACTGAACAGACAGTGAAGTAGGAGGAGTCATGTTGGGCAGATAAAATATATTATGCTCACTCTGTTAAAGACAGCGCTGCACACATGCAAGTCCGTTGATATTAATGTGTTTTGGGGGACAGGCAGTGGGCAGGCCGGGTCATTATAGCCTATACCTTAGTTTTAAGAGTAAGCTTTTCCCCACACCCTTGACTGATTGGATGATGTAGGGTGGTGCACTCTCATGAGGAATCCCATTGTGCCTTTGTATCAGAGACTTTCTTGTTTGTAGATTCGATTAAGGGTTTGGATATCTACGCTATAAAGTGGGGCAGGCCAGGAGCTTGCTCTCTCTGGGTTCCTGTGGTTAGTATTAGAGAGGAGATCAGATTAAGGCCACGTGGAGTAGAGGAGAAGCAGCCAAGATGGTAGAGTGCTAAGGAAGAAGCCAGTTTGAGCAGAGTTTGTGCTAGAAAAGGAGATGGGGAACAGAGATGAATAAGTCTGGTGAGCTAGAAACCTTTGATTCTAGGAAACTCGGATAAGTCAGTAGCTTTGTGAGCACTGAATGAGTGGGTTTTGGAGCCCAGTGTGTGTTTTTGCTTGCCTGCCGGGTGCAAGCTAGAATTAAAGCTGGTGGCTCACCAGTTCTTGGCTCCATTGTTTCATTACCGACTGTCCAAATCTAATGCGAACCTGCACTGGCCAGGTGGCTGTGATGGTGGCCTTGGCCATTGGCTTTACAATGGGCCAGGTGGCTGTGATGGTGCCCCTGGGTACTGACTTTGCAAGTCAGAATGTAAAGAGGGCAGCATAGGGAACTATATAGACTAACTGATGAGGAGCCTGGAGACTGCTGCTGTTATCTATTGCTGCAAAACAACCCCCTCGCAGCTCAGTGACTTTAAATAACAGTTGATTCTTTTTTATAATTCTTTGGGTTGATGAGCAGTACTTCTGTTTTGTTGTTATTGATTGGATCTCTGGCATAGATGGACAATTCAAAAGACCTTCACTCACATGGCTGGCAGTTGAAGCTGGTTTTCAGCTGGGTGAGAAATAATGGGAAACACTGATGATCTCTCAAGTCTCCGACTTGGAAGTTGTAAAGCCAGTAGTCGCGGCCACAATCACAGCCTCCCGGCCAGTGCAGGTTCGCATTGGATTTGACAGTCAGTAATGAAACAACGGAGCCAAGAACTGGTGAGCCATCAGCTTTAATTCTAGCTTGCACCCGGCAGGCAAGCAAAAACACACACTGGGCTCCAAAACCCACACATTCAGTGCTCACAAAGCTACTGACTTATCCGAGTTTCCTAGAATCAAAGATTTGTAGCTCACCAGACTTATTCACCTCTGTTCCCCATCTCCTTCTCTCTGCACAAACTCTGCTCAAACTGGCTTCTTCCTTAGCACTCTGCCATCTTGGCTGCTTCTCCTCTACTCCACGTGGCCTTAATTTTCTCTCCTCTTTATTACTAACCTCAGGCACTGAGGGAGAGCAAGCTCCTGGTCTCCCCCACTTTATAGTGTAGAATCCAAACCTTTAATCCAATCTACAAACAAGGAAGTCTCTGATACAAAGTCACTTATCTGAGACATACTGGGAGGATTTCTCATGAGAGTCCACCACCCACATCATCCAATCAGTCAAGGGTGTGGGGAAAAGCTTACTCTTAAAACTTGCACGTGGGCAGCGCCATCTTTAACAAAGTGAGCATAATATATTTTATCTGCCCAACAGAAGTTATACAGCCTCATGTCCTCTGCACTTTATTGGTCAAAACAAATCTCGTGGTCAGCCATGAGATTCAAGGGGAAGGTAAATAGATACCACCTCCTCAGGGTACAGTGATAGCCACATTGTGAAGGAGGGATGGGAAATACTGTTGTAGCCATTTTTGAAAACACTCTCTACTACATCTTTATTTTATTTGTCTCCTCTTAGATGTGAAATATTTTTCCTGGGTCTCAGTTTTCTTATCTTTATAATGGTAATACTAGACTTGAAAACCACTAAATTCCCTTTTAATTATAGGATTATATGATACAGTAATGTTTTTGTTTGAAAGGTTCGTATTAAAAATGGAACCAGATTTTGTCACATCTTTATTTCAGCTGGAATCTTATTAAACTTTTCCCCTAACTCTCCTGTGCGCTTCAAGTTGCTTTGTAGACTAATGATACTCAAAACATTGTTATTAGACCACTGTCATCAATATATTCAGGGTACTTTTCTTAGAAATATGTATTAATGGACATTACCCCAGAACCACTGAATCATAATCTGTGGAGCTGGAGTCCAGGGATCTGGGTTTTAAAAGCCCTCCAGCCCTGACCAAATAGCTTGGATGGTTAGGGCATCTGCCCGAAGTGCAGAGGTTGTGGGTTCAATTCTCATTCACGGCTCATATAGGAGCTGATTGATGCTCCTCTCTCTCTCTCCCTTTCCCCCCTTCTCTCTCTATAAAAATTAGAAAATAAATATTTTTTAAAAAATAAATGGTTTCTAGGAAATTTTGATGCATGCTAACAGTTGAGAACCACTGGTATAAAATGTATCAGAAGAAGTAAAAAAGTTAGCAGTAATATAAAGTGGAGCAATGCTGCCTACTGGCCGTACATTTAGTCAAATTAGATATGATTAAATACCCCCAATTCTCATCTCAGACAACCACAAACTGGAATTCCACCATTGCAGATTTAGTCTTTATCTTGAAATCTAAGAGTTTAATTTAAAAAGATAATAGCCCCTTTAAAGAGAGGAAAACATAAGCAGCCATTAAAACTATAGCAGTGATAAGTTGACTTCATTGTCTTTTTGAGAACCACACAAACAAAACCTTAAGAAACTGAACACCTGAAAGCAAAATTTTGTTTTGGAAAAAAAAAAGAAGTCTTGTTTTGAAGAAAAGGTTGATCCATATGCCTTTAAGGCTCTCTGAGAAAGAAGCAAGATCTGTGGTGGGGACCCCTCTAACGGGAGCCTCTGGGAGTGAGAAAGATGTGCAGGGTGACCTTGATAGCCTGAGCAAGGAGGAAGGTTGTAAAACATTAAATGGATAAAGAGATGAACAAAAAGGAAGTAGAGAGACCCAAGATAAAAGCTGTTTCCTCCCCATTTGGCTCTGGGCCAGCCTTAATGCCTGTTAACCTGGAGATGGATTACAAAATTGCTCATGAACTATAGAAAAGATAAAGAGAAGAAGAGATGAGAGAGGAAAAATAAGGGAGTGTGAGAGACACAGAGTATGAAGGGGAACATTTGGAACTGTTTATAACAGCTAACAGATAAGAAGACAGAAGCAGAATTATCTTTCAAAAAATAGGACCTCCTGCCTCTAGCTTTCTCTATCAATGGCCTAAAAATAATTTGGAGGCATGAAAATGAAAGATTCAAAACTGAAGAATCCCCACATTTTTTTTTATTTTTAATCTCATGAATTTTTTTTATTGTATGAAATAATTCCTTTTTAAAAATTTTATTTAGACAATTTTAACAGGGTGACATTGATCAATTAGAGTACATAGATTCAGAGAAAACATCTCCAAGTCATTTTGACATTTGATTATGTTGTATACACATCACTCAAAGTCAAATTATCCTTTGTCACCTTCTATTTGCTTTTCTTTATGCCCTTCCCCTCCTCCCACCCCCTCCCACATTTCTTTATTTAGAGAAATCACTACCCCCCCCCCGCAAGGGAGGCTGGGAAAGGTTCCTTGGGAGCTGTGTGCCCACAAGGAAAAGAAAGGTGATTTAGTTAATACACAGCTGTCTCTACTACACAGACACAAATAACTGATGGTTTAAAAAATGATTTATCTCAAGTCTACTATAGAGCAAAGATGAGTATAAAAAATGGTTTATTTATCTCAAGTTTACTATAGAGCAAAGATGAATAATTTTAATAGAAAAAACAGTTATAACAAGTCTATAGAAGATTATGAATTTATTTACCTGCAGTCATTTTGATATAAAGTAGATACATTGGTTTTCCTAGAAGCTTGCTTAATTTCATCTGTAATTGTATTTATTTTTCCATGTGGAATATAATCTGTTGTTGACATAGCAAATAATGTAGGTTCATGGCTTAGAATGTTTTGTTTTCCTTAGTTGCTTTATACTCTTAAATTTAAATATCACAGCCATCTAGGTAATCTCAAAAAAAGAATGTTGATGGAGCAAAAATCACTTAACAAAATAGAATTTGATTTAAAATTTCCTATAACTAAAGTTTTAAAGCATGATACTAGGAAGTTGGGAAATGATAGTATTGTGCTGCAATGTGGATAGGAAGCATGTTGCTGGATGTTGAGCAGAATGGTGTGATATTCAGTTCAAGTGCTGCTGGCTCAGATACTTTTCAGTTGTTTAACCTTTAGTAAAAGCTATTTAGCATTCTGGGATTCAGTTCCTACCTCTGAAATATGGAGGAATTGAGAATAATGATTAACTAATCTCTAATGCCCTTTTAACTCGTGAGATTTAACAGTTAGATTAGAAGGAAGAAAGGCTTTAAGTATCTTGTATACTTAAAAGTGTAGCAGAAACCTCCCTTTTGTTAGGTACGACTAACCCAAAAACATTTTGGATACATTTGTATCTGTAAAATATCCTTTCTGGGAAAGGAGATAGAGTTACTGGAAACATAATGAGATAATTAATGAGTAGTGACATCTCTAAAGCTCTTAGGGTAGTTAGTGCCTGATACAAAAAGAAAGCTCAGTAAGTTAATTTTAGCCATTGGAAAATCATTTCTGAACACTTTACAAGCTTTACATCCATAAAGTTTTTTTAATAATCTGATTACCAAAACCAAAGCACTCCAGATCACTGACCATTTGGATTACAACTTTAGGTATCAGTATACGTATACCAGGGAGTTAAGTTGCCAGGAGAGGAAGAGGAAATTTTTATATTTATCTACTTCTTTTTCTCTTCCTATTGTTTAAATTTTTTTCTTTCCTTCTTTTTCTCTTCTGTCCTCAGAATTCATGGTTGTAAATTGAACAGGGGTAGTCTGCTTTCACTACCCATTTTCCAATCTACTCTTGTATATTGACTCTTTCTAGTACCTTTCACAGTGCCTTCCTTGCATATAGATACTTTGTAAATGTCCATTGACGCTAAAATGTAATTTTTGGCTTTCTTTTTGTTTTTTTCTTTTTTTGTGTGACAGAGACAGGGAGAGGGACAGATAGACAGGAAGGGAGAGAGATGAGAAGCATCTATTCTTTACCTTAATTGCGTCACCTTAGTTGTTCATTGATTGCTTTCTCATATGTGCCTTGACTGGAGGGCTACAGCAGACCAAGTGACTTTGGGCTCAAGCTGGTGAGCCTTGCTCTAACCAGATGAACCCATGCTCAGGCTGGTGACTTCAGAGTTTCGAACCTGGGTCCTCCGCATCCCAGTCTGATGCTCTATCCAGTGCCTGCGGGCTGCATGTGGCCCCCTGAGGCCATTTATACCCTCCCCCCCCCCCGCACTTCCGTAAGGAGCACCTTTTTCATTGGTGGTCAGTGAGAGGAGTACAGGATGCATCCGCACCCATAGTTCCCATTGAAATACTGGTCAGTTTGTTGATTTAAATTTACATGTTTTTTATTTTAAGTATTGTATTTGTTCCCGTTTTGTTTTTTTACTTTAAAATATGTGCAGTGTGCATAGGGATTTGTTCATAGTTTTTTTTATAGTCCGGCCCTCCAACGATCTGAGGGACAGTGAACTGGCCCCCTATGCAAAACATTTGGGGACTCCTGCTCTATCCACTGTGCCACCGCCTGGTCAGGCTTGCCTGGTTTTTAAAATGATTTATAGGATTTGAGATTTGGAGGGCTTACAGATGTGGCAGGTATTAAAGCTTCAGGATGTTTATAGTTATCCTTATGAGTATAATAAGCAATTTGGGGCATATGTGTTTGCTAATGTAGTATTCTGCTAATTTCTTATATCAAACACTAAGTATATAGAGATAAAGACCTTTCCATCAAGTCTAGTAAAAGAGGTGAATATGTAAACAATTGTAGGGTTTGATGGTACCCTATAAGACATAGATATGTTTGTAAATGTCTTGCAAGCAATTAGGGCTGGATTCTCATGAGAAAAATAAATATGTAAATTGCTAACTTTTTAGCCTTTTAAAAACTATTATTTAAAGAGAAGACTTTTTCAAAAGTTTTTTTGTCTAAGCCCTTATAAGTTCAAAAATACTTTTAAATTTCAAATGTGTTTTTTATAAACAGTTCTAGAAGTTCTCAAAAACAATTCAGAAATCACAAGTGAGATGTAATGAATGTGAATTTTACAGTTTTTATTTTTTTTCCTGAGTATTCCATGGTATAGGTACTACTGAACAGTAAAAATGTCAGCTAACACAAAAGGATAAGAAGCAACAAAACCACAAATTGAAAAATCTGTCCTTTAATACTGGCTCAGATTTTTAAGTCATATAAGTAATCATATAATATTAACTATTTTGCATATTCAAATATGTATGGATAAGATGTCCTAGTAGATTTGTAGAAATAATAAATTATGTTATTTAAAAACTTAATTATTTCTCTTGGCAATGTGTCTGAAAATATTGACAAATTAAGCTCACAACAATTAGCTTTTCACATCACGAACTAAATTTTACACCATGATTACAACTTGGACAGACAGCTTAGGGCTAAGTGTGCTCCTACATTGTATTTCCGACTAACCTTTTACAAATGGTATTTTGAATTACTTTCATTAACCAGAGCCATGATTTCAGTAAAGTCAAATAAAAATCTAACTGTGCCTTTAAGTTCAAAGTTGCTGTAATTTTTTTGATGTTTAGTTTGTGGTTTCAAATATACTCAAAGACCGGGGAGGGACTTTATGGGGTCATTTGATTTCACGATTGCCTTAGACAAGCACAAGCCAAACTTATCTAAAACTGATGCTCACTTGAATCTCCTCTGAGGACATGTGGTCACAGCTTTGCCTGGGCAAAATATTTTACCACCCAGACAGTGGAGATGATGTTCTTTCTTAAGAGTGTGAACACTTCTTGGCCCATTGGCTGAATATTAAGCCCCAAATCTTTTCAGTTTTTGACAGGTGCTTACCAGTCACTCTGTCAATTTGAGAGCATTTATATAACTCTTTGGTCTGTTTGAAAGATTAAAAAAAAAAAACCGAGGATAAAACTAAAACCAAAGAATTCTTTACACTTTTTTAAAAAATAGAACCTTTTTTCTATTTCTCTTCTTGGTTGTCTTAATTTTTCTAAAATAAATGCCAAAAGAAAGGACATTTCTGCTAAACCTGGTCAAGAAGAAAGGCTTCTTCCTTCCAGTTCATTTAGCACAAATCTGTTGAGCACGCATTTCATTCTGAGCCAGTATTTTGGATGTTAAAAGGGCAGTGCTGAACTGAGCAAGCCTCTGTCTGACCTCTGAGCACTGACTGCCCTGTCAGGGTCGCGGAGAAGGCAGGCAGTGCAGAGGGTCAGGACTGCAGAACAGGGTAGTGGAGCGTGCAGGAAGGGTAGCCATGATGGCTGTAGGCTACCAAAGCAGTGCCGCTCCTATGGTGAAGTGATGCTATATTTAAGAATTTTGAATATTCTTCACATAGTGTAGAAATGGCTGAATACAGGCGAGAACTGCAACTTTAGTTCCATGTGCACTTAAGCAAGCGAAGCCTTGATTTGTGCTGTGGCATTCTCCTAAAACAGCCTTTTGATCTAGAGCTGGGGTGCTCAATAACGTCCATCGCGATCTACTGGTCGATCGCGAAGGAAGTGTGGGTAGATTGCACGACATTAAAAAGACATTTGTCTTTTGATTGGCATACAGGGTAGCCAATCTGACGCCTGAACTTTTGACACCCTACGTATGCACGTTAAACAGCGCTAACTTGTTCAGTTACATTGCTGCGTAGTTAGCCTTCAATTTATTTAAACTAAATACAACAAAGGGTATAAAAAATGAGTGCTGTAGCTGGTCCGAGTAAGAAGCCTAAAACCTACCACTTTCATACAGAATGGGAGGGGATTTTTTTCACTATGTCATATTCTAAGTGCGTTTGCCTCATCTGTCTGTGTGCCATTGCTATTCCAAAGAAGGGAAATGTGGAGCGGCTTTTTCGGACTATTCATAAAAACTATGACATTGACTTTCCTCCGAAAAGAGAGCTGAGAAGGAGAAAGGTGAAAGAAGAATACACAGTATTAAATAGTAATAATAGTAACTTAAATAATGATCATATAGAAGAAATAAATTTATGTTTTGCATTTTTATTGTAGGTAGATCATTTTGACTTGGTCATCTTATAAGTAGCTCGCAAGCTGAAAAAGTGTGGGCACCCCTGATCTAGAGAAATGCTTTTCAGGTTTTGCCCAAATGCTAATAAACCTTTGGGAGACAAGAAAAACACACCAGGCCTTATTTCAGTACAAATGCAAGTATAATCCCTAAAATAAAATAAAAAAATTAAGAAAGTATGATTATAAATTTCAAAATGTAATATATTTTCCCAGTATTTACTTGTGTTTTTTTAAGGCAACACAAGTCAATCTTTATTGAAAACTGAGGTATTAGTACATAATACTTGTTACAATAAATGTGCTTTTAATAATTTTAAGTCTGAGCTCATCTGCACATCAGATTGCATAACAAATTAAAATAGTGTGAATTTATACATAGTAGGACGGGCTCAGGATGGATATTCCATTCCTTTGTATTGATTGACACCTAAGTTCAATGTACGGTAAGGAATGCCTTTATCACTAGAAGACAATGCTGACCTAAGCTTAAAAATGTTCCAATAGTCTAAAAAAACAGTATTTAAATATCATTAAAAAAAAGTCTTTTAAAGGAATTATTTCCTAGCCTGTCACAACTGCTATGACTCCTTGGCATCTCTCCTTCAAGGGGCTGTGGGAATAATGCTGCAGGGCACCCAGGAGTGCTGGCCTGGGATCCCGGCCAACTATTGGCTCATTGCACTAGGAAACAGGGAGAGGCCCGAGGGGCTCGGAGGCCATGCTGAGCCACCTGCTATCTTCAATGAACAGTTCCTGGAGGATACATCGCCCACAGCTCTTTCGTGTTCTCTGGACATAGCTGTCCACCTCTCCTCTGTCTCTGTCCCAAGTGAGCTGACTTGGGTCCTGGGGACTCCTATAAAGTGACACCACAAGTTTTCTGTATTTCTTGATAATAATATATATTGTTTGCTGTTATATTTATTTTGTCTGGTTTTAATATAGCTACTCCATCTTTCTTTTGCTTAGTATTTACTTGATATACTTTTTTCAGTCTTTTGACTTTCAGTATTTTATTCCTTTATGACATATGGGTCTCAGAAGCAAAATTTTTAAAATATAATTTTTTTTAAATTTAGTGTGATGAACTTTATTTTCTATGAAGAAATAGTTTACATTTGTAATTACCACTGATGTCTTTTGATTGGTATATCGTTTTATTGTGGGCTGTCTGTGTGTTTCAGCTTTTCTGTTTCTCCCTAACCCCTTTCTTTCTGGTTTGTTTTTTCACCTTGCCTTTTTTTACCCATGCAGAAGTATTTTCAACTTTTTTTGGTTAAATTTAACAATATTTGGAATTACAGCTGCATTTTGAATTCATAATTGCTGCTTTCATTCACAGGACTAGTGTGTTCCAACATTTCTGGAAAATTCTTAGTCTTTATCTCTTTTAATGTTATCTCATCTCAAATTCTTCTATTATTTCCTTTGGAGCCTTTAGATACGTGCCATTCCACACTCATGCCATTTACCATAGTTTCTTTCTTTGACTACATTCTGTGTAATTTTATTGAATTCATCCTTCAGTTACCAATTCTCTCCTTAGTCACTGATTTCTTTCACTCACCTTGGCATTTAATTGAATTGTTTACATTTTCTTCTCCACCTAGGATTTTTCAGACAACAGAGATGTTATAAATTCAACTGTGACTCTCTGTTTATGAACTATCAGGAGAGATTTTCCCCTCCCCGAGATCCCCCACAAAATCTTCATCCTTGTCCTGGCTTGAGACCGGCGAGCTTCCTTTCTGTGTCTTTGTGGATATCAGGTTTTATTTCTTCTTCTGTTACATTACTGACAGGAAATCTGGTTCGGTTTCCTGCTTGGAACGAGTGCCGAGCATTACTGCCTGTCTCCTGCATTCTGTGCAAGCTTGAGCGAAGGCTCAGGTGTCGGGGTTGGGACAGTAACTCCCAGAGGGCACAGACGCCTCCCCCACTCAGTTGTCTTCTGCGTTTCCTGTGCAGCCATGAGGGGGCTCCACACAACCTTTTGTTTGTTTCTTAGCTTTTAACTCAGCGATACACATCAACTCAAAACTAGACATGTATATTTATTTACCATTTTAGCTGATTTTGTACAGAGAGTAGTTCAGTGTCTTATGCTGCTAGAAACAAAAGTTTAGTTTTACTCTCTTACATCTGTCATTTCACTTCCTCTGCATTATTCCTGACTAATTTCTCTGGTAGTGGGTGGCTCCGTTACAACCTGACATCACCGTACCCTCTGGAAATGAGTCAGCCAGTGGGGGTTAAAAGGAGAGTTATACTTCCATCAGCTTGTCACCTAGGTTTTAAAGTAAGTTCATCTCCTAACCTTAAAAAAAAAAATCTGTTTCCATATTTTGTAAGTAGCATGTTAGCTGCAGCAGCATTTTATTCCTAACTCCTTTTCCGTATAGTTTAGAAGCATTGTCAGTATTTGTGCTGGGTCGAGGCGATCAGATCTCCCTTGATACCATTACATAACTTTGCTTGTTCTTTCCCATTGTTGTTGTAACTTATTGTTTGAATGGCAAGAATTTGCTTTTGGGGCCAAAGCAGACACCACACAGACATTTAGCAAATATATGTTCACCGAGCTCTGGGTCCGCCTCCAGTAGAAAATTGTTGCTTCCTTAGGTTCATTCACGCCGCCTTCCTTGGGTGTCTGCTGCTTCCTTAGGTTCATTCACGCCGCCTTCCTTGGGTGTCTGCTGCTTCCTTAGGTTCATTCACGCCGCCTTCCTTGGGTGCCTGCTGCTTCCTTAGGTCACGCCGCCTTCCTTGGGTGTCTGTTGCTTCCTTAGGTCACGCCGCCTTCCTTGGGTGTCTGTTGCTTCCTTAGGTCACGCCACCTTCCTTGGGTGTCTGTTGCTTCCTTAGGTCATGCCGCCTTCCTTGGGTGTCTGTTGCTTCCTTAGGTCACGCCGCCTTCCTTGGGTATCTGTTGCTTCCTTAGGTCATGCCGCCTTCCTTGGGTGTCTGTTGCTTCCTTAGGTCATGCCGCCTTCCTTGGGTGTCTGTTGCTTCCTTAGGTCATGCCGCCTTCCTTGGGTGTCTGTTGCTTCCTTAGGTCATGCCGCCTTCCTTGGGTGTCTGTTGCTTACTTAGGTCACGCCACCTTCCTTGCCGCTGCTGAATATTGTCAGTTTTTGGATTGACTCAACTCTTCTGAGGTAAAAATTAGCAACTCAGTTTTCTGGAAGATGTTGGTCACACTTAAGAAAGTTAATTATTGGGCCTTGGCCGGATAGCTCGGTTGGTTAGAGCATTGTCATGAAGCACAGAGGTTGCCGGTTCGATCCCTGGTGAGGGCACTTACAGGAACAGATTGAAGTTCCTGTCTGTCCTTCTCTTTCCTTCTTCTCTCTGAAATCAATAAAATAAATATTTAGAAAAAGAAAGTTAAGCCTGACCTGTGGTGGCGCAGTGGATAAAGCGTCGACCTGGGAACACTGAGGTCGCCAGTTCAAAACCCTGCACTGGTCTGGTCAAGGCACATATGGGAGTTGATGCTTCCAGCTCCTCCCCCCTTTCTCTCTTTCTCTCTTTCTCTCTCTCGCTTTCTCTCTCACTCTGTGTCTCCTCTCTAAAATGAATAAAATAAAAAGAAGTTTAAAAAAAAAAAAAGAAAGTTAATACTGGAAAACAACCAGAACAACGTTCCTGCCTCTAAGTGTTCCCCTAGTGCCCCAAGTCTCACCTGGAGAACCAGAGGCAACACTTGAGATTCTCCATTCCTGGGCCTTCAGCCCTGGGCTCTGCCTGCAGGTTCCCGAGAAATGCTACACACGGTGTAAGGGTCAGAGGGCCTCTGCTGACCACTAGCCTTGTGTCGGCCGGGGGGACCAGAGGCAGTACGCTGGGGCTTCAGTACCTGCCTCTTCCCGAAAAATCTCCCTTTTGCATCTTTATTTGCCTAATTTGTTTTGATTTGTGTCTTAATATCCTCTCTCCTGAAGGATTTCTTCAAATTTTGGAGAGCATTTTATGGGGGATGAGAGAGCACTAGATCTGGGCACTGTGTGGGAGAGAAAAGGTCTCCTGGAAACAATTCCCAGAGACATAGAGTCACAGATCAGATTCCTCTGGACCAGTCCAAGATCCTACTGCTCTCTTGTCTCAGCTGCGTGGACCTCTGTGTTTATGGCCATCATTACTTTTCTATTTAAAAATGGTAGAACGGAAGGGAAATAGAGAAAAAGAAAAGGTTTTCCTAAAATTTTCAGCTCCTCTTGTGTAATCTCCAGATGTATATTGGTTATGAACAAAGAAGCCACATAAAGGCCTCTGTAGAAGTAGTTGTTCTCAGCTTGAAATATTTTTCCATTTGCACTGACTCAACCACCTGCACCAATAAAGCTACCATCCTGGTTACTATTCGTGGATAGATGGTGAATTCACAGAGGGCAAGAATCATGCTTTTCTTTTATTCCTTTTTCCTACTCTTCTCTCTTCTCTTTTCTTACCTGTCTTAAAGCTTGAGGACTTAGTAATTAGAAAGTTTTCAGTGAAGTTTGGATTTGAGCTCTAGTTCCAGTGCTACCTTCTGTGGTTAAACTGTCTTGGGATAATTTACCCTTGGGAGGGAACAGAACACATGACCCTAAAATATGCCACTTTGGCTTGTGGTTGATTTTGAATTTAAGACAATAAAGACCCAGCAGAGAAATTTTAACTCTCCTTGAACTACCTCAAAGTATTTAGATAGGGGGCCTGGCCCAGAAGGAGAACTATTACCAGAAATAACTTTTATTTAGATGACCTGTCTGTTAGGCAGGACAAACATCTATCAAACATTTGCTCTTCTTATCATACTATAAATTACCTTCTTCGCCTTTGAAGCCCAAGGCACTCCCCATTTCTTAGCTCAGGAGAGTTCATAAGCCTCAACTGCCCAGCTTGTCCTTAAGTCCTATATCTATGGTGTCCCTATACATATGTAATTAAATTGTTTTTCTCCTGTTAATCTGGTTTATGTCAATTTAATTATTAGGCTAGCCAAAAGAACCTAGAAGGGTAGATGGTATTTTTTTTCTTCCCTACACCCTAAATAACAGTACCCAGGATAAGTATAATTTTCCTACAGTTCAACACCTTAGGGAGAGTTAATTAGTAGATGAGTTCCTTTTTCTAAATAAGTGCCTCAGGGTTAGTTAATTAATAAACTATTGTTATTGATGAAATTGAAATGAATATTAGGTTATAAGCTGGTTGGAATGGTGGTACAGGACCTACTGCCTTAGCCTGAGGAAATGTGTAGAAGACATGCACTAGCCCAGCAGTGTGTGTCAATGGAGCAGGTTTGCATTCTGGTAGACCTGTAGGCCCCCTCTCCCCAGCAGATGGGGATCAGACACAGGATCCAGCTTTGCAGAGGATCCTTTTGTGAGTTCCCATTGCAGAGGACATGTCATGCAAGGCACTACTGGCTGTTTTTTAGGTCAGAGCTCTTCAGCTTCAGAGAAGTCACACCTGCTTGCTCATAAATGCTTTTGCATTTGGGAGAAGGTAGACTAGGATTTCTTTTACTGAAAAGGACCCCTTGCAAGCAAGGTGCACGGGTTGGAGACATTGCTTCCCCCTTCACATTTAAATAATAGTTCTACAAATCAATTTCTAATATTTTTTAAAGAGCCAGGCTGACTGGATTGCAGCTCTTTAGTTTCACAGTTATCTACATCCTTGTCTGCTTCTCTAGATATCAGAAACTCTCTGAGCGAACCCGGTTCCGGAGTACACCATGAACAGTCAGAATATTAGGGCTGTGTTTCCCAGCCTATGATAACCTTTCAGAACATCCAGTAGAGTCTTTTGAACTCTGTGATGATACTTTCCTTCTAGGAAACAACTGAAAAACAAAAGATTTAGACTTTATTTTGGGGGGAAGCAAACCAGTTTTTACTTTACTGAATTAATTCTGGCAATTTTGTCTTTATAGATATTTATATGGCTTATAATTCCTAATAGTGTTTTGAGGAGAAATTATAAATTATATATATCTCTGAGTTTCCTGGTGTTCTTTTTCATAAGTATTTGTTTACTTTCTTTTGTTTGTATCTTGGAAAAATGCCTTTTGGATTTTTAAGTAGAATGTGACTCTTCATTCATAAAATAAAATCATATTTAAAAGTTAAAAAAACCCACCAAAAGAAACAGAGTGCATTACTATTTCTTCTTTTCAAGGTCACATCTGGATTGGGTGTGTCTTATTTTGCTCAGTCCTTTCCCTCGGCCTACCAGCACTGTCTTCAGACTAAGAGTTAATTTTTTTTTTTTTTTTACAGGGACAGAGAGAGAGTCAGAGAGAGGGATAGATAGGGACAGACAGACAGGAACGGAGAGAGATGAGAAGCATCAATCATTAGTTTTTCATTGCCCTTGTGACACCATAGTTGTTCATTGATTGCTTTCTCACATGTGCCTTGACTGCGGGCCTTCAGCAGACTGAGCCACCCATTGCTGGAGCCAGCGACCTTGGGTCCAAGCTGATGAGGTTTAGCTCAAGCCAGATGGGCCTGCACTTAAGCTGGCCACCTTGGCTTCTTGAACCTGGGTCCTCCACATTCCAGTCCGATGCTCTATCCACTGCACCACCGCCTGGTCAGGCCTAAGGGATAATTTTTATGTGTTCATAGTCACATACAAAATGGTGACATAGTTGTCTGGCGTTTAATGAAACAAAAAGCCCGGTATTTGCAAATCAGATGCAATACATTGCTTTTTGGAAATTAGCTAGACATGAATATATCATAGCCCATGCAGCCGGCGAATGTGTGTTTCATCTGCAAGTTGCCATATTAATCATTTTTCTGTGGAGGCATGCTCTTCAGCTGTCACGTATTCTTTTCCTGCAATTTTGCTGAGCTTTGTAGCAAATATGTAAAAAAGCCTTTGTTCTGAAAAAGCCACTCATTGAGTAGGAGTGTGAATTCAAATGTTAAGGTCACCATGACATCCCATAGTTATTCAGCTCAGTAAGATCCATGTGACATCACACTTTTGTTAACTATCTTGGGAAAAGGGAGAGAGAAAGGCCAACACTTGCTGACTCTAACTGCTGAATGAACCTTTGTTTCCTTTGTCTACATTTTTTTTTCTCTCTCTTTCTCTCTCCTTCCTCCCCACTTTCAACCAAGGCAAAGGAGCATTTATTTCCCAGCATATTAAATTTATGTTATATAAAAATGGAACTGATTAATCCATCTCTGAAGTATAAATTACTGACCGTTTCACCACAAAGTGGCCTCTTTTATAGAAATTTTCCTCTATTTTAATGTGCTTTTTCTGGAACATTATTGAGACAGCTGTTAACTTTATTCTTAAAGATGAATCTTGTGGATTTCTTGTATTTTTTTGTTGTGAAAAAATGCATAACATAGAATTTATTATCTTAACCATTTCTAAGTATACAGCTCAGTAGTGTTAACTGTATTCCCACAGTTCTGCAATCAATCCCCAGAACTTTTTCATCTTGTAAAAGTGAAACAATGCCCATTAACTCTTCCTGTTCCTCTCCCCCAGCTCCTGATAATCACCATTCTATCTGTGTGAATTTGACTGCTCTCGATACCTTATTTCAATGGAATCATACAGTATTTGCCTTTTGTGACTGGTTTATTTCACTTAGCACAATGTTCTAAAGGTTCATCCATGCTGTAACATGTGTCAGAATTTCCTTCCTTTTAAAGTTTGAATAATATTCCATGTGTGCATGTGTGTAACTGCATGTGTCTATCTCATATTTTACTTATCTATTCATCTGTCAGTGGACACTTGGTTTGCTTTCATCTCTTAGCTATTATGACTACTGATGCTATGAACACAGATGTATAAATACCTCTTTGAAATCCTGCTCTCAATATTTTTGGATATATACCCAGAAATGGAATTGCTGGATTATATAGTAATTCTATTTTTAACTTCTGAGGAAATGATGTACTATCTTTTCTTTCTTTTTTTATTAATTGACTTTAGAGAGAAAGAGAGAGGGAAGCACTTATCTGTTCTTCTACTTAGGGGAACAATATTCTGCATTTATAGATTGCTTCCTGTATGTGCCCTGACAGGGGATTGAACCCACAACCTTGGTGTTTTTGGGATGACACTAATTGACATACCATTTTCTGTAGCAGCTGTACGTTCCCGCCAACAGTTCATAAGGGTTCTAATTTCTGCAAGCCTTGGCAACACTGGTCATTTTTCTGTTTTATTTATTTATTTATTTATATTTTAAAGTAGTAGCCATCCCAATGGGTATGAGGTGATACTGGATTGTGGTGGTTTTTTTTGTATTTTCCTTATGATTAGTGATGTTAAGCATTTCTCCGGGTTTCTTGACCATTTGTATATCATCTTTGCAGAAATGTCTATTTAAGTCCTTTGCCCCTTTTTTTAGTCAGGATTTTTATTGTTGTTATTGAATTGTAGGAGCTCTTTAAATGTTCTGGATATTAAGCCCTTATCAGATATATGACTTCAAAATATTTTCATTTATTTTAAAGGTTGCCTTTTCACTCTGTTGATTTTATCCTTTGATAAACAGAAGTTTTAAAGTTTGATACTGTGCAGTTTATTTGTTTTGTTGCCTGTGATTTTGGTGTCCTTATGTAGGACATCCTTGACAAATCCAGTGTCCTGAATCTTTTTTTCCTATACTTTCTTCTAAGAGTTCTAAAGTTTTAGGTTGAGGTCTTTGATGTACTTTGCATTGATTTTTGTATGTGGTGTGATGTAAAGGTGAATCTTCATTCTTTTGTATACGGCTATTCAGTTTTCTTAACACCAGTTTTTAAAGACTGTTCTTTGATTTGGGCACCTGTATTAGTCTGCTTATGCTGCAGTAATAAAAATACCATGGAATGAGTAGCTTAAATAACAGATATTTATTTTCTCAAGGTTCTAGAGGTTGGAAATCTTGAGTTTTCCATTCTGTTTCTTTGGTCAGTATGTCTTGTATCTTGCATTTCTGTTTTCTATCATAAATATAAGTTTTAGTACCTCATCTTTATATCTGAGAAAAGATTGAAAGTTTGCTTGGGAATTTTGCATTATCAGGTAAATAGATATTCTAAAAATTTTTAGTCCTGGATAAATTTCAAAGTGGGTATTCTTAGCAACATTGCAATATATTTTTCAGACTTCTTAGAATGCCTATTGCTAGACAAGAAGTCCTGCTTGGCTATATCAAAATACAGTTATAAGTTTATTTATTCAAACTTTGTATGACTGTGTTCAAGGAAGCACAGTTTTAAGAATTTCTTTAGAGAGTACTTTTAATTCTTTTATTTAAATTTTAGTTTGCCTAAAACTTTAATCATTGTTTCCTCGAACTATGTAGAACAGAAATGTATGTACTCGAAATATATACAAGCCAAGTCACCCAGTAGCTGGGTATGAAATGACATTAGACCCTCTTTCTTCTAGCCCATGAATCTGATACTGCATAAGCATCAAACTATCAAAATAGAAAATGTGGAACAAATGTGGGAGTGAAGGAGAGAGGACAAAAGAGAGTGCTCTGAAAGAAATTTTCAATTCTTACTAAGAAATAAGGTTTTAATTTATAGAGTACATATTCACATTTTCTTAGAAATTTCTTATAAAGAGAAAAATCTTTCCATGTCTGTCATAAACTAGTATTAATAAACTAGAAAGAATATAGTATTGAATGGAACTAGTAAAAACAAGTGATCTTAAGAAATGTTACCTTATAATTGTAACTCTATTTAAAATTATTATATGTATATACAACTAAGCCTATGTACTAAAGCAGACCCTGATCATAACATTGATTTTTCAAACCCCTCTGTCCTTATTAAAGTTCTCTCATGAGAAATTTGACACTCAGATTAGCATTGTCAGATGAGCATGGGGAAACAGCAGAGGCATGGGCGAGTTGAAAGCAACAGTGTTCAGTTCTTGCCCTGCCATTTGCAAGCTGTGTTGCCTTTGGCTAGTTACCTAGCTTCTCCAAGCCTTCTCTTTCTTAATGGCTTATAGTCTTGTAACAAAGAGATTATTTTCTTAAATCATTTACCAAATGATAAGAATAAAAAATGAATAGCTATTATGGCTGCTGCAAAAATAAAAAACTCTATATTTATGCTAAATGTACAGATATGTCACTGGGCAGGGACAGTGGCTAACCTTGTATCTGTAAAGTTTGTACAATTATTCAGGTCCTTTAAATATACATTTTATTGGTATTCAAACTAGTAGTAAGTTTGGCATCTTTAAAAGTTGCTTTGATAATGTCAAGGCAAATGCAATTTGCCTAAGATTGCACTGTCTTGGCTAGGTGTCTCTCCCTAAATATGAAGTGTAGTACAGTTATGTGAGACACAACAACATTTTGGTCAGTGACGCACCACATATATATAAGGGTGGTCCCATAAGATTATAATGGTGCTGGGAAATTCCTGTTGCTGAGTGATGTCACAGCTGTCATAATGTCATAGCACAATGCATTATTCATGTGCTTGTGGTGATGCTGATGCAAACATGGCATAAACGACCTACTGTGCTGCTAGTTGTGTAAAAATATCACAATACAGTTTGTATAGTGTGTAGTATTGGATAGTGATAATAAATGACTCTTAGTGGTTTATGTATTTACTTTACTTTTAATCATCATGTTATAGTCTTCCTACTTAGAAAATAAAACGTTTACTGTAAAACAGTATGCAGTACTGCGTGGGCAGCGACTTTGTTGGTTGTCTCATTTTCTCCTGGGCTCACTTTAATTTCACACTACTTTGTCTAAAATCACTCTGCCTTAGCTGCCGAGTCAAAATCCCAACTCAGATGTCTGACCATACAGTCATAAATCATAATCATCAAACTATTCTGTCTTTATTTTCTTTTGTCTAGAGGAAAAGAACCATCTCTTACTTTGTTTTTCGATGTGTAGAGCCTGACATAGAGCTTGAACAAAATTGAAGTTGATGAGAATAACCTATTCTGTTCTGCTTACTTTAATGCAGCACTTGAATTTTTTAATATTTATTATTACTTAGAACTAAGGGGGAAGTAAAAGATCTGAAAGGAAATCAACCTAGTCACTTTCTTCTGATAAAAGCAATAGGGTTTGGCATTGACCAGTTTATTTTATATTTTAGTAATATTTACAAAAAGATCAAACTAATGTATGGTAGGATATGACAGAATGATTGTCCTTGAGCTATTTGGTTAGATATCTTCTCTCTTAGGTTTCTATATTTTATGTCAATAAAAGTCAATAACTTTTTTTAGCTTAATCAGTAGAGGTTTTATGAAAATTGCTGAATAAAATAGTAGAAAAGCAATCATAAAATTAATTTAATTTAACTGGAGAAACATGTAATGGGAGAAAAATTCAAATAACATAAAATGAATTCTACTAGATCACTGATTGACACATTTAAACCCAGTTCAGTTACACAGCATATCTTTAAAAGTTTTTTTTTTTAGGATGCTTCTCATCTCTCCATTCCCCTCCCCCTTCCTGTGTCTCTCTCTCTCTAAAAAAAAGTATCTTTTTAAACCATTATGTCATATTTTCAAGTCTATTATCATAAACAACAGCAACAAGCATTCGTGAAATTCCAGGCTGATGAAGAGAGGTATAATTATAGAAGAAAATATTTCAGTTATCTGAAGTTGCTTTACTGGTAAAGTCCGTCCACTCTTTAGAACCTGTCTGAAAACCATGAAGTTTGCAAAATATAGGTCTTATACTTGAAAAAGAGAATTCATGGAGTCTATGTTTTAAGCTTCCAGTGCTCACAGAGCCTATGTACACTCGTCCTCGGCCGAGGAATATTTCTTTTTAACACATCCAACAGAATTGTTTATTTGCTTATTCTAACTCACTACTTGCTAGAAGCAGCAAATTAAAAAGGAAGTCTTATGGTATTACTAAATGCAAATACATTGTTAGCAACAAATAGGACTTCATCATGGGAAAAGATTTTTTTTTAAAAGTAAATTTGAAAACATCGTTTAATGTTAAGATAGCAGGGAAGTAGCAGTGTAGAGAGTGGTTTCTGGAGACAAACAGTCCTGCGCAAAAAATATCCATCTACCAACTGTTGATTAGCTCTGTAACTCTAGGCAAACTATTTAAAATCTCATGTGTAAGATGAAGATAATACGAGCTATTATGTGGAGTGATTGTAGGGACTAAATGAACTAACTTTTCAAAATAGCTGGTCAAATTTGTTTCATTCTCAGGCCTAAAAGCACATCTCTGTGTACATTTCAAGAGCTTTCACAACTCAGTGGCTCCTAAAGTAGTTCATGTTCGTAATGATGACTGATACTGGATTGTGATAAAGATATTAAAGCTACAGCCAATATTTACTACTTAAGAATTTATGCCAATATGTAATTCATGTTAGAAAAACACATCAGAGTGATGGTTGATTAAGTCATCCCTGGAATGGGTTACTTGGTCCATTTTTCTCTTTGACTCTTAACACCATCCTCTGGGGACTTGTGCTCCCCACTGACTGGGACCCAGATGACAAGGCAGCCCACTTCTCAAATGTTGCCAAGCCACCAACACTAGGGAAACACTAGCTTTGACAAGTCTTACACCGGCAATTAGAAACTTAGCCCGGAAGTGACACCTTGTCTCCACTCACAAATGCATTATTGTCATATGGCCGCAGCAAGCCACAAGGGGGTAGGATGTGCAGTCTTGCCTTCTTACCAGAAGGTGGAGGACTGAAAATATTTGGGCACCAGCAGTATGACTGAACTGAAAAGAGATTGATGTGTAAACCAAATTGCCAATATATTTATTGATAAGGAGAAAATTTAGGGTGGAACAGATTGGATACTAACATTCATCTATGAAAAAAATCAGTCTTCTTTAGAAAAATATCTATTCAGATCCTTTGACCATTTTAAAAATTGTGTTATTTGTTTTCTTGCTATTGAGTTGTATGAGTTAATTTTATATTTTGGATATTAAACCCTTACCAGATATGTGGTTTGCAAATATTTTCTCCCATTTTGTAGGTTGCCTTTTCATTTCATTGATGGCTTCCTTTGCTATGCAGAAGATTTTTTGTTTGAAGTACTCCCACTTATTTATTTTAGCTTTTGTTGCCTTTGTTTTGGGTGTCAAATCCAAAACAATATTATTGCTAAGACCAATGTCAAAGGGTGTAAGCCCTCCTGCTTTTGTATTTTGATAGTTGGTTGTTTTGATATGTTTTGACCAAGGTGTATTTTACTTAAAAGTTGGTTCCTGCATATATCTGATCTTATTATTCATGGTTGGCTTAACTAGTCTTATTTTAGGCTTGGGAGGTTTCTCTATTTAAGAGAAATGGAAATATTAAATAGATTTTAAAAAATCTGCTTACTGTGTTACGGATACTGAAAACATTTAGTTGAAGAGGATTCTTTGGTCTAATCTGGGATCTGTGGGCATATATTAGTGAGATGGATTAGTATGAGGCCATGAATTCAAAGGGGTGATGACCATACACATAGCCTCATACTCTCCCATGCCAAGGTGAATGCATGAATGAGGACAGATGAGCAGTATGCCCGTATCATGTATCCAGATGATGATGGTATTGTTAGTCAGCAGAGTCGTCAGTTCAGGAAGAGAGAGGTAGTATAATTTTAGAGCAGAAAGTGCCAGAATCATAAACATTTTTATATTTATTACTATGATTAATAAAGGACAAAAGATATACTGGCTAAATACATTTTATTTTGAAAAGCAAATCTTTTTTAACTTACCACATTTAATGCTGTGCTTATTGAAGAAATTAGAAAGAATGCTTCTTCTTTTATAACGACAGAGACAAAATCAGATCCAGAAAGGAACTCAGTACTCACAAGATCAGGACTAGTTGATATGTTTCCAAAAATTCTCAGCACTAGTGTGCAAAAAAAGAGTTTTAACATTTCATTGAGCAAAAATATACAAACTGCTCTCTTGGGAGCTGATTGTCCTTGACTAGGGAGAAATTTAAGGGCAGAATGATCTGTACTCTTCTTTCCTGCTGACACAAGGTCTTGAAGTATGGGATGTGACAGAATATGGCCAGTAGGAGTGCCTTTCTTGAGGCCCACCCGCTGAAGCACCTGGTTTAGGGCAAGCTCCTACCCTTGTGTTGGACATGCTGGGGGTAGCTGGTCAGCATATTTGACTCTTTCTAGTAAAATTGTGACAATGGGGGTTATAAGGAAAGTTATTGTGTGATGAAAACTAAAGCAGTGTCAGTATTAGTTGTTTTTTTAAAGATTTCATTTATTCATTTTAGAGAGGCAGGGGAGAGAAAGAGAGAGAGAGAGAGAGAGAAGGGGGGAGGAGCAGGAAGCATCAACTCCCATATGTGCCTTGACCAGAGAAGCCCAGGGCCCTGAACTGGCAACTCCAGTGTTCCAAGTCGATGCTTTATCCACTGTGCCAACACAGGTCAGGCAATACTAGTTTTTATGTTTCTAAAGACATTTGTAAAGCCAGTAGCCAGGGCTAACATCACAGCTGCCTGGCCAGTGCAGGTCCGCATTAGATTCGAACAGACGGTAATGAAACAACAGAGCCAAAAACTGGTGAGCCATCAGCTTTAATTCTAGCTTGCACCTGGTGGGCAAGCAAAAACGCACACTGGTCTCCAAAACCCACTCACTCAGTGCTCACAAAGCTACCGACTTATTCGAGTTTCCTAGAATCAAAGGTTTCTAGCTCACCAGACTTATTCACTTCTGTTCCCTGTCTTCTCCTGCACAAACTCTGCACAAACTGGGTTCTTCCTCAGCACTCCGCCATCTTGGCTGCTTCTCCTGGCCTCCATGTGGCCTTAATCTGCTCTCCTCTCTAATACTAACCTCAGGAACCAAGAGAGGAAGCTCCCGGCCTGCCCCACTTTATAGCATAGATTCAAAACCTTTAATCCAATCTACAAACAAGGAAGTCTCTGATACAAAGTCACTTATCTGAGGCATAATGGGAGGATTCCTCATAAGAGTGCACCATCCTCCATCATCCAACCAGTCAAGGGTGTGGGGAAAAGCTTACTCTTAAAACTTGCACGTGGGCAGCGCCATCTTTAACAAAGTGAGCATAATATATTTTATCTGCCCAACAACATTCTAAATATCAATATATAAGAAGAAAACTTCAGTATATTTATTGTTGATTGAAAATATATATACTGCTCCTTCAGGAATTTGATGGTCCTTGACGACAGAAATTTTCTGGGGAAGAATTGTTTATTTTTACTCTAGGAGTTTTTTGTTTCCAGCAGTTCTAGAGACAACTTAAATGTGAGGCTGAGTAGATACTGGGATCAATTAATCATTGGCTGATATTTCCACCTTTAGCCATTCAGGTTCATTAGTAACCCTGCCGTGTCCTAGGTAGTGAGTGTGAACAGCAGCCTCTTGGCTTTCCCTACGGTTGCTTATTCATATGGTTTTATAACAAATCATGTTTCTAGTACGCAGTTCACCTGTGAACTGTCCTTCTGATGAGGCTGCCTGAACAGAAGAAGCCTAAAATATTAAACCAAATGACAAAAGCCTCAGGGAGTGTTATCTCTCCAGCTCTCTTTGTTCCTAGTGCCTGAGTCCAGTGTGGCCTTAGGTCTGGAATTATCCTAGGAATGTAGTGTCATTAATCCTATTCTAAAGCTGGCACCTCCCAAATCTATCTTGGGAAGAGTCATCAACCAACATTTATGTAACACATACTTTGTGCCAAGCCCTGCCTAGGAATGTGGTGTAGACATTTTTAAAAAGAAAAGAGGATATATCGGATATATAGGTTTGTTGAGGGGGAAGGGAAGACATATAGGGAAGCAATTTAATTTAAAAATTGTAATAAAACAATTTATTTAGCTAGGTTCAGAATTCTGGAGGAACCCAGAGTTAATGGGACGTTGGGCAAGTTTGCACTGGAGAGGCGATGAAGATGAGCAGGTATTTACCAACCGGAAAAGGCGAGAGGCGAAGGATAACAAAGAGCTCAGAGCACTCAGTGAGGAGAAAGCCAGGGACAGGTCGGTGCACATTGCAAGCACGACCTGTGGGTTGAGGGAAGATAGTAACGAGGAACAGGGGTACGAAAGGGAGATTCAGATCATGTCATAAAGGCTCTGAAGTCCACAGTGTCGACTGTCAGTGACAGTGGAGCTACTACAGATCGGAAGCAGAAAAATGAACAGACCCCTTATTCAGAAACAACCCTCAGAGTTCCATGGAGAGTAGACTGGAGATGGGGGCAGCCCGAGCAAGGAAGATGGGGTAGAGATTCATTGCAGTGTTTCTGTGGGCATTGGTGGAAACTTGGTAATTGGCTACTTAGAATACTGAATGGCCAGGACCAGCTGACTAAGAAGATACAGTCTATGTTCATTCCGTGATTGTTCATAGAGCTTTATTGTGTGCTAGACACGGTTGTATCTATGGGGGTACTGAAGTAAAAGGACAAAGTCCCCACTCTCATGACATTACATTCTAGTGAGAGACAGAGATCCATCGCTAATGTACATCATCACATCACATCACGAGGTGTCAAGTACGCTATGGAAAAAAGTCAAGCGCTCAGCAGGAGCGCTGCTACACAACTTCTGAGCTGGCTGTGTAAGGAAGCCCGTCCAGCAGATGGGAGGATAAGAGGGTGGAAAGCAGGTTGCCTGGTATAATGCAGGGCACTCACTGCAATTTCAATATCAGAAAACAAAGATGAAGTATACAGTTATGTTCCGTTTAAAGGAAAAAAATGTTGGTTCTCTATCTGAAATTCAAATTTCACCGGGCATTGTGTGTTCTTATTTGTGAAAGCTGGTGACCCTAGTGTGGAACCAGTTCCTGTACAGGACGAGGAAGGCTCTTCTGTCCTGAAAGATTATCTCCGAGTCCAGGGCCTTGTTCCTGCTAAGGGGTTTTCTCTCCCTCCACACATGGTCAGTGTGTTGCAAAACTCACAGAGCAGCATGGTGCAGACATCTTTGCCTGGCTCTTCGTTCCTGTACATATTTGGTCTCATACAGTCATTTCTACTGAGAGGGGAACGGCAGCTAAAGGGTAAAGTGTCATTTCCATCAGGGGCACTTTCTACTGTAAATAAGTACCATCAAAATAATTGATATGAATTAATTTTGAAGTGCAGAACTTTAGAATTTCTTTGAGTTCTTATTGGAGGTGGTCTTAGAGGTAAAAGTTGTTCACTTTCAGCATTTTGTGTATAACTGCAGTACCCTCTCCAGCATGTCCGTGTAAGCCTGGGGTTCAGGTTCCAGAATCCTGGAGAATTTTTAGGGGAAAGCAGTTACTCTAAATTATTCAAGGCTCTTTATTCCCATGACCTGAGAGGAGAAACAAGTCATGTAACTCAAAATAAACACACTTCTGTGCCTTCCCTTTGTTAGTGTTCCTCCTGCTAAGTGTTCTCACATGTCATTCTTGGAGAAGTTGTAGGAGGTGCTTAGATTATGTCCAGCTTTTAGATGAAGCAATTGGAAGATGGTAAATGGCAAAGCTTTGGTTCAAATTAAGGCTGTTTTGAACATAAGTAAGGTGACAATGGTCCTCCTTTAGGGAGGACAGCCCTTCTTTTGTGAGTTCTGTCCCCCCGCGAAAAGTGTCCTCCTACATGTCCTCCTTTTTGATATTGGAAGACTAATCTGTAAATGTCCATATTACATCAATGCAGAATCGATCCATTGCATGTGATGTGATGTATTTGTATCTAAATAAGTACTTTTTTTACAATTATTATTAAAAATTAATAAGCATAATTATAATATAAAATATAAATGTTTTTATTATGCATTTATCATAGAGTATTATTGCAATGAATAAAATGTTTCTTTTATTTATGATATTGTTTTCTTCAATTTATTTCTGTCCTCCTTTTCATTATAAAGAAGTTGGTTATAAGGCCAGTGATCTTTTAGTTACACCATGGAGGCAACCCACTTCCACAGCACCCTCTTGGGAAGTCCCAGTAGCTTCCTGAAGCTGGTTCGGGTATGGGCCTAATGCTTGGTTATTGGGCAGTAAATGCCATGTGGTTAAATGACTTTTGATTGCAAAGTTTTGAAGAAAAGAAGAAATAATGCCACATTACTTCAGAGTCAGAGATATGAAAGTGATTCAGAATCATATGCTGTTGGGAAAACAAATTTGGTTGCAAACTTTTTTTTAAGAAGTTGATGTGCTGTCTATCTGAGTAAAGTCACACTAGAAGGGTAAACTTGACACAACCATTGAGATCCATTTCCTTGGCTATTAGGCTGTTAAAGGGGAAGTGAAGTAAAATTGTAGTGTAAAGGAACTTCGTCTTTGATGTCCTTTCAATGACCCTTTAAGGCAGCTTCTGTCTTCTTCCTTAGCCCTGAAGAGGCTGGCTAGCAGGTTAGAGAGAATAGGAAAGATGGCTCTACTGTTGTGTAGCTTATTAGTGCTCAAAATGCAACCCCTTCTCAGGATATGAAGACTTTAATAGGCGTTATATGAAAAAAGAATAAAGAGTTAAATTTTTAAATGGTGGCATTCTAGTAGGTCAGTGAGGAGGGGGCATGATTTTGGCTGTGAAATCACTGCACCCATGCCTCCTGGGCAGTGCCTGGTCAGAGTGACTGAATTAGAATTAGATATATTAAGTGTTGGTTAGTATTCAGTTGCTAAGTCAAAGGCAGGACCCCTAACTTAAAAGTGTGAAAATGTGGTAAGAATCAACAGCAAAATTTAAGATATGAGCTTTAATGCTATAAAGAGTTGATAAATATTAGGATCAACATTTGGTCTGTGGAAAAGAAAAGCAAGACAGAATTTCATATATAAAGTAGGAATTTGGCCTGACCAGGCAGTGGCGCAGTGGATAGAGCGTCGGACTGGGATGTGGAAGACCCGGGTTCGAAACCCTGAGCTCGCCAGCTTGAGTGCGGGCCCATCTGGCTTGAGCAAAAGCTCCACAGCTTGGACCCAAGGTCACTGGCTCCAGCAAGAGGTGGCTCGATCTGCTGAAGGCCCGCGGTCAAGGCACATGTGAGAAAGCAATCAATGAACAACTAAGGTGTTGCAACGGCAACAAAAAACTAATGATTCATGCTTCTCATCTCTCTCCGTTCCCATCATCTGTCTCTATCTATCCCTCTCTCTGACTCTCTCTCTGTCCCTGTATAAAAAAAGAAAGATTAAAAAAAAAGTAGGAATTTGGGGATTTGACTTGATATCTTTTATCTTTATGAAATAAGCAATGGACAAAAGACAAAAATGAATAAGATTTGCTGTAGGAGTAATTAATAGGGTATTTTATTGCTAAATTTTTGATAGAAAATTATCTGGAGATATTGAAATTTGCTACTATACACTTATCATTTAAACTAGGAGGTGTGTGATATAGTAGAAACAGCCTACTGTTGGAGTCAGACAAACCTGGCTTTTGTTCTGACCTTACATCAATTACTTAATCTCTGAATCTCATCTTTCTCTTTAGTAAGATGAGAATAATACACAACTGAGTAATGCAAATAATAGTCTAAGAACTAAATGAAATGCTATTTACAAAATACCTAGTAAATGTATATCTTGAGCTTCAATGATATTCTTACACTTCTTTTTTCCTTTTTTAAATAAATAATTTATAAATAATTCTGCCTAAATATAATAAACTGATTAGTTATATAGTTCCTACATCAAAGCTATGCCTTCTAACAATGAAATAACATTAAAAAGAATTGGAAATTAAGAACACTGTACACATAGAGTTAAAAAGAAAACAGAATTCTGCTTCTGGCTGCAGAAGAGTTTCTACCTTAATTTGTTCACATTGAGTAAGGAAATAGGTATATCGGTAGGCATGTTTCTCTTAAGTAGTTGGGAGGAATGAATTCCAGGGAGCTTATGTCAATAACCAATAGATATTTTATATTCCCATACATGATCTCCCTACATAAAGTTTAATTTCCCAAGGTCAGAAAATATCTATAAAACATGATATATATTTTAATATGTTTTATGTTATATACTATATAGTTATATACACTACTATATATAACAGTACATATACCTATATGTCTATACAGTTAGCTGATACATAAAGCCAGTAAACCTCACTAAGTATGCTCTTATTGGCAAAAGAGATTCATGAAGCATTAATAGCAATAATGATAACCTATTTCCTGAATGAAGGAAACCCTTTAGGAATTTTAAACTTTGCCAAAGTTCTGACAATTACAATTCTGCAAATGCAAATAATCAGAGTAGGACAAAGGGAAGGAGTTGCATTTGATGTACATGATTGATAGTACATGGAAAATTATTACAATTAGTGAAATATGTACCAAGATATTAGGAACCACTAGACTGGAACTATCTTCATAGTTTCTGGCTTTTAAATATCTTCTGTTTCAATGAAGGGATAGAGACAATCAGGCTCACCCTTAACCTTTGCGGGTTCCACAACAAGAATGCAATTTGAATCCATGCACTGGTAGATACCTTGTGACCATAAGGCAGTAAGCATTAGAAAATGGCCAAGAAAACAGCATAAATGTTGGCCCTGATGTAGTCTAGCCACTAGACCAATGCCAGTAGCCACTGCACATGCCTAACCTTGGGAAGAGATGAGGAGGACTGGTTTTCATCTTTTCATCATTACGCTTGGGAGCATGTAGGAGCCTGGCAATGTCCAGAACATCCAGTATGGGGCTACAGTCTTCCTTTCCTGAGAGTACTAGCATAGAGAGTAAACTTGTCAGCAGGATAATATACAGGCTGCTTAACTTTGGGGGTGCCAGTCATCATCACATCACAGGAGCTGTCTGGGCACTGAGCTGCCTTGAGGTTGATGAGATTGAGGAAGCCATCTCCTGGAGAAAGCCATGAGTCCTCTGGGGGGCCAAGCTGGGGTGCAGCCCCTCCTGCTGAGAGATAGGGGAGCCCAGGCTCAAATACGGTATGTCTACAAAGAGCTTCCAGTCACTTTTGAGCTATCCTGATCATGTACTTTGAGATTTTCAGTTTCTCACACCTGAATGAAATCTAACTGATTTATAGGCATTCAATAGTTATTCATTAAATGGTTGAATAAGAAGATACTATTATGACATAATATACAGTCATTAATAATGGTGAATCAGAGCTATAAGATGAGGTGTTTATTATGATTTTTTTATGTTTGTGTGTTTATATATGTGTGTGTATAGTTAATACATGTCTAGAATATGTACTTATTATGTACATATGTCTTTACCCGTTTTCACCCAGTACAGTACTTTACTGCTAGCAAACATTTGATTGAATACTCAGGTACTAATTCAGAGTCTTAATCTTAAGCAGAATAGGTTTGGGTCCTCTTATCAACCACTGGGTTCACTGCAGATTTTAACTTTCCAGACTGTAGAAAACACCTTTCTTTTTAAGACCCCAAATCTTTATTCCAAGGCCTCTTTGCAATATCTTGCTAGAAACTCTTATCTTATTTTTTATTTTCTTTACCAGTGTTTGTTAAGAACATAAGGAAGTACTTACGAGTTTTCCAAATGCAGAGATTTCTGCTTGCCGGTGCCATTTCTGACAATGAGTGGCTCCGGGTCCTTTTGCTCTCTGTGTCCAGTTGCCTCCTAGCAGTCCCTCCATGATCTGCAACTCCCCATTCTCAGATCTCAGTTCTCAGTGCCAAGCTGACGTTGAATCGTGGTTTCATCATAGCTTTCATTACGGCTTTAAGGGCATCCCAGGAAGTACAGTACAAACAAGAATTTAACACTGCCCTAGCAGTCACTGGTCTAGGTCAGACTCTTCAGAGAGTGCCCCCTACTGGCTGTACTTCTCCTGAGGCCCTACAGGTTGCCAGGGGGACACCTCTCTTCCCTAAACGGGGGATTCCTTTTTAGATTTCCTCTTCCTTCCTCTCTAGGCCACATCAGAGTGCTATAGTTTTTGCCTTTAGTCTAATCTGAAGGAAGTAAAGACCAGCACAAATAAACTAGAGCAACAACCCCATAATTGTCCTCAGGCCATTAGACCTCAAATGAGGCTTTTGGATGGATTAAGGATTTAGTTAGAAACATCTGCACTGAGATACTTCATTGCTATGGAGTTTTGTCTATGATTCCTTCTCCTTTGTTTGTTGAATGAAAAATTTATTGAGTGTATTTTATGTGCCACTCTACCAAATATTTGGGATAGAGTGGTCAATAACAGACCTATTCCCTGTATTCGCAGAACTTAGATTTTCACAGTTAAAGGCTCAACACAGGAATTCTTTCTAGACAAGTAAGAGAGTCAGCCCAAGAGCCAGGACCACTTTCTACTCAAAAATGCAGAAACTACTGACCATCTTCTTAATAGCAATTTCCTAGCTCCCTGCTCAGGTCCAGACACCCATCTCTAGGGACAGAAAATGATTCCTTATTATATTTGTAATGAAGAATGCTCGTGGGGTCAATCTCTGAATTATGTCAGTAATAAGTAATTTTTAGTCTAAGTGAAGTATTTTTCCAGTCCAAGGTTCAAGGACAGAATACATCAGAACAGCATGGGAGCCTACACACACATGACAATACCACACGCACGAACTGCCCCCACGCCCCACATGACAGAGCCGTACTGCTGAAGTTTCAAAATGGACTATTAGGCCTGGGGGTGGGGTAGAGGCACGGAATCTGTTATATTCAAAAAGTGACTGGAAATCATAATTATCTACTAGATTTGGAAATCAATCTAACAGAAAGCTTATTTGATAGAAAATTTGGAAAACTTGATTAGAAGGATGGTGACCGTGTTCTCTGTGGTAATCTGTTAGGGCCCGGTGAACTAATGCCCCCTTGAGATCCTGTATCTCTATAATTGTATGCTGCCTCCACCCCCTACCCTGAACCATAATTCAGATATAATTACACTTGCCTTCCCAGCTGTGGAGCCTTGCTTGTCTTCCCCAGACCATATGCACGTGGTAAGTGTCCTTCTTTCATTGAGGGCCCCGGAAAACCTTACATATAATACAGCATGGGAATTTCAGAAGTTGTGATTTTTATGTAAATTGCGTATTCATCTATTTGCTAAAATGAAGCTGTTACAGAGCTCTCCTTCAAGTCTCCAGTTGGTATTTCTTCCCCATCTTTGGGAAAAACCAACTCTGGACACAAGAAAAGTTTCTACCCCTGATACTTTCTCTTTGCCAAGCAAATTCCAGGTCCTGGGAATTTGTCTGGATTCTAACAAGGCTTCCTCTGCCCAGGCTCTAGTCCCAAAAGAGGGAGAGAGGGGTTGATTCTCCAAGAGCCTAAAAAGCAAGCACCCATTGCCAAAATTGGAGCCTTATTTTTTAGCCTTGGAGACAACATATTAAGAAAGTGTGGTCCTGTTGTATACAAGTCTTGGATCAAATTCTTGGCCTAAGAATAACCCAGGCATGACTGCGTCGTGGAGCATCTGATTCTTTTCTGGGCCTGGCTTATTTCAAGAGTCACCTCATTAGCTGTGCTGTCTTAGCGATCCTGATGATGGCACCAGCTGTAGTGAAATTATTTTTTATGTTTCTAGTTAAAAATGTTTTAATTAAATTGTATTTCAACATACAGAATATAATATAACAGATGGTTATTTTTCCATCACCCAGATCTTACAGTTCTTTCAGTTTATCCCCTTTTTCTTATGAAAAACCACACATTCAGCTAAGGATCTCTCCATTCCCAGCATTTCCACTTCCTAGATCCCAGCAAGAGCCACTGTCCCAGTTCATTGTTTTCACCGTGTATGTGATGTGTTCATAAGCAATAACTAAATTTGTTTTGTCTTAAAGATTACATAAATAATAGTATATAAGGTGAAGTTTAACTAAATCTCCATGAATTTTGATTAATATATTTTTAAAACATAATGTTTAATTTAAAAAAATCTCTATTAAAAGTAGCAAAGTGGTCTTGATAGAGTAGTGTACATCCGGTTTAATAGGAACAGACTATTAAGGATGTCCACCTTTTTATTTTATATTTTATTCCTTTTTTTTTAGAGAGAGAGGAGACAGAGAGAGAAGGGGGGAGCAGGAAACATCAACTCCCATATGTCCCTTGACCAGGCAAGCCCAGGGTTTTGAACTGGCAACCTTAGTGTTCCAGGTCAATGCTTTACTCTCTGCGCCACCACAGGTCAGGCGGATGGCCACTTTCTAAAATAAATGAATCACACACAAGATTATATTTGTTTATTAAAAAAACAGCTGAATGAGAGGGGAAAAAAATTTGTCCTCAAAAGCCAGTAAAGAAATGCACTTTGCCTTGTTGTCAAAGAACGAATGACATATTTTAGACTTGATGACAGCTGTGAACAGTTGGGAAAATGCTTCATCAAAAGTGCCTCATAAGTTAGCAAGTATGGGTTTGAGTTTGGGAAACCGAAGATGCATATTCGGAAAAACCCATCACGAAGCAATTACAGTTGTCTTGTGATTTTACTAGATTGCAAAACATGAAGCAGAATAGATTCACACATAAAGTCTTCACTTTGCACTGGGAAAATTTTTATTACTGTTAAAACATATGAGCATTCTGGTAATCTAAAATAGAGATAAAATAATGCTACGATAATTTGGAAATATATAAAGAATCAGAAACACTTGACCAATGATTTGACTTTATTGTTTCCTTGCCATTTTTTCCTCATTTTAAAATCTGTGTGTATTTTCATACTAAATGTAGAAGATATAGAAAATTATGAAGAGCAAATAAATTGCTCATAATTCTTTCATTCTGAAATTCCCACCATTAATATTTTTTCAATTGACATATTATGAATGTTCATGTATATAATTATTATTCTGCAATTTCATTTCACTGTGTAGTTATAAATTGTAAAATATCTTATTATCAATAATTCAAGCAACACACACGTGCATACATTAAAAAGTTTGTTTTTGACTACTACTATGCAAATTTCACTCCTCTGTTTCAAACACTCTTTTGTATTCTTACAGATATAATCTACGCAAACACTTTAAACAGTGGTTTTAAAATCCTATTATAGCCTGACCAGGTGGTGGAGCAGTGGATAGAGCATTGGACTGGGATGCAGAAGACCCAGGTTCGAGACCCTGAGCTCACCAGCTTGAGCGTGGGCCCATCTGGCTTGAGCAAAAGCTCGCCAGCTTGGACCCCAGGTCACTGGCTCCAGCAAGGGGTTGCTTGGTCTGCTGAAGGCCTGCAGTCAAGGCACATGTGAAAAAGCAATCAATGAATAACTATGGTGTCGCAACGGCAACGAGAAACTAACGATTGATGCTTTTCACCTCTCTCTGTTCCTGTCTGTCTGTCCCTATCTATCCCTCTCTCTGACTCTCTCTCTGTCCCTGTAAAAACCTATTATAGTTTGCGGTTTTATTTTTTCACTTATTAGCTGTAAGAATTGTGCTCCCTGTAATCCATCCCCCGTGTACTGCTTCTTGTACAATGGGACATTAGCAAGCTTGATGCAGACAGAGGCTTGATAAGAACTTGCACGGTGGGGCTTGTACTTCTGACTCACTACTTAGAACCCGCTACCATTTTCTAAGGAAGCTGATCTATGCTTCTGGATGAAGAGAAGCTTCATGCACAGGAACTAACGTGTCTCAGGGGATAGTCAACACCAAATGACAGATGTGTGAGTGAGGCGTTTTAGACGTGCCCGTCCCATTCACCTGCCAGCTGAATGCAGCACTGTGAGTGGCCCCACCAACACCAGAGGGAGCAACAGAATGAATGCCTCCAGTCTGTGAACAGCAGTCTGAGAAATAATAAGTAATTGCTGCGTATTTGAGTGCTTAGTTATGTAGCAATTAATAACAGAAACAATGACATATCAGTTTATTTTCATCCACCTCATTTTTTAAAAATTTTCACTTAGCGTACAATTATATGAATATACAACCATTTATTTTAGTTCCTACCTAATACTTTGTTTGCACCAACAATATTGCAGTGGACATCATATTTAACACTAAGGCAAATATCTTTTATTTTATGTTTATTGATTTCTTAGAGAGAAAGGTAGGGGAAGGGAGAGAGAGACAGGAACATTGATCTGTTCCTGTACATGCCCTGACCGGGGATCAAACCAGCAACCTCTGAGCTTTGGGAAGATGTTTTAACCAACTGAGCTATCTGGTCAAGGCAAGGCAAGTATCTTAATATACAAATTTTTGTGTATACTTATAAATATGTCCTTAGAATAAATTTCTAGAAACCTTTGAATCAAAGACTAGTAATTTTTTAGGCTTTTGATAAATTTTGCCAAATTGCTCTCAAGAGGACATGAGAGCTCTGTATTTTTCAGAATGGGCACACCAAAGATAAGAAAGGCCGCATTTAATTGCTGACAAGCAGCTTGGACTCAGGCCTGATTACCTTAGCTAATTATTTGGATTGAGGGAAAGGAACATAATTATGGACAAGAAATAAACTTCTTTTAATGTCTGCTGGAATGAGTACCCACCTAGAATCAAGCGTAATTACAGTTGAAATTTATGTTTGGTAATGTCTGTTTAAAAAGTTGAGAAAAAAGTGTTGAATTTGACCTTTCTTAAAACAATTATTTTGATATCTAATTCAGTTGAAGATGCCTGTGCCTTCTGATCCAGAAATTTCATCTCAAACATAACCTAGAGAAACTCTCGTGTGAACACAGGTGTAAAAACATTTAGAACAGTATTATTGTAATGGCAAAGCTATTTGTTTGTCGATAGGAAAATGATTATGTGTTGGTACAGTAGAATCATGCAGTGGAAATGTTATTACAGACTCTTCTATATCAAAATGGGTGAATCTCATAAACTGATTATCAAAAGAAAAAGAAAGTTGCAAAAGTGTTTACATTGTATGAAACCATTTATGTTTAGTTTTGGAATATAAAAGGACTGTAATATATGTTGTTTCGGAATGCATACAGATGGAGTAAAAGTATAAAAATATACAGAAGTAAGTAGCATCAAATTCAGAACAACAATTATGCTGTGAGGGAATGAAGGGCATGTGATTCGAGGTCAGTTCTCAGTGAATTCCCAAGTTTTGGTAATGTGTTCTTTCTTGTTTTCATGAATACGATATTAATACTTTATAAGATATCATGGTAAATCTGGACTTTGGATAAAGGCAAATCTTTATATATCTCAGTGTCTTCAGCATATTTTATGCAAACAGTTGTTTAGAATAAAAATTCTGATTTCAAATGAAGAAAATTCGTGACATGCACCTTGGGTTCAGTTTAATCTGGGTGTGCCCAGGCCGGTATCGACAGCTGTCCCAGGGAAGCTGTTCAAGTTGCTGTCCAAGGTTAAATTAAAGTGCAGTTCATCAGAGCAGCATTGAGAAAATAAGGGAATCTGTTCATGGCTCTTGATTAATGCCAAGTGTGATCAACACAAGGGGGTTCATTAAGCTATATACATGGCTCTGACCGGTTGGCTCACTGGTAGAGTGTTGGCCTGGCATGTGGAGGTCCCGGATTCGATTCCCTGTCTGGGGATACAGGAGAAATGACCATCTGTTCCTCCACGGCTCCTCCTCCCCTCCTCTCTCTCCCTTTCTTTCTCTCCCTTTCCCTCTCTTCTCCCACAACCATGGCACAATTGGTTCGAATGAGCTGTCCTCGGGTGCTGAGGATGGCTCTGTGGCCTCCACCTCAGGCATTAAAATGGCTCAGTTGCTGAGCAACAGAGCAGCAGCCCCAGATGAACAGAGGATCGCACCTAGTGGGCATGCCTGGTGAATCCCAGTTGGGGCGCATGCGGATGCAGGAGTCTGTCTCTCTTCCTCCCGTCCTTTCACTAAAATTAAAAAAATATTCAAACCAATACATTATGTGGGTAGCTTAACGTGTCATTGTGCCTACTGTCTGCTTTGGCTGAGCATGGCCCTGACTTTCAGAGTTGTACCCCTGACGCCAAGAGTTCTACACAGAAGCATCCCTCTTACTCCTTTTGCTGGACATTTTCCATTATATATCGTTAATTTTTAGACATGTTAGGCATTTCATACAAATTTTTACATGTGTTTTGGGACAGAAATGTATCTTTCTGAAATTTTCTTTTTCTCTATAATCAAATTTATGTCTTAAAATATGATATGATTAATATGCTGTTTCTTAAGTTGGGAAGTGAGTACCTGACTGCATGTTGCATTATTTTCACACATTTCATATGTCTTAAATATTCTGCACACATGTATTTGAAGACTGTGTGGGTGTGATGGGTAATAGGGGAAATGGTCGGTGTTTCTTCTGTGATACAATAATTCTTCTTGCTGAAACAATGGCAAGAAAGGTAGTGGCTGGGGAACACCCTGTCATATGTACACTCAGTTCTTTGGTGTCCAGTCCGTGCTGACTGGCATGGAATGGGGCAAGGAATCCCCAGTATTTTGGAAATATTTAGAATATCAAAAAAGTTTTTCAGTGGATAAGGCCTTTTCTCACCTCCTTTAAAGTATTTCCTAATATCTCTGTATCATGACAATGCATTTTTGGCTTAACTGGGAAAGTAGTCTGTGGTTTACCCATTGGAGGGTCATTTCTTCACTTTCCTACGTCAGGAAATGAGAGCTGGTAATATGGAATAACAGACACATCATGCACTATGAAGGCACGCCTACTTAAATCAGATCCTGGTTCCTCCACCTGCAGGCTCCATCAGTTTGAACAAGGGGTAAATCACTCAAGTTCTCTGATTTGTTGTGAGAATCCAATGTGATGCCCTTTATAAAGGGCCTAACACATTTGGGCTCAGTCATATCCTGTTTTTCTCTTAATAATTCTACAGTTTCTGAATAATTTTAATGACATCTGTAATGATATAATTGAGTGACTACATTAAAATAACAGATTGAAAGTCATACATTGGAACCAAACCAGAGGGTCTCAGCGTACTTGTTTCTTTCCTGGGTAAATATTAAAATAGTATGCTGAAAGAGTAAATTATGCTTCTCTGATCCTATGTTGACAGAGCTGTTTGTTATTAAGGACTTTACCCTCAAAATGAAACTGAATGATACAGGATTCTGCATATTAGAACAGATAAGAGTACATGTGTTGGTATTTATACCTTCTATTTGCAAATTGCTATTTATAATGAATATTTTCTTTTAGTTGGAAAAATGATAGCATTTAAATCCATTTGAATTTTAGATTTTAAATGTTCTTCAGAGGCCATTCTAAGCCTTTCGCTGCTACTGTTCCTTGGCTCCTGTCCATAGTTCTTTAGGACCTGCAATAGGGAGGGTGGTTTTGGGCCCACTCACCAGAAGACTGGATGGATTTATCCCCAGCAGCATCCTTTCCCTGTCTGCCCTCTCTTAACTGGGAGGTCTGTGGAGACTTCATTTCTCTAGTCGTCATATTCACTGTCTGTCCTCTTCCTCATCTTGCTGTGGTTTTAACACTGTAGGAAAGAAAAGTTACTCTGTTCTGTGAGGGATTTAGACTTGCTTCCCTCATCTGAGCCTGTCAGCTTCTACATCACAGTTTGGTCACTGCTTTGATCCCCACAATAAAATTGTTTGATTTTAATTGCCTCTCATAGGAAGAACTAGATAAAAAAGAGAAGTTAAACAAGGTTAAGCTTCTTTTGTCTTAGCGAACTGAAGTGGCAGGGAAGTTGAATTAACTGGCTTTTTACATTGGCAGGGAACTTAAGCCAACAGGACTGTTGCAGCACCAAAGCACTAAAACAAACTGAGAGAGGGCAGAAGAGGAGGTGCCGAAAAGCAAGACACCGATCAGATAAACAAAGTCCCATTATTTGGATTTACTTTCCAGAAATTCTGGAAGGCTAGCCCAATCCTATTTGCCTTGTAAACAAAGGAAATATATTTTCACATCTAGCATGGACTTTTTCCATTTTTATCTCTTTTGGTTAGAATATCATTTGTGATCTATGTTTTCATTTTCCTTGTTATTCTTTACATGTTATTTGATTAGCTAATGCTATGCCTTCCATTATGGTAAAAATTCCAGAAAAGGAAAAATCATCAGATGAAATGGAAAGAAAAAAGGACAGATGTGGCCCATTCAAAAAGGTAATGACTAAAAGTTCCACATATTTGGTGTAAAAAAAATAATTGGTTACACATAAATACATTTAAAAAAAATTGAAGATAACTATTTTAAGCACATTAGAGGAAATATTTTGAAATATATTTTAAATAAATGTATTTTTTATACATTATAAACTTCAATGAATATTTTTTATAACTTGAGGGAGTATTTATGAACCTGTGTCTTTATAGGTGTTCCTATAAAGTAGCCGCTACACTGAATGGGCTAAGATCGTGATAGTTTTAGATCTGAAGTGTACTTTCCATAGGTCTTCTTCTCCTTAGCTTTTTCTCCAGTATTAACAATTGTTTCCCAATTTGAAGAGACTGAAATGAGACATGTAACAGGACTCCAAATGTGCCTGGTACAGTGAGGTATTCAATCAATGTAAAAGTTGGTAGGTTGATCTTGACCTTGAGGGTTCTTGTATGGGTAAAATATATCAGTTTCATACATGGATTATTTTGCTACTACTTTTGCTTTTTTTTAAAAAATTGCTTACTTTTTTAGTTAGTAAATGGGTAAAAGATGGATAGATTTCCATAGGCAATCGTAGCAAAATGTTTATATTACGTTTTCCTAAATGATGTAAGCCTCTAAGACAACACTAGATTAGTTCTGTGCCTAGCCAAAACTCACTGTCACAGTGACCCTCTGTTAATGCAAAAAGTGTGTAGTTCAGATGAGGGACCTTGGGGTAAATTAGATGTTGTTTCATGTGGTTCAAGGAAAAAGGACAAACTCTTTGCCAATTAAGGAGTGAGTTAGAGTTGGAAGTCCAGGAATTAGATTTATGTAGTTTTATGTTTTGTGTTGTTTTTAATTGGAATTCCATTTATAAGTACGTAATTCTTTGTGGTTGAAGTTAAGCGTCTAGCAGAAAGAGAGAAATAGCCAAAATGTCTAACAGTAAGGGAATGAGTAAATAATTTATGATGCATACATACATGATATATGTTAAAATTAATTAGTTTTAGACTAATATTAACTAAAAAGAAAATACTCATGATGAAATAAAAAATGGAAAAAGGTAAAAATGGTATATGGACTTGAATATTAATTTAAGAACACAGTGATGCCTCGGTTTTCGTCAATAATCCATCCGAAAACAACCGGCAAAATCTGAAACTGATGAAAATCGAGGCAATTATTTCCATATGAATCAATGTAAATCCAATTAATTCGTTCTAGACACTGAAAAATACATACCAAAAACATTTTATAGAGAATAAATGTAGTATTTAATATTTAAAACAATAAGAAATTAATATAAAATGAATATAAAAGGCTAATGTAAAGAATAAATGAACATTTATCATGGCATTTACCTTTCTGAAGACTCTTCTTGGCGTATGGAAGATGGCGAGGAGGAGAGAGAGGGGTGCAGATATTATTGTTTGGAAGGGGAATCCCCCTTCATAAGGACCTTAGGTGTCAAGGCACTATCTGGGGTCACTTCACTTCTTGGTCTTTTGCCACTAGGACCAGCTTTAGAGCCAGTGGACCCATGTTGCACAAGAAAGCTGTCCAAAGAGGTCTGTTTCTGCCGCCTCTTTAAGATTTTCCTAAAATGGGGCAAAACATTATCATTAAACGAGTTGCAGACACAGCCTGCAACAGCTTTGTCTGGGTGATTATTCCCCACAAACCCCTGTACGGTGCCTTACTCCTTACTCCACATGGAGAAGATGTCCTTAATCGCTGAAGAAGGCGCATTCTCCCCTGTCTCTTCCTCCTCATCTGAAGCAACTTCTTTAACTGCTGTCTGCTGCACTTCTCGGTGAAGGTCTTGCAGCTCCTCTGTGGTGACTTCTTCATTCTGGTCATCCACCAGCTCTTCCACGTCCTCACCAATCCTCAGCACTCACCTCCAAACCTATGGACTTCCCCAAATCAACAATGGGCTGCACCACATGTGTCGGGTCATGAGGGGAAGACTCAAACCCTTCAAACTCTCTCATGCACACACCCTGGCCATAATTTCTTCCAGGCAGAGTTCGTCATCATAGATGTCACTCCCTGCCCACCCTTATCTATGAGGCTAATGCAGTTGAGAATGTTGAAATGTTTTTCCAAGAACGCTTTTAAGGACAATTCAATATCTGATGTCACCTCAAAGCACCTTTGAAACATTGCTTTTGTGTATAGTTTCTTGAAATTTGAAATGACATTCTAGTATTAGGGGGCAAGAACTTCACTGTGATAAAACTGAACACCTCCAACAATGTGTCTTCCAAACTTGGAGGATGTGCAGGAGCACTGTCCATTACCAGGGGACACTTAAGTGACGACTCATTATCCTGGAGGTATTTTTTCATACTCGGGCCAAATACTTCATTCATCCACTCCATGAAAATTGGACTCGTGACTCATGCTTTCTTGTTTGCCCTCCACATCACATACAGTTTACTTTTAATCACATTGTTTCTGCTAAGCACTCTAAGAGTTTCTGAATGGTCCACCAGTAAGGGCTTCACTTTACAAACACCACTAGCGTTACCACACAACAAAAGAGTTAGCCTACCCTTCATAGGCTTATGTTCTGGCAGTGCCTCTTCCTCCTGTGTAATAAATGTTCTCTTTGGCATTATCTTCCAAGAGGCCAGTTTCATCACAGTTGAAGGCTTGTTGGGGAATGAATCCTTTAGCCTCTACGTAATCTTTGAATTTGGACACAAATTTTTTGGCCCCGGACTTGTCCGAATTCGCACCTTTGCCATGTCTAGTAACACTGTGTATGCCTGTGCACCTCTTGAATTTTTCGAAACAGCATCTGATGGCCTTAAAATCACTATGTACACTTGCACTCATCCCAGGCATTTTTCTTTTTGGTATTTTCCCAAAGTTAGAAGCAGGGAGGCAGTCAGATAGACTCCCGCATACGCCCTACAGGGATCCACCTGGCATGCCCACCAGGGGGCGATGCTCCATTTCTGCTGGAGCCATTCTAGTGCCTGAGGTGGAGGCCATAGAGCCAATCTCAGCACTCGGGCCAACTTTGCTCCAGTGGAGCCTTGGCTGCAGGAGGAGAAGAGAGAGATATAGAGAGGAAGGAGAGGGGAAAGGGTGGAGAAGCAGATGGGCATTTCCCCTATGTGCCCTGATCAAGTATCAAACCCGGGACTTTCACACGCCGGGCCGACACTCTACCACTGAGCCAACCGGCCAGGGCCCAGGCATTTTCTTAATGAGACTGGCATACAACAGTCTGGCCTTTTCACATATGATGGCTTCGGAAACAGAATCTAACTGTTTTTGATTGATCTGAATTATTAATAACTATTAGACATCTTTAATTGTTTGCGATCTCTATTTCGTTAGCACATTCACACTTTTTGCTACACGAGCCTCCTTTATTGCTTTCTTTTTCACCACAGTGGAACTTACTGTGGACGGCGACTTCCAGTACATTTCAGCCAATTTCAGCAATCTTGAAGCCACTCTCATATTATTCAACTTAATCATGTTCCCGGCCTTCTTCTTTGAAGGGCTGCTGACTCTGGAAGCTTTCTTTGTTCCCATGATGGAGCTAAAAGAAAAGGGTTCACTTATTAGCAAGGAATATACTTAACCCGGATAGAGATTTGAGCACATGTGATTTTATCTTACTTGCGTTATGTTTATTTTGAAACTGAAAAACTCAAAATAAACACATTACACCAAATACTGTATATGCAGTAATCACTTACATGTAATTGTATTATTAGCACTGGAAATCAGTAAAAAAAAGGACAAAGGCCCTGGCCAGTTTGCTCAGCAGTAGAGCGTTGGCCTGGCGTGTGGAAGTCCTGGATTCAATTCCTGGCCAGGGCACACAGGAGAAGTGCATATCTGCTTCTCCATCCTCCCCCCTCTCCTTTCTCTCTCTCTCTTCCCCTCCTGCAGCCAAGGATCCAGTAGAGCAAAGTTGGCCCCGGGCGCTGAGGACAGCTCCATAGCCTCTGCCTCAGGCACTAGAATGGCTCCCGTGGAAATGGAGCAGTGCCCCAGATGAGCAGGTCATTGCCCCCTGGTGGGCATGTCAGGTGGATCCTGGTTTGGGTGCCTGCTGGAGTCCGTCTGACTGCCTCCCCGCTTCTAACTTCATAAATATCCAAAAAAAAAAAAAAAAAAAAAAGAAAGAAAGAAAAAACAAACCACCAACAAAAACCCACAAAACCATTGGAAAGCAATGGAATTGTTTGGCTAGATGCGCATGGTGACGCTCACACAAGAAACAATGCCACACTGAGCAGGAGAACACGTGGGTTACCCTTTGTTTTTCAAAATTAGTAGTGAGATCACTTGGGCACGCTGATGAAATCCGAGACAATTTTTTTGCGGAAAAAATCGATGAAGACTGAAACCGACAGTAACTGAAGTCAATGAAAACTGAGGCATTACTGTATGAAAATATGCATATGTATAGAAAAACAAAGAATAAAACAAAGTAGTGGATAATAATTGTGATATTACTAGAAATTTTAATAGTTTATTTTCATTTTATAAATTTTCTAATATATATTATGTATCTGTCATAGCTAATATATTTATCTTAATATATATGTATCAAATATTTAATATATTTATGTTAGATATTTACATGTTTTATTGAGAGGCTACTTTAAATTCATAGGCAGCTAACTTCTAGATACTACTGCTGCTTTTTATTACTAATAATAACTGTCATTTTTACAGTTACTACTCTTCTTAGTCCCTTGCATACGTTCACTCACTCAACCCTTCCAACAGCTGTTGGAAACAGTGGTCTCATAGGGCCCGGACAGCTCTTTACGCAGGTCACCTTTCAGGCTTGTGTTTGTAGTGACGGCCTTGGGAGATGAGGTAATAATACCTTGCACTGGAATGAAGAATGGGCCTGCTTGCTTACAGACTGCTATAAAGCAGCAGCTTCCCCCGGCCCAGCGTTCCTCTCCGTAACATGATACACTACGTGTGGGCATTCGTCTGCAGACAAACCTGCAATGCCAGCAGGACCTTGGGCTCAGGGAATTGACACGCAGTGCTGATGCAATGGCTACCGCTTTTGCCGTGAATGATCTTTTGTCTCTGTGCCAGGAGTCTTGTGTCTTCTGTCAGTATGCATGTAATTTGGCAAGTTAATGTGTGAGCTTATAAGTAAGGTAAAATCTGAGACTCTCCATGTAGTCTTGACAAAATCCCATTACTATTCCCATTAAATAGATGAGGAGAGAGACACGGAGAGGTGAAGTAACTGGCTTGAGTTCATATGGCTAGTAAGCGTTAGGGTCAGATGTGAACCTGGTCAATGGGCTCCAGGGTCTAGGCTCCTGAGTAAGTAAGATGGGCATTTTATAGTAGCTGAAACTAGATACCTGAGAGGTCAAATGTCTACCAGTTGCCTCCTTGCAGTTCACAGTCCTGTGAAATAAGGCTGAAGAGTTGCCATGTGATGATGCTTCCTGCATCTGAAAACATGTGATATGGCAAATTGTCACGCTGAGAGCCTAGGAAAGCAAGTCCTGGGTCCTATCCGATCAACTAGATGTAAACACAAGTGAGTGGGTTAAAAGCAGGAACTAGCCTGTCTTCATATTTTGCATTATATTATTGTATATTTGCTATTTTGTAATATCTCTGTAAATGACTAAAAGAAACCTTTCTGGAAGAGAAAAGATGTCCTGATGTTTGCTTATTGTCATTTTCAGTTATCTTGCTCATTAAAAATGGAAGTGGGTCTCCTTATCAAAGCAGTTAGGTTTCCTTTTTAGAGCCTGACTCTGAAAGAATCTCTGGTTGTGCTTGAACCCAGGGTTGCTGCTTGGCCTAGTGCCTGAGGGCACCATTCATGTGCATACATCACGAATGGTCCCTTCTAGAGTTGTGTGATATGCGGGTATTATTTAGCCTTTGATACAGTTCACAGAGAGAGGCATCACTGGCAATGGACTGACAAACACAGTGCTGGTAACGTCCAGTGTTTACTTGATGTCATCTTGACTTTGAAATAAAAGGATTTTTTGGAAACCACATCTAAGTGAGCTCTATCTTAGATTTCTGTTCCCTAGCCTCTGATTTTCAGATTAAAATTTTTCATATACAGTGTGTCTGTAAAGTCATGGTGCACTTTTGACCGGTCACACGGCCAAAAGTGCACCATGAGTTTACGGACACACTGTAATATAAGCTATTTTATTAAAATAGTATAGGAAGATCTTGATTCACTGGTTCTGGGAGGGGGTTGAGATGCTGTGTTTTTAACAAGTTCCCAGTAATGTCACTGCCACTGATCCATACAACACACACTGAATAGCAAGGTCAGCGTGTCACAAACTTTTCCATGGTAAGAATCACCTGGACAGCTAATGTTTAAATATTCTTCCAGGCGCCACTGTTAAGAGATTCTAACAGGGATGCTTAAGCTTTTTTTTTTTCTTTTCTTTTTTTAACAAGCAACCCAAGTAAGTTATTACCAGGAAAGTGTGGATATGTTCTTCTAGATCAGTGGTTACCAAATATGGCTGTGTTTGTTAAAGCATCAACAACCCTCCCACCCTCAACGGATGCCTATAACAAAGAATGAGGCCCAGTCAGGTCTCTGTTGGGGGCCTAAGATAGTGTTAACTCCATGAGCGCAGGGACCAAAGTTGCTTTTCATTGCACTATATAACAGTGGTTCTTAACCTGGGTTCTATCGAACCCTAGGGGTTCGATGAGTCGGTCTCAGGGATTTGGAGAAGCCTCTGCGGCAGAGGTAAAGACACACTTTTTTTTATTTATTTTTTTTATTTTTTATTTTTATATATATATTTTATTATTATTAATTCTAATGGGGTGACACCAATAAATCAGGGTACATATGTACAATGAAAACATCTCCAGGTTATCTTATCATTCAATTGTGTTGCATACCCATCACCAAAAGTCAAATTGTCCTCTGTCACCTTCGATCTGATTTTCCCTGTGTCCCTCACCTCCTCCCTATCCCACTCTTCCCTCCCTCCCCCCCATCCCATAACCACCACTCTCTTGTCCATGTCTCATATTCTCACTTTTATGTCCCACCTATGTATGGAATCATGCTGTTCTCAGTTTTTCTTTTTTTCTGATTTACTTATTTCACTCCGTATAATGTTATCTAGGTACATCCATTTTGTTATAAATGATCCGATGTCATCGTTTCTTATGGCTGAGTAGTATTCCATAGTATATATGTACCATAGCTTTTTAATCCACTCGTCTTCTGATGGACACTTGGGCTGTTTCCAGATCTTCGCTATTGTGAACAATGCTGCCACGAACATGGGGGCGCATTTCTTTTTTTCGAACAGTGCTATGGTGTTCTTAGGGTATATTCCGAAAAGTGGGATAGCTGGGTCAAAAGGCAGTTCAATTTTTAATTTTCTGAGGAATCTCCAAACTGTTTTCCACAGTGGCTGCACCAGTCTGCATTCCCACCAGCAATGCAGAAGGGTTCCCTTTTCTCCACATCCTCGCCAGCACTTATACTGTATTGTTTTGCTGATGAGTGCCATTCTGACTGGTGTGAGGTGATATCTCATTGTGGTTTTAATTTGCATTTCTCTAATGATTAGTGATGTTGAGCATTTTTTCATATGCCTATTGGCCATCTGTATGTCCTCTTTGGAGAAATTTCTATTCATTTCTTTTGCCCATTTTTTGATTGGGTTGTTTGTCTTCCTGGTGTTGAGTTTTAAAAGTTCTTTATAAATTTTAGTTATTAACCCCTTATCAGATGTGCTGTCGAATATGTTCTCCCATTGTGTGGTTTGTCTTTTTATTCTGTTCCTATTGTCTTTAGCTGTGCAAAAACTTTTTAGTTTGATATAGTCCCATTTGTTTATCTTGCCTTTTATTTCATTTGCCCGTGGAGATAAATCGGCAAATATACCGCTGCTACAGATGTCGGAGAGCCTGCTGCCTATGTTTTCTTCTAAGATGCTTATGGTTTCACGGCTTACATTTAAGTCTTTTATCCATTTTGAGTTTGTTTTTGTGAATGGTGTAAGTTGATGGTCTAGTTTCATTTTTTTGCAGGTAGATGTCCAATTTTCCCAACACCATTTGTTAAAGAGGCTGTCTTTACTCCATTGTATGTTCTTTCCTCCTTTGTCAAATATCAGTTGTCCATAAAGCTGTGGGTTTATTTCTGGGTCCTCTGTTCTGTTCCATTGATCTATGTGCCTGTTCTTATGCCAGTACCAGGCTGTCTTGAGTATAATGGCCTTATAGTAAACCTTGATATCTGGAAGAGTGATACCTCCTGCTTTATTTTTTCTTTTTAAGATTGCTGAGGCTATTCGTGTTCTTTTTTGGTTCCATATAAATTTTTGGAATATGTGTTCTATATCTTTGAAGTATGTCATTGGTATCTTAATTGGTATTGCATTGAATTTATAAATTGCTTTGGGTAATATAGACATTTTAATGATGTTTATTCTTCCTAGCCATGAGCACGGTATATGCTTCCACTTGTTTGTATCTTCCTTGATTTCTTTTATCAGTGTTCTATAATTTTCCGAGTACAAGTCCTTAACCTCCTTGGTTAAATTTACTCCTAGGTACTTTATTTTTTTGGCTGCAATAGTGAAGGGGATTGTTTCCTTAATTTCTTTTGCTAACAGTTCATTGTTGGTATATAGAAATGCCTCTGATTTCTGAGTATTAATTTTATATCCTGCCACCTTGCTGAATTCATTTATAAGGTCCAGTAGTTTTTTGACTGAGACTTTAGGGTTTTCAATATACAATATCATATCATCTGCAAATAGTGACAGTTTTACTTCTTCTTTTCCAATTTGTATGCCTTTTATTTCTTCTTCTTGTCTGATTGCTGTAGCTAGGACTTCCAGAACTATGTTGAATAAGAGTGGTGAAAGGGGGCATCCCTGCCTGGTTCCTGATCTTAACGGGATTGCTTTTAATCTTTGTCCATTTAGTATGATGTTTGCTGTCGGTTTATCGTAGATGGCCTTTATCATGTTAAGGAATGATCCCTGTATTCCCACTTTACTGAGAGTTTTGAGCATGAATGGGTGCTGGATTTTATCAAATGCCTTTTCTGCATCTATTGAAATTATCACGTGATTTTTGTCCTTCCTTTTGTTTATGTGATGAATCACATTGATTGATTTGCGAATATTGAACCAGCCTTGCCTCTCCAGAATAAATCCCACTTGTGTATGATTTTTTTCATATATTGCTGGATCCGGTTGGCTAATATTTTGTTGAGAATTTTAGCATCTAAATTCATCAGGGATATAGGCCTATAATTTTCTTTCTTTGTGTTGTCTTTGCCCGGTTTTGGAATCAGAATTATGCTCGCCTCATAAAATAAGTTTGGAAGTCTTCCTTCCTCTTGAATTTTTTGAAATAGCTTGAGGAGGATAGGAGTTAGTTCTTCTTTGAATTTTTGGTAGAATTCACTTGTGAAGCCATCAGGCCCAGGACTTTACTTTTTTGGAAGTTTTTTGATAACTGTTTCGATCTCATTTGCTGTAATTGGTCTGTTTAGGTGTTGTGATTCTTCCAGATGGATTTTTGGAAGGTTATATGATTCAAGAAATTTGTCCATTTCACCAAGATTGTCTAATTTTTTGGCATATAGTTCTTCATAGTATTTTCTTACAATGCTTTGTATTTCTGTTGTGTCAGTTGTTATTTCTCCACTGTCCTTTCTAATTTTATTTATTTGAGTCCTCTCTCTTTTTTTCTTGGTGAGTCTAGTTAAAGGTTCATCAATCTTGTTTACCTTTTCAAAGAACCAGCTTCTGGTTTCATTGATCCTCTGTACTGTTTCCTTCGCCTCTATGTCATTTATTTCTGCTCTGATCTTTATTATTTCCTTCCTTCTACTTGTCTTGGGTTTTATTTGTTGTTGTTTTTCTAGTTCTTTTAGATGCAGGGTCAGGTTGCTTATTTGAGCTTTTTCTAGCTTCTTATGATATGCCTGTAGTGCAATAAACTTCCCTCTCAGGACTGCTTTTGCTGTGTCCCATAAATTTTGAGTTGATGTATGTTCATTATCATTTGTTTCTAGAAACTTTTTTATTTCTTCTTTGATCTCAATGTTAATCCATTCATTATTTAATAACATGCTATTTAGTTTCCAAGTGTTTGAGTATTTTTCAGTTTTTCTTTTGTGGTTAATTTCTAGTTTCATAGCATTGTGATCAGAGAAAATGCTTGATATGATTTCAATCTTCTTAAATTTATTGAGACCATTTTTGTGTCCTAACATGTGGTCTATCCTAGAAAACGTACCATGAGCGCTTGAGAAGAATGTATATTCTACTACTTTAGGGTGAAAAGTTCTGAAGATATCTATTAAATCAAGTTGATCTTGTGTCTCCTTTAAGTCTGTTGTTTCTTTATTAATTTTTTTTCTTGAGGATCTATTCAGTGTTGTTAGAGGGGTATTGAAATCCCCTACTATGATAGTATTGCTGTTAATCTCGCCCTTTAAATCCATCAAAGTCTGCTTTATGTATGTCGAGGCTCCTATATTTGGTGCATAGATATTTATAATAGTTATATCTTCCTGTTGAATTGTTCCCTTTATCATTATGTAGTGTCCTTCTTTATCTCTTTTTTTTTTTAATTTTTTTTAATTTTATTCATTTTAGAGAGGAGACACAGAGAGAGAGAAAGAGAGAGAGAGAGAGAGAAAGGGGGAGGAGCTGGACGCATCAACTCCCATATGTGCCTTGACCAGACCAGTGCAGGGTTTTGAACTGGCGACCTCAGTGTTCCCAGGTCGACGCTTTATCCACTGCACCACCACAGGTCAGGCTTCTTTATCTCTTACTACAGCCTTTGTTTTAAAGTCCATTTTGTCTGATATAAGTATTGCTACCCCTGCTTTTTTTTCATTTCCATTTGCATGAAATATTTTTTTCCATCCTTTTACCTTCAGACTATGAGCATCTTTTGTTTTAAGGTGTGTCTCTTGTAGACAGCATATGTATGGGTCCTGTTTCTTTATCCATGCAGCTACCCTATGTCTTTTGATTGGATCATTTAATCCATTTACATTTAAGGTTATTATTGATATGTAGTTGTTTATTGCCATTTTATTCTTTAAAGCTGTATTCTTCTTTTGCTCTATTCATTCCTCCCTTAAACTGTTCACAAGAGGCCTCTTAGTATCTCTTGCAGAATTGGTTTGGTTTTTATGAATTCCTTGAGGCTTTCTTTTTCTGGGAAGCTCTTTATTTCTCCTTCAATTTTAAACGTTAGCCTTGCTGGATAAAGTAGTCTTGGTTGTAGGTTCTTGTTCTGCATTACTTTGATTATATCTTGCCATTCCCTTCTGGCCTCAAGTGTTTCTGTTGAGAAGTCCGATGTCATCCTTATGGGGGCTCCTTTGTAGGTGATAGCCTTTTTTTCTCTAGCAGTTTTTAAAATTTTTTCTTTATCCATTAGCTTTGGTATTTTAACTATGATGTGTCTTGGTGTAGATCTTTTTGGGTTTCTCTTTAATGGAGTTCTGTGTGCTTCTTGAATGTGTGGAGTGTTTCCCAGCCTTAATTTTGGAAAGTTTTCTGCTATGATTTGATTGAACAATGTTTCCATTTCCTGTCCTCTCTCCTCTTCTTCAGGCACCCCTATGATGCGAATGTTGTTTCTTTTCATGTTGTCACAAAGCTCCCTTAGAGTTTCCTCACATTTTTTAAGTCTCTTTTCCTTTTTCTTCTCTGCTTCTGTGCCTTTGTTTATTGTGTCCTCTAACTCGCTTATTCGATCCTCAGCGTGATTCATCCTGCTTTTAATTCCCTCCATTGTGTTCTTCAATTCTGATACTGTATTTGTCATTTCTGTCTGATTCTTTTTTATTATTTCAATTTCGTTTTTTATACTTGTTATCTCTTTATTTAGGTGTTCATAATGACTATCCATTGTTGCTCTAATCTCTTTGAACATCCTAACTATCATTATTCTAAATTCTGCTTCTGGTAATTTGGTTATATCTGGTTCATTCAGGTCCTTCTCTGGGGATTTCTCTTGATTCATTTGGTTTGCATTCCTCTGCCTGCCCATTTTGTCTGTGTATAAGCAAGTTGTGGCGACTGGAGTCCAGTAGGTCTTGCCTTTGTGTTCTCTAGGTGTGGTCTGTCTGCAGGCCCCCCACCCCCTCTGCCGGTGCTTAGGGTGGTTGGGTATGAGCGTTACCAGCGCCGGCCCACTGTGGCTTTTGCTGTGGTTTCTGCCTCTCCTCCGTGGGAGGGGCTGTGACTGAAGCCACAAGTCTTAGCACCAAGGGTAGAGGTTAGCACCTTTGCTCAGCTGCGGACCCAGCCTATTTCCGGACTTCCGCCCAGAACCCTCAGTCAGAGCCTGCTCGCCACAGTTTCGCGGGTTGGGTGGGGCTATTGACGTGCTCTCAGCTGTGAGCGTTTTCCCGTCTGGAGATTTAGCACCGCCCTCAAGGCCAGGGCCCTCCTGCGCAGGGTCGGAATCCAAGGTTTATTGGGCCGGGCGTGTTTGCTGGCTTCCGCTCAGCTGTGTACTTCCGCTCGTCCCGGAGTCTACCCCGACCCGTGTTACAGAGCCCGCTCGTGCACGTATACTGGCCAGCAGCAGTTTCTCCGGCCCGGGGGGTGGGGGGCTGGTAGCGTCAGCTCAGCCACGAGCCCCTGCCGGTCCCTGGTCCTAGCCCGGTCCCGGCGGTCAGGGCCGGCTTGCGCAGGGCCTGCCCGTTCCTGGCCTCCCGCTTTGTCCCCGTAAGTGGGGTTAAAGGCGTGCCCGCAGCTGCCGGTCCGCTTTTGCGCGTCCCCACTGACCCTCTGGGCTAGACCGATCTCCCACCGGCTTGGCCTCTGCCCACGCCGACAGAACCGCCTTTCAGCGTCCTGCTGCCCACCATGCCCTTAAGCAGCCCTCAGCAGAGTAGGAAGGGACCTAATACTCCACACTGTAGGCCTGGGAGCTCCCTCACTTGTTTCACAGCTCAAAACTGTCCAAACGCCTCTTCTAGGCTCTGAGACTGCAGGCTGGGGCTTGGTTCCTGGGACCCAGGTCCCTCCCTCTCCGCCAAAATTTCCTCCCGCCCCGCGGGTCTCTCCGGGCTGCCGTTTGCTCCCGGGATCTGGGCAGCCCTCTTCGTGTTTTCGCTATTCCTACCAGTCTCAATGTGGCTTCTTCTGTGTTCCTTGGTTGAAGAGTCCACTTAGTTTAGTTCATAGTTGGTTTATCCAGATGATGGTTCTTTAAATTGAGTTATAATCCACTTTGCTTCTGGGAGTTGGAAGTTGGTACGTCCGCCTACTCCTTCGCCATCTTGCTTCCCCCTAAAGACACACTTATGTAAAGTCGTGATGACACGCCCCGCTTGGCCATCACTTGCTGCAGAGGATCACGTTACATTGCTTGGCCAACCAGTGCTGCGGGGAATTTAGTGCGCACAGTAGTCAATGGCTGTCGTAGTTGTACGTCGTGTGGTTTCTTTCTTAATATTTTAATCCATACTAAATATGTTGAGCAAAAAAAAAAAGTGGTCGGACGAATGGGTACAACACATATTCACATGTATCATGGAACGGGATGGGAGTCAGCATCCTATCTGCGTGATATGCAATGCCAAGTTGAGCAACTCTAGTCTCACACTGGCAAAACTAAATTTGGAAAAAAAATCGCATTTTATTTATCACTAAAGAAGGGTTCGGTGAATGCGCATATGAAACTGGTGGGTTCAGTACCTCAAAAAAGGTTAAGAACCACTGGTATATAAAGGACTTAGCACAGTGTCTGACAAAGTGGATACTCATAGAATATTTTCCAGTTGCCTTATTCTGGACTCCCCACAATGGAGCCCTGGGTTAGTCAGTGCCCTTGTGGTTTCAAGAGTCAGAAACTCATCTTAAACCAGCTTATGTAAAAGAAGAGGATTTTGGTGTTAACAAAACAGTGCAATCTAAGGTTGTTCTGATTTCATAGAGGTGGATTCAATGTCCAAACAATATTGCTGAGTATCAAGTTTTTCTTTCTCCCCTCCCTTCCTCCTTTCCTCCCTTCTTCCCTCCCTCTTATTTCCCCCTCTTCCCTCTCTTCCACTCTTCTTTCCTTTCTCCCTCCCTCCCTCCCTCCCTCCCTCCCTCTCTCTTTCCCATTAGTATAGTTTGAACATTGAATCCACCTGTATGAAATCAGAACAACCTTAGATTGTGCTGTTTTGTTAACTCCAAAATCCCCTTCTTTGACATAAGCTGGTTTAAGATGAGTTTCTGACTCTTGAAATCACAAGGGCACTGACTAACCCAGGGCTCCATTGTGGGGAGCCCAGAATAAGGCAACTGGAAAATATTCTATGAGTATCCACTTTGTCAGACACTGTGCTAAGTCCCTTATATAGTGCAATGAAAAACAACTTTGGTCCCAGACCTCATGGAGGTAATACTTTCTTAGGCCCCCAACTGAGACCTGACTGGGTCTCATTTCTGTATGTATATATATGTTTTAGGAGGGGAGACTTTGATTATTGAAAGTTGTGATTAATTCTATACAAACCATTTGGATTAATGAAGATTAAATGGAACAGTGGGGGTGGGGTGGAGTCAAGCCATTTAAAGTTGGGCATTGGTATTGTACAAGCACATATATGTCCACCATAGGCTTAAGTCTTATTTTTAGCCTCGCTGTTTGACTCAGTAGAATGTGACTCACCCTAAACTAGCAGTAGCTCCTCACTCAGCGCTGTGATAAGCACTTGAATAATTTTCCTACTCTTTTTTTAAAATTTATTTAGAAAATTAAATTTAATGGGGTGACATTGATCAATAAGAGTACTAGGTTTCGGGTAAATATTTCTGTAGCATTTGAGCTGTTGATTACTTTGTGTACTTATCACCCAAAGTCAAATCATTTTCTGTCACTGTGTATTTGTCCCTCTTTACTTCCCTCTTTACCCCTTTCCCACAACCCCCTCCTCCTGGTAACCATTTTACTTTTATCTATGTCCAATAGTCTCAGTTTTATATCTCACCTGTGTGTGAAATCATATAGCTCTTAGCTTTTTCTGGTTTACTTATTTCACTCAGTAGAGTGTTCTCAAGGTCCATTCATGTTGTCGTAAATGGCAATAGGTCATCATTTCTTATGGCTGAGAACTATTCCATTGTATATAGGACCCATTCTTAAGATGAAGGCCATGTTCCTTAATGTTTAAGAGCTACTTTTCCCTAATTCTCTGGTTTCATCCTCTTCCAAGCTTGCCCTCAGCATCTGTCCACACTCCAGCCACACCGGCCTCTTGGCTTCCTGTGGGCCTTTCTAACAGCAGTTTTCTTGCACCTTTCTGCTTCTATTGGCTAACTTCTACTTTCCCTTCAACCTTTGGAAAAATAGTCACTTCAGACAACATCTCTGACCTCCATAACCAGGTCAGTTTCTACACTAGAAACTGATAACACTGGAGAGTGAGTCACTCCTGTGCATAATTATCAAAGGTGTGATTTCACATTTATTCATATGACTCTTTTGATTAGTATCTATAATCTCTGTGGTGTCTTTCCTACATCATAATATTTCTCGTGCCTACCATAATGCTTTTCATATAATAGATATCAGTAAGTATCTGTTAAGTAAAGGAACAAATGAATGAATGAGGCTGGGACCACTGGGAAACTGGGTCCCAGAGTTGTCTGTGGTTAGCCCCACACAGAACCGCTTTCATGGAGAGGCATCTTAATGTTATTCTCTTATCAAAAGTTCCATGCAATCTATTAACTGGATTTCCTGTGAGGCTGTTGATGAAAGTTTTTTCCATCATATTATTCAGTTTTCTATATATCAAGTAAGGAAAAGGAATATATTTTTTATCCTGTTTTGGAATCAATCACTTTGCTTTCCCAGTGAGAATAATCTACATACTTTCTTTATTTTGTAAGTGAACAGTTGGGATCCAGTCTAAATCCATTCTCTTCAGGATGGAACCACACACAGCAAAACTCCTGGGAGAATAGAAAGCTGAGTGCTTCCCATCCATCCCTGATTTCCTTCTGCCGAAGAGAGCCACCTGGCTTAACATTATTCCACTTTTCATGAACAGTCTTTATCAGTGATGGCCCAGTTTGGGGGGAGTTGGGTGAAAGGTGTAAAGACCTGTGTTATCCATCTGTAACAACTCTGCACAGCCACCCCAGCTTCAGTGCTTTCCATGGGGTCCTTGTTTGTTGGCTTCATAGCCCAACTCCTCTCTCTACCCATTGGACTTCCCTCTCTCCCCCACAGGAGCGAATCCCAGGAGCCCTTCTTAGTAAACTTCCTGAATACAAATCCTGCCTACAAGTCTCCTTCTGGGAGAACTGACTTATGACCTTTTCTTTCTCCAAGATGAGAATTGACTGATTAATTCCCTTTGAACTTTCCTAGAAACTCAGCAACCTAACTAAAGAAGCTAAGATGGCTTATATAACCCGCACATTGATAGATTTGGTCTAGGTTGTCTATTTGCATGCCGATATGTCCAGGTTCTCTCTTTATTCATATTACATAATTACTATTATTGGTCATAATCTGACTTTAAGGTCGGTGTTCCAACTCCTTTGGTGAACAAGGAAGGATTACAATGAGTAAACAAACCAGATGAATAGGAATATAGCCTGGAAAACACAGAAAACACTAAGCACAGAGATTTAGGTTTACCTAGGGCATGGTGAAACCTTTTGCACTAAAGATAGATATGTCCAGATATTGAGCATCTTGATTGTTTCCGCTATAGTGTTCTGTCATAGTTTGACTGTTTGAAGTAGAAGAAAAAGGACGTGTGAGTGCACTTGTCTTCTCCTAAAAATTTACTGCCTAAGAAGCAAGCTGGGAGAAAAGAAAAGCTAGCCATGAAATGGAGAGGTAAGGAGGCAGGTGGTCATAGGTCAGTCAACCTTCCACATTTTCCTTCTCTTAGACGGTTGTCCTTAAATAACCTTTATGATGATGTCTCAGTTCTGCACTACTTCAAGCCCATTATCTCCTGAGAAGTGACGCAATGTACAATGTTAAATTGCTTTTATAAAGTGGGTATGACTCTGCTTCTCAGTTCCTCATTTTTTAAGCCCTTGCTGTAACCAGTTACCAGATGCAAAAATAGTGTGAGAATTAAATAACAGAAACAGTCACTAATACAGTCATTCATTTCATGTATGTGAATCTCAGAGGTTCATCATTTTTAACAAGTAGAAAGCAAAGCTATTGACGTTGTATTCTGGCTTAGGTAAGTGAACTATGCTCTGTTAGCATTCCTGATAGACTGCTTCTTGTGTTCATGTCAGACATTTGCATTTTCTGATCCAATTTCTTATTTGAAATTTCATCTCAAGAAATGAAATTAGACACATGTACTTCCTTGACAATGGTGGGGAAAATGCCAGGATCTCTTTTTTTCTTGCAGTTAATGTCTCCTTTTGGAATACTACATCCCTTGGAAAGGGAACCCTTTATATAACTAAGGACCATTGAATCTGGTGCATTTCCCATCAGCAGCAAATTATTTCTTGCAGACAAGAGTTTGCATATGATGTTCAATAGACCTCAGAGGCCATTATAACTTGAATACTTACCTTGGTAATATTTGAGTATCCTAGCAGAAAAAAGTAATGGAGTAATTCCTGAGGTTTATTAGACCATCTGCTAACTTATTACTCTATATTATTAATACAATCAAAATCTGTTTATAAAACAGTAGAAAATATAATTAAAATCTATTTTAACTATTAGGCAGGTAAAGAATTTTTTCTTTCAAAATAGAACTGATTCAATAAGTTAGCAAAATGCTAAATCATAAAATAAATCTGTTTTTTAAATCAGTGTATTCTGATAATTATCCTAAGGAATGTGGATTCTTTTAAAAACAAAGGTTTTTTATAAGAAAACTTTGGGAGATTAAGATAGTTACTTAGCACAGTTAAGATTATGTTCAGAAACATGATATTTAGAGATTAATTTTTATGTAAGAACATCACCCTAACCCCTTGGAAGATAACTGAGAGAAGTGACAGTAAAAGTTGTGACCTCCTTAACGCAATTATATTTTTGAAAAACACAATCTCATCTATTAATTTATCTATAAAATCACTAAGTAGACTCACAAAGAGAGTACGGAAAGCAAAAGGAAAAATAAGGGCCTTAGAAGAACTTAGAATAGCAATTTTCAACAGGAGTGCCTCGTGAATTTTTAAAATACACAGTACCTGACTATTCAGTCAGGGGGCTGTCCTCTTTTCCCATAGATTGTTAAATAAAAAAATGACAGTAGCCAACACAATAGCCATCTGGTGTGAATGAATCAAAATTATACCTATTTTTTTGGTCAGATTGGCAAAAAAAATGACTGCAATAGATTTTGACACTACCTAGGTCTCATTTCACAGGTTAGGAGCACAGCCCTTCATGAGACACCAGCTACAAGGGGACTTCAGACCATTCTCACATCTGACCAGCTAGCAACAAATTCAGGGGTTCCCATTATCCCTTCAGGTATGAGAGTTTGCTAGAATGACTCACAGAACTCAGGAAGGGAACATACACACTTATGATTATATTTTATTATAGCAAAGGATAAAAATTATATCTAGCCCAAGTGAGAGATTTATAGAGGGAGGTCTGGGAGGGTTTCAAACACAAAAGCTTTGGTGTCCTCTCCCCATTGAGTTACGGTGTCAACCTTCCCAGTAAATCAGTATATTGCCAACCAGAGAAGCTTGCTCCAGCTCTGGTGTTCATAGTTTTCACTGGGGTTACATTGAATAGTCAGGATTGATGGACTCATTGGCCACATGATTGAACTCAATCTCCAGTCTCTCTCTTCTCTCAGAGGTTGAGCAGATTATTACTTGGCTGAAAGCCTTACCCCTTTAATCATATGGATGGTCTTTCTTGCAAGGCCAGCTCCATCCTGAGTCATCTCTTTAGCATAAATTATTAAAGGGATTACCATATGTCACCTCGTTAGCATAAACTCAGGTGTGGTTCCAAAGGCCCAGCATAAACAGCAAGGACTCTCCTATCAACCCCCAGTAACCTGGGACAAAGGCCAAACAAATTCATTATTAGACAAAGAAAACCAAAATGTTACCATAGAGGGGCCTTGTAAGGAAAAGAGGATGAAATGTGATATTGCACTTGAGTTTTTAGATTATTTGTGTTAATTACAATTGAGTAAATTATTCTGGGGCACAAATGCCTTTTGTGACTCCTGAGTCCCACTCCAAAGGGGAGATACTGCTGAGCATTTATCACACGGACTGGTAGCGAATGAATTCTGAAGAGCTCTTTTGTTTTCATAAATTTCAAGTATTCAACATCCATTTTCATTTTGTAAAAAGGGACATGGGTTACCAGGACAGTACAAAATACTGAAGGTATTAGATGACTTCATGTGATACAGAAGATGGCAATGTTTTGGTAAAATATTTAAAAAAACCTTTCATTTTGACTAAAAACCAACCTGATTGTGTAGGTCATTTGATTTTTCAAAAGGAAGTTAAGATTAAAATTTTGACTTATTGCTTATAGTCTTCCTAAAGTTTCCTTGTAATGTTAAATCTCAGTACATTTTGACTATCAACATTTTGTACAAGAACTATGGTCCATTGAAAGTTAATCAAAAACTACTATATTCCAACTTATGATTAAGACTTGATATTTATTCAATGAGTTCTGTATTTAAATAGTTATAATTAAATATTTGTCTAATGCTATAATTTCTTTTTCTCCAATAACCCACTCTGCAATAAATGTGATTTTCTACAACTTCTATTACTTAATTTTCCATTGATTTGATGAGAAAGGATAGAGATAGAGAAAGTAGCATCAACTTGTTTTCCACCCAGTTGTTCCATTTAGTTGTGCACTTACTGCTTCTCGATGGGCCCCGACCGAGATTCAAACTTGTGACTTTGGTGCGTAGGGATGATGCTTCATTCATTAAGCCACCCAGCCAGGGTTGCAATAGATGAGACTTTAAGAGTTTGACTTAGCTGGATAAGAAGATAATATATGATATTTACTTGCTCCAAGTAAGAAATATGTGCTTAACATATTAGAAGCTTTCATTTTCTACCTAATGATTTCCAAAACATTAGACTGTGTTAATCTTAGTTCTTTTACCAAAAAGATAATAATGAAAGCTATTCTTAAATAATTTTGTAAAGTCTTAGCTCATTAGGTCTGAAAACAAATTTTGAAATTCAGTCTTTTTACAACCAAGGCTTTGTATTTTCTTATTTTTTCTTTCTTTTTTCTTTTTATTCAGTGAGAGGACTCTACCCTACCGGTAGAGTCCAACTACAAAGGGAAGATACTGCATGCGCCCCAACCAGGATCCACCCAGCAACCCACTAGGGGGCGATGCTCTGCCCATTTGGGGCTTTGCTCCCTTTGCTCCTGTTGGTCAATGACCAAGCTCTTCTTAGTGCCTGAAGGGGAGGCCATCGAGCTGTCCTCAGCACCCGGGGCCAACTTGCTCCAATTAAGCCATGGCTGCAGAATGGGGCGGGGGAGAGAACTGAGAAGGGAGGGATGGAGAAGCAGATGGGTGCTTCTGTGTGCCCTAACTGGGAATCGAACCTGGGACTTCCACATGCCAGGCCAACACTCTATCATTGAGCCAACTGGCCAGGGCTGGCTTTGTATTTTCTAAAGGTAATAATCTTCTCAAGTTTTTCTAGTTTTCAGAAAGGTACTTCCATCTGGAGAACTCCCCAAATTATTTTTCCCCAAAGACATTCTTGAAGATGGCTTGCAGAAATATGCTGCTTAAAGAAAATTAAAGTAAAATATTAGATCTGATTCTTTCACTGGGAAAAACACTTGAATTTCTGGCTGTGTAAGAGTTTCTTTCACTTTTTTCTTTTTCCCTTTTCTCTCTCCCTCCTTTCCTTTCTTATATTCAACCATATGGTGCTTGGTGAGAGAGAAATTTTGAATTTATAGATAAAGGCTTTCTTCCTGCTAGTCATTTAGTCATTTAAAATACTGCTTATAGTCTACCTAAAGTTGTTTCCATGTAATGTTAAATTTCAGCACTTGTTTAAAAAAATTAATTTTAATGGGGTGACATTGATAAATCATATGTTCCGAGAAAATATTTCCAGGTTATTTTGACATTTGTTTATATTGCGTACCCATCACCCAAAGTCAAATTGTCTTCCGTCACCTTCTATCTGGTTTTATTTGTGCCTCTCCCCTCTCCCTACCTCTCCCTTACCTCCCCCTTCCCCCAGATAGCCTGCACACTCTTGTCCATGTCTCTGAGTCTCATTTTTATGTCCCATCTATGTATGAACTCATATAGTCCTTAGTTTTTCTGATTTACTTACTTCACTCAGCATAATGTTATCAAAGTCCATCCATTTTGTTGTAAATGATCCGATGTCATCATTTCTTATGGCTGAGTAGTATTCCATAGTATACATGTACCAAAGCTTTTTAATCCACTCGTCCTCTGACGGACACTTGGGCTGTTTCCAGATCTTCGCTATTGGGAACAATGCTGCCACGAACATGGGGGTGCATTTCTTCTTTTCGAACAGTGCTATGGTGTTCTTAGGGTATATTCCTAAAAGTGGGATAGCTGGGTCAAAAGGCAGTTCGACTTTTAATTTTTTGTGGAATCTCCATACTGTTTTCCATACACCATTCACAGAAACAAACTCAATATGGATAAAGGACTTAAATGTAAACCATGAAACCATAAGAATCTTAGAAGAAAACGCAGGCAGTAAGCTCTCCGACATCTGTTGCAGCAATATATTTGCCGATTTATCTCCACGGGCAAATGAAATAAAAGGCAGGATAAACAAATGGGACTATATCAAACTAAAAAGTTTTTGCACAGCTAACGACAATAAGAGCCTGACCTGGCGGTGGCACAGTGGATAGAGCGTCGGACTGGGATGCGGAAGACCCAGGTTCGAGACCCTGAGGTCGCCAGCTTGAGCACGGGCCCATCTGGCTTGAGCAAAAAGCTCGCCAGCTTGGACCCAAGGTCGCAGGCTCCAGCAAGGGGTTGCTCGGTCTGCTGAAGGCCCGCAGTCAAGGCACATGTGAGAAAGCAAATCAATGAACAACTAAGGTGTTGCAACAGCAACGAAAAACTAATGATTGATGCTTCTCACCTCTCTCTGTTCCTGTCTGTCTGTCCCTATCTATCCCTCTCTCTGACTCTCTCTCTGTCCCTGTAAAAAAAAAAAAAAAGACAATAAGAACAATAAAAAGACAAATCATACAATGGGACAACATATTCGACAATACGTCTGATAAGGCGTTAATAACCAAAATTTATAAAGAACTTATAAAATTTCAGCACATTTTGAAAAAATTACTCTATCTTAGGATTCTAGAATAAGAAGTAATGAGGCTCTTTATTTTTATGTGCTAACATACTTCCAGAAACTTAGCAAAATGCTTCACAATACAGCTGTGTAGTGATCATATCCAGCAGATTCTGCTATTCATATCCTGAGCATGTAGCCCTAGGCCATTCAGAAAGCGTGTGGGTATTGAGCCAAGCTCCTTGCGAAAGTATTTCTCACTCTGTTCTTTCTTGTCATCGGGCAGAATGGAAGCAGTAGCTAGATGGAGGCCTGGAGAAGAGCCAGGCTGATAAGTGGAAAGGCTGCTGGAGGTCAGGGCCTTCCCTAATCACCACTGCAGAACAGAGGATGGTCTTCTTTGGTATTTCCCCCGCCAAGATGAACAGCTTTGTTCACGTCCTGCCTCCCTAGGCCTAAAAACACCTCCCCGCCTGGTCTTTCTACCAATATGTTCTCTCCTTTCTCTGTTAATACATGATCTCAATTAAATATCTGGTTAATGCATTCACACTGATAAGACAATAATGCTTGAGAAGAGCCAAATCTGTTCTTACTCCCTCAGAAGGAGATTGTGCCTTAGTGATGGTACTTTGATTCAAAGGAACAAATGTCTAATGAAAGAATTTTATGCAGGCGGAAGAGAGCATGGTAATTTTTACAGATGACTTGGTTATAACCTAGTCAGCGCAGGAAAATAACAAAAAGTGTTCAGAATTTGAAAAGTAGATAGAATATAATAGAAATTTTAAAAAAATCAGTAACCTTCTCAGATACAATTTCTATCTAGTTAAAAGATATAACGAAGGAGGGGGTGGGCTGTTTGTTATTGCGGCGATTTTCAAACTTTTTTGTCTCACAGCGCACACAAACTAAGTACTAAAATTTTGCAGCATGCTGAAAACTATATTTAGTGCCAACCTGACCAAAAATAGGTATAACTTGCATTCATTCACACCAAATGGCTACTGTTGTGTTGGCAGTTGTCATTTCTTTATTTCTTATTGGACAACCTAAGGGGAAAAAGGTTAGCGCCCCTGACTAAATAAATACTCAGGTATTGAATGTTTTAAAACTTCTTGCGGCACTCCGGTTGAAAATCACGCCCTTATTGAATAGCGGAAAAGAAAGCCTTCTTATACAGCCTCCAAAACATTTCTGTGGCCTGTGAATAAAGCTACATCACTGTATTGAGAGGTATAAAAGAAGAGCTGAATTTGCAGATTTACACAGGAAGATTGCATTTGTTTCTAAAAGATGCTAGTTCTTACTAAATTTATTTTTGAAACTTTAATGTAATTACTGGTGGGACTCCTTTCTTGAGTAGGTGTAGGAATTGATGCAACATTCTGAATTTCATTCAGAAAAGTGAAATCAGTTAAAAACAGTCTGAAGAAAAATATAAAATGGAGGTATTTGCTCTAAAATTCGTAATTATTGTGATTAAAATATTGCAAGAGTAGATTGACAGAGTAATAAATCAGCATAGATAATCACCCTAGAAAAAATAGAATAGATGGACAGACCATCTTAGTAAGTATTTACACTTCATTTACATCAATCACAAGGGACTCATTCCTGAAGACTTCCTGTAATTCAACAACTCATTCAACATAAATCCTGACTAATGGCATTTACCAACTGGAACAGGAGCTGTCCGTCACCATCCCAGTTCCCGGGCCTCACTGTTGTAGTATACTTCCCCCAGTCTTCCTTCCTTGTTACCTGGCTTCTGATGACAGGTCCACCTCCTGAGGTGGTTTAAAGAGCAGGAAAATTACCACTGTGGCCAGCAGCTATCAATGATAAACCGATGGAGTTGTTGCATAAACTGACTCAGAAATGTACTTCAATATACTGAAAGTGATATAAGACAAGCCAACAGCTAATATCATACTCAGTGCTGAAAAGATGAAAGCCTCCTCTAAAATCGGAACCAAGACAAGGATGCCCACTATTGCCACTTCTGTTCAGCATAGTACTATTGGAAGTCCGAACCAGAGCAATTAGGCAAGAAAAAAATAAAAGGCTTCCAAATAGGAAAGAAGACATAGAACTGTCACTGTTTGCAGATGACGTGATATAATATGTAAAAAATAAAGCCCTAAAGACTCCATCAAAAAACTTTTGGAATAAACAAATTTAATAAAGTTAACAGGATGCAAAATCAATACATAGAAATCTGTTCTTGTTTCATATACTAATAGTGAACTATCAGAAAGAGAAATTAAGAAAACCATCTATATACAATTGCATCAAAACCATAAAATGTCTAGGAATAAATTTCACCAAGGAGGTGAAAGACCTGTGTATTGAGAACTACAAGACATTAGTGAGGAAGTTGAAGACTATACAAATAAGTGGAAAGATACTTCTTGCTCATGGATTAAACTATATTGATTGTTAAAGTGCCAATTCTACCCAAGGCAATCCACAAAGTTAGTGCAATTTCTGTCAAAATTCTAATGGCATTCTTCAAAGAAATAGAGCAAATAATCCTAAAATTTGTATGGAGCCACAGAAATCTCCAAATAGCCAAAGCAATCTGAGAAAGATGGATAAAGCTAGAAGCATCACACTCCCTGATTTCAAACTGTATTACAAAGTTATAGTAAGTTTTGATAAAGGGCACTAAAACACAGTATTAACATTATGGACTTTAGAGACAAAAATGGGTAAATTCAGTGGTTTAAAACTATCGATGTCTTCATTTTTTAAAAATCTGTTTAAAGGAGATAACATTTCTACTTATAAGGTTGTTTTAAATGAGATTATCTAGATAAAGTGCTTTGCAGAATGCCTGGAACATGGCAAGAGTTCAATGAAGTCTAAATCTAAGTATTATTATCTTTATAGCTGGTTTATATCTTTTATGAATATTGAATCCTTACAACATTTTTTAAAGAAGATAAACACGTCATAGAGAAATCAAAAGCTAACATGAATAATTTATGAGATTCAAATTGTTAAGTGCTGAGCATTTATCCTAAGCACTTTATATGCATTCATTATTTTAATACAACAGTCTTATAAGATAAGCACTATTGTTATTTTCACTTTAATAGGATGAGGAAACTGAAGCACAGAAAGGTTAAGAAACTTGCTTTTGATCACATATCTAGTATTATATTTATTTCTCAAGGGGTTTTAGTGATTATTAAAAATATATTTGGCAACAAGTAAATCAGAAAAAGCTAAGGACTGTATGATTTCACACATAGGTTGGATATAAAACTGAGACTTAAGGACATAGATAGAAGTGAAGTGGTTACCAGGAGAAGGGGGTCTGGTGGAGGGGGAATGGGACTTGAGTGAATGGGGAGGAGAGGTTGGAGGAAAGGGTGTGAAGAGGGACAAATATAAGGTGACAGAGAATGATTGGACTTTGAGTGATGAGTATACAACATAATCAGCAGTTCAGATGCTACAGAAACGTTCACCTGAAGCCTATGTACTCTTATTGATCAATGTCACCCTGTTAATTTTCTAAACAAACAAACAAAAAAATCCAGTAAAAATATATTTGCTAGATTTTTTAATGTAATACTACCAAAAAACTTTAAGCTATTTTTATAATTACTTTCTTAATAATTTGAATATTATAATTTTTTAAAATGGAAATTGGTTAAATTATTTCTTCTCAACCTCACCAGACTTGGAAATAGTGTAAAAATTAAATTTATTTGAGTGACTTGAATCATTCCATTTAACCTAATTTCTTCTACTCAAAAAACTGAGAATATATAGTGTTTTTGGAGAGGAAACTGGGTGACTGGGAACAGGAGTCGGGGGAAGACTTACCATATTTTCCTATGTATAAGACACACCCTTTTTCGAAAAATTTGGGGTCTAAAAACTGGGTGCATCTTATATAGGTGTGGTTTTTTTTACTTGCATTTCCTGGTTTTTCCACATAGATGAGGAGTTGTATGAATTTTACGATGAATCAAACTTGAGTTCAATAACTTTATGTAATACATTTTTTTTTCAAATTTCAGGCCCCCAAATTAAGGTGCATCTTATACATGGGAGCATCTTATACATGGAGAAATATGGTAATAAAGAATTCCAATAACTTAATAAAAACTTTCCAATCATGGTCTAAAATAGGGAAAATTATTTATGATATAACTAATACAGTGAAAGATTGACAATCTAAAAGTTAGAAAAAATGGGAGATCATTTAAGGAAAATTGATCTACTCATATAAAAAAATTAAGTGTAGGAAGGCACTTTATGATTTAGGCATAAATGATAGCAAGAGTTTCTAAGTCTGGGCAGCTCAACAGCATCATGTAGAGCCTTCTGCATTACGTACCTGTTATTATCCAGTCAGCAAGGCTGAGTGTCAGCATAGGAGGTGGTGGGGATGGTGTTTCATTTGAGAAATCACCTTGATACAATGGGAGCCTGCTAGTATACAACGAGAGAAACTTTCCCAGAGATCACAGAAGAGAAAGGCTTAAACACTAAACTCAAGTCATCTTTTATTGTTTATTAAATCAGTGTCAAACTGATTAAAGAGTGAGAAGAGCAAGAGAAAAAGAGACGAGGTAGGGTAACACACTTTGGGAAGAGCAGAGGGTTGGAAGGACCAGACTACGTGAGCTTTATGTTACACAGTGTTGTTCCTCTGTCTTATCTTCCTTTCTGCCTTGTCAGCCATCCCCTCCTCAGTAGGATTACAAGGACCAGCGTTGAGAGTTAGCAGAAAACTCAGCCAGGGGAAGATGCCTAGAGTCAGTAAATGCTCAGGCTGTAGGAGATACCCAGCAGGGGTGTCTGGCCACAGCCGCAGGTTGTCCATCAGCTTGCTGAGCAGTTGTGGATTTAATCTGCACGTCTCAAGTAGGGGGTATGTGAGCCAGAATGGGTGTCAGCAATGGGATATTTGGTACCTTCACTCTTTCCATCCTCACCTATGTTTATCACTTATGCTCTTATTACTTGATCGATGTTTAAGGTACCTCACAGGTTACTAGCTTATTATCTATGCATAACATGTATTATGAGTTTCTCCTATGTCTCACATGCTACTTCTATATTTACTATCTATATTTAATGTGCCTTGTGAGTTTCACTGATTCCATTTGCTTCTCTTGTCTTCTATAGGAGGACAGAATGTTCTCAAATAATAGGCAAACCTTACAAAGGGTAGGGTTGAGGGGGACAGAGAAGGAGTCAGGGGATATACAGAGGGAAGACTTTCAGGCCCTGGCTGGTTGGCTCAGCAGTAGAGTGTCGGCCCAGTATGCAGAAGTCCTGGGTTCGATTACCGGCCCAGGCACACAGGAGAATCACCCATTTGCTTCTCCACCCTTCCCCCTCTCCTTTCTCTCCATCTCTCTCTTCCCTTCCTGCAGCCAAGGCTCCATTGGAGCAAAGTTGGCCTGGGAGCTGAGGACGGCTCCATGGCCTCCACCTTAGGTGCTAGAATGGCTCCAGCCACAATAGAGCAACGCCCCAGATGAGCAGAGCATCACCCCCTGGTGGGCATGCCGGGTGGATCCTGCTTGGGCGCATGTGGGAGTCTGTCTCTCTGCCTCCCTGCTTCTCACTTCAGAAAAATACAAAACAAAACAAAACAGAAGAGAGAGAGAAGCCTTCCACGTGTCGTTGGGGATTGGTTCTGTAGTGCGGTAAGGCTCTGCAGGAGCTGGGAAAGGGTGAACAGGGTACAGTGCTTCTTTTCCTCCTGGGTCCGTCCTGTGTTCACTTTCAGCTCAGATGCTCTGGATTTCCTCTACTGCTTTTCATGGGTCAGTTATAGAAGAAGTCTTCAAGACGACTTTTCACATAGCGGTAGACTTTTAACATTCCTTTAATAAACTGTTTTATGCTGTTTATTCTTCTCCCATTACATCTTCACTAGAACTAATAAATTACTTACTTTAAATTGACAAGACTTAATTCAAAAAATATACCAAACATCAGTATCAGAGGATAGAAGAAAGGGGAATCCACAGGCTTTCTTAGGTGAGTGGCTCCCAAATTATTTAAGGTAGAATCAGGACTTGAATGCAGAATTTGAATGTGGGTAATAAATAAAACTGGCATTCATCAAGTATTCCGATCTCTAATTCCTACTGCAATCGATATTTGTAGTGCAAGTTATACATTTGATTTGATCACTGGGTGCTGTAAATTCCAGCTGAACTTTAATATAAAGCAGAAAAATCCCCACTGTCATTTACAGTGTAAGATTTTCTTCTTTGTTTTTCATCTTGGATCATGGAAATCACCAAACTTTTAGTGCTGTGTTTTAAGGTTGTGATCTGGGGTGGGGGGCAGGGGTGGTGCTAATCCCACATTTGGCAATTTCTATTCACCCAGGCAGTTACTCTGCACTGTGTCTGCCACATTGAGGCAAATACATTCAAAAAGGAAACTCGCACTTCCTCACCCAGGTAATTTAATAATCATCCAGAGACCATTATGAAAGCCAAAACTGAGTATGTCCAAAAGCATAGGTGGCAAAATGCTTCCATAAAAACAGGTGCCAGTTTTATCACAGGAAGCCCTGGCAGCACCAGGGGCTGCGCTGTTCAGAGATCCCATGCAGTTTTACTTCTGAAACCTGGCTTTAACCAGGTGCTTTCCATTTCCAGTTTTTAATGAAAACCAGTTTTCTATATTTTAACTGGGTTTTTTATTCAAAGATGATGAGAAAATATTCAAAATGACTTTTACAGATTATTTCATAATTGTTTGATAACAAAATTGGTTGTGTAAAACTATGCAGGAGAGTGCTAAATTAATGTTCATTTGCCTGACCAGGTGGTGGCACAGTGGATAGAGCGTCAGACTGGGATGCGGAAGGACCCAGGTTCAAGACTCTGAGGTCTGCATCTTGAGCTCGGGCTCATCTGGTTTGAGCAAAAGCTCACCAGCTTGAGTCCAGGGTCACTGGCTCCAGCAAGGGGTTACTCGGTCTGCTGAAGGCCCGCGGTCAAGGCACATGTGAGAAAGCAATCAATTAACAACTGTGGTGTCAAAATGAAATACTGATGATTGATGCTTCTCATCTCTCTCCATTCCTGTCTGTCTGCCCCTATCTATCCCTCTTGCTGACTCTTTCTCTGTCTCTGTAAAAAAGAAATTAATTAATTAATTAATGTTCATTCTGTGTTTACATAATCATGTACTTCAGTATTTACATATTGAATAGCACTTTTTCGTGATTGGAAGGCTGAGTGTGTCTGTCTGGGCTGGTGGACCACAAAGAAATCAGAATTTCAACACACGAAAGAAGAAGTATATACAGGATATTATGTGTAATTTAAATTTAGAGATGTCAAATCGCTTTATTTTTGTATCCCCATAAAGCTTAACACAGTGTTTCACACGAGGTACTTTTGAGCATTTATTGAGTAAATAAATACAACATTTTATCTTATTCTTTTACCCATGGTTTTACAGGAGGTTTGTGGAGAAACAGAACGTTCTCTTTATCTTTGCGGTTCCATCAAAAAGAAAATAAGTAAATAAATAAAATGAGCACAATCTTCCAGAATTGTTCTGAGAGTAAGGGTGGAGGAGGATTGTCTGTGAGCATAACATTACTGGAATCTCCCCAGAACTAGAACAAGAAATTCCCTTTGTTATTGTACTAGGAGAAAAATACCAATCATACTCCTATATTATGCTACCCTGCCTTTCCAGGACTTTCTCACATTGACTCTTCCTCCATCCACTGATTCCCAGCAGTTTCTCCCTCTTTTTTGACATGATCTCTTGTTAATAAAAATGGATTGGAAGAGCGCTTGAATCCAGATGACTGTCCCATGAGGAAGGAACTAGGTAACTGGGGAAAGTTGCATGGAGGAAGTAGAATCAAATTAGACACTGAAGTGAGATAGGGATCCATTTAGGTGATGGAAAAAGAGTATTGTGGATCAAAGGATGAGTGTCAGTCAAGCAAGATAGCGAGTTATCATAGCTTAGGGCTTGTGATCACACCTGTGTAAAATGTGGCTGAATATACAGAGTGAGATTATATGGTGGAGGCTCTTTAAAAGCAGTTAGGTTAATTCAACATTAAAAAAATAAATGAATGAATGGGCCCTGGCCGGATGTCTGAGTAGATAAAGCATCGTCCTGGGGCACTGAGATCGTGGTTTGAACCCTGGTCAGAGCACCTATGAGAGCAATCAGTGAGTGCACATCTAAATGGAACAACTAAGTGGAACAGTGAAGTGAGCCTCCCCCCCCCCACCGCAAGTCAATAGGAAAATGTAAAAAAAAAAGGATGTAAAACATATCAACAAGCTAAAAAATGATTGTGTCAATAGATGCAGTAGAGACATTTGAAAAAGTTCAACATTCAACATAAAATAACTCAGCAAATGAGGATCAGAAAGGAATTTTCTCAACTTGATAAAGGACATACATATAAAAGCCAATAACTAATAACTTAATGGTGAAAGACTGAATGTCTTTGCCCAAAACTTGGAAACAATGTGAAGTGTCTGCTCTCATCTTTCCTATTCAACATTGTACTGGAGTTCCTAGCCAGAGCAGTAGGTTAAAATAAAGATATAAAAGCTATACAGATAGGAAAGGAAGAAATAATACTATTTTTATTTATAAGTGACATGATTGTCTAAAAGAAAATACCCCAAGGTCTATGAAAAAGCTACTAAAACTAAGTTTAGCAGGGTCACAAAGTAAAGGATTAATACACAAAAATTAATTGCATTTCTCTATAAATTTCTCTATAATACCCCAAGGTCTATGAAAAAGCTACTAAAACTAAGTTTAGCAGGGTCACAAAGTAAAGGATTAATACACAAAAATTAATTGCATTTCTCTATAATAACAATTGCATATCTCTAAATTTCAATTGATAATGATACTATTAAAATTGCATTAAAATGTAAAATACAGGTCCTGGTTGGTTGGCTCAGTGATAGAGCATCACCCTGACATGTGGATGTCCTGGGTTTGATTCTTGGTCATGGCGCACAGGAGATGCCCCTGTCTGCTTCTCCATCCCTAACCCTCTGGTTGACCCTCTTTCTTTTCTCCCCCCACCCCTCATGGAGAATTCACGCCACCTGATTTTTAAGACTTATACTCTAGGTCTGACCAGGCAGTGGCGCAGTGGATAGAACGTCGAACTGTGATGTGGAGGATCCAGGTTCGAGACCCCGAGGTCACCAGCTTGAGCACAGACTCATCTGATTTGAGGAAAGCTCACCAGCTTGGACCCAAGGTCGCTGGCTCCAGCAAGGGGTTGTTCAGTCTGCTGTAGCCCCCTGGTCGAGGCACATATGAGAAAGCAATCAATGAACAACTAAAGTGCCACACCGAAAAACTGATGATTGATGCATCTCATCTCTCTTTGTTCCTGTCTGTTCCTACTATTCCTCTCTCTAACTCTCTCTCTTTCTCTCTGTAAAAAAAAAAAAAGATTTATATTCTAAAACTAGCATAAGAAGGCCAGTGCAATTCTGGCGTAAGGATAGACAAATAGATCAATGGACTAGAATACAGTCTAGAAATAGAACCAGACACATATAGTCAATTGATTTATTTTTACAAAGATGCCAAGTTTATTTAATGAAAAAAGGATAATCTTTCTAAGAATTCATGCTGAAACAATTAGATTTTCAAAAAATGAACTCAGACAATATTTCTTCAAAAAACTTAAAAATCAATCATATACCTAAAAGTAAAACCTAAATTTGTAAAACTTCAAAAAGGAAACACAGCAGAAAAAATCCATTGACCTTTTATTAGGCCAAGATTTCTTAGATGTGACACCAAAAGCATGAACCACAAAAGAAAAAATGAACAGATTAGACTGCATAAAAATACAATTTTTTTTCTCTTGAACAAAGTTCTATTTAAAAAATGATTAAACTAGCCAAGAGCTGGAGGGGTGGGGGAGGGAATACTATAAGAACACCTAGCCTATAAAGGGCTTATACACAAAGTATATAAAGAATTCCTTAACTCAATAACAAGGAGACAAATAATTCACTTTTAAAAATAGACTGAAGAGTTGAACAGACATTTTACCAAAGAAACAATATGAATGGCCCTGGCCGGTTGGTTGAGTGGTAGAGTGTCAGCCTAGCATGTGAATGTCCAAAGTTCAATTCCTGGTCAGGGCACACAGGAGAAGCGACCATCTGTTTCTCCACCTCTCCCCCTCCCTTTTCTCTCTTTCTCTCTCCCTTCCCCTTTGGCAGCCATGGCTCAATTAATTTGGCCCTGGGCATTGAGGGTGGCTCTGTGGAGCCTCTACCTCAGGCACTAAAAATAGCTCAGTTGCGAGCATGGCCCCAGATAGTCAGAGCATCAGCCTCAGATGGGTTGCTGGGTGGATCTGGGTTGGGGTGCATGTGGGAGTCTGTCTATCTCCCCTCCTCTCACTTGGAAAAGAAGGAGAAAAGAAAGATATGAATGGCATTTTAGTTATCAGTTGTTGCGTAACAGTTTACTAGCTAGTGACTTAAAATAATGATAAACATTTATCTCATAGGTTATGTAGGCCAGGATATCTGAAGCAGCTTAACTGGAGTTGCTTATGGTTTTTGTTGAAGTTGTAGCTAAGATTTGGCTGGGACTGCAGCCTTCTAACCTTAACCAGGGCTTGAGGATCTGCCTTCCAAATGGCTCGCACACATTGCTTGCAAGTTGGTGCTGCCTACTGTCAGGAGCCTGAGTTCTTCATCATGTGATGGCTCTCTCCATCGAGTTTTTTGAATATCCTCATTACATGGCAGCCGGTTTCCCTCAAAGCAAGTGAGCCTGGAGAGATCAAGGAGGAAGATGCAATGGCTTTCCTAACTTAGCCTTAGCAGTCACACACCATCCCATCATTCCTACAGTTTTCTATTTGTTACACAGCCGTATTAAATTTAGGAGCTAGCTACATAGAGGTGTGAATGCCAGTTTCCGGGGGTCATTTGGAGGGCCATCTTGAAGGCTGACACAACAGATAGCAAAGGGCCACTTGGTAAGTTTCACATGTTTAGTCAGTAGGGAAGTGCAATTTAAAACCACAAAGATAGAGAGCATCCCCAGCTACTAGAACGGCTCTTAAAAACCTGACACTACCAAGTCTTAAGGATGCAGGGCAGCTGGAACACTCATGTATTTCAGCTGGAAATGTAAATTGTACAGCTAGTCTGCACAACAGTTTGATAATGTTAACTCTACACTTACCATTGACCCGGACAGTTTTACTCGTAGGTATTTAAACGAGAAATGAAACGTATGTCTGTACAAAGGCCTTTGTAAGAATGCGTATAGCGGTTTTACTCATAATAACCAGAAACTGGAACTAGTCCAGATGCCCTTCAATCAGTCAGCGGATCATTAAATTGGGGTACATCCACATAATGGACCTTTACAATTCAGCAATAAAAATTAATTACTTATACATGCCAAGATAGCTCAATGTCAGAAACATTATGCTAAGGGAAAGAAGCCATTCATAAAAGTCTATCTATTATGTAATTCCATTTTTGTGACACTCTGGGAAAAGGAGACTAAGGACAGAAGTCGGGCTAGTGGTTGCCAGGGGCTGAGTATAGGGAGAGAGAATTGATAAAGGGGCATCGGAAACTTAGGTATAATGGAAATATTCTGTATCTTGATTGTGGTGGTAGTCACACAACTATATGTATGTTTGTCAAGATCGTTTTAAAAAGTAGTTTTCTATTAAACTAGAGTAAGCCTGACTTTAAAAAAGCAAACATAATTTATTAAATATTATGCTAGCTTCTGTACTTTAGTATTGTTATGAAGATTGGATTTGGGTGAGCATTATTAATTCTGAGAGAAATGACAAGTAAGAAAGCTGTTTAAATAGAAACAGATAACAGACTGTTATCAGTGGGGAAAGGGGTTGAGAGCTGGGTGAAAAAGGTGAAGGGATTAAGCAGTAAAATTGGTAGTTACAGGACAGGGAATATAGCCAATAATATTGTAATAACTGTGTACAGAGCCCGGTGGGTACTTGAAGCATGGTGGGGGCACACTCTGTCAAGTCCATGATTGGTTAACCACTATATGTACACCTGAAACTAATACAGAATAATATCAAATGGAGACTGTAATTGAAAACAAAAAGCTATTTGGTGATGGTAAGAGAATCAGTGATTGTATTGCAGAGGGGTTGTTAGGTTTTCCAGAGAAACAGCCAACAGGGGGGTGTATGCATGTACCTATGTACGTATGATAGAGAGGGTTTATTTTAGAGAAACAGAACCGATAGGGGGTGTACGTGTACCTATGTACGTATGACAGAGAGGTTTTATTTTAGAGAAACAGAACCGATAGGGGGTGTACGTGTACCTATGTACGTATGATAGAGAGGTTTTATTTTAGAGAAACAGAACCGATAGGGGGTGTGCGTGTACCTATGTACGTATGATAGAGAGGATCTATTTTAGAGAAACAGAACCGATAGGGGGTGTACGTGTACCTATGTACGTATGACAGAGAGGATCTATTTTAGAGAAACAGAACCGATAGGGGGTGTACGTGTACCTATGTACGTATGACAGAGAGGATCTATTTTAGAGAAACAGAACCGATAGGGGGTGTACGTGTACCTATGTACGTACGATAGAGAGGATTTATCTTAAGGAATTGACCCATGTAATTTGGAAACATGAGAAGTGCAAGATCTGACGGAGGAAGCTAGAAACTCAGGAAAGAGTTGAGGTTTGAATTCAAAGACAGTCTGCTGGGGAATTTTTTCTTCCTTGAGGGAGGTCACCCTACTGTTCTATTCAGTGATAGAACAAACTGGTTCCATTTAAGCTGATTGTATTGAGTCCATTGCGGAGCGCAATCTGCTTTACTCAAAGTCCATTGATTTACGCGTAAATATCACCTGAAAACACCCTTACAGAAATATCCAGAATAATGTTTGACCACATACCTAGACATTGTGTCTTAGTCAAGTTGACACATAAAACTAACCATTATAGGAGGGGAAGTATTGACTGGAAAGGGACATAAAGAACCTTCTAAAGGGACAGAAATGTCCTGTATGTTAATAGGGGTGGCGGTTACATAAGTGTGTACATTTATTGAAACTCAAGCTGTAAACTTAAAATGTGTGCATTATATTGTGTGAAATTATTCATAAGAAAAAAATCCTGATGGGGCTCTGGGCAGCTGTGTTGTGACTGATGTGATATCTTAGTGTGTGTGTGTGTGTGTGTGTGTGTGTGTGTGTGTGTGTGTGTGTAAGGGCTGGTAGAAAAGGGATGAAGATTTTTTTGCTGTGACATTTTCTTGCCTATTTGTCTCTTCTTTATTCTCCAAACACCCACACCCGTTATAAAGACTCACTGACGCCTTCACTTACCGTCATTTTAGAGACGGCATTATTTCTCCCTAATTCTTTGGGAGTGTGTAGGTTCCTTCACCTATTCTGCTCTTGTTTTCAAGTGATTACTGACTGATTAGGCAATTATCTACCCATCGCTAGAAGAGAGAGTTAAGATATGTGCTTATTCTTACTAAATGACTAAGGAGCTAGGAAGACACTTAAAGTGCATATTGATCTTTTATTAATAAAGGCAATTTAAATGACATATATAGTTACCATTCTAGTCATCTGATTTTGACTCCAGGAATGCTACATATATATTTTTTATTCAGGCTCAATGTCATCAGAGGACAAGGTAATGAAATCTTGAAACTTAATAATGTTCTTTCACAATTCTTCCAAGGGCAAAGGGGAGTACTTCTTAAATGTTAATGTGGTCATTTTAAATGTCGAAAACCATCTTGTATTTCTATTTTTTTATTTAAATAAATGCTCTTAGTCAAACAAAAGGAAGCTGGGAAATTGCCAGTGAAAAGTAACCTGTATTTGCAAAATCAATCTATAGTTTAAGGTGAATATTTTTGATGCAGAGTTAATCTCATCAACCTTAAATGCAATAAAATATAAAATCTAGTTAAAGATCATAATATACTGAATTACTAAACATGTTTTCAGTATATGTGCTTTGCTTTTTTTCAGATTCTCTGGTCAGGGGAGAGGGAGTTGTTAGATCTAAAATTGTAATCTGATATACAGTCTGATGTTATTTTGAGATTTGAAAGGAAAAATGGAATTTATTTATTCTGTTTCAAATTATACTCTAACCTGTGGAGTAAGAAGAGACACTTCGTTAGATTTAGTATAGACACACCTAGTCCTAGCCATTTCTCCTCTTTAGCTTTCCAGGGAGGGGGTGGAACCCAGGCCATAGCCTTATGTGTTATTAGCACTAACCTGTGATGAAGCGTCTTCTCTGTCATGAGCCAGGTATCAGGCCTGTCTCCTAGATGTAGGGAATACACCTCAAAGCTCCTAGTGGTTCTCTTCAAGCCCCACCAGGCTGAAGTTGAGAGGGAATATCCCTGACCCAGTGCCCAGAGGTGTGGTAGAGACTTAAGGCAGGGGTCTAAATCCTTCCTTCCCATCTCTGCCCTCTGTGTAATGGCCTGAGGGATCTGGAGTCCCAGGTTCTCAGGACCATTTTTTATGCTTTGGGTTTACTTTACCCTTACATACACATATAAACATATTTCCTTTCACTTTTTCTATTCATTGGCACCATAAGGTTTTTCTCCCTTTTTTCCCAGCCCAGAAATCCTTCCAAAAGCAACACAAAATTTAGTGGACTAGAGAGAGATTTAGATGCATATCTGTAGAGCTACTTTTTTTTTTTCTTTCAAGAGGAGATAAAATTAGATCCAGGGCAAGGGAGAGAGGGGTGTTTTAGACCTGAGAGAAAAAGAGAAACAAATGTGATTCCTCAAAATGTGACAAGGCAGAAGGATTTTCTCCTTCGGTGACCACGAAGTGGAACGGAAGGGATGCTGAACTCAGCTGTCCTTGGTGTGGCTGTCCCACTTGTATTCCCTAAGGACAGCCAGCGGACCTGGACAGTTTTTAGTGTCTTTGAGGGAGGAGGGGGAGAAGTTGTATACTTTGGTGGAGGTGAGACTATGAAGAGAAGATTCTGTCCTCTAAGATGGAACTCACAGGCCATGGTAGGAATTTCCCTATTGTTTGGGGCAGTGCTGGGGATCATCCAACTGCTTCTCTTTCTCTGTCTCTCTCTCCTTTCTCCTTTCTCCTCTCTCTCTCTCTCTTTCTCTCTCTCTCTCTCTCACACACACACACACACACACCACACACACAAATCTACTTGCATTTAGCTTTTGCTAAGAATAGAGAGGGTGTAGTGACAGAAAATTGAGACCAGGCAGTGGATTAAAAGTGTTGATTGTAGGCGTTTACAAATGAGATGTTAGGTTCATTACAAAAAGTAATTGAAGTTGACCTTATTTTTTTTAAACAACATGTAGAGAATGATTTTGTTACTTTGATTTTTAACTTTAATGAATACAGACACATTTGAGCACAATATTTTCTCAGGAAAGAGAACATCTTTGACTCACTCAACACTTACTTGAGTACCTGCACTGGGTGTTGAGTATCAGATACTCGCCTAGGTCTCCTAGTAAGCATAATCCATAGCTATGGTCTCCTGATGCTAGTTTTCACTGTTTATGGACAAGGTTCTTCAACTTTGGCAGGCATCAGAATTACTGCGAGAGCTTGTTCACACAGAGATTGCTGGGCCCCATTCCCAGAGTTTCTGATTCAGAAGATTTAGGGTAGAGACCAAAAGTCTGCATTTCTAACACGTTTTCCTGTGACTGCAGTGCCCCTGGTCTGGGGGCTGCTCTTTGAAAACCATAGACTTAAAGCTTATCTTGAATTTAATAGGGAAATATGCAGGAAAAAAGTGTTAATTAATGGCAGATTATCTCATGACTTTAGTGCAGTTAGAATGTATTTTGTAGTCATAACAGTGGAAAAACAACACGGAGAATGACAAAGTTCAATAAAGAGATACTGTGTATCTTTTAAATAGGTTTATTTAGATAATATTGAAAGCATGATCATTGACATGGTTTAAAAATTCACAGCTTTAGTTTTGTCTGGCCAAATATTGTGATGAAGTTAGAATTTAGTCTAAAAGTCATGGATTGGCAAGAACAATATAGTGTGTGAGACCAGACTAGGAGTTTTATCCAATTTGGTTAGAAGTCTGTAGTGACTTTCGGAGTTGGCATTAGAATTCTTTTGACTTTTTTTTTAATCACCTTTATCTCGCCAGTCCCCAGATTCTCTCACATCTTCCTTACAGTAATTGCTCATATTCCCTTCCTTTTTACTTTTGTTTAGATCTTTATTTACCTCCTCGTGAAAATTCTCCAAGCTCATTTGACTCCTCTTTGTCACAATTTGAGACATTCCCCTGTTGTACCATAGACCAATCCAAACCTTCCCAATGTGAACACTCTTCTCTACATTGGCTCCTTTTCTTTCTTTCTAAGTACAGTGTGTCCATAAAGTCATGATGCACTTTTGGCCATGTGACTGGTCAAAAGTGCACCATGACTTTACGGACACACTGTATATGAATCTATCCCTTTCAGTAAACAATTTATTTAACCAATCTCCTCTTGTTAAATAGTGAGGTTGTTAACCCATGTTTATATTTAATATCATATCCTTCTCATTCTTTTTCTCAGTGAATATAAGAGCTATGATTATGGCACATTCAAGGATGAGATATATCTATCTATTAAAATTATTGTTCAAATTCTTGATATGGAAAATTTTTGAAATGTTTCTGAAGAAAAAATCTTTATATCATGCTATTTATAGCATTTTTTTTCCTTAGAGATGATCTGTCATCTCTCTCTGTCTCTCTCAATGGTCAACGCTGGGTGGCTGGATTGGACTAGTATTTTAGGATGTTTTACAGTAAATATGAATTATCAGCACAATGTAAGTAATAAAATACTTAATAAAATAAAAAGAATATAGGACTATATCTGAAAATGATTGCTGTTAGGGAATGGGATTTTAAAATATTTTTCTGCTTTTGTATACTTCTAATTTTTTTATAGTAAAAAATAAATAATTAGTATTTAGGTTCAGTATTAAGTAACATTTAATAATATTAAATATTATTTACATTTAGTATTGGAAGGTATAAAAGTAATGTTTAATTAAAAATATAGTTTATGTAAATATATGCCAAACTATACATAATTTCAGTAATATCACTTTCCTGTGCAAACACTTCAAGGCTTGCTTTTTCCTAGTAACCAAAATGTCAACTTCTTATCCTAGAAATCAAGTCTATCTATAAACTTGCTGCATGTACCTTTTCCTTCAAACTGTTAAAACTCCTACAGGATCAGAAATCTGTCTGTATGTCTTATTTAACTTTTAATGTATTCCCTCATCTGCTTTACTCTCTCCTCTAGATTAACTAAAGAAAAATCACAACACAGGAATATCCCATAAATTTCAGTAGTTTAAATAAGGCTCTCCAGACTGATTGAAATTTGTGAACGTGCTACATTTGTATCAAGGTGCTGCTACAAGTCTATGGCTGGTGGAAAAATCTTGATTTATCTTTTAGCTACTTTTTAATTTCTTTGTAATTAGGGTATTTATTCTGCTTCCATCATTTGGCAGCATCGAAGGGGAAATAGAACAATTAGGATGGCCCCACACATTTGTCATTGATCCTACAATTTTCTGGAAGTAGTAGCTTTGGAATTATGTAACGTTCTCTACTAATGACAGTATTTGAACGTTACTATATTTCCTCATATGACAGTGTGCTGTTGGCTGGCAGCTCTGAGGGTCATGTAGAACACAATGGTAAGTAAAGGAGAACTCTTAGGTTTTTATATCTTTATTTTAAAACATAAAATTTTATAGTGATTAACACCTACTTTTAAACAGAATGTTGCATTAATTAAATGCCTTGTCATAACTACTATAAGTCCTGTTAGAAAAATAGACATCTCACAACTACAGTGTCAGCTCTTTAATTAATAAATACATAAAACAGCAGTTAGTAGTCAATCAGAATGATATGAACAGCTTCATAGCATATTTCATGAAATTGTCATATTCCCAATTTTCTGTATCCTTTAGATTTCATTTCATGTGTAATTTAAAGCCAGAAATAATACAAAACTTATTTAATGAGGATTTGTTTATTAGAGCTACTTTATATTCAAATATTTAAATTTAAAAATACATTCTCTGTTAAAATCTTTACAAAGGCAAGACTATTAAATGAAACATAAGGTTATATTATTGATAATTTAAAAACATTTAAAAAAACTTTTTTGTAGAGGTTGAAAAATGAAGTAACTGGTAAATGTGAAATAGTTTTCAAGTTATATTAAATATACACAAAATGAATTTCTTTATTAATATGTGCAAATTTATATTTTCTTATAATTTAGAAAGAAAATACTTTATATTCAATATTCTTAATAAAATTTATGTACCATACTGGTCATTGTGCGGATTTTTTTTTAATTGAAATCACATTTATCTGTACTACAGTGTAAAATTAGTAAAAGTTCTTTATACAAATCACATTTTCCATCCTTGGTGACTTCAGTGGTTATTTTTGTTTGTTTGTTTTTTAATTGTTGGGTTAAATAATTTTAACTGAAGTAGGTTGTAGAGGTTAGAAACCTGATTAATCGAGTTAGCTTACAAAGATAAATTTTAGGCAGGAAAGTATTTCAGGTAGATAGAAGAGTAGTGTTGTTACTCTCATGTATTTTATTAACAGCTACCCAGAAAGCTGAACAGTTGTTGTTTTGTTTAATTAAAATAATTTAAATATGCCGTTTTATGACAGTCATTACATGAATTTGAAGGTATATTTATCAGAACCAAAGGAAAAAAAGAACCACTCAAAATAAGAGAAATGTTAAAGAAGAATAAAAAAGCAGAAGGACTCAAAAAGAAAGAAAGATTTTTTCCTGACAGCACTGATTGGTTGTATATTTTTCTCCTGTCACCGATGCAATACGTACAAGATACTGCAAAATCTAATTATGAGTTACATGTAATATTCTTCCATTTAATTATTTTAGCATTGAGATGATAATATGAAAGTATTCTTTACAAAGGAATAGAAAGAAAAACTTGTTAACAATACTGGGAGAAACCCACTCATTCTGTCAGCTAAGCTAGGGTTTGCAAAAATTATAGCCACTAACATAAATAAGAGGCTGAAAGAGCTTTTATAACTCAAAGATCTGCAGGATGTGAGCTCATAATCAGGCTCCATGTTGAGTTGTACATGATTCAGTTGTACTGAAAACTGGCTCATATGTTATCATAGATGAATTCTCAAATATCTGTAAAAAAGGAATGTGTCTATACTCACGAACATTTAGTTAAAAGTAATTAGTGTAATATTTATTCAAGCACAAGTTTCAACACTGCATCTAACAGACAACAGCAAGATGCATCACAATTTCAGAGACGTTATATTGTAAAAGTGGACCTCTCAGAATCAATGAAATATGAATGTGTATGCATAATCAGTTACCCATTGTTAATTTTCCATAGAGGACCCATAAAAGAAAAGGGAAATGATTTGAAAGCTAGTTTTATATTTCCTTAAAATGTAATACATTTTGGGGGAGCATGCGGAAGTCTATCTCTGCCTCCCCTCCTCTCACTGAATTAAAAAAAAAAGAAATGTAATACATTTTAATTTGCATAGCACAATAAGGAGTTCTTAAGGTCAATATTGACGAGGACTATCATAAGTTAAATGTTAGGATCAAATAAACAATACAGTATGCACTTGCTTGAACTCCTAAGTAGCTATACAGTGTGTCGGTAAAGTCTTTATGGACACACTGTATTTCACTTGAAACCTTTATTAAAATACGTAGGTCTCAAATCCTTTAAAACTGAATTGCTAACAGTTGTGAAAATTTTAAATTCTTAGTTTTAAATAGCTCTTTGTTCAGGTGTACAGATTCAAATGAGTTTTAAAAGATCAGTAAGAGATGTTTGGAACTGAAGAACTCCATTGTACCCTGTACATTTGGTTATTTTCCACAATTAGGCTTATTGAGTTTGAAGTTTTAAGGCAATCCCTCAGGAAAATGAAGTGGGAGGAGGGGAAGAAGCAAGAGTAAGGAAGTAAAAGCCATTGAGTCTAATTTGCTCTACCAGGTACCTGGACGAATATAATTCTGTGGAGAAAGATAGTCCATCATAAAAATATTTCCGTCTCTTGGAGGCCTGTTGTCATCCATAGGAATATCTTCAGTGGAACGTAAGTATATATTAAGAAATATTTGAAATTTATTTTTTAGTGAAGTGTTGCATCTGATGCATACACTAATATTAAATTTGATTTTTGAAAAAACTTGCCTGTAGAAAAAAAATTTATCTTTAAGTATTTTAAAAAGTTTTTATTAACCATACCTACATTGAATGTTTAGGACATAATCAGATTTTTAGTGAATTTCTGAGTCTTGTTGAGAGTATCTATAACTTCATAAATCTTACCAAATTTTGAAAAAGCTATTAAATGCTTATAAATCCATGTACACTGCAGTGTAAAGATGTCCCCAGAGAAATAAAATGCACACAGTTATATTGTAGTGTATGTACGGCACATTTCTAAATCATGACATACCTCAGGGCACAGAAATGCTGTCATACCAAAAGTGGTCAAGTTCTTAACTTTGTTAACCTTCTAAAATTTCATTACTGGTGTTCAACATCAGTGACTTTGAAAGGCTCCTGTGGTCATATTGAAAATAGGCTCTATATACAAATATTATTTAATCTAAGAATACCCTGTTTTCCCTTACATTTTAATTAATTCTAACTAATCACATATTAATTCTCTTCTCAAAACCTTTATACAGGAACATACCAATTATTCAAGTAAATTATAAGCTCTAAAATCTTTAAGAATTAGATCTTTAAGTAAAAAAAGAAAGTACATCACAAGCATAACTACAGTCATCATCTAGCATTGAACTGCCTCTTCGGAAGTTTGTTCTCTTCCTACGATTACAGCCTCAGTTCATTATAAATTAGTGCAAACTAGTGAGAGAGTAAAAATATAAACCCTGGACCTTAAAAGGTTTCATTTTATTTTGCTCTTTTGGATAATTCATTCTGCATGAAAATTAGTTTATGAACATTGTGATGTTCATTTTAAATTGTTTCCATTTTAATAAATGGATTTCCCCACGTTTTCCTTTTAGGGGGCTGTCAGGAATCCATTTATTTTCCTTTTAAAAAGGATGCTATGTGTGACAGGTAGACTGCAAAATATGATTTCTATGTTATCCTTGGTGGTCAAGGGTATCTTACAAAGTGAGTCACAGTACTGAATTATGTCAATGTCCCCAACCTTTCATTCAGGGGAAGGAAATACAGTTCAGCTTAGAGTCCTAATTGGTTGGCTGTAGGAAGGGCAAAGGAAGCTGCTGTGTCTGTTGGCTCCAGAACAACTTATTATGTTTTAAATACCTAAGGTAGATTATGGGGTGGGGGTTTAGTCTTCATTGAAAGGCAAATATCTAGCACTTTGATTAACCCAAGTGCTGTAAGGCAGCCAATCTGGGATGTTAATTATAAGAAGACATTGTTGTCATAGGCAAAGTTTTGTACTGCACACAGGACTGTTGGACTTCCAGCCAATAAAATCAGACTAAGTCTGTAGGATGTGGTAATTGTGAAATTTCCAGGGGGCAGAGAAAAGCCCGTGGCCTCCGTATCAATCTCTTGGCTTGAGCACTGTACAACTGCAGGGGGTACTGTTCACACAGGTTAAGGCGTGGGTTTCCCTGTAGTTAGTTCTTAGAAGCTGACTAGCAGGAAAGATTGGAAGCCAGTTATGGTCAGTTCAATTTGAATGACTCTTTTCTGCTCCGCTTCGAAATTTTCTCATGCTCAAATACCTAAGACTTCAGTAAATCACACTTAAAAAGACACTTGCCAATTGGATATTTTAAAGACTCAAGAGGTAGCATGATTCTGTGCAATGAATGCTAGCCTGGCGATAAGAAAATAGAAGATCTCTTCGAATGCTGACACTTAATCACTGGGATGGTGTTTGAGAAGTCATTTAAACTTTCTCAGCCTGATTCCCTAACTACTTCAAGGATGACTTAGCTTATTTCTAAGATTTTGTCTGTCTTCCTCCAATTGCATACTTTGAGAATTCTGGCCAGTGGGGTCGAGGTGATACAGGGAAAGAACGTCCATAGGCTTCATGGAAGGGCAAACGTAACATAGCTTCATACAGTTTTAATTTGAAAAATGCTGATATCTACTTGGAGTAAATATCTGAGAAAGCTCAGTCAAAAATGCGGTGCTTTGCTTGAGGCAGAGTTCCTAACTATCTCGTGAATTTTAACCTGATGATCAGACAAATAAAATGGTGAAACAGTCCATCCAGTTTACCAGGTGAGAAGATGCCAAACTCCACATCTGCAAACAATGAAGCTGTTTGGATCTTGATGTTACTTTACAGTGTCCCTTTTTAAGCATTCAGCTTTTTAAAACCAGTATTCTAATAAAGTGACATTGTATTATTAAGTTTTTATGGCAGTAGTAACTTAGCACTTATTTAATCCAGTCATCTGTGACATATATAAAATTATCCTGTAAGAGAGAAAACCGAACTATAAAGGCAAAGAGGAGAGAATGTTGGAATTAGTATCCATTCTGTAAAAAGAAGAAAACAAACACACATGCATAAAACTACACAGTTTCAAAAGCAATTTCTTCCACTATTAAAGTATTATCTGTTCACCTCTTGAATGAGTGAAACACTAACCATTTATTCACTTAGCTGTTATTGTCTATTCACTGCCAAGTGTTGAAGTGTTTGGCAACATTAAAATAACTGCCTTATTATTAATTTTTCATTGGCACGTTCCATGCAGGGATGACTGTACCCTTGCAGTGACACAATGTCAAGACTATCTCAAAAGCATTGTGTCTCTCTGGGAAGTGTAGGGATGGCAGGTACCTGTAAAGTGTAATCAGTGCTCTTCAGATGATCTACATTCTATGCTGATCTAAATAAGTTATATATTACAGTAAAGTGCTACAATGACACTAGTCTCCAACAGTAGTAAGACACATTTTTCTTTGAAAAAGCAGCGATATGAGTCACATGATGACAAGGTTGCTTGTCAGTCTTCATTGGAGTGGAAACCCAGCAACTAACACGATCTAGAACATCTGTCTCCTCCTGTGACTTCTAAAACTATAATTTTTAGGAGCAATTATTAAAAATCCAGTTTTCCATAAAGTACGTTTTTATCTTTTTAGAAGTTGCACCTGAAAGTTTCATGAGCATTTAATTTGCTGATATCCATTTTTATTTCTTCCGGTTTCTCACGTCGGTAGGTTACTGCTCTTGTGCAAACACTTTGCAGACTCAGCTTGTCCTTAGTGGGGAAGAAATATTATCATTAATTAATGACCTGCATACTGGAAGTAGACAATCAATGATATGCTGATAGCAATTCTTTTTTATATTTCACTGACCTTTTTTGAGGCTGACATCCTATAATCTGCTGAGGACTTTATTTTATTACTATTCCATTGTAATATCACCTGTCTAATGATAAGGACTTTAAGCAATCCAATCAAGAATGTTACTATGAAGATGATGAAGAATATCCTCAAGTAGCTTGGGCTAGAGAAACATTCTGTAATAAAGCAAACAAATAAATGAATTAAAAACTGGAATGAGTAAATCAAAGGACTCCAACAAGTACACAGTGTTTATCATCTTGATTAATAGGACCAGACATATTTGCAAATCTACATTTTGAAAATAGAGGCCTGCCATTACTGTTGATTCAAAGAGTAAATTTTCAAATTTTATTACATATTTTTATGATAATAATTACAACAAAAAACTCTCCTGTGTAGAATAGCCATAATTAAGGTATTTAATAAGAGTATTTCTTTGTAGCTTGAATCTTTAAGTAGTATTAACTGGAATATGTCCAAATCCCTTAACCAAATATAACTGCATCGATGACAGAGAAAGGGACAGTTTTTGTGGTGTGTACCCTTTAGCATGAGTGGGAAATAGGATTAAAAAAATTATTTCATAGCACTACTCATAAGTTTTTGTTTCTCTTGTTATGTTTGCTCAACATTTGCTGCAACCAGTAATGGAAAATAAAGTAAACATCTGCAGAAGCTAAAATCAGTACTATAACAGATGAATAAATATTTCCTTTAAAATTGCAGTGTGACTTTTCATGATCATCATACATATCCTCACCAGGAAATAAGAGTGTCCAATTAAGAACAATACAAATCTTTTTCCTCAATTTGTATTTATTTTTTACTTGCCTGTTAACCAAATCAATTTTGCATCTAAATATTCCACTTGTGTTTTTTTCAAGAAACAATAGTTACTCACTGGAAAAGGATATGCTACAGTAAGAGGAGGAGCATGCTAGGTTTCAGTTTTAGCACCAGACTCTTGGCAAACTTTAGTTGGAAAGGCTACATACAGGCTTTGTGGCTGCCAAAAGTATTATCCAAATCTAAGAGAAACATAGTTGCACAATATGCAAGTATTCCACAGAACTTACCAGCTGTCCCAGACTCACAAAATTACCTCCTGGCCTAACCAGTCATGTGTTTTTGCCTATTCTCCAGACTTGGGGGACTTTGCCTAAATGTCTGGAGCACTCCCTGAGAGGGCCTTTCAGGAGGGGACCAGCCAAGACTTAGCAAAGCCATCATCCACTCCTGTGTGATTTGTGTCTGAATTCCCAGTGATGACCAAGTGTGCTCTTGCATAAGCCAAGAACTCAGCAAGAAGGGCGAGACTCCTCTCCAAGTGGGAAGACAGAGCCCATCTTCTGGTGAGTGATAAGATTCCTTGAAAGAAAGGTTAAGAGAGGCTGGAGAACCACTAATGGAAATGGAAGCATCAAACACAAAATGCAAGTTTTCCTTTGTTCTGGTGATTGCCCGTGGAGTCTTTCACGGCGATCTTTCATGTTTGTGACATGTACGCCTTTCATCCTGACAGACTGTCATCTCCCTTGGCTGACTTAGAACTACTCAGTCAGCTAAGATCCTTAAAGGGGGCATGTGGCTTGATCCCACTTCACTGGCTTCTCGCCTAGTAGAAGCTTAGCCAGAAGACGGAAGAACGCCCTTTAAGTGTGATTGAGTGGCTAGATAATAGAGGTGGCTAGCAAATGCCCTTTCCCTGTCCTTGCACAATAGTTGTGAAGAGGAGGGGATTCCCCAGCTACTGATACATTTTACAAATGTTTCTAATGGGCTAGGATAGAGGACAGTCTCGGGGTACACATCTGCCTCCATTTATTTATAATGTCATTTTGTGTAACCAAACGTTAAGCCCTGGCCCTGACCACCTTCTTAGGTTAGGTCAGGCAAGGGCTTTCTCTAGGAGCTTTAACGGAATACTTTCTGTCACCACACTTGGGTCACAGCAGGTTTGTTTACTTAACATAATAAACGACATGTTGACAGTAAGGGCTCTATTTATTAGAAAAGGCACTTGGCTTTCTGGCGTGATTGCTGCAGCCCCAGCTGGCAGCACATGGGCCCTTTTCAGAGCCAGATTCTTTATGGGCGACACACAGTATGGATGTGAGGGAAGAAGGAAACAGCTCGGCAGAAAGCTTATTTAATGTGCACTCTCTCTGAGAGCTGGAGTTATTCTTCCAGGTTGAGAGAGAGACCAGAAATAACAGTAGCAGTAGGAATGTTTTCAGTGGGCACAATTTCAAGCCATCTTTCAAATTCATGGGTAGCGTAATACCCTCCCCTGAGCAAAGTGGGTGCTGGCTTTTGAGCTCTAGTGAAATTGTCTCAAGAACAGCTTTCACCTGTTTTTGTCTCAATAATTTGTCATCTTTTAACATATAATTTTTTTTCATGTTCACTGGCTCATTTGATCTTACACAACTCTGAGACTATTATCATACCCATTCTACAGAGGAAAAACCAGGCTCGGAAATATTACAAAAGGCTGGCATTTCTTAGCTACTAGTGTCAAGGAGCATGTCTTAAGCCACAGTTTCAGACTAAAAGTTCCATACCCTTTTCACGTGCCACCTTTATAATCAATTTTATTTATGTCAGAATAAAAATGCCTGGAAGGAATGGCCCTTTTGAAAAAGCAGATCATTGCTACTTAGAATTTTTTGGTTTCACTTGAAACATGAAAATGTTGGTTTGACAGGAGGAAGGTTATAACTAGAAGCAAGTTTGAGTTGTGAAGAGTAATTATGGATCCGTAGATGTCTTCTCTTAAGAGACTCTACGTAGGAAACTCTTTGGCTCACGGAGCCCTCTCTAGAAGGTATGTTTGGTGTATCCCATGGAGGTACACAGTGTGGGAATTTAGCGGGGTAGTTGAGATGGGAGAGCTAATAATTCAGCCAAACCATAACAAAGATACTCAGCTCGTTTTATAGAATACCATCTCTGGGAGACTGAAAACAGCTATTCCATTCTTTAGGATGGTTGATTATGGACCCCTCTGGGGAACATGATTCTCTACAGATACTTTGAAAGTTCTCTGATTATTAAGCTTTGGTTTACCTGATGTTTGGTCCGCATAATGCTGTTCCATGAAAGCACATGAGGATTTACACCGATCAAGGATAGCTTGAGACAGATTGTGGGGGTGAAGGCATTGCACACAATTCCTGTTAGGGGAATCAGAAGTGAAAACATACAATCTTTAAAAAGATTGAAGCCTGTAGTATTTTCCACAAGAAAATAAAATAAAATAGAATACTGCTTTAGTACAGCAGCTGTGTGAAACTAGGAAGGAAAGCTATGACACTTATTTGTAATCTGGGCTGAATTTAATACCATGGCAAAGTTACTTTCTAATCACTTAAAGTCATTTAATGTATGAAATCAAAATAATGATTTTTCTCCCTATGTTTTTTCTTCCAGGGTTTTTATGGTTTTAAGTCTTACATTTAAGCCTTTAATCCATTTTGTGTTTGTTCTTTATATGGTGAGAAAAGATGGTCTAGCCTCATTTTTTCTCCATGTATCTGTATAATTTTTCCCATCACCATTTACTAGACTGTTTACCTCATTGTGTACTCATGCCTCCTTTGTCATTTTAATTGACCATATAAGCTTGGGTTTATTTCTGGGCTCTGTGTTCTGTTCCATTGTTCTGTGTCTGTTTTTATGTCAGTACCATGCTGTTTTGATTACTATAGCCTTGTGGTATAATTTGACATCAGGTAGCATGAGACCTTGGACTGTGTTCTTCTTTCTCAAGATTGCTGTGGCTATTTTGGGTGTTTTGTGGTTTCATATACATTTTTGGATTATTTGTTCTAGTTATATGAAGAATGAACTTTGGTATTTTCATAGGAATTGCATTGAATTTGTAGAATGCTTTGGGTGATATGGATGTTTCAGTGATGTTAATTCTCCTATCCATGAGCAGGGTCTATGCTTCTATTTATTTGTATCTTCAGTTTTTTTTTCTTGAGTGTCTTATCATTTTCTGAGTATAGGTCTTTTACTTCCTTGGCTAAATTTATTCTTGGGTATTTTATTTATTTATTTAATGCAAATGTAAGTAGGACTGTTTTCTTAGTTTCCCTTTCTGATAGTTCATTTTTGGTGTATAAAGTGCAACTGATTTCTGATTTAGAGGGCGTATGCTAAGTGAAATACAGTGAAGCCGTCGGAGAAAGACAAATAGCACGTGGTTTAACTTATATGTGGGATCTAAGGAACAAAACAAATGAACAAAATAGAAATAGACTCATAGATACAGTAAACAGACTGCTGGTTGCAAGACAGTAGGGGTGTTTGGGGACTGGGTGAAAAGGTGAAGGGGTTAAGAAGTACAAATTGGTCATTACAAAATGGTCGTGGGGATATAAAGTACAGCACAGGGAATACAGTCAATAATATTGTAATAATTATGTATGGTGCCACGTGGATGGTAGAAATAGTGGGAGAATGCTTAGTGAAGTGTAGTTTGTCTAACCATTATGCCATACACTTGAAACTAATATGAGATAATATTGAATATAAATTGTAACTGAAAAATAAAATTAAAAAAAGAACACTTCTCTATCCTGACAAGAAAATCTATAGGAAATGAACAGATATTCTTCACACACGCACACCCACCCACCCAGCATAGATGTTTTACAAGAGGAATATTAAGACACTATTAGAAAGCTTGGCAGTGAATACACAGTTCAAATTTTTGTTGGGTTCATTAAAGATAACTCTATCATTATGTTTAAGAACTGTATTTCTAAGAGAGTTACATAATTTGCTAAGCATATTTAAAATTTTTTACTTGAACTACCAATACAAGAAAGTGAAGGTCGTAAAAATTTGTATAAAACAAATGGGAAGGCACAGGAGTGTTTAAAGTAGTGGTCTTTGAGCAGAACTTAAACTGTTACTGGAAAATTAATTATTGGTACAAAACAATAATGCTACCTTCATTTAACATATCACCTTTCATTTATCCATAATTTATTTCTATAGTGCTTTATAACCACCATCATTTCTTATCTTTAATAAAAATAGAACAATGATAATAGCTAACATTTTTTCTATGATTACTGTGTACTGAGTACAAAGTTGTTTCTATTTTCCCATGAATCATCATGAATCATCTGATTCAATTCTTTCACAGAACTGTCACAAGGTATTATCATTCTCACTTTTGATATCAGGAATATTCACAGAGAATATTCTAAAAGAATTCAGAGAATTTCAACAGCTTGCCCTAGATCAAACAGCTAATTAATAGTAAGCTGGGAAGCAGACAGCCCCTAAAACCATCACTTCAAAACTTCAGACTTGTATATGGTCCTGTGCCAATTATATATCAATAAAACTACATCAGTGAATGCCTAGATGAATTGTGATACTTTCACAACTATCTGGTGGACAAAGATTGGAATCTAAGTCTTCCAATTACCCAGTCCCCCATTCAGTCCTTTTTTAGCATGATGATAACACTTTATTTGGAGAAGGTCCAGCACTTCTAAGATCGTGGAAGGAAGAATTTAAAAAAAGGACAAACAACTACAATGAAGGACTGTTCTGTGAATGTTTGGAGTAGAGAACACATACCAGTTTTCACCACAGGCTGTGTGGCACGTGGGGCAGTGTTCACAGAAGCGGCCGATGCTCCTGGGATCGGTGCACTCACACTTGCCACATACACACGTGCCTCTTCCGCTACACACCTGGCCCTTTGGGCTGACACAGTGCTGGGCTGACGCTGACGGGCACTGGCACCGATCTCCTTCCCAGCCACTGAAGCACTGGCATCTGCCTGCGTCACACTCTCCGTGCCCTGCAACAGACACCCAGGACTTAAGTTGTTGGGGCCATGACTTTGTGAAGCATTTCCCAATCTGAATCCCCCTCCCGTCTCCATGGAAACACATTGATAGTCAAGTGACTGGAAAGAACATCATTCTCTGATTGCCTGATATAAACAATGCCGGGACATAGGAGTGTCAATTTTCAAAGCTGTTCTAGAGTAATCTCCTGATGTCTCGTGCTGACAGTTGTGAAGTCTGCCCCGCTGTAGTGACCACCCAACTGCTTGAAACTCACTGTACCTTCAGTTTTAAATGTTTAAAATATAAAGAAGCTATAAAGTGATGTTAACCACCTGACTTGAAAACAGGGATATTTGATTAACAGCTTCCATAATTGATGGTCTTTGCCTCATGATTGCCAAGGGCCTGCGATCACTTGGAAGGTCGTTGAGGCAAACCCTTCTGGTGCTTCAGTTCTGCTGGCGCCGTGGTCACAGACTAGATCTCCGGGGAAGTCAAACTCCCCCCCTCCCATCTTCAGGACAGTCTTTAGCAGGCTGGCAGGGCCCGGCCAAAGCGCGCTGTGCACCGTATTACAGGGTAATGAGAGGAAGCAAGGCGGTCCACGTGTGTGTTGGGGGCGGGGGCATTTATGCAGACAAGCCAAAGGAAACACTGGTTTTATGTAGCGCATGGATTTCAGACTGCGGAAGGATTCAGAATGGAATACGCTGATGCGGCCTAGAAATCTTCAAGAGCGGGTACATTTTACAGGGTTATATAGTGTTTCTCCAGTTTAGTGAGCCACAGACGTTTCCCTTCCCTCCTTTCCTCTTTCCTTCCTTCCCTGCTTGCTTCCTCCCTAAGCGGAGCACGTCACAAGATAACTTCCGTAGAGTCTACTGTTTGATCGGCTCCATTTGCTAAGCATAAAAAAATGAGGTCCAGGACAAACAAACGCCAGCCAGATCCGCTCCTTAGAAGCAGGCTGCACTACTAATCCTAGGCAGCCGACCTGTGAACATGTGTTTTTATTCTCAAAGGAGACCAGTGAAGAAAATGCTTGTCAGCCTCCAGTTTGCACTTATAATTTATATGCAAGTAATTCAAAGCAGATTCTTAACGGCCTGTGTGTCAGTAGTATCACAGTCATAGAGAATGAGTGCCAGGACATTGATTTTTTAAAATATTTTACTATAAACAGAGATTCGGACTTCCAGTGTATTTCAGACTCCCTTGAGATATTGACAGCTATGGGAACATGATCTCAGAATTCTTTCTCCTCCTGTCCCAAACCAGGTTAGTTTGAAAAAATGAGCAGGTCATAACTGCTTTGTTCTAAAGTCATCCATAATCCATTCTGTCCATAATACCAGGTTGAGTTGAATAAATGTTGAAAATATATAAAATAGTTTGTATGTATAAGAGAATAAAAAGGCAATTTGGCATCATATTTTTATGTGATATGTATAAGGCAAATTTCTAGCTTACACAGAATAGAAAATTTATACAATTTTTTATTTTCTATATGCTTACGACAGTGAAATGCTTGTCAATAATTTAATTGATATATAAAAATTAAAACACTAAAAAGGTGTTTTAACAAGAAGTGGATTTAGCGTATTTTCATAGAAAAATTCATTTAAAAACAATTTGTATTAATTTTTAAAATTTTTATTTATTCATTTTAGAGAGGTGGCAGAAGAGAAAGAGAAAGAGAAGGGGGGAGGAGCTGAAATCATCAACTCCCATTTGTGCCTTGACTGGGCAAGCCCAGGGTTTCGAACCAGCAACCTCCGTGTTCCAGGTCAATGCTTTATCCACTGTGCCACCACAGGCCAGGCTAAATTTTTATTTTTGATTTTAATTTGTGTTTACATAGATTCAAGTGTCCCACTGAATATGTATTAAATTTTAAATGCTGCAGAATTTCTGGGATCTGACTTGTAGGTGGCAATAAATTGAATTAGCCAAGAAGTACTTGACATGTTTTTGTTTTAAAATATGGTCTGTGTGTGGCCTCTGGGAATAATCTACATTACTAATGAAACCAGTGTTTTCTTGAAAAATGCTGTCTTTTGACAATTTTGTGTCTGGTATTGTTCCAGAAATAAACTGGAGAAGTTTAAAGTACTATAAATTTCCAATACTATCTAAAATAATTCATTAAGCATTTTTCAGTGAATGAAAAGTCTATTTTTGTAGCTCACTATCTTTTGAGCAAGGTGGAGAGAGTGACCACTTATGAGAATGAATCAGATCCTCCTCGAAGAATTCTCTCATTATAGAAAGCCCATCAGACATCACAGTAATTTCCTTTTCTGATATATATCTTCACAAGGTCAAAGCACACTTGAGTAACAATATCAGAATCATGCGATAGAAATCTGTTGTCATGCCCTAATTTCATGGACTTTGAAACTTTAAACATTAAATTCAAAGTCAGGGTTGATGATTGTAAAGATGTGATTTAATGATACTCTAACATATATGCTAGTTTAATAGTGACTAGTGAAAACTGCATTTATATAGTAATATATTTATACTTACCAGCACACAGATTCCCATGGTGATATGGACAAGAAAAGCCATCTTTTTCACAGTATTTTCCATAGACTTTTCCAAGCTTACTTTTGTGGCACAAACATTTCCCACAAATACAGACTCCTCGACCACTGCAAACAGGTTGATCCTTGTGCAACTTGCAACTCTCAGAAGGAAATTGATCTTCATCAAAATGACATTGATTCTCATCACACTGGAAACACTTGGAATCTAGAAAAGTTTCATCTACACACTTTCTTTTAGGTCCTCCGCTGTCATCACACTGACAGCTGCAGTTTCTGTGTATATGAATTTTAGTGGTTTCATTGAAACCAATAGGTTTGATTATTGCATAGCTTTTTCCTCCTGTGACATCACATTGTTTCATTGTAACTGTTACATTGAAAAGAACCTAAAGTTGGGACAGGGGGAAGAAAATATATGTCTTGATTATTTTTGTTACCAATATCATCTCCGTTAATGAGATTTTAAATCAATATTCCATCTTACAGAAATTAACATTTATAAAATTATACATATGTATTCTATCATACATAGATGTAACATCCCCTTTTATTTATTTCCTAATTAATGGACTAGAGAGTTAAAGCATGCAATGACTGTTACTTGGTGATATTACATCATTAAATGGACAGGGGTTTAAGATTATTTGAAATGTCTTTTATACATTATTGAATTCTTAGCAAACTTGTAAGAGACCAGATCATTTCCCAGATTTAATTCTTAAAATGGGTGATTACTGAATATTTGATATAACGGATAGATCACATAAACCAAAGGACTTGTACTGCTTTAAACCCCTGAGGTGGGGTATTCAAATGAACAATTTTAATTTTGTTTCTGTGTTTGAGGGGGTCAAGTAAAGTTTAAAGTTAAATTTTAGCTTATGCATGGTGTTAATGGTGGAAAACACAAGGCTCTCTCTGACTCACTCAAGGAAAAAGTCTCGAGGACTCTCACTCTTAGGTCTTCAGATCGCAATACAAGATCACGCAGTCTCAGTGGGGATGGCAGCGTGGACCAAGAATCAGGGCTGGTGGAAACTGGTTTCCCTGTAAAACTACAGAATGCTTCTCCTGCCAGAGTTTCCCTTTTTCTCTATTTTTTATTTTTGCACATAGTTTAATGTGTCTATATTTGTTAACCCACCATATGATCTTCAGGTACCTTGGCAAATAAGGTTATATAGTTTTTTCATGTAGACTGAAATCTATTACAATTGAAAAATAATTTGTGCTAGACTTTTTCTTTGGAAAGGAAATGGATAGATAGATTGATGGTGGATTGGTGCATGGATGGATGGATGGATGGATAGATAGAATAGACAGAAATAAAGATATAAATATAGATCTATGGTATATATCTATCCAAACAAAAGCCTATGACAAATGTATTTGTATTTGCATATATACATATAATATTATGAAAGGTCTTAATTTAGGCTTATATTTTATATATATATATATGCATTAGAAATCAGAATCAGTCTCATAATATTAAAATCAATACAGTTGGTGTTACACTTGAAATATTTTTTGCCTCTAAAAATGTTAAAAATTAACTGATGAGTAGTAAAGCACAGTATAGGGTTTACATAATTAGGCCATATAACTATTTCTGAGGGTCAAACTGTTTATATTACTTGTTGAAAGTGAGAAGAAAAGGATGTATACAAAGAAAAAAAGAAAGAGTAAGAAGTACGGAAAAACATTCTGCCAAAACTGATTTTGGAAGATCTTCTTTGAAGAAGAACACCCTTTCTCAGAAAGTAAATTAGTGCTATCTTTTGTTAACACCAAATTTTCTCTATATTTAATAGAAATCAAATATGTATTTTGTAAACTGGTATATAATGTTTTTTGAACAAAATGCAAGGAGTGATTATGGAAGAACCTAGAGAACTCAAAACTAGCAGTAATTAATTTCAAATATACAATTTGTTCAAGCAACTGTACTACCTGTAGATTCTAAATTTACCAAGAAAGAAAGAAAGATTCAAACTAAAGAGAAAGGAAGATGATCTTTTATTGACTTTTAGGGTCTTAAATCTTTTATCTCTCTCAATAACTGTTGTTTCTTTTCTCTAAAATTATGACATTAAAATAATATCATAGAGCCTTAGAGATGGAAGCAAAAGGGATTATAAATTTTCTAGTCCTAGCTATTCATTTAAATATGGAGCAACTGATGCTCAGGAGGAAAATGACTCACTGAAAAACACTTCATCCAAGGGTTCCGTTTAAAAACATGTTTCTGTGTTTTTATTCTCTATTGTGCAAGTCCCAGGAGAATCCTATCTCCTTTGGTCCTAGTTCCTGATGCTGCTATAATCTGAGCCTCTCTTTCCCACATTTTCATTCTTTTTTTAGTTAAATGATGACACTTCCCTTTTATTGTTCTAAACAAATTTTCCTACCTCCTCCTAGATCATTATGAGTGAGTGTACTGAGACAATCACGAAGTGCAAGACTTATGAATTCTTGGTCTTTATTAGCTGCTCCGTCACTCCCATTCTCTTCTGGGGCTTCAGTTTTACATTTGCTCTGAGAATTTTCATATTTGAAACCAGAAAGGTCTTATCAACCTCATAATAAGATGAGATGTTACTTAGTTGAGGAGATGGGATTTCTTAATATATAATGGTTTTGACAACTAAGTCTAGAGATACTATCATTGATAAGTATTTTTTTTAAGATTATTTTTTTCTATTTTTTTTAAATTAAATTTACTGGGGTGACATAATTATACAAGTTTCTGGCCTCGATTCTATATAACACATCTCTGTACTCTGTATTGTGTGTTCACCACCCCCTAAGTCAAGTCTCCTTCCATCACGATTTATCCCCCTTTCCCGCCTCCACCTCTCCCCTCCCCACCACAGCCACCACACTGTTGTCTGTGTCCATGAGTCTTTCTTTCTCCCTCTTTTTTGTCATTTTATGCTCAATTCCTCCACCCCTCTCTCCCAGCTCTCACCCTCAACAGCTGTCCGCCTGCTCTCTATGTATGATACTGTCTCTATTTTGCTTGTCAGTTCATTTTGTTCATTAGATTCCACATAGGAGCGAAATCATATGGGACTTGTCTTTCTCTGACTTGCTTATTTCACATAGCATATATATTATATTAAATACTTACTCACATAGCATAATGCTGTGTACCCTTAAACGCTTATTCACTTAGTGTAATGCTAAGTGAAGAAATATTTAATACATATTTATTTAACTTGGGAGTTTGAGAGAACAGTCAGTGAAGTTAAAAGCAAGTAGGGACTTTGCAAGGAGACAATAGAAGTTACTTTGAAGTGTAAATAAGATCCTTGGAGTCAGTAGTAAGTAAAGTTTTTCAAAATGGCTTCATTTTCTACGAGAAAGCATGTCAATCAGTCAGTTTATTTGTAATGGGAAAAATGCACACAGACGTACTTCGTCGCTGCTTGTCACGTTTCTGCATCCTTCTGTGCCTGGCTTTGCGGTCCCATCTGGACAGATGGCAGTAATGTTTAAATAGATGCCTTTTACCTGGTTTTCCACTTGAACTTTCACTTCGGAAATAAGTTTCTGCAGAGACATCATTTTTTAATTTTGTACTATAGCACTATCAAATGTAAGCAACTACACAGTCAGTTTTATTAAATCATTCTAGATTTAACTGAAAGATTGTCTCTATAAAAGGATGAATAAAAACACCATTTCCACATAATGACCCAATCATATTTGAAATACCCAAGAAATACTGAAGGATTAGACTGTCTGAATTTAATTGCCCTTATTTTACATATTTCCATACATTTCTTGCATTTGGATCACTTCAAAGATAAATCTCACTCAGCCTGTGTTCCAAAAATAATAATTTTAATCCAATAATATTTATATTCTGTGATAAAATTTAAATAAAACATTGAGAACTCATATATCATCAAAGAGGGTAAATCTTTACAGCTTTAAATCTGAAACTTGCTTCTGACACATACAGCTGTTAAAGAAACATTTCAGTTTCAAATACTTTAGACTATCATGAAATACCTTATTGATACAGACTCAAAAGAAAATTTGGGGGAGGCCATTTCTATACCATAGGTATAACTTCTCCATGAATGGCCTAGGATTTTTTTTAAAAATTTTATTTATTGATTTCAGTGAGAGAGGAAGGGAGAGACAGAGAAAGATAGGAACATGGAGCTGTTTCTGTATGTGCCCTGACCAGGCATCAAACCAGCAACCTCTGTGCTTCAGGGTGTTGGTCTAACCAACTGAGCTATCCAGCCAGGGCTGGCCTAGGATTTTTGCCAAATCCTAGGGGCTTGCTTGTGCCAGTCAAATCTGTCCCACTTCTTAATATTGAAATAGAGCCTCTTACTGAACAGAGCCCCTTACTGAACAGAAAACCTTTTACTCATTTATGCAATCTTTCAAAAACCATCTATATAATGCCTATCTTGTATCAAGCACACACTAAGTTTTTCCATTACAATCTCTTGAGTTCCCAAATTTCTAGCTACATTAAATATAGACAGTAGATCTGTGTGTATTTTATTTCATAAAACTAAGAGTCTACCACATGCAAAATTTCTTAACATATACTAGTGAACACAAGGAAGGGAAAAGATGACATATGTCACTAAAGAAAGTGTAAAAACAGTTGTTTTTCAATAGCTTCTAAATCTTTATTTGAGTAATTTTACTTCTTCACTTGTTTAATCAATAAAGAGATGTGTGCTAACTTTTAATTAATCATGGAATTATGGTAGTAAGTTTTTTTTTTTTTTGGTAGTCTTTAAAACAAGATACTTCCTAAAATTAATAAATTTTACTTGGATTAGGTAAGACTGTCAGAAAGAAATTCTTAATATTCTGAGTGCTCTCAGTTTGTCCTTCTGAAATTCTGCTTCTTTATAAACTTTGAGCTAATTATACCAGCGTTTTCAAGCAGGGTGTGAAGACAAGTATCTAAAATGCTGCCCAGTTTAAGCATTTAGAAATTAAGCTCCTGTCACAATCTTAAGCTTCCCTTAATATCTAAAAGGTACAGAGGCAGAATGGAAATTTTTATAATGTATAATATTTTAAATTCAGTATAGTTTATTTTTTCTTTCTTAATTTCAGCTAAATTGCTATTGTTATTAATTATGGTTTTTATATAATTTTAATTCTAATGGCATAATGATATAAAAGATAAAAAATAAAACATAGTCACATTCACCATGTACTAAGTTTGTATGTACTTCCATAAAATCCTTAAAAAGAAATTGTAAAAGAATGAACAGCTAGAATGCAAATATTTCTATTCTTTTACGTCAGTGAATTGTGAATTGTTTCTGTTGGACTGTGACAACAAAATGAAATTTCAGAAGAACTTTGAAAATGTAGACATATGTAAAACAATAACCGAGTCCCAAATGAAGGAGATGAGTTAGCCAGAGTAAGTATTTTGTTGGATTTCCTAGTATTTTTCCATTGTTCAAGGTTAATCAGAACTAATTAGCTAAGGTGTTACATGCCTGGACCAGGCAAATAAGGAACATAAAAGTGAATGCTACTGTGTCCTTTTCCATTGGTGCAGTCTGACTCACGGGCAAGCTTGTCCATTTATATTCTTTGTTTGACGTAATAAGTGTGTTCAAACTATAAAATTTAGGGTGGCTTCTAATACCGTGATCTCCTTCCTTATTTTGATTATTCCTGGGAACACACTATGGATGGGAATGATTTCCTTTGATAAGAAGCTCCCTCAGTCCTAATGCTATTTTGTAACAGGTAAAATGAGATATAATTAAAGATGCAGTTCCTTATTTCATTCAGCTATTTTCAGACATTTAAAAATCTTTTGGGCAAAAAAGAAAAACAACCCCAAATGAAACAGAATACACTTACAAGATATATTTTCCTTTAAAAAATATCTCACAAGATTTTCCTTTTTAAAAAGGAAAGTTTAAACAAGTTCTTTATTTTCTATTCTGTGTGTATTTTCTGCCTTTCCCTTGCATACCCGAGTTGAGGGCAGTTGTTGCAAGGAGAAAATGAGAAGAGAAGCCTGAGATTTCTCATGATGCTTGGGCTATTGTGTCTGCCCTTTTACTCTGCTGTGTCAGAAAGGGAATTAGAATTTGGGGACATAAGACTTTATTAATGGTCCATAAACTCAAGGTAGAATAAAGCACCTCTTTGGACATTATGTGAAATTTAAAAAACAAACAAACAAAACAACAACAACAAAAAGGTAGTATCAACTGGGCATTGAGTTAAGGTAGACCTTCTGCTTGTTACTTGTTTGACTTTGGGTTAATTTGCTTAGCTTCTTTGGGTTTCTACAGACGCACAAAAGGAATACTAACCCCTCCCTACAGGTCAGTTGTGCAGATTAAAAGAGGTCATGTATGGAACAGAACTGGTTCTTAGTGGAATTAAAGTAACAGTCACTATTACTACCACATCCTAGCAGAGAATTCTTTCCAGGAATGACCCAGGTTTAAAGAGCAGATGTTTCTTTAAGTCTTGACATTTGGAGTCCACTCTTCACAGACTACAGACGGAATGCAGCTGTCAATAAAATAGTATATCTCTTAAGGTGATTCTTTTAATCAAACTAGTTTTATAAAACTGCTACAATAACTGGTGAAACAATCAAGTGATTGATCCAGGAAACTTTAATAGAATTCTCTTAGCAATCTCTATATCCCAGATAGTTCATTTTACCTGACAGGCTGCTGCTATAAACAACCGTATGGGTTTGTTTACTTCATCATCATGATATAGGAAATTGTGAAATTTCTTGGTGATAAAGTATATTCTATAGCCACAATTTGGTGCCTCCCTGTGTATTTTATTTGGAAGGAAGTGTAGCTTGCTTGTATTCCAGCCTGGGTTTGCTGGCAGCGAGACACAGTGAGGCTCAGAAGGTCAAAGGAACTTTCTCCCAAGGTTCCATGGCTAGTTCATGGCAGAGCAAGGGCTAAATTAGGTTCTTAATTGCAAATGGAGTGTTCTTTCCACCACTCCTTTCAAGATGATAGGGCACTTGTTCGTACCCTTCCACAGAAATTGGGGTTGGAAGTTCCTTTTAAAATGACGTGGAACCATTATGTACATACCTGATAGGCTTCTACTACCAAATTATTGAGGTTTGCAGCTTTTGATTCTATTTCACCAGCAATGGTGCCAGGCAGGAGGGGTAGAAGGTCCTAGAAAACATAACAATAACATTTATTAACGACAATCATATGCAAAGGCTTAGCAATCAACAAATAGTAAAAATTCTTGTAGTTACCTGTGGAATGTGACATCACATGAATCAAGAAATATAAGAAAAAAGAGAAATATAAGCAGCCAACTAGAGCAGCCGAACCATCCACACCTGAAATGGTAGTGCGTATGTGTACGTGTGTGCACGCGTGCACAAATTACATGCTGCCTAAAAACCTGATCAAAGTACAGACCAGCACTGCCCAAAGCAGCTTCCACGGAACATAGTCAAACATGACTTTAAACATGAAAGGGTTCTAAGGGTAGATAAGTCTGCCAAGTTCTACACATGGTTTCTTCCACGCAGAGACTCAAAATATACACTTGCAAATGAAAGGTTCCGAGAAGGCTGCAATCCAGAAAGAATTTAGCATTATTTAGTGTCACGTCTCCTACCATTTCTTTAATTACAGAACTCTCTCTCCTGTAACATACGTAAACATTTTGCAGAGTGACTGTCCCATGGAATGAACTTTATTACATTTTGGACCAAACTGGAAGAAAAATATCATAGTCATGCCTGACCTGTGGTGGTGCAGTGGATAAAGTGTCGACCTGGGAACACTGAGGTCGCCAGTTCAAAACCCTGCACTGGTCTGGTCAAGGCACATATGGGAGTTGATGCTTCTAGCTCCTCCCCTCTCTCTCTCTCTCTCTCTCTCTCTCTCTCTCTCTCTCTCTCTCTCTGTGTGTGTGTGTGTATGTGTGTGTGTGTCTCCTCTCTAAAATGAATAAAGAAAAAAAAATATCATAGTCACAAGTGGAAGCCTCATGGAGCAGGAGTTCTTCTTGATGGGTGGTTTTAATTACTGATAATCATGGAGAAGACTAGGTATTCCTGGTGGCACAAAGGAGAGAAAAAGCCTGGTGAATGGTGTTCGAGTTAGATGCTTGGCTAGAGGGACAAGGGGAAGGGAAAGAGCAGTGGAGATGAGTCCAGAGAGGTAAGCAGGGACCAGAGGGTCTCTTCTGCCACGTTGAAGGCTTGATCCTTTATATCAGAGGGAACTCCAGGAACATTTTACTTTAGGGAGCACTCTGGCCACATTTGAGATTTAAAGCAATCCTCCTGTAGCTAGGTGGAGGATGGATTTGGGAGATGTGTTAAGAAGCAGTTGCAGCTCAGACGAAGGTGGTGGATAAAATATTTCTGGGCAGCAGAAGGAGGTGACTGAAGAGTGTACCCAGGACTCACAGCAGAGCCTGTCAGGTGTGCAGAAGCTGTTGATTCTTACTTTGCATATTATTCAATTAATAAGCCGACCTGGTTTTATGGTTTATCAGTCAGTGGATTTTTCTTCTTCTTCTTCTTCTTCTTTTTTTTTTTTTTAACAGAACAGGGAGAAACTGCTCGAGTCAATAACAGCATCAGGAAATAATAACCAGCAGAATAGGTGTTAGGGAAGCTCTTAGAGAGAACACCAGCTTCAGGGCAGATGAAAATGGATTCTATTTGTTAAAGACAAATGAAAACAGAGTTTCTCTGAAGTGTTAAAAAGTCATAAAAAAGGGTGTCAGGAGTAATAAAGAGCAAAGATGACAAAGGACAGACAGAAGATCCAGGAACAGACAATTGGGGTATCACAGTATCCTGGATGTGAAGATAAGAGTTTCTCAGAAGAAAGACCCCCAGGCTGCCAAAAGAAGGTGAGCAGAGTCACAGGAGAAGAACTCTATGTTGGTGGAGGAGGATGGTCCCATGGGGCTGCCAGAGTGACAGAGCTGCCAGATGTCTGTTGTGCTGCGGGTCACTCCTGGTCTGAAGGATTCTGCACAAAACAAGGTTAGTTTTAGATAGCAAGGCTGTGACTGGGTCAGACACGTTCCTGGTTCCTCTTGTTCCTTTATTGGATGACCAGGACCACATGCTGGTGCTTTTGACAAGTTGATATCCCCCACCTAATCTATTATAAGGATATGCCCATGGACTGGAACATGGGTGCTCAATACGTCGATCGCGAAGGAAGTGTGGGTAGATTGCATGACATTAAAAAGACATTTGTCTTTTGATTGGCATACAGGGTAGCCAATCTGACGCCTGAACTTTTGACACCCTACGCATGTGCATTAAACCGCGCTAACTTGTTCAGTTGCATTGCTGCGTAGTTAGCCTTCAATTTATTTAAACTAAATACAACAAAGGGTATAAAAATGAGTGCCGTAGCTGGTCCGAGTAAGAAGCCTAAAACCTACCACTTTCATACAGAATGGGAGGGGATTTTTTTCACTATGTCATATTCTAAGTGCGTTTGCCTCATCTGTCTGTGTGCCATTGCTATTCCAAAGAAGGGAAATGTGGAGCGGCTTTTTCGGACTATTCATAAAAATTATGACATTGACTTTCCTCCGAAAAGAGAGCTGAGAAGGAGAAAGGTGAAAGAAGAACACACAATATTAAATAATAATAATAGTAACTTAAATAATGATAATATAGAAGAAATAAATTTATGTTTTGCATTTTTATTGTATGTAGATTATTTTGACTTGGTCATCTTATATGTAGCTCGCAAGCTGAAAAAGTGTGGACACCCCTGGACTAGAATATAAGCAGAGTTGCGGATGTATAAGGTGATGTTGGGGCGTGAACTACTTTTTTACCAGATAGAAGTCTTTTTCGTTATTGTCATTGTCAGTACCACACTAAGTATCAGTGCCCACACTTGGTTCTAGGTGCTACAGATAGTAGTTACATTTAAACACTAACATAAGACACTGTGTAGTTTACTTTAGTTAATACAATATTACTTAGTTTAGATTGTACAAAGGACAATAACTCTAGAATTCTTACCTGGGCTTCTAGGAAGTATTCTAGTTTCAATTGCCAAAGCAGACATTTTAATTTTTATATTTTGGAAATGAACATACCTTATACCAATGAAACGGTTTTCCTTGAACTGCAAAGATGACATTAATGTTGTTGTCTATTAACTTTTCTGAGAGTTGACCTAGCGAGGGATGTTCCTGTTAATGGATAATGAAATAGAGTGAGATTTAGTAGTTTGATCACACACGTAACCAAATATTTTTTATGCGGAGAAAACCACATGTCTGACATAAAAATGTGTTTTGTTGGGAAAGGTCATGGTTTTACTAGAGACATTTTCATTCTTTTAAAAAATAAGGTCAACATCAATATATTAAGGATATTTTATAGACAAAACTCCATTAAAAACATATAATTTAGAAAAATAAAAAGGACTGAATTCAACAGTACAAAGAGGGTTTGCACCTCTTTAGGTTAACATTGGGGTCAGAGTGATATAACGAAGATAATTTGATACTCAGAGCTACATTAGTGACAGTCACATTCTGAGGAGAAAATCAGCAAAAAGGGTTGAAATGCAAATATGTGCATATACATACACATGTATACAACACACATCCATATATATATATATATATATATATATCCGTAAAGTACAAACTCTGGTTAAAAACAAAGCCCTGTACTCAGATCCTAAGTTGTCACTCTATAATAAAAATTCTACCTCAGGTCCATCCATCTAACATGTGAGTGGTATCTGCTCCCCGTGATTGCTGGCAAGGTGGAGAAGATGACCATAGCAGGTGAATTACGTAGTGCAGTTCTTTGCATAGAGTAGGCACTCAAAACTACTATCAATTATCATGGTTTTTACTTCCCACAGCTTATTTAAGGTGCACATTTCAGATCTTTCAACTTATTATTATTATATTTATTTTGCCATATATATTATAAATCTGTTTCACTTTAATAAACAAAACTTACGTAGAGCCAACTGTGACATTCTTTGTGGTAGTGTGAAAGCTTGGGGTGAGTAGAAGGGGAATAGAATTTAGTAAGTATAGGAAATCTGACAACGTGGAAATTGCTATATCTAAAGTTACAGAGTTAAAGATTGTACTTGCTTGGTATTTTTTCTTGCTATAAATGCTCTTCTAGAAATTAAACTAACAATTTCAAATAATGACTTCATACTAGGCACTTCTCAGAGAGGTGACGTACACTTGACCTGCAGTGGTCTCCTGTCCATCAGTGCCTAGATTAGTTAAGGATCATGTGACTGAGCCTAATTAGTATCATGTGATTCAAGTTCAAATTACTCTGCAGTGTTTACTCTTCCTCCCATTCCCCAATTTCTGAAAGGAAATTTTTGTTAAACCGTCTGGGTTAATGTTTCTGTATTTTGGCAAATATGTGGACTTAGTAAAAGAGCTAATTTTACAAGTTTTGCTTATAGTCCAAGTTCTGTGACCCACGTATTTAATTTACATACACAGACATGGATAGCCTTGTGACCCACGTATTTAATTTACATACACAGACATGGGATAGCCTTGTGCCTAAAACCACTAAAATGAACAGTTGCTATGATCTGAATATTTGTGTCTCCTTCCCCAAATTCATATGTTGAAATCCTAACACCCAAGGTGATGGTTTTAGGAATGGGCCTTTGGGAGATGATAAGGTCATCAGTTCCCTTATAAAAGAGGGCCAGTGGGAAAAGCTCCCTTGCCCCTCCCAACATGTGAGGTTACAGCTAGAAGGTGTCATCTGTGAAACAGGAAGTGGGCTCTCACCGGGCCCTGAATCTACCGGTGCCTTGTTCTCAGGCTGCCCAACCTCCAGAACCGTAAGGAATAAATTTATTTGTTTATAAGCTACCGACTTTGTGGTGTGTTTGTTCGAGCAGCCCAAATGGACTTAGATAATAACCATATTTATATGCTTTTATTTTCATTTAATCTATAATTGCTGTGCTAGAAGTAAATCAGATCTTCATGAACTGTGTTTAAATTTGATATGAAACAAATTTATGAAGAGGTTTTTAAAGTATTACCAGATGAATTTTCATAAGAAAAATTTTACCCAGAGCAATTCTTAAATTATAATTTTACAGTATTAGAAAAATAATCCCCCCAGTATAAAGTCTACCAGAAACATTCTTATTCCTTGTTCCTAATAATATGTGTACTCTTAAAATAGATTTGTGACAGTTTGTATAATGCTGGTAAATCAAAGAGAACAAGTAAAAGAAGGATTAGATCTAGCTGTGTTGAGAGTATGTTGTAATGACAACAATTACAAGTATTTTTGCTTTGACAAAAAATAGTCACAATCTGCCAGTCATTTCCCCTTTTTAATTCTTAAAACCATTTATATTTTAAAGAAAATCTAATCCATATGTTTTTAAGCAGCTTCTACTTAACTCTCATAAAAATTAATATTTAAAGGACAGTCCAAGAAGTGAGCAGCTTTTGGAGCCTCCCTAAGCTCTTTTCCCTTTCGAAACCGGAAGTCACATTGACCAAAAGTACACCAAATTTAAATCTAGAAAGTCCTAGTTTGGTCAGAAGCTTATTTTCAAAAGGTCAGTTGGATTTTTAAGTTTAAAAGAACACATTTTTATTAACCCTAGAAAGAAATCTGTTTTCTTAAAAATTCCAACTACCTTGATGCGGATTTGTTAAAATTACAAATGTTTAACAGATGTTTAGATAAACCACTGTTGACAGGAGAGCTGTGGATGAATGACCATTGTCAAAACCCCTTCCCCTTTCCTCCGTGAAGCACACGATCTTTTAAGTATTTTATCTTTTGTGTCTTGTATTTCACTAGCAGGAACACTCCCTCTGGGCCAGCTGTTCTGGTGACGTCACTACTCATCTCTAACTCCCCCTTTGCCTAACCCTTCGCACACTGCTTCTCTAAACTCTGAAAATAATTAATAGAGATAACAGGCATTTCAGGCAGAAAGGGAAGCAATGTGCCAAGACAGCTGCTATGTAATTAAGGGCAAAGGGACTCCTTTCACATTTTTCTTCTTTACCAACACCTTTGCTGTGACTTGTGGGAAATAACTTGAAAATGTCAGAAGGGAAGAAGAGGTAAGAAAGATTAGTTGAAAGCAATTTTGGTTCAAGAGATAACTGTGTAGAGATGCCTGGGAGAATTTTAATACTGTGCATATGTAGTAGCAAAACAAAAAGTGTTTAAGAGTTTAGATTCTCTTCATAAAAACAAAAAAAACAAAGATGCTGTGGTCCTGGTTGGGTGGCTTAATGGGTAAAGCATTGACACACAGTGCCAGAGGTCTTTCTGCCTCTCCTCTCTCTAAAATGAGTAAATAAAAATAAAAATCCCCTCAAATCAATAGAAAAAAGTTTTTTTTTTAATTTATTCATTTTAGAGAGGAGACACACACACAGAGAGAGAGAGAGAGAGAGAGAGAGAGAGAGAGAGAGAGAAAGGGGGGAGGAGCTGGAAGCATCAACTCCCATATGTGCCTTGACCAGACCAGTGCAGGGTTTTGAACTGGCGACCTCAGTGTTCCCAGGTCGATGCTTTATCTACTGCGCCAACACAGGTCAGGCTAGAAAAAAGTTTTTAATTGTGTAAAATGATACATAATTTGAAGTAGTGAATATCATGATATGCCAAAACAACAATAACAACAAGCAACCGATATCTTATTTAAAATACCTGATTATTTGGGTTCTTTTTGTTGCAGTTCACTTTTTAGAGTAAAGAGATAAATAACACGAAAGCAATATCGTAACAGATTTATTTAGAGGTGAAGACTTTATGTGTTTTCAGCTTATTTTCTATGTACAGGACTGCTCAGTAATAATTGCCTAGATCAAGGTTTGTCATCAGTGATGTCTGGGAGCCAGGTATTCTGTCTTGTGGGTGGCGGCTTGTCCTGTGTAGTGGGGGAGAGTTAGCAACATCCCTGGCCTCTGTTTACTAGATGCCAGTATCTCCCACCGGGTCCCCCAGTTGTAACAACCAGAATGTTGCTGGACATTGACATTGTCCTCTGGGGGGCAAAACTGCTCCAGTTGAGAACTATCCTAAGAGCAGGGTCTCTGGAAACAGATAATTTGGGGCCTGAACTCCTGGCTCTGCAATTCCTAGCTATGTAACACCGGCCAGCTGTCTTAACCTCTCTGTGACCTGGTTTCCATATGTATAAAATAGATATAAATGCTAGTATCTACCGCTCAGAGTCATGGTGGGGATTAAATGTGTTAATATGTGTAAAGGCTTTTACTTACCATTCTGTAATTATTAAGCTTAGATTAGTGATGAGTAGAAGCTCTTGTCCTGATGTCACACTGCTTGGCATTTACCATAAACAATGCTATATAGGCTTGTGTGACCACACACAAATTCCTGATCCTTTCGGTGTTTCTACTTTGTTGCTTATAAAATGGGAGTAATGACAGTCTCTACACCTCATTGGGTTGTTGGGTGGTGTTATGTGAATGTAAGGGACAAACACCACAGGACTGCCTAACAAAAGACAGCTTCCAATAAAAGACTTTTAATGAAGTACATTTGGATGCCGTCACTAATGGCTAGATGTTGGGCTCTTGACGATGCTTTGTTTGACCTGCCTGATTTATTTACGCGTAGGACCTGGAGAGTTTGTGGCTCCTGCCTGACACAGCACCAGTTGTAATTGTGATATCCTAGTTACTGAAGTGGGAGGCATCAACTAGTTTTTGTAAGCTTTTCAATCCGTGAGAGGGGTAATAAATGTTTTGTGCTTAAATATAAACTGCAACATAATTTGATTGGAACGTTCTATTTCATAAATATTTTCACCCAGTTTTGTTTTCATTGTGTCACTTTGGCAAACCATTATTTTTTCTCATTATTAGAGCCATTCCAAGAGCAGTGCCAGTTTGAGCGTGGCCCTGGCCATTATGTGTGCAACCTTGGCTTTCAACCTAATAGAAGAAAATAAACTAAATGTTGTTTGCGGAGATCATTTCCTGGCTGTTTTACTGCTAGCATGAGAAGCATTCCAGTTAGTTTTAGTCTGAAGTTGTTGAAGTCATTATTGTTCTCAGGGCATTTACAATTTAAAACAGAAAGTTCAGAGAGCAATAAGCTGATATCAGGCATTTTGTTAGCTTTAAAAGTTGTAAGAGTATTTAAAAAAGAAACCAACTGCACAAGGACTTAAAACTTTTTAGATGCATACTTCCTGGGTGACCATTCCCGTTACTTTCCTGATTATGCATATTCACAAAACTCACAAGTGCTAACACTGTAAATGGATCTTATCTCCTTAATTTTAACAGTTATATTCTTATTCAATGAAGAGAGAAAAATACAGTAAGAATCATGAAATAAGATGAAAATTTTTATTATATGCTTTAGCTTGGCCATATTAATACAGTATTACTATTAATATTATTCTGAGACTAAACAAATATTAATATGTCTCTTTTTCCTTTTAAAATGATTGTTTGGGTTTAGATGGTTTCTCCACTTGACTTTAAATAACTATCATGCCGTTAAGCCTCAGTCTATGGCAAACAGCAGATTTGGGGTTTCTGTAGATAATTTTTTATATTAGCTATAAGACTTAGTATTATGCAAAATTAGGAATACTATATAAATTTGGGCTTAGTAAGTACATAATTTTCAAGTGTATAAAACATTTAGGAAGAATATTCAGAGTTGAATATGCTTAAAGTATGTATTTCTTTTAAATGACTTCTGACATACCTCCAACATCAACATCACTTGCATCCACTAGTTTTCTGAAGAGCAGCCAGAACTGAGTTAGTATGAAGGTTGAGGCAGGTGGGGCCTGCTAGAGATCTGAGGATCAGGTCCCTTGAGCAAGATATTTCCTGCTCCTCTCTCTCCACTTTGTTACTGCGGATCGGTATGATGATGCCTGCCGTGCTGAGCTGATGGGGAGACCCACTGAACTAAGGCATGTGGAGGGTCAGCAGGTGAGCTGAGTCAGGGTCCCTGGCACTAAAGGCAGACAGCAGCACAGCATCAGGGTGAACCGCATCGGTGGGTCCTGGCATTAGACAGCTTAGGTGTGCATCTTCACTGAGAAGTGTAATAGCTCTGTGACCTTGCATAAATTAACCTGATGTCGCTCAGTTTCAGTTTCCGCAACAAGAACGGGTTGTGGTGAAGTCTGAATGAGATCACAGGAGCAATATGATCAGCACGGTGCGCAGAACAAAGTAAGTGCTTAGTGAATTAGTATTTTATTAGTAAAATCAAAATGTGTCTGAAACCAAGAAACTCAGAAGCAGAAAAGGAGAGATGTTGAACGCTTTCTGAAGTTGGAGAGGCTACTTGTTAGTCACAGAGCAAAATAACTGTCTCTTTACTGAAGGATTAAAATGGCATCCTTCATGGCATGCTGTCTGATACCAGTAGATATGGCAAAACGTCAGAAATAGCCCAAGCAGAAAAGATTAGAACACAAAGGCAATGGTATGAAAGTTTGTTAACTCTCAGGTAGCAAAGTTATGGGTTAAATTAGTCAGGTATCTCCTCAAGCTCCCTTCCCAGCTGCAGGCCCAGGAAAATTCAGTCTAGTTCCAAGTACTAGTTGAGGTACCTGGTAGAAAGAAAGCTTCCTAAATGGCTTAGCGTAAGTCAAGAGCATGTTAAACAAGTTGCATGAGAAGTCAGGGGCAGAATAGAGAGATTTCTTTTACCCATAAGAAAACCAAACTCTTGAGTAATGCCTAATACACCTTCTGCAGTTCAGCGTTAGTCCCCTAAAACGGTGATTGGTTCAGCAGTAGTCTATCCAAATGGGGCTGCCGGAAAGGGCAAGGACTACAGCAGCAGGCAGTCCGGAGCAGTTACACGAGAGGAGGGAGGGAGGGAGGGAGGGAGAATCACTGACCATAGTATGATGAGGCACAGAGAAAGGAAGGCTGAGTAGAGAAAGAAACATCAATCATAAATGGCTAAATGCTACAAGAAAAGTGTGGTAGGATCTTCTGGCCTATTTGCATCTCTCCATCCAGGAATGAGGGTCATAGCAACACTTAAAAATCCCTCTAATAAGGGTTCATTGCATGACCTGTGTGCCTCTTCCAGATACATGTTCCTTGGCCCCCTTTTATTGTTACTGGAGACCTTGATGTTATTTTTGGCCTTTGCCTAGGGTGGGGTGAATGCTTGTGAGGGCTCCAAGTGAGATCGGGAGTTACTCTGGAGGAGGTGGGTGGGTGGGCAGACAGGGTGAAATTCCAGACCCCCTAGTGTTAATAACCATCTCCTATACCATGAACAATGTTTATACTAACATGTACCACTTTTTAAAGAATACTATACTTTAAACTGCCAATATTACTGGATAAATTATAAAACTACATTGCCCCTCAAAGTTTTCAGTTTAGCACTTGGAGAAAAAGCCAAAGAAAATGTAATTTCTTCAATAATATAACATCATTTGCCATACACAGTACTGTAATGTATAAACATAAACTGTTTGTAATTAAATCTTATTTGGTAATTTATGTAAGCCCAATTATCTGCTTTATTTCATTCATAATGAAGACTGCAACCAAAAAGAGCAAAAATTATAACAGGAATTTCACTGTTCTCTTTCTTCTATTTTTCCCTTGAGACACTGTGGCAAAGTGGTTAAGATGTTAATGTAAGACTGAACTGGACTGAGCCTCAACTTTGTTACTTATTAACGTTTTACCAGTAGCTCTCTGTTCTTAGCCTAATTCTTCTACCCTTAGTTTTTGTGTTTATATATTTAAAAAAAGGAAAATTATGACTGCTCTAAAGACTTGTTGTGAAATAAATTTGATTCTGCATGCAATATTTGCTACAGTGGTTTCGGTTAACAAATACTCAAAACAAAGTATTTGTTATCATTCTGGGGTACACATTGAAATAGCTACCTGTACAACCAGCAGAACTCTGGTCTAGGTAATTTAGACATATACAAGATATTTTATCAGTTATTGCCTTTTATAAATAAAAGAACCAGGCTCTTGGACCAAGAAGCTCATGTAACATTCAACATTCCTGGTATTAGCTGCTGGAGATAAAGCCAGGAAGCAAAGTGTTGGATGGTTTATCTAACTTATACCTTTTAATTCCCCTGTGATGGCCAAATAGGAGAGGGTGGAGGCCATTTAAAATGAGCAGGTAAATATGCTTACAGTCAGGGTCAGGGTAGCTTTGGGCATAGACGATTTCAGAGCAATAGTACATTTTGTGTATATACATGCATAGTCCAAAAAATAAAATACTGCAGTGTAGATGCAAGAAAAAGCGTCCTCGCGTTTTCTGTCTGTCTGACTGTGGCAGCCAAGATTGAATGGGGGAATACAAAAAATAAAGAAATAAAATAAGGGACAATCAATGCTAAGAAAGTAAATTCAAAACAAAATAACAAAAACAAAATGGTTCAACTTTTCTTTTAGGGCAGTGTCCCTAGAAATGAAGGGAATGAGAATTCTTAGGAAGTGGATCCCTTAAAACACAGAACTGGAATGAGATAAAAGTATTTTTCTAAGGTATTAACAAACACAATTAAGGCCCCTTGTTTACTCAGTACACATTAGGGACGAGTGGAATGTTCGTTCTTTTAAGTAGTGGAAGAATGTTGAGGAAGGCAAATGAAGTTCATGATAGCTTGTACAAATTCCTGCTCCATAAGAGCCCCAATACTTTGTAAGATTCCACCCGAATCAGAGTTTCTTTTCATAGGGTTCTATGGCATGGCATATGTCTAAAATGATGAGAGTGTTTCTTTGCCTTCAGGAGTCCTTCCTACATGAGCAGCAGCACCCTCTAAAATAGTTATGGAGAGATGACTTCAGTGACTTGGCAAAACTTCAAAAGAATAATGCAGTGCAATCTGAGAATAATGTGATTATTTTTGTCCTTAAAAAAGCTTCTCTTTGTCCCACAATAGAATAAGTCCTCTTGTCTCCTCCTCCACTCCGCAGTAAGTAAATTCAAACTCTATCTCAGATTGAAAGAGGTTAAGTAGAAGGCAGGAAAGATAAGAGACTAAATCGGAGTGGATGGGTCCACTGAAGTGAAATGTGGCTGAGTAGACACAGCTGGAGTAACTCCAAATCCTAATTTTTCAGTTCAAACTCCAGTTAAGTTTTACAATCTTTAAATTTGAGGCTGCCTTCTAGAGACGAAACCAACTTGTTTTATGTGGTACACAGTTGCTCCTCGAGACTTTCCATAAGTCTGGTTCCAGATGAACTAAACTGACACAGTTGAAATTTTACTCATGGGAGCCACACACAATGCAGCATAATTTCTATGCTTTTGATATTGCAGCTCCCAGACTGGGCGGGGCGCCTTGCAGCACTTCAGCACACTAACCTGAGCGCCTCAAAATGTCTTAGCTTTTCAAGGGAAACACGGACACCCGGGTCTCTCACGTGCCTGGCGGTAGTTCACCGTTTTAAGATAACATCTGGCCTGACCAGGCCGTGGCCCAGTGAATAGAGCGTCGGATTGAGACCTGGAGGAACCAGGTTTGAGCCCTGAGGTTGCCAGCTTGAGTGCGGGCTCATCCAGCTTGAGTGGGGGCTCATCAGCTTGAGTGCAGGGTCGCTGGTTTGAGCCCAAGGTCACTGGTTTGAGCCCAAGGTTGCTGGTTTGAGCAAGGGGTCACTTGCTCTGATGTAGCCCCCTCTACCCCCTATTGAGGCACATATGAGAAAGCAATCAATGAACAACTAAGGAGACTAAGGAGCCGCAAGGAAGAATTGATACTTCTCATCTTTCTCCCTTTCTGTCTGTCTGTCCCTATCTGTCCCTCTCTCTGTCTTTGTCACACACACACACACACACACACGCACACACACATCTGGCTCTGCTTTTTGGGCTGAAATGAGAGTGGCGACATCCAATCTGATTCCAAGGCTTGGACGTTCCCGTTAGTGATTTATTTACTAACAAATGACACAAACTTTTTAACTGGCTGCTAAGTGTCTAGGATATAAAGAATTGCTTTGGACCTGACTACTTAATAAACAGAATTGTCAGGGTTTTTTTGTTTGTTTGTTTTGGTTTGGTTTTTGTTTTGGCCTAGGGGCACTAAGGAAAAAATAACTGAGACACTAGGGTAGAAAGATCTGAGAAAGTTTGGGAGTTTCTGTTCTATCATTTGCATGAATGTATAGCTAATGTGCCAATGTCAGAAATAAGTGATGCCTGTGCAGTTGACTTTCCACATGCAGACTAGATAATGCTGGGAGACGTACGGTACTAGGAGAGTATATGTAAAGACATGATTCAGAGCTGAAACACCCGGAGGAAGCAATCCAGGTATTTGCTGACTTAAAAAAAAAAAATCTCCTAAATATAGATAAGCTTCACAGGGAAGGGGTGTGGTGCAGAATATTGAAAGGTGACATGGCTTTACTACTTTTTCCCCTTGTCCCTACTTAGATGTCATATTGTGCGGCATCTTCAGGCCAAATATACTTTTCTTACCAATCTAATGTGTTTTTAGATACCAACCCTACAAAACTACTTTATTTATATAAAGCAAAAGTGTATATATACCTAATATATATATATTATTTTAAGGTCCTTCAGTTGCATAAAAGTAAGCTCTTCTATCATTTTTTGTTTTAAAAATTATACAGTGTACTATATATATAGCACATCAGAAAGTCCGCTGCTAGATGTTGTCAAAGTATTTAGCTTTATATTTCATTGATCAGCATTTATTGATTTCATTGTCCCAGAACTGCTCTCTCATGGCTTATTCTGATTATGTAGGATGCTCTTTGAGGTAATTTCTTGGTACAAGAATAGCTGAATTGCCCACCTTAACTTATACTTCAACCAAGAGTCATGGCCGCTGAGAGGCTATGTGTACATTACCATGCTTGTTGATCTGATGTAGACGTTGTTTCGCAGGTGGCAGTTGCCGTCATTTGGCACCACTATGCCTGCCAGTTTGCTGTCAAGGGCAAGATGAGATGTCTGATCTGTCATCACCAGCAGCAATCTTTTGGCTTCTTTTCTCCATCCAATGTGACTCTTAAAATAAACATGTAATTAGACCTTGTACAATAACATAGATCTGTGCTGTAGACTTCATCTCAAGTAAATGTAAAGTTCAAGTGCACAAACATTAAGTCAGGCAAGAATGATGTGGATATATACAATGCTGTTTCATAATCAGAGTTAACTTTTATTTGTATGTTCTCTGTTTTACCACAGCCATTTGACCACACCAGGTCTTGTCTGGAGAAGACTAGTGTTCCTCAGAGGGGGAACAAGTCAGGTTTAAGAAGTGCAGACCACCCAATGTCATGTGAATAGGACAACAGGCTTCTTCTGGTTCTTCATCGGCTGGTGGTGAGTGAAAAGAACAGCCCTTTTGGAAAGGATTTTCCAAGTGCAGAAGTTTTCTTTCCCTTTTATCATTTCCTATTTATAACCCATGCCAAATTTAGCCCCTCTGTCCTGAACCCATACCAAAATGAGTAACACTGGTAATGAGTAAGAGATAGAAGGTTTGCTTCTACGCTGTGTTTTCATCCCATAAATCAAAAAAAGAAATGCAAATCCTAAATTCTTGGGTAATTTGGCACTTGAGCAAACCCTCAATGGCGTGATACTTCTTACCTCACAAACAGCTGCCTGGAGCATGGCGTCAAAGCCTCCTTCGGGCGTATCTATATTTCCTGAGATCTTCTGTCTGTGAACCGCTCTTTCAAACTCAGTGATGTTCTCGGTCAAAGACAGCACGTGGATGTAGCCATGTGGAGGCATACAGTCCAAATTGTAGTCACTGCATGGGTAAAGAAGAGATGCAAGCTCTGTTTGCTATGCTTCATTCAAAGGTTCAAAATATTTTACTGTTCCCAGTACAATGGTATGGTTGGTATAAGAAAGTAATATAGTGTTTTTCTTTGTCTTGCCAAGGAGATTTTATTAGAAAAAATATAAAGTCAGAGAAAAGTTTGATATCGGTGAATATTTCTTCAATTAGGTAATAAGAATATAACAATTTGGTGTTCAAAAAATAAAGATTTAATATGTTTCTTATATAAAATACCTAAAGAATATTTTTATGCTAACAATTAGTGTTAATTTTTAAGAGGAGAGAAGAATTTATAGTGATTTTCTATCATACTTGATCGTGGAACAGCTGAAAAATGCTTTTTTGGGAAATGGCTTTTTTTAGGAATTTAGTTACAATATATTGTTGTTAGATTATTTAAAAATATTGTGCTATTTGTAAAATGATTGTTCATGTGCAATTATAGATGAACATTCAAAGTTCATTAAAATTGTTTTGAGAATTCCAAGATGCTGCGAAGAGTGAGAATCATCCCTCAGGTGCACCCACACAGGGTACGTCTCGCGGACGTCCCCAGGGAGACGACAGATCTGGTTTTGTACAGGAGAGTGTGTGCTATAAAGTGATGTGGGCAATTTATGGCAGTGGGAAAGAAGAGGTTAAAATGAAATGTTTTATTATAGAAGAACTAAACATTCATATTTCTCTTGAAAATTCAACAGGCCAATTAGAAAAATGTATGAGAAAACTGTATTTTTAAAGTCAGCTTTCGTTTCATAGTGGGGCATATGCTATTTAGAACTGGACTTCCAAAATGATAAGAAAAGGGGGCTCTTTCTAGCAGGCAAATTCTCATCATTTGATCTATGCTCCTTGTGCTCGCTGTGTTTTCTTTGAAGTCACATCATAAGCAACAAAATTATAACCAGTCACAGTATAGTAATGGGGAGATAGCTGTAGCACTGGCAACATAAGTACTGTAAATTTGATAAACCTTAATTCAACACATATAAAGCAATCAAAAAAGAGAAATACAGAATTGGAGGTTTGTTCAAAATTATTCCTTTTATTTGTGGGGTTTTTTGTTTGTTTTTTGGTGACATAAAATGAATAATAGTTGAAAAATATATAAAATTAAATGCTCAAGCTACAGATAATCTCTGACATTTTCAGATAGGAACATACTTCCCCTCCAAATATTTTTATTTCTCATTTAATAAAACATAACTATAAAATTTAGTAATTCCTTTATATGAAAACAAAATGAGATTTTTATAAGAAAAAAATTTCATAGAGCATTGAGATCCACCCCAAAGACCAGATACCTGCATTGATTATGAATCCTTTCTGGGTGGATGCTAATATATGGTGAAACTGTTTTATCTACGTAGGAGCCAAATCCAAGACGGAAGTCACGGGAGAAAAATGCCATCTTTTTAGATAAATCATTCCCAACGGAATTTAACTTTTCAATATTGTTGTGCATTGATGCTGAGACATCAACCAGATAATAAAGATCCACAGGGTACTTCTTCAGAGGATGAATTTTCAGCATAAAATTAGCTTCAGCTCCTAGTCCAAAGAAAGGCAACTGTCATGTGGTTATTTTAAGCATCTCCGGATGAGCTGTCAATAAATCAGTCGCCTTTTAGACATAGAACAATTATCACAGATTTGTGCATAATGAATGAAATCAGGAATATTCTGGAATAATTTTAAGGCAATTTGAAAACCATCCAAATTTATGAATTCCCAATATCTACAATGCATTTCTCACAATTCTATAGGGCAGGTGGACCAGAGCATATAAACGTACCAGGGAGTGTGTCTGTTACCATGTGACCCTGTAGTTTTAGTACTGTATCTAGAAAAGCACAGCACAGGACAGCAAGCAGTGTTCTATCTCAAGAGAGAGCAGGTGGCCCTGTTTGAAGGTGGCTTTCAGGTTAGAAGAAAACCAGGAAGGTATCTTAGAAAAAGTAGGTTCTCATTGGATGCAGGTATAAATTCATTCTTTTGGGTTAAGTCAGTGGTCGGCAAACTCATTAGTCAGCAGAGCCAAATATCAACAGTACAACGACTGAAATTTCTTTTGAGAGCCAAATGTTTTAAACCTAAACTATATAGGTAGGTGCATTCCTTATCAAGGTAGCGCCCGCACGGGGTATTTTGTGGAAGAGCCGCACTCAAGGGGCCAAAGAGCCGCATGTGGCTTGTGAGCCGCGGTTTGCCGACTGCTTGTAAGACATCTTTACGTATGAGATATGAAAACTCTGTTACTGAGAAGTACATTAAGCCACTCAAAATAATTAATTCCTCATCAAGAATTCCTTGATAAGATTCTTCTCAGCAGTTAGCTGTGAGAAAGAATGAAAAAGTGGTTTAAAGGACACACTGAGGACCTGGGCAATGTAGGGGACAGCGTTTGCCAACCCGGGCTGGGTTCTCAATAAACACATGTGGAGGAGGGGTCACAGAGGCAAGGGACCGGGTGAAAAGAAAGGGCACTGCAGGAACCACCAAAGGACAACCCTGTAAAGGCAGTAGCTCTGTATTTTATTTGGTGAAAAGGTATCACTTGAAATACTTTGTGAATTTTACTTTTTTAAATAATATAGCAAATGCTCTGTAAGTCATTCATTCCTGGTCCATGGAGAATATTCTGAGTGGAAAAAAGATTTTAATAAATACCAATTTATATACATTATTGGTAACCTGATCTACCTATTACAAGAATCCTCTAATCCAGTGGTTCTTAACCTGGGTTCTATTGAACCCTAGGGGTTTGATGAGTCGGTCTCAGGGGTTCGGAGAAGCCTCTGCCGCAGAGGCCAGAATAAAGTAATACCGTCATTTGTTGTGAGTTCATGCACTTTGTTGGTTTTGTTCTTTGAGCAAGGTGATGTTCATGCACGGCTCATTTTGTGCACCAGTAAAAAAACATATACCTATGTCTTGAATTTGGAAAAGAAAGTCATATTTTATTTATCACTAAAGAAGGGTTCGGTGAATGCGCATATGAAACTGGTGGGTTCGGTACCTCAAAAAAGGTTAAGAACCACTGCTCTAATCTATCACATTATATTTTCATTCTTAAAGTGCTTGAAAGTAGCAATACCTTCTCTTAAATTATTTCACGGACCAGATGCTTTCTAGCTAAAGTAAGAAATGTGTTCAAAATAATGTTGTTGTTTTTTCTGATACATAAAGAAAGGGGCTATTAACTCATGCCTAATTTGCCATTATGTAAAGGAAACCCCTTTAGTGTAACACTCCTAATTTTTTGGTGCAAGAGTTTAGGAGGAGGAAATGAGCGAATGAGCGTGTGTCGTCCCCCCACCCAGCCCGGCCAACTCTCACTCTTTCCGTGGAGGATCTGGGCTGCCCTTGGAAGGGCTCTGCTTGTCGGGGATGGGAAAAGCCTGCCCACGTGGCAGTACCCTGCAGTTTGGGTAGCGAAGTTCAGCACAGGAAAGTGATAGGACCTGGCAGACAGGGCTGGAAAATGGTGTATAATGGGGGCATGTGGCTCATGAGAAAGAGCTGGAACTTTAATGTGTGTATTGAAATATTTTTCTGTTCCAGATTGTATAGTTGTTTTTTAATCACTGATTTGGACATATGGCTGAAGGCCTTAGGCCCTGACCACATGGTATTTTTTCTCAGTGGATCATTGCAGTTTATGGTGGCTATAAAGCTGAATGGCTGTCTGTTTTATAGAGTAATTGCAAAATAAACCAGTTAAGTGTATTGTGCAGGTTGTTATGTTGTTGGTTATCTTGGCCAACAGGCAAAGTCTGTGAAGTGTCAGCAAAACACAGTCCTTGGAGGCCTGAGCTATTCAGGGAGCTCTAAATAAATGCTAGCCACACAAGTACCCTCGGCACACACCAGTTGCTCATAGCCAGGCAAGCAAATCCTGCTCTCTCTGGATGTTAGTGATTATTACCATTACTAGATTCTAAGCAACATTAGGGTAAGGACTGTTGATTCATTTCTGGAGCCTCTGTGTTTGTAGTACGTGCATAGCCACTCATAAATGTTCTTTGTGTGTGTGTGTATGTGTGACAGAGACAGAGAGAGGGACAGATAGGAACAGACAGGAAGGGAGAGAGATGAGAAGCATCAGTTTTATGTTGCGGTACCTTAGCTGCTCTTTCTCATATGTGCCTTGACCAGGGGGCTACAGCAGACCGAGTGACCCCTTGCTCAAGCCAGCGACCTTGGCTCAAGCTGGTGAGGCTTGCTCAAACCAGATGAGCCTGCACTCAAGCTGGCGACCTCTGGATTTTGAACCTGGGTCCTCCGTGTCCCAATCCAACGCTCTATCCACTGTGCCACTGCCTGGTCAGGCCATAAATGTTCTTTAACTAGACAATCTTTGAAGCACATTTTTATATAGCCTGTCAAAAGAACCACATATTTATCACACTAAGAAGCTAATATCTATGATTTCTTTCCCACAATTTAGGAAGAACTTATAGTTTCTGTCTTTAAGGGGAAAAGAGTATCATCTAGTCCCAAAATGTTTATTATTATCTCCAGGAGAGCTTTGTCCTCACACCTCTTGAGATTCTAAAGGCTCAGATCCTTGTTTCCTTCAATTAACTTCAGAGGGAAGAAGGGAGTCAGTTTCATAGAATAAGAAAGAGGACCTGGAGAAAAGTTGAGACCTACTTAGAGCTGTTGCCAGTGTTGGTTTGAATAGACCGAAGAATTAATTAAGAGTTGTTAGAATGATTTTGAATCACTCAAATAAATAATGGTGTAAGCATCTCTGAAGTACTGGCTGCAACCAACAGAACCGGCCATTGAGAAAAGATAATTTTGAAATGTTCCACATAAGATGATATTGAAACACCGTGACAGAATGTATGAAAGTGTGGCAGAAAGAAAGAGCAGCCAGCTCCTTCCTGTTCATTATTCTTGGGCAGGGGAAGGAGAAGGCCCACAGCTCAGACTGGCTTGAAATAGGAAAACACACACTCCAGCATAATCCTGAATGCTCGCAGTGGTAAAATGGGGTGTACGTGCAGGGGTGGAGGAAATGCAGGATTTCTATATCTTTGTGGCTTTTGAAAAAAAAAATTGAATTTAGAAAGAATACTTAAAAAAATAAATCATAGTTTAAGAAGTGAAAAGGAATAACTGTCATTTTAAAAGCTCATTTAAAATATTTATTATATATTACATTTTCAATATATATTATGCATTTTATATAGTCATACTGACATATTTAAAAAATTTAGTCAGTATATGATATAATAGAAATAGTTTGGCTTTGGAATAGGGAGGTTTGTATCAATAATGGTTATTTGGCCACGTATTTGATTGCTTCCTTAAGAAAAAATGTAATGATAGGACAAGACCACCCAGAATGAAACAATAAAGGCTTGAAGGTAATTGCACACTGATTCAGACTAAACACATTTATCTGAAGGATGTGTACCTGTGTACCTGACCTTATCATGCCATATGAGGTTGTACACTGGGATTCTCTAGCCCCAGAGGAAAACGAGTAGTCTCTAGTGGCCTTTTGCATATGCCACACTGTGGGACACAATGTGACAGAAGAGCAAGTACAGGAGAAATATAGGAGGAAAAGGGTGTACTAATCTCAGGGGCCATCCCCAAGCTGCTCAGGTTAATTAGGATAATTACAAATTGTAGTTTTGTGTCTAAAAGTTTATCACAAAGGCTCTCGGGACTTAGCTTAATTCACATCTCTTACTAATTAGTTATTCAGCTAATAAACCCAATGAAATGCTTACTACATGCCAGCACTCTGCCAGGTTTTGGAGAACAGAGTGGAATAAAATATGTTCTCTTCCTTCCAGAGCTGGCAGGAGAGCAGGAACCCAATTACACTACAACGTGATCAAACCTGGAAATACATAACTAAGATACGGTGTGGTCAGGTTTACAGAGAGTGTCCGAGGCCACACAGCTAGCTTGCTATATGCACAATAAAGATGAGAATTTTGATTTCTTGATTCTGAGCCCACTGTTATTTTCTCTACAACAGTATTGTCTGCCACAAAATATCAAATATGAGTAAATAAAACTAAGTGTAATTTCAAATGAAGAATCATCATAGATTTATTTGGAAATCACCAAACCTGGACGTAGCTGGACCAACACTTCTCCTGGTGTCACCTGGGTATTGATTTCATGTTCAGTGGGTATTACATGCACAGATGGATATTCTATTGAATCAATCGCGCATCCTTTGCTTATTAAATTGGAAACAGTATCACAACGTTCACTCCTTGATCCACCTGAAATGAAATCCTGTTTAAAAGAAGGAAAATCACTGACATTTTTAGTGCATATCATCTCAATTATAACAAAAACAAAACCATACAACAAATATTGCAAATAAGCCATCTTCTAATATTGTACAAATTATGCAACTATTCAAAGTAGCTGCATGTTTCCAATAAAACTACTGGCAAATTTGTCTTAAATAAAGCTTTAATTTCTAAATCTTATTTAAGAATAAGAAAATGAATATTAAAGAGGAGATTTTAACCAAGTACTTTAAATATTGTTAACTGATCACTGTAAAATTATACTAACTTAATTCTTTCAAAATATTTTACTTTGGGAAGACTGCTCCAAAAGAAAATTTATCCAAAATAGACCATTCAGTGGTTCCAAATGTAAGCCTCAGTTCTCAAAGAACTTAACTGGTGTGTTTATCATCTGCTATTATGTTTGGAATATGAGAGCAAGTCCTTAGGAGTCACTTGCCTAATTAGGTACAGAAAATGCATAAGAGAACGAATTGGAAATCTACCTTTCCTAGACTATGAAATCTGCCAACTTCTTATATATACAACAGAAATTCAATAAATCAAGGATGATCGATGCTCATAATGAGGCAGGGGGACAGGATGGCGGCTCAAATTCTCCTGATTTTGCCACGGAATCTAGAACTTTCATTACCGTTCAGCATTGGCTAGTTGCTGTTTATCCAGTGGCCATCCAATGAACTTAGAATTAATGGAGCAACCTTAATATGTAGTTTATCTTAACTGAAAAAATCCTGATATTTCTATTCTTCATGTAACTGTTCAGGTTTTTCCTTAAGAACAGGATATGTACTGAAAAATAAAGAAACTTGCTTTATTACAGATAATGGCCTATTTGTAGCATTTGCTTATACATTAGCTAGGCATCTGCTCAGTGATCTTCCCGGCAGTGGCTGTTTTGGTCTGGTGTTCAGCAATTCCTCCTTTAGTTCAGCTGATTCATAGAACTGGACTGCCAATCGATTAATCATCTGATTAAAGAATATTGATTGAATACTTGCTCAGAGACAGAAGTTTGTTAGGTACTAAGGATACAGAATGGAACAAGTTAGAGTTCCTGTCATCAAAGAGTCAACAGACCGTCGGTGAGTTCAGCCATTAAGCAAGTAGCCATTAAGCGAGTAAATATAATTATCATGGGCATTAAGGTTAGGGGAAGCACAGATTGTCATAGGGTTATGGAAAAGGGAGATTATCAAGTTTAATATTAGTAGAATAGGAGGTCATTAATTATGAACAGTACATCTCTGGCAGTGGAGAATAATTAGATGGGAGGGAGGTAGGCAATATAAGAACATTCATACAAGGATTTTAATTTAATTTTCACCTCAATTTAGAGCAAGGGTTGGAAAACTAGGAACAGTGGGACAAATACAACCCGTGGCCTGTTTTTGTATGGCTTGAGTGCTAAAAAGTGCTTTTCACATTTGTAAAATGCTGTATAAAAAATAATAATAATAATACAGAACATGCAACAGACAGTACATAGTCCACAAAACAAAAATTTTTTCTGCGTGGCCCATTCTAGTACTGATCCGTAGAGCACGGAGCACACTTGTAACATGACCATAACTAAAAGACAGTAGAGAATATATCCTTTTCAATCAAGATTTTCACGTGTCATCTGGTAAATGACATCATAGAAACAAAAAAAATCAACTTGCTTTGCTGTTGACCATACACCTAGTTTTTTATTTAGCCTGAAGTGCTCAAAGCCTTAATTTTGTGTATCCAATTTTATCCTATCTGTTGATAACCCTTCAAGGTTCTGGATGTGAGATTTGGCTTATAAACAGCTTGGAGTTCCTCAGAGAAATGTGGTGTATACTTCTATCACACGTGTTGCTTTCCTGGGGCTAAATGGGGAGGGGGGTGTCACCTGGTCTGAGCCTGGAGAATATGTGCTCAGTCATGCCTCACATGACAGGACACAGACCAAGGGCCACATGTGTTTTACAGATGTAAAAACCCCAAGCCTTCAAATCAGAGCAAGAATAAAGTACAAGTAACTCTGATTTTTCTTTTCAGCCAGGGATTTTGCTGTTTGTATATATAGAATGGAAAAGAAAGGAGTGTGGCTAATTCACTGTAACTATACATCAAGCCATGCCATTTGACCTTTAAATGTCAAGTCAGTTTGCTGAAACAGGACACACAGTCTCAATTATTCTGTGATGTCTAAATCAGCATGGCTGTTTTTACTCCACTATAAAAACAATGTTGTACACCTGAAAATAATATATTATATGCCAACTATAATTTTGAAAAATTTAACAGTAATGTAAAAAGGAGAGGAGGTGTTTGCAATTTTAAATAGGGGTTCAGATGACATTTGAACAAAACTGTGAAGGCTCAAAGAGTGAACTACAGGGACTTCTGGAGGATAAATACACAAAGAGGGAGCATTCTGTGTAAATGCCCCAGGCAGGCAGAACGAGTATGTCTGGCTTGGGCAAGTAACAACAAGGAGTTCAACACAGAGGCCAGAAATAATAATAATAATAGGAATAAAGTAGCTAACCTCTGTTGAAAAAAAAAAAAAACCCCAAAACTAAGTTATAACGACATTGCCAATTTGACAATTAGGTTGGAAGTGGGAAGAAAAGACTGTGGCTTCAAGCTAAAGAATGGAATGCCGCCTTAGCCACTGCGGCCTACTTTCCACTGTGTAGAAAAGAAAAGAATCTGAAGCCACGCCCGTCTAATTTTTGGTGTTTTGTGGCATTTTAATTTCTTCTAATTCTTATAGTTTACTTTTTCTATAAGAAAAACTCAAGCAAACTCATACTTCCACTGTCTGTATCTAAAACCTGTTTGGTGATGGCGTTTTGTTGAGTTGTACACTTCAAATCTGTATGGTTTTGTTAACCAGTGTCCCTCTAGTAAACTAAAGAAAAATATTGAGTAAAAATATTGAGTTTTTATATTTGGCATCAAATTCTACAGTATAAATTTAGTTATTTTTTGCCTGACCAGGCAGTGGCACAGTGGATAGAGCATCGGACTGGGATGCGGAAGGACCCAGGTTCGAGACCGCCAGGTTGCCAGCTTGAGCGTGGGCCCATCTGGCTTGAGCAAAGGCTCGTCAGCTTGGACCCAAGGTCGCTGGCTCCAGCAAGGGGTTGCTCGGTCTGCTGAAGGCCCGCTGTCAAGGCACATGTGAGAAAGCAATCAATGAACAACTAAGGTGTCGCAACAGCAACAAAAAACTAATGATTGATGCTTCTCATCTCTCTCCGTTCCTGTCTGTCTGTCCCTATCTATCCCTCTTTCTGACTCTCTCTCTATCTCTGTAAAAAAAAATAAAAATAAATAAATAAATAAATAAATTTAGTTATTTTGAGGTTATTGATCGAATTGATATTATAGTCATGGCAATTTTATGTCCTATAACAATTGCATTTTATTCTGTTGAACACATAAGTACCATTGTTCTTTCTAAAATGTATTACTTTATATTTTCAAAATAATAAAAAATAAAACCTATGTGGAATGAAAAGCCTATGTTGAAGTTGCCTTGGTTGGCTTTTCGTTACTTATTACTTTTCACTCATTTAATAGAATAATCTGGGGAGATAAATAAGAAAAATGTTTTCTCCTACTCAGTTCTGAGTCCTTCTGACTTTCATATTTGGCAGTCTGCACAGAAGTGAAAGAATTCTATCATTTTTTTGACAGTGAATGCCCATTACTGTGAATCATATTTTAATATGACTATGCTCCAAGGCTGCCCTCTAAACTTCCGGCTACACAATCCCACTCCGTATCTGATGTATCATGCAGGAGAGGAAGAGAAACTGTCGAGTCTTTCACATATGGTTTAAAGGAACAGAAGGCATTAAGCTAGGTAATATTGATAAGATTTTCTTTTAAGTATTTTTCAATTACGTTTATAGAGCATGGAGAGAAAGGTAAAATATATAGAATGGCAGATTAACATGCTACACAGGAATGTAGGCAAACTTGAGTATATATCCTGTGTAAATTTTCTAGGGATCATTTACTTTGTTGTTGTGTTAAAACAAAGGGGATGGGAGGGAGAGGAAGAGAGAGCAAGAGAACACTGGGAGAGAAAACACACAGAGAAGTTTTCCATAGTTATTCATAGTACAGTTGCCATTCTTATCTTAGTACTAGTTATTTTATCTACTATAGGGCCCTAGGTTTAATTTTATTCAAAAGTCAAAATAGTCACTTAGCTAAAGTGCTTACAACTAACTGTTAATTTAGCTTCAGGACATGAATACTAGAGAAAAAAAAGATCCCAATTATAAATGTTTAAAAATTAGTGAGTGTTCAATTTCAGTTGACATTCAATATTGTATTCATTCAGGTGTACGCATAGTGGTTAGACATTTATATAAAGTATGAAGTAATCACCTCAATAAGCCCGGTACCATACAGAGTTAATACCATACTACTGACTGTATTCCCCGAGCTGCACTTTACGCCCTGTGACTATTTGGTAACTGGCCATCTGTGCTTCTTAATCCCTTCCCCTTTTTCACCTAACCCTCCCAACTACTTCCATCTGGGAACTATCAGTTCTTTCTGTATCACTGTGTTTGTTTACATTTTGTTTGTTTATTCTGCTTCTTAGATTCCACATGTAAGTGAAATCATATGGTATTTGTCCTTCACTGGGTGACTCACTTCACCCAGGGCAATAACCTCCAGGTCCATCCATGTTGTCCCAAGTGGTAAGATTTCCTTCCTTGTTATGGCTGAGTAATATTCCACTGCATATAGGTGTACCACTTCTCTATCCATTTGTCTTTTGACAAATGTCCATTTAATCCACTGGCATTTAAAGTAATTATTGATAGGTATGCACTTATTGCCATTTTACTGTTTTCTGATTGTTTTTGTAGTTCTCTGTTCTTTTCTTATTCTCTTGCACGTTGATGACTTTCTGTAGTGTTGTATTGAGATTCCTTTCTCTTTATTTTTTGTGTATCTCCTGTAGACGCTCGGTTTGTGGTTTCCATGTGCTTCGTGTATACCAAACTATGTTTATAGCAGTCTATTTTAAGTTAATGGTGGCTTAAGTTCAAACACATTCTAAAATCACTACCATTTTTACTCACCCCCTCCAGTTTATGTTTTTTCATTATATTTTACTTCTTTTGTGTGTTTGTGTGTATCCCTTAATTTACTGTTGTAATTACACATGATCGTTCCGCTTTTCCCTTTTAACCTTTTTACTGGCTTTAGTGTTGGTTGATCTGCTCTGTTTATTATGCTTGCCTTTGTTGGTGAGACATTTTTTTCTTTGTGATATTTTCTTATTTACATTTTTTACTTTTTTCTTCTTTTGCAAAAAGTCCCTTTAACATTTCTTGTAATACTAGTTTGGTGACGGGGAACTCCTTCAGCTTTTCTCTGACGTTTTACCAGCTTTGTAAATTATATAAACCAGGCTTAATTTGTTACTGTTTATCTCTTCTAATCATGAAATGAGAATGTGCCTCTGCCCCTGCTGACTGAAGAATAAAAGACATCAGTTGCGTGCATGCCTAAGTGGTGGGCGATCTTTTACAATTAACCAGTACATTCTTTCTCTTGATGTCAGGTCAGCCTGTAGGAAGTGGACAGCTCCTTCAGTTCACCATGTGGCTAATGGCTGAGTCCTAATAGTCGTTGCTTCCCCAACGGTTGTGTTCTCAACACAGACAACTCTCTGATTTTTCTAAGCCTGAATGAATTGCTACAGAGTCTTACCGAAGTTCTTATTGTAACAACTCCTATTTCTTAAGCAGAGTCTGTTTGCCAAATGCTTCCCACATACTGTTTCACTTAGCTTTCACAACCGTGTGGCATAGGTGCCGTCAGGATTGCCATCTTAGAGCTAGGGAAACCTTGGGTTCAGAGTGGGTGAGTTAACATGTCCGCATTTACACTGTTAGATACTGATGGAACTGAGATTGGAATCCAGGCCCACTTTGTTTCAGAGCCTGCCTTTCCAGCCTATAAATTAGACCACCCATCATTATATAGAATATTCTGGGACGTGAACAGCCAGGTCATTTCTGAGATCCCCTTATGAAGATTTGACCCATAGCAACACAGGTTTGTCATCTGTTTTCCAGCAGCCACCCACCTTCCTCCGTGGCTTCCTTCCATTTGATCAGCTATTCCTCTGAATGTTCAAAAATCTCTCCCCTGGCAGGACTGACATTGCAACTCCCATAACTGGGGCTCCAGATTCTTCATGTCAGTAGAGGTGTGAGATAGGGAAGGCTCCCTCTGGAATCAGACATTCTGTATGGCTGGCATGATGCATTTAGCTGACAGCTGGCTTTCTGAACCATCTTTTGAAAGTTTTTCTAAACTGCACTCATTAGGTCCTGGCCTGGTGGCTCAGCTGGTTAGAGCGTCGTCCTGACATGACAAGGTTGCGGGTTCAGGTTCAATCCCGGGTTAGGGCACATACAAGAATTAACCTGTGAGTGTATGAATAAGAGGGACAACAAATAGATGTTTTTCTTTTCTCTCTCTCTGCCTCTCTCCTTTCCTCTCTTTCTAAAATCAAGTAAAAATTAAACTTCACTCACTAAAGTTCTTAGAAACTGATGTCAATCAAGTTGGCACAAACTTCATGACTCTAAGGATCTTCCTAAGTGATGTAGTAAAAATCTAAAATGGAGCATTGGGTCAGGGTCAGGAAATATCAAGCCATGACACATTCTTGACAGAGAAAAACCTGGCAGTAAACTCTAAACTCAAAGTTATAGAGATGAGGAAAAGGAGGCTCAGAGAATGGAGCGGATTCTCTCTGGTCATTTGGCTCTTAGGAAGTGGAAGCAATGACATTGGTCCCAGAAACTTTGGAACTGTCCTCTCTACAACACTGCCTGAACCCACGGCTTCAGCACTGCTTAGTTTTGAGTGACATCTGATCTCTCACCAGTAAAACCCAATCTACATTCAGGAAGCCTGAGGCTCTCAGTAGGAGGGGCACTTACTTTCAGACATGGCTACTGTTCTGTGACCCCCTCCCATGCCTCTTTTTTGACTTGCTTCATAGAAGAAAGTAATGTCCACGATTCTCTGCTACTTTTTCTCCTGGGGGTATGTGTAAGAGCAAGCAGTAATAGGAGAGGTTGGAAAGAGAAAGGTAGGTGCAGTGTTTGAGCTCAATCAGAAGAGCAGAACTTGAGATTTCTCTTCATGTCAATCAAAAGGCCATTCAAGATATATTTGTTCCATTTCTTAGGGGTTACGTAATTAAATGCAAAATTACCTAGGCAGTCTCATAAAAGAGACCCCAAATTAGCAGATGGCTTCTTCATTTCAATCTATTGTATAAGTAGTTCTGATTGGAGATTACCAGCAATACTCACAACACAACTTTAGGGCCAAGAAAGGAGGAATGCATTATAATTATTTTACTAAGAAGTTGTTGGGATATATTTCTTGTTAGAATATAAAACATGAATTTTGAACAATAAACATTTCTGAATTATTTTCCATTCCACAGAATTTAAATGTACACAGTATCGCATCATCAGGGCCATAAGTCAAAAGAAAATTTTGCACCCCATTTTACATAAATAACTGAAGAATTGTACAATATTATGAGAGAGTAAATAGCTTATCTCTAAGAACCTCAAATAAAAAACAAATGAAACAGACCAATAAATTAGCTTGCTTTACTTTAATAAGCAAGTAAAAAACAATGATCCAACTTGGATCTATAACCTAATACCCCAAGCTGCAGCAAGAACTTTACACAAAGCCTTCGGACCTAGCAAAAGTCACTATTTGTGTTTGCCAATTTTTTCTATAGAGCAGATGGAAAACATAAAATGGTTTGCACTTCATTTCAGAATTACCATAATTTTCCTAATAAAAAGGTTATACTTTATATTCAGCCACATATGCTGCCTCCTAGCATAAAACCCAATAAGATTTTCCTGATGCTCAAGCAGTATCTTTTACCTGATGCACCTTTAAGACACAACCATCAGGGCAATGAAATTAGGCTAGAGACAAGGGGAACTGTGAGAAAAATAGAGAAGAGCAAGAAAAGAAAAAAGAAAGAGAAACAGGCACACCTCTTGAGCACACCATCCACATTCTGGATCCAGCGCGAGGCACCGGGCGCAGGATGCTGCGTTCGAAGATGCACATCTATTGTTTTCTGTAATGGAAGACACAACGAGTGGTTAGGGTTTTCTTTCCTATTGGGAAGTACATATAATTCCAGACCAAATGTTTTTTGGAAGCTGAAATAAGCTGACCCATAGTTTTAAGTACAGTATATAATAGCAAAAAATCTACAACTTCTATGGGAAGAGTGAACCTGCTCTCTACTATTAATAGATATGCATTTCCTGGATAGTTATAATTCAGTTTTATTGTCTGGGGAAAATAAGAGTGGTAAAAATGTGACATTTAGCTTGGTTTGCGGCTTTGGCCTGAATTCTGCCACAGTAGGAGAGGACCCTCCAAAGTTTTAATGTGCTGCAGTTTCACCAGATTTCATATTATCTGAACCAATGAGGTGTTTTAGATCTAGAATCTATTCTGTAGAAATAATTAAATACAGACCTCAATCACAACATGTCAATCCATGCGGAATCATGGTGAATGAAGTTTCTGAGAAATAATCTTGATGGACAGATATTGTAATTAACTTGTGTTATTATTGATTATTTTGACTTGAAGGATATCAGAAACAGATATATGATTCAGTATTTTAACAGTAAAATGGTTAAAATGAATGGGTTGTTTGAATTAATTTTTCTGATTGGATCACTGGCAGATCATGACCAATTTACTTCTCCATAGATATTCACACTTGGCTGTGACATTTTAATAACATAGTTGTGCCTGGAAACTATTTATCTTTATCTCTCTAGCCACTGGCTACTTATACCATTATAAAGAGTCTCACCATTATAGGCTTAAATAGTTAAAATATAATAATGCATCATAAATTATTTTATTATGGGCTTTTAGGGCAATAATCAAATACTTTCTATAGTCTTCTTACATGCTTCCTACATTCCATCCTTCACTATTTACTGTAAAATGTCCCAAGGACACTGGCCACCACAGCGTCTGTCCAGCTCACCCTCAGGTGCATGGTAAGTAACTTAACCACGTGGGCTGTAAGTAGCTCAGAGTCAGTATGAGAAGGGAACGTATAAGGAAATAATAAAATACAGCGTGCCAGGCACAAGAGAGACATCGCCAAGGCCCCATGGACACAGTGAGGAGCTTCTCCCTCTACTTCAGAGGGACGGGCAGGGGTGGCACAAGGGCATGTTGAAGGCAGAGGTACTAGTCTGTCCCCTTGCCATCCCACTTTGCTTCTTCTAATCTGTTTTTATCTCTTTTAAACAATGTAATAGCCATGGAAGGAGACCGTGTGTGTGCGCGCACAGTCACTCACGGGAGTGGTAGTTTGAAAGAGGATAGAACCCACAAAAGCTGCAGCTGTCCCCAAACAGCTCTTCTTTTTCAACTTGCCCCAAACAATGTAGAATACAGGGTAAAAACAGTCCTGACCTGCAGGCGTTGGCAGTGGGAAGAAAGAGAGGAACTACGGTGGGGTAACCAGCAGAGAGGTGCTAACTGGGGTAGCAGCTGGTACTCTAACCTGTAACTCCCCAGACACCCATGTGTTAAGTGGAAAGCATCCTTCCCTAACATCCCTGCTGTTCTCTTACCTCCCCTCTGTGTCCCCTGGCACTCCTTTTCCTTGGCTTTATATCAGCTTTTAAAAAATGCATTATCTGAAACTTCTTTACTAATATGGCCTAGGATTTTCTTCACTGGCCTAAAATTCCAAGGACAAAAAATAATTGTGTTGGGCTTTCTTTACTACCATTGTGACCACCTAACTATGAAGACTCCATAGCCTAAAATTCTTCCATTTGGATTAGCCTGCAAAACTGTAAAATCTGCTTATTCCTAAAGTATTCAGAAGAGGGAGTGACCTTTTTTCTTGTTTCCAGGAAGAAAATAAATTTAGGTCTAGAAATCAAGCACATTTGCAGACCTAACTTGACCTTTACCAACTCTTAAACTCAACTCAACTGGTCCATGGAATTAAGTTTATTACAGATCGGACCTGACCAAGCCTTTTACTGAGTAGGTAGGACTTCCACTCTGGCAGCTATGTATGCAGTCTCTTGGGAGGGAAGCAGTAGATTCTATGACTCTGGTCTTCATATTTTAATGGTTTTCTGACTCTGTCCTGAGTTAATCTGGCTTCAAGTTCAAGTCAGGCTTCTACTTCCATAGCACACAAGGTAAATAATTAATGTACAAGCAAGAGTCTGTGTTTTTTTCTTTCTTTCTTTTTTATTTTTTATGCTTTCTTTAAAAAGTTCTAGGCCAACATCTGTTCTCAAACCTCAGACACCTAAGGATGAAGACCAACAGGGGTAGAGATTTTGGTTCTGTTAATACTTCCCAGGTTCCAAAGCTGACATTTCTCAGTCTTCCTCACTATCAGACAGTGATCCCATAGATGGACATGCAGGGGTGGGCCTTACGGCTCTGCACACGGGGGGGAAGGCCATAAATCGAACTCCTTGGGAATAGTGTCACATGGTATTGCTGGAAAATGTCACGGCTAGCTTTACAGAAGACAAGACAGATACACTGTGGTACGCAGAATTTTAAGGATTTTCTCTTTAATTTTAAAACATGCAAGTAAATAAATACCTAATAAAAGAAACATCACAGCAATTATAGCAGTTCTTTACACTAAATGGCCATGCTACTGTGGGGGCTATTGGTCACTATATTGGGAATCTGTGTGTGTATGTGTTTGACTCTCACACACTTCTGTGCAAACAGAAATCTTTAGCCTGCACACACACAATGCATGGCTTCTGTTGACAGACACGAGCAGCGTGTCATTAGCCTCTGGGTCAACTCAGTTCATTCCCACCCCTGATTCAGCAGCACAGGAAGGCTGCTTCCTGGGGTGGTGTCATTGCTGACACCTCATTCAAGGGTGGGCCTGCGTGGCTCTTCTCTCTATGGCTGTGCTAGCTTCTTGTCCAGTGGTGTGGTATTAAGCACCTTGTTGTTTATGGTCTAGCACCATGTTTTCATCAAGGGTCAATTTTTTTTTCAATGAATTATACTGGCAATTCTGAAGCCAGTGGAAGCAGAATAATAATATTTTAAACCCCATATCCTCAGAACTCTCTTTAGGACTTTTATTTTTTTTTAATGGTAAGTGCTTCACTAATTACATGTCATTAAATGTGTTGTCATGACAGAACTCAGTAGGGGATTTGACATCATATTGTCAGTAAATGTGTCAATTCCAAATAATTCTATTCTTTCTTCTCTGAGCACGAACTGGGAGTTTGACTTTTTCTCATTTTGTTACAACCAGAACTAACAGATGAGATGAGGTGGCACCATTACATGGATACTGGGAATAAAGTTCCAGATTTTTAGAGCAGTGCTCCGGAGGTGGCTCCATTTCCCCACAGAAACACAGGGATAATGAGGCCTATGTAAGAATATTGAGATGAGATAAACTGAGCAAGTATAAGCATGCTGAGAATAGTGCTTATGGTAAGGTAGACGCTCAGCAGAGGGACCACTGTAGTGTTAGTGTAATTAATATCAGATAAGTTACATGCATATGGATAGGGATATTATGTGTGTACCCGTACACATACATGTATTTAATTCTAGGTTTTAAAAAAAGAAGGCATTATGTGTCTATATTTGTTGTAAATGTAACTGGCTGTCTTTAAAATGAAAGTCACTTGGGTCATACAGGCAAAGGTTTAAAAATATAGCTAATCTATAAAAATACCTATTAAGGTAGAAGTTACTGTATTTTAGTTATTAAAAATGATTCTTGCCTGACCAGGCGGTGGTGCAGTGGATAGAGCATCGGGCTGGGATGCGGAAGACCCAGGTTCGAGACCCCGACCTCGCCAGGGTGAGCGTGGGCCCATCTGGCTTGAGCAAAAGCTCGTTAGCTTGGACCCAAGGTTGCTGGCTCCAGCAAGGGGTGGCTCGGTATGCTGAAGGCCCGCGGTCAAAGCACGTGTGAGAGAGCAATCAATGAACAACTAAGGTGTTGTGATGGCAACAAAAAACTAATGATTGATGCTTCTCACCTCTCTCCATTCCTATCTGTCTGTCCCTGTTTATCCCTCTCTCTGACTCTCTCTCTGTCCATGTAAAAAAAACAAAAACAATGTGCGTTGACAATAAATGATAATTTTAAAATCTTTAAAATAAAATGATTCTTAAAAGCCAATTTAGTTAAGGATACACACATCAATCCAACCTATCACAAATACAATTTTGGCATGACTATAATTGGATTTCTGAAAATGTCTTAGGACACGATCATTTCATTCACATTTTGCAAAGTGAACATTGACTTAATCTGAATAATTTTTGAATTATTTTCCAGAAGTAAATATTTATGGTGCATGTGAAATGACCTTTACAACTGTCATGAAGTATAATAAATATATGAACAGGCTGGAGTGCACAAAAGTCAGGAAACTACATATTCATGACACTCTCTCAGGTGTTCTTTGTTTTAGATGATGGGTTTATTCATATTATTTTGAGGATGTTTAATTTATAGAAGAGAAAGGAGGAATAAAATGTACCAAAAACAAACAAACAACAAAACTAAAGACAATAGAAGATACAATGTTTGGAGCAGGATCTTTCTGTAAATAAGTGATCAGATCAGTGAAAGTTTTAGGAAACATTTTTAATGCTTTTCTGCTCTAAAGTCTATGCCACGAAATTTTAACAAAATATAAAGGATGTCTGTCCATAGTTATCTGGAATATGGAACAACTAAAACTGATTAAGAATCAATCATTCCAGATTCTCCTGTTACTCCTAGACAGAATGATTTATGAAAAATGCAGAAATGTATTTTTCCCCCCAGGCAGTATCCTCTTCCTAATTGGATTTACTCTACAAATTAAATTAAATTTGGATAATTAAAAGCCATTTCCTTAAAAACAACAAAGTATACACTGTTATAATGAGCACATATTCTACTTTGATAACATTCAAAATCAGGCAAGTTGAGCGCACAGAATTGAGTTTGGAGGATCACTCTTGGATTTCCTTACTCTAAATCCGGAGTCCCCAAACTACAGCCTGCGGGCCGCATGTGGCCCCCTGAGGCCATTTATCCAGCCCCACAGCACTTCCAGAAGGGGCACCTCTTTCACTGGTGGTCAATGAGAGGAGCACAGGATGCATCCACACCCATAGTTCCCATTGAAATACTGGTCAGTTTGTTGATTTAAATTTACTTGTTCTTTATTTTAAATATTGTATTTGTTCCCGTTTTGTTTTTTTTTTACTTTAAAATAAGATATGTGCAGTGTGCATAGGGATTTGTTCATAGTTTTTTTTATAGTCCGGCCCTCCAACGGTCTGAGGGACAGTGAACTGGCCCCCTGTGTAAAAAGTTTTGGGGCCCCTGCTCTAGTGTATATCATGTTCATGTAAACTTTGCAAATCTTACAGAGACCTTCAAAATATATTACCTGATTGCGAAAAGCTCTCTTTTACACAGAAATTTAATATAGGCTATCATTTGATTAAAACAATCAAAGCGAAGAAATAGGTTGGTATTCTGATCATTCGCTATTACCTAGTTATACCAAGTTTTGATTGAGGAGCTGTTTCCTAAAAGCTCCTACCAAAATATAGGGAGGGGAGGGGTCGTTAGGGCTACTTCTTAGAAAACCAGGCACAGGAAACAAAATGAGAGTCAATTAAATTTTAGTAAGGATTAAATAAAGGAGCATGGGGGAAAAGATGGGGAGCTTTCTGGAAAAGGTAGATCTGAGGAGGAAGCTCGGAAGGGCTAGGAGGTCCGAGGGAAGGTAGTGCTTGAGGCAGCAGAGAAACAGCACTCTAGAGATTCCTTTTTCTCCCAAGTTCTTCCCCCCTTGAACTTCATATAAACATAGACTGCACGTATTTATTAGCATTTTTCATTTGCTCTTTTACTTACTATTCAGAACACACGAGACATAATTTTACTGTTGTAATAAAGAAGCAGATATAATGAAAAGAATTAAAATAATAATTTGTAGCAAAACTGCCGCTTACTGAAATACTTTTTTGTAACAAACCCATTATTTCAACTGTGCTCATATACAACTCATTTTTTTTCCTATTCATATCTAAATAAAATTTCAGTGTATTCCACCCCCACCCCCACCCCCCTGCATAAGGTTGAGTAATTTCTTTCTGGGCAGAACTTCCCTATAATGCCAATGTTAAGAAATAGCACTTTATCTCTGCTTCTCATTAACCAGGTTTATTAGGCTTTTACTACATGTAATCTTTATGTTTCAGAGACAAGTTTCGACCTCCCTTGTTACATAGCAAAAAATTCCTATGAGTTCAGTAGGGTTGTCTGCTTAGCATAAAGGTTTTATGAGAAAAGGTTTTATGGGAAAAGCCACTTTCAACATCGGGCAGGTTAAGAAATGTTAGGGCAACACTACACATTCCATCAGTCTGCCCTTCCCTGTTTGGGGCAATCCCAACATGACTCAGGACTTCAAGTAGGTTGGATGGCATAAATCAAAACTCTAATCATGCTGGGATTTACAAGAAGAAACATTGAGAAGCCACTGATGACACTCATTTGTGTTGAAATAGGCCGTCACAAGGAAAGTGCTCTAGTGTGGTCATGTCATGACCTTTCATTGCTGTTCATTTACACACATTGTAATCAACTTGGCTGTGAAAAGGTTCTGACTGCAGCATACATTGGATGACTGTGTAACTTCTGTTCTTCATGAGAACACCTTTTTAAGTTGAGAAGGGGCATTCTTAATTACACCGGGCAGCCGGTGAATCCGGGAATTCCTCGGAAGAGCTGAGGTCTAAGATCACCCTAAATGCACAGTAGTGTGGTGGTGTTGAACCAGAAATAAAAGCAATGAGCAAGGTAATCCATGCTGAGGTGACAGGAAATGTGAAGTGAGGAAGAGAACACCAGAGTTCGGGACGAAGGAGTCTCTTCACATGGAGGAGGATCTGACAGGTTTTGATGGATTCGTACAATGCTGAAATCTGGTTAAAATTTGTTTTTAGATCATACGCTAGCTATATCTTGACATGTATGGACCGATGTGGAAAAAGGATGAAAGAGCATTAAGACTGTCCTCTGCATTTGAAAATGACTTACAAGTTCATATTATTTCCTAGACAATGAAGTTTCACTTTGTGGGCCAAGCAGGTACTCAACATACAATAGTCATTCCTGAAGAGGATCCTATTTGGCTTTACTCCTTTACCTGAGTACATCTGTTTGTCTTCTGTCACTCACCTGGCGGGAATTTGTGAGAAAGTGGGAGAGACTTGGGAAGGAAGAAGGGGGTCAGAACACATTCCCCTGCAGCATGGCTGCAGACTTGGAACTTCTGGAAAGATCCAAATCTCAAGATTGAAAGAGGGCTCCCAAAGCCCCTCTGAGGCTAATGTTGGTTAAAGCTGCACTTGTCTAACTTGGAAAAGCAATATTAGTCATGTGCTTTGTGTCTTGTTTTAACTGGAACTTTTCCATACATTCCAACTGTCCTGTTCATGAGGCATACTCCCTTTTTATAAAAGCTAAAACAGTCACCGGTTTCCCCACTCTGTTGCTCTAAATAATGTTTTTAATCTAACATGCTAGAGTTCCAGGGGCTCTTCCTATTTTCCTCTCCAACTCTTGGCAGGTATGAATTTCCTTTCTCTGCCTAAAAAAAAGTCACACAGCAATTCAGGTCAAAACTACAAATGCCATAGTTAAGGAAATAAAAGAAATGCCTCAGAATGGTAAAAATGCATTTTTACGTTATATTTTTTAAACCTGAAGTCGCCTTTCAGGTGTGCACTTGTTTAGGGCAGCAGAGAAGCAACCTGTATTGTAAAGACTTTTGTTCTAAGTAAAATAAATAAATTAAGGCCAAAGTGAATTTTAGTTCATTTAGCATTTGATTTTCCTGTAATTACATTTGAAAACCAAAATGCTGTTTATATTTTACCCTGCCACTTGAAAAATCAAATCTATACATATACACAGTAGATTAAAATGAAAGTGAATAACAAGTACTTATTAGGTGATTACTCTGTGTTGGGTCCTGTACCAGCACTTTATATGTATTATCTCATTGGGACTTTATGAAAAGCTTGTGAGGAAAGTATCACTGTGGCCACTTAACAGATAGGGACTAAAGCTTAGGCAAAGTGTCATCCCAAAGTCACACAGTAAGTACCGAGTTCAAGTTTGCACTCCATTCTGACTACAGAGCCTTTTATTTTCTTAAACACTATATGCAATAAGCAATACAATAAAGAAACACAATTACACCAAAGTATGATTTAAAATCCTTTCTGATTGTACTGTTATTAGCCTTTAAGTGATGACTCAATAATAATTCCCATGTAGGTCAAGATAATTCTTTCACACAAGTAGTAAGTCATTATTTTTCCTGTCATCAGTCCCACTTTAGAGATGAAGATATTAGATTATTTTCTATCCTCAGTGCCAAAGACCTCCCCGAATGCTTCAGTGCCCTTTTCAAAATTCATTTTGTTTCTCTGCACAAGGAAACTTTGGGTTTTAACATCAAATCCCCAGCCTGAACATCTCACCAAGTGCCTGAATCAGACAGTTGGCACTTTCTCAGTATAGGGGAGCACTTCTCCATTAACAACCGTGTTTCCCCAGCCTCTTGCCAGGGGACGGCTCTGGGCTGCGTGCTAATTAGGCAGGAGCACTTGAAATGATGTTTGTAGTTGCTTTTCCATTTGTGAATTTCCAGTCCCCTGGAAGCCAAATCTGGAATAGGGCAGCAGGCAACTTGTTCTATTTTCTGCCTATCTTCTGACCCTGGCTTCCTAGTTTAACTTTGCTGAGGTTTGGTTTCCTGGCCGACGAGGTAGGGAAGATGCTCTTCCTTTTTATGTCCTCTATTCATCCACTGAGTTGTAAAAACACTTGAAAAAGGAGAGTATGAGTTCAATGACACGATGGGTGGAGAGCATGTGTATAGCATGTACAATTCTGTTAATTTATGGGAATGTTTTAAGATGCACTGTATTATAGTATGAAGGGTTTATTTTAAAAGGCCATACAAAACCCTTTCTGTTAGGTATATCAGTGGCCCAGGAATGCAGAATCATACACTTTTATGTTCTAACACTGTCAGCAAAGAGGCCCAAGCAAACTTTCAGGGGGATGACACTGTGTATGCTGACTGTAGCAGTAGTTTCATAAGCCCACACATCTGTCAAACCCACTGATTAATACTTTAGATAGATGCAGTTTATTGATGTAAATTATATCAAATTTGACTTAACTTAGCATTTTAAAATTTTACTTTGGGGCTCAGTCAAAGGAAATTCTGAATTACAATCAAAAGATTTTCACCTAAATATTTTATAGGATTGAAATGGAATCTAGAATACTTTAATTGCTTTTAATTTCAGATAATAATTGCCCAGTTTAATTTCATTGGCTGGAATTTTACTATATACTTCTTTATACATATGTACTGCTCACAAAAATTAGGGGATATTTTAAAATTAATATGAAGCGATAAAATATCCCCTAATTTTTGTGAGTTGTGTATCAATCACTAATGCTTTACCTCATAGTCTTCAGTGTGTACTTCCTAAGAGAAGCATATTGTTATACAGAACCAGCACAGAGGTGGTTAATTCAGGATATTTATTATTGATACTATATCGTGAACTAATCCATGCTTTAATCTCCTTGTTCTCATTGGCTGCTTGTAGAGCTCTCTCCCGCTCCCTACCTCCCAAAAGTATCTACCTCTATTATTTCAAAGTTCAAAGGTCTTATTTAATAAGTTCTTCCTTATCTTTGTTATCATCACTCAATACGTTTCTAAATTTTACAATGTATTCCTAACTGTGCTGATGGTTTTCTGCCTCACTAGAGTCCATATAACATCAAAATCATCCCCACATTACACTGCCTTCACCTTGAACAGAGTCACTGGGAATTCCTGGGACAAAGACCTGGCACAGAATTCTCATGAGCTAAAGGGGCCACTGGATCATGAAACCATGAAAGAGTTCTTAGGCCCAAAGACCAAAGAGAAGCAGATTAAGTGACTAATTCAGGAGGAGCCATGAGATGGGACAGAAGGGAGGCTCCTGAGCCAACAATTCTAAATGTACTTGAAAATAGAAGTAGATCAGACACAAATGGGGTCCTTCAAAAGCTTAAATTTTAGCTCCTGACGCTGCATTTATGGAGTACTGTCATGGGCGTATTAAGGATTGGGTCTCTTCCAAATCCCGTTCATACCTCACCTAGCCCCTGGGCCTTGCCTTTATTAATCTTTTGTTGACTTTCCATTATTGTTTCCCACATGCACTATTCTGATTCTTTCTCCTCAAGTCCAAAAACATTTCTACCAAGTCCTCATACTTAAGAAATGACCCTAACCTTACCTTTGTATAACCTAGAATATCTAAATAACTTTACTTAAAAAAACAACAAAAAAAACCCCTTAAAATTGTCTTTGTGCAGAGGGAGAAGAGATTTCTTTCTTGCCACAATCAATTCCCTCTGTCTAGTGCATTGCTCACTCAAAGACAAACAATGATTTCCTAATTTTATTTAGCAACTAGCATTTAGCAATGTTATAAGGCTGCATCTTATAATAGTGAGTAGGCACTCTATCACTTTGTCCACTCTCACAACTAATTGTCTTATATCTTCAGCTGTTTTTACATCTCTCTAAACTACATGTTGATGGCTTCCTGACTAACATGACATTAAGTCTCACCCTCTTACACGTGATCCCCAATTTGTATCTGTAGTTCCAAACTCTCAATTTTGTGTTTTGAATTTTCAACAATGTGCTGGAAATTCCACTGAGAGTCCTACTAGAACTTCAAAATCTGTAAGTATCAAGTAATAGTCATCTTCCTATCCAGCAGTAGCTCTTCCTGACTTGAATGACATTTCTGTTAATTATGCTATTTTTCTGGTTATTCTGTTTTAAATCTCTGTGGTAAACCTTGACTCTTCCCTCTACCATAATTCCAACAACCTGTCAGTCATCAAGATTATTTTTCTGCCTTTACCTAGGTATCTTTAGCATTCATCTCTTCCTTAGTGAACTTCAACCCTAGTGTAGGAGCATTATCATTTGTTTTATGGTAACAACTTTTTGCAGTTTTTTACCTCGGTCATCTTCCACTAAGATTCATTATACACATTAGTGCCAGCTTCACTTCCTGACACACTGCCCTTAATGTATCACATTACTACCAAACAATCAAATAAAAAGCCTTTGATGATTTATTTCCTGCCACCTGAATAGGAAAGTTCAAACAAACCTACCTATATCTAACTCTGTGCTCTCTTTCACTTCTCCCTTGATGCCCTGTATCCTGACCAATATGTCTGCCTTCTTTCTCTGCTTGCCGGGCACTTCCTGGGTATTTCCCTGTTACAACCCTTCCAGTCCTCCAGTAGGCAATTTAGACACTATCTCACTTACACACCTCTGCCATCAATTCCTTCCTGCTCCCATTGTGATCCTGTATTCAGCACTGAATTATAATTACTTGTGTGTATGTCATTTAGTTATTTGTGTTTTGTTAGTCTGGTGTTTTGCCTGTGTGTATATAATTGACATATTACACACGGAAATATATTTAGCAGGAAGCAAATTCCCCCAGGAAGGAGAAGATCTTAGGTAGTTTGGAAAGTCTTCCATAAACCCTTTCACTTCCAAAACGTCGGTTTGTGCCAGCTTTAAATATAATCCTCAGAGAGTGTATACTTCCTTCTTTAGTTAACCACTAGGCCAACTCTGTCACTGCCTTCAAAACTTTGCTCAAACATCCCCTTTCTTAATTATATCAATCCATCTAATCCATTTAAAATGGCAACCCCTGCCCACCCCCTCATCCACTCTACTATTCCCATAGCACTTATCACTTACTTATTATAATCTTTTTATTTTAGTTCTTCTGCCTTCAGAATATAAGACTTGTGAGGACAGGGCATTTTTTCCTTTTTGTCCTAAAGCATTTTACATACCTTGAAAAGTACTTTGCACATAGAAATTGGTGAAAAATATTTGTTAAGTGATTAATAATTATTGGATTGCAGTTTAAGTTGTAAGATCTGTTAGATTATAATACAGTGTGTCCGTAAAGTCATGGTGCACTTTTGACCTGTGACCGGTCAAAAGTGCACCATGACTTTACGGACACACTGTATGTTTAAGAGCCAGTCTCTTTTTTTCAAGTGATATATCATTGAGGTAGATGCTTTCCTGTTCATATCTCCCTCTGGGTTGAGGGACTTGGCTTAGATAGCACATTCTAATGGGAGCAGGCAGATCTAAGACAAACTAAATAGAATGTCTAGCAAGATACAAGTTGCTATATGTCTAGCACCTTCTGTAGAGAAAAAACCAACCCAGATGGGGACTGAGGAGTGCCTACTCCTTACTAGGTGCTAGGGATATTGATATCCCTTCTCTACTCATTTGATAAATATTATACTTCTGTTCTTCCCATCTTTACCTACTCATTTAACAGTTTCTGCTAATAGCTGAAAACAATGCAAATTATCATGTGTACTGTTGGGTACAGGATAAACAACCAGAGTTTTGCTTTATGTTGATGCATTTTATGACAGTCTTTAGGAATATGATGTGCTTACAAAGGTTAACCATATATATAGTCAACTCTAAGTAGTTGGAACCTCCAGTTAGTCAAGCTCTGCACTTGTAATTCTCTGCTAAATCATAGAAAATAGTAAAACTAAGTATTAATATTTAAAAAGATTTCAAGGTTCTGTCTTCTGTCTTGCTATCAAGACACATTTGATCCATATCCTGTCTGAATCGGAAGAAATCTAAAGCCCCGCGGCACTAATGAACCCGACCACCCACATCAGCCTCGCGTCGCTCTCTGGTGCTCTATACTCATAGTTCCCAAGCTCAGTCTCCCACCCATATGAGATCTTACTTCGCCTCTGTTCCCACAGCACCCACTCCAAGCCAAATGTAATGAGAAGGTGCTCAAGAAATAACTGTTGATTTACTGATTGAATGATAATGGTAAGGCTTTTCTCAAATCTCAAAGGCTGAATGATGCACTTGCCATAAAAGGAAATTTTACAAATACTTCTTTAAAAGAGTTTTGAAAGAAAGGGTCAAGATATCAATGCTTGTCGATTTATTTAACTGAAATACCACCTTTCACATGCACTCAGGGTAACAAGGGTTTTATTATAACTCTTTTTCACATTCTCATGGGCCACTCTGTTAGATTATAACAAGAATTCTTGATTACAAGGAAGAGAACAGGCAAAGATTTGGTCCAAAAAGGAAGGGGACTTTATCCTCTGGGAATAGAAAGCAGAACATTCTGCTTCTTAAGGAATTTGGAAGTTTGTAATGATTTGGGTAGCTTTCACTGATCCATAAATTATTTAGTAGTTATTTAATACCTGCTATAACCATGGCACTACGCAGGGTGTTAAAAATAGGACACCTGTCTTGTGAAGCTTATAGAATAACATCAGAAAGTGACATATGACAGACTCCTAACAAAAGTGCAATAGAAAGAAACAGGCACGGTGCTGTGGCAGCACATGACAGGAGGCTGTCACCTCAAGGGGACACAGGGAGGGTCAGTGAAGACTTGAGGAATTTGCCAGGTCATTTTATTACATGACTGCCTTCCTGGTCTGTCTGGCTCCCAAAGGTTACTGTCTGCTAGAGATCACACAGCATTGTTAGGCAGCTCTGCAGAGTCAGCCCACTGAGCTGGATCAGTAAAACCTGGCATAACAGCAGCGACCTACTCAGAGAAATGGAATCGGCTCCCAGCATCCAACATCCCAGGTCTAATCATTGATATCGAACCCGTTTTCTACTCAGTTTCCCTCTGAACCTCAGATCTCTCTGTCTTCCAACACTTCATACCCTTTGCAAGTTCAACCTTTACGCTTCTGCTAGAAGACTCCCAAGCTACCTTTTATATATATATATATATATATATATATATATATATATATATATATATATATATATATATATATATATATATATATATATATATATAATCAAGTACAATTACATTTGAATGGGTGAAAAGAAGCTACCCCTGCAATATGACCGAGGCTGCAAAGTGTCTCCCTCTTGTCAGACCTATGTTACAGATCAGTTGAATGTGCAGATAGGTCACTTTATCCCCCCCTTCTGGCCTGGAAGGCTCTCATCTGTCCCCAAATGACACACAGGCTCCAAACTCTGTTCCTAAGCTTCTGAGCTTCACATATAGCGTAACTTGTGGCCTTACCTCCTGAACATCCCTGAAACACCCAGATTTCTACCACATTCACCTTTGCACGCCAACAATTTAGAAAGGAGGTGAATGAAAGGACTTTCTCCAGATGTGCCATGGGTATATATGCTATTGGCAATGTCCTCTCACATACTGGAATTCCATGCTGGGATTCCATTGGTCATGTGGTATCTCCCATGACCTTTGGAATGGAGAAGGTCACTGTATGTCTGGCAGCATCCAGCCACCTGCCTTGTTTAACCAGCTCATTTGGACCATGCTGGCTCTTTACTGGATAGCATCCTCAAAGCCCTAGAAAAGCGAGTTTGTGCTATTATGGGTAAAGCTCTTGGGAACGCAAATCCCTTCATCTACAGGAATGCCACTATGCTGGCGAGGTTGGCTTCCGAGTTCGTGTGATTCCATACTTCTTGGGATTTCCTGGGTGTTTAGTTCCCTGCTCCTCGATAACAAATCACCTCTATGGGTGCTCTACCGAAGTTGAAGGACCAATTCTGGCAGAGAACCCTGGACCTCGAATTCTTTAACATAGAGCTAGAAGCACCTAATTTGGTCAAAGGCAAGAAAACCCTGGTTCCACACATGCTATTACTTGTTTTAAAAAACAAGCCCAAAGGGATGGTTAAAGACCCAGTGTGGGAGGGACACAACCAGTGCAGGAAGGAAACAAGCCAGGCCATAGGGACAGTCTGTCCTTTAGGGAAGAGGCATGTGGCATCCAGTGACAGTTCTAACTGACCAAACATTTCTGTACTGCCAAGTAATTTAATCAGAAGCAGCACTAGTCTTTTGTAAACTTCTAAACCAAACACATCTATGGGAGGCATACATAATTTGTCCGAAAAGCCCTGATATCTGAATTTCATAATGCCCATAAGTCAATTTCTACTCCAACAAGTCTATCACCAGAAAATCTAGTCTGCAACCCCGTTCTCAGAAAGCACTGACCTCTGGCATCGATGCTGTGCTGACCTCCAACGAGCCAAAGGTCAACCCTGGACATGTATGTCAACACCACATGCAGCCCGATAGGGGGCGCTGGGCTTTCCTCTCCAGCTGCTCTGTTGCCCTCAGGAGGGCACAGGTATGAGCTCAGGGACTCCCCACATTCCCCCGCCTCATTTAGGTTCCATCAGATGTCCCCAGCATCATGTGGCCTGGGGTTCCTTAAAAGGCAACAAATAGGTCATATCCTCTGAATTAAGGACTAGTGCTGATAACATCTGGTCTCATATTTCCAACCTCAGCGGTCAAGCACCATGATCACATACACTGGCCCTCACCTTTGAGCTCTGATTCTTCTATGTGATGGCATTTGAAACACTCATTCAGAGGAACTTTTTTAACCAAAATTCAGGATGTCTGAAACTGACCGCCTTGAATGTCTTTTTCAGTGTTACTGTCTTCCAGATACATTGTCTTAGAACTTGAGCCTCATTTATCATTTCCAGAGAGTTTTCTTTTGCAAATTGCGGCCCACTCGTCTTCGATTCACCATAAAATCCAAACCAAATGCACAAAAAGATAATAGAGCATTACCTTGGGAGGTATGCCTGTCAAAGAAAGAAACCCGCGAGACCGTTTTTTCTGCCAATAAGACAGTTTTGCTACAATGAGTTCTTTGTTTCCCTCTAGAATAGCCGGTTCTACAGCAATTCCAGCACACCCCACAACTTCCCTGCATTCTTTGCTCTCCTACAGTTAATGAATGCTTTTACACCAGTGTGCCCAGTAGCCAGCCTGGCCACCTGGCCCCACTCAAGCAGGCAATTAGGAAGGTCATTCCGGAGTTCAGCATTCCTTAAGCTACCTCCCGTCAACCTAATTTTATAGAACTTTGAATGTTCCTTTTAATTATTTTCTTCATTTGACCTCTTAATATTATTCTAAGGGTCCTGTGAAGCATAGTGGTGGTACCTCATTCCGTAAGGATGAAGCCTTCCACCAAGCACCTTTCCCTTCCCGGTCTCCCTAACAGTTCTAGGGAATTATACCATGTGTATGGCCCTCACTGAAATCAGAAAAAAATTCTAGTACTTGGGACAGTGTGGTTCAATTCCAAGGATAGGAACCTGGAATCTCAATATCCACGCAGAACAACAGGACCTCAACTCCAGCTGCATTTTCCCATCAGCATAACTTGAAATATCAGCTTTTTTTTTTTGTTCTAAAAGGAACTTGAGTCCAAAACCATGCAAAACATGCAAACATCTCTGGCAAAAAGCCACGGCGCACCTTACATACTTAAGACATATTTGGGACATTTCTTCAGAGCTGACATATTTCTAGTCTTCACCCTCTGGTGTGCATTCCTAGCCTTTCTCTCCACTTCCAAACTTGGTCGCTTCCATGGACTCGGACTTGAACTAGCCTTTAGCAGCCACTTTGGCTCCTTACTCTGCACTCCGCGGGGACTGGGTTTTGGGGGAAGCAGTTCTCTAGACTAATCAAACTGCAGCAATCCTGATTGGGAATGGCAGCAGACTCTGTCTTTCACAAATGTTAGAGTATTTGTTGATTAAAACAAAGCAAAAGAAAAAAACAAAAATACCTGGAAAGAGAGATAACACATCTCCAAACCACTAGAGTACTGACAGTTGGCTTATTGATGAAGTCAGCATGAAAGGTCACTCTGAAAGGCCACTCTGTGACCTTATATGCTGTCTTAAAATAGGAACTGTTAATACCTTGAATAATGGCACTCAAAACAAAACATCTTTTTAAAATAATCTTAAAAGTATATATCCAATAAGCCCACCATCACTTAACATTTCAATTTTAATTTAATGATCTTACTCCTATTTTCTAAACTTTTAGCAGGGAGACTTTTAAGATAATTCAGGAAAGATCATTTTAATACATGTATAATATTAGTATTTTCTCAGCAAAAATTGATCCCATTATTTTTGTTGATAGGTAGGACTGGTTTAATTGAATTATAAAATCCCAATGGAAACCCTTTTGACTTTAATTACATTCTTCTTTGATGTGCAAGTTATACTAATTTGCTGTGAAACAGAAAGCAGGTCGCATCAGGAGTGTTTTTTAAAATTAAAATGTAGTCCTTTTAGTCCCTGAAGGCAGCATGACAGTGTTTTATCTACATATTCACTTACTTAGAGATATTCGATATAAGCCAGCTGAATAATTTAACCAAACCTGGCTAATTCGTGTCAATAAAGTATTCTTTTTGTGTGTGACATGTTTTAAGTTAATAGGAGGATATAAAAATAAGTCTAAATTTAAAATATTCATGTATTCCACTCTGTAACACCATTTGCAGGAAAATAAAAGTAGGTATAATCTGTATACGTCTTAGAGCTTACCAAAAGGCATTTAGGTGCTAACATATAAAAGCACCCTGACATGAGGTAGTTCTCCTTATGCAATGATCTCTGGTGCTTTCAGTGTTTATCAACCGCCCCCAATAATATTTAAATTAATAGGTAAGTCTGCTCCTAACTTTTTCAGGGCCCAAACTAGAATACAAATGGTGGTGGGCATAACAAGACTTAATATTTACAACCTGGGCTAAGAAACCGTTAAGTAGAATAAGTTCTATTTTCCTAACTTGATAAACATACATTTATAAAGCCCTAGAAGGCTAGGTCTGAATTTAGAATTTCACACAGTTTGGATTTCTGGTTGAGAACTTGGCAGTGTGTAAAGGGGTTGCCCCCTCTACCTTTGATCTGCCCCTTTTCTCACTTCTAGCTTTATTCTGTATTGAAGTTGCCTCTCACTTAACCTGCATAGACACTGCATCCTGCATGGCCAAGCTCTGTATACTTCCCCTCTCCTACGGTTTGGCACACGGATGGCACAGCCATCCCATAGGATGGCCTTAAACGCTGTTTGGGGCGTTTGGGCAGAGATGATCTAGGAGAGAACTGAAGACTCTGGATAGGCATGCTGTATGCACCTGTGGGAGGGCCAGAGCAGGGCAGGGACTCCTCTACCTCTGGAATATAGTCTGTACTAGTGATCGAGAGCACAGAGTCAAACCCACGTAGGTCTGAATTCTGGTTCCATCACTTACTAGCTAAGAGACCTTAAGGAAGTTATTCAGTGTCTCTTTAATTAGTTTACTTACCTATAAAATGGGAATAATCAGAGTATATCCCTCAGAAGATGGTAGGCATTAAAGGATTTATTTCCATACCATATGTCCAGGAGGGTGTCTGGCATATAACAAATAGTTCACAAATATTAACTATTGTTATTCTTTTAACTCCAGAAGCCAGAACAGTGCCTGACACTGTGGCAGGCAGTTAGACAGATTTGAGCAGAGCAAGAACAATGGGCCAAGTACAGAAGGTCACCAGGGCGCAAATCCCTGGATACCTGGCAAGAGTCAAAACTGGGAAGACAAGGACCTCTGCCCCAGGGTAGCCTTTCCTCCCATGGCATGTTGCTAGTCATGCGGGTTAGAGGGGGGAGCAGCAAGGGGGCTGGAGGATAGCTCTTTAGCATTAAGCCCCAGGGCAATGAGGTTCTACCTGCATCAAATATATCTAGGCCTCAGTTGTGTTGCAGCCCCAGGCCAAGACGAGTAGCAAAACCAGACTAGCAAGGAGCTCAGGACCAGCTACACTGACTAATGACCCCCTGCGCTGGCATTTAACCAACCCACCAATCCATGGAGACCATGACCCTGAAAGAACATACCTGGAAAGCTGATGAATGTTCTAGTGTGATCTGCCCTTGAGACCTCCCCTAAAATTCCAGCCTTTAGTTTGTCTTTTTATTACCTTTTTCATTGTTTGGTTCAAAATGACTACAAATTCCAGCTTGTATTGCCTAAATAGAAATCAATTTTAAAATATGTATTGAAATAAAAGATCAGGATTACTTCTTATATTTAATTATCAATGAAAATAATTATCACAGAAATTTTGAAAGCAAACAAATTTGTAAAAAGTGATTAAATATTAATAGGTCTCTACTTTTATCTTTGCTAAAGATTTGCCTTTAAGGTCAAGAGCTTGCTTTCTGCGGTGGACAGAGAAGGCAGAAACAAGTGTCTTACAGTGTTAAACCTTTTATAGTAGAACCAACTTTTAAAGGAAACTATATTTCTTAAATTGCAAATTCTAGCGAGGATTAGAGAAACACAGAGATAAAGGATGTGGCCAAAGTGTACCCGGAACTACTGGAAGACTGACTTACTACTCACTCACATGTATGAAAGCAAGCCTGAGGGAGAAAATTGAGTTTGTTTTGGAATGTTAGGGTAATTTTGCCTTAGACATAGAGTGGAGATGTTAAATAAGCAGTTTGCTGTACGCTCTGAAGATGAGAGGAGAGGTCAGGACTGGAGCTGCCATCACAGCGATGGTAACTCAAGACCCAACACTGGATCAGTTCACCTGAGGACGTAGTAGTATACAGCCAGAAGGGACAGTCCGAGGCCCGAGTCCTGAGCCACTCCTACACGTGGAGGTTGGAACACGAAGAACTGACATCAGAGGTGGAGAAAGAGCTTACACCAAGAGAATGTGGGTCCAGGAACCAATGAAAGAAGTGTTTAATAGAAGGCGATGGTCAGCAGTGTCCACTTGCTGACAGATAATAGGTAACACACGGTGAAGACTATGAGTTGGCCATGGGACTTGGCAATAGGGAGGCCACTGTACTTGTACCAGAGTAGTATGCTTGCAGAGGTGGGAAACAAAACCTGGCTTTAATGGGTTAAAAAAGCAGGCAAGGAGAATTGGAGACAGCAAGTATGGACAACTCTTTGAAGAATTTGGGCTATAGCCTGAGCAGGCAGTGGCGCAGTGGATAGAGCGTCGGACTGGGATGCAGAAGGACCCAGGTCTGAGACCCCGAGGTCACCAGCTTGAGTGCGGGCCCATCTGGCTTGAGCAAAAGCTCACCAGCTTGGACCCAAGGTCGCTGGCTCCAGCAAGGGGTTGCTCGGTCTGCTGAAGGCCCGCGGTCAAGGCACATGTGAGAAATCAATCAATGAACAACTAAGGTGTCGCAACGAAAAACTGATGATTGATGCTTCTCATCTTTCTTCGTTCCTGTCTGTCTGTCCCTGTCTATCCCTCTCTTTGACTCTCTCTGTCCCTGTAAAAAAAAGAAAAAAAAGAATTTGGGCTATGAAGAAGAGTGAGAAGTAGAAGAGGGAAATTATAGCATGAATGCCTGCATATCCTACAAGTGATCCAGAAGAGAAGAGAAAACTGGTGAATCGGGAGACGGGTAACAGTCCTTCCAACCAACTCAAACAAGATATAATTGCTGTGACTCCATTAGGATAAAGTAATTAACATTTGTCTAGGGAAGTAGATTTATCCATGTTATTTTTTCCCTTCTTCTTATACATGCATACCAAAAAGCTGTTACCTAGGCATACTTTTAAGAAAAATATTTTTAATGGAGCCATAATAGAACCACTGAAAAGTAAATGGTTGAAATCATCTCTGCTTGCCTCCTTCACTCCACATTCTTCCCATCAGAGATAAAGAGCATTCTCGTGACCCTAAATTTCAGCTAAAAACATTCATGCTCTGGGGTTAATGGGTGTGTTAACTCCTCGTAGTATTTAGACTTTTAGTATAAAATTATTTTCTTCTAAATAATCTAGTTGGGGAAAAGAGATGAACTGGGTGAGGATAAGATGAAAAAAGTTGGCCAAATTGATCGTGCATGAAGCTGAATGATGGGTATATTGTGATTCCTTATTTTATACCTCTTTCTTTCTTTCTTTCTCTCTCTCTCTCTCTCTCTCTCTCTCTTTCTTTCTTTCTTGACATTTCATGACAGAGACAGAGAGAGGGACAGATAGGGACAGACAGACAGGAAGGGAGAGAGATGAGAAGCATCAATTCTTTGTTGCAGCACCTTAGTTGTTCTTCATTGATTGATTTCTCATGTGCCTTGACCAGGGGACTATAGCAGACTGAGTGACCCCTTGCTCAAGCCAGTGACCTTGGGCTCAAGCTGGTGAGCCTTGCTCAAACCAGATGAGCCTGCGCTCAAGCTGGCGATCTCAGGGTTTCAAACCTGGGTCCTCCGCGTCCCAGTCTGACGCTCTATCCACTGTGCTACCGCCCGGTCAGTCCTTATACCCTTTTCTTGGCTTCTGCATGTATTTCAAAATTTCCAAAAGGTAAAGTTAAAAGTTAGTAGAAACATAGTGTCAATACCATGCTTAATCCAAAAAAATCCATTTAATGATGACATTTCAGATAATTTGGTAACTGGTGAAAATATGGTGGCATGGGAAATTTTCTGGCATTTTCAGATCTTACTTTGCTTTTATATACAGGAGAGATTTATTTTTTAATCCGAAAGTGTCTCAGTTGCTTTAAGATAGAATTACTTTGGATATTTATTGTGCAAATAATTAGGAAGACTGATTTTTTTTTTTAAATGATGGCTTGGTTCTCTTAAATATCCTCACTTTAGGAAAGCATAAAAATGCTGAGAACACTTATGTTATGAAATATGTCCTGAGGGAAAGTAATATACAGTTTAAAAACAATGGTAATCTAGTTGTTTTTTATTTAAAGGAATAAGTAGTTGATTATACACAGAGGTGAAGTTCCATTGCAATGGTAGTTACCTTTTTTTTTTAATTTCTGAAATTTGTCACTCTTATATTGCTGTATAAAAATTTAGTTAAAAAAGACTTTTAACCTATTAAAACTAGCACATGTTAGAAATAAGAGTGTTCCTACATTAAGTCTTCAAATATTAACCACTAGGTGTTCTTTAGTGTTTTCCAGTTACTCAGTAACCATTCTTTAGTGTTATTGTTACTCTAATTGTCTATAATTCCCACCAGGGAAAGTTGAATAATAAGCTCCAATAAATTTTCTAGATCAGAAGAATATTCAGGTTTTATTAATAACATCCCTCTTGCTCACGATATAGTCATGAACAAAAGTCCACTATGTATTTGGGACCTACAAATAGTATTTCAAAATTAAACCCAAAGTTACAATGTTGTGCAGTTTATGATTTCTTTTGTATGGCTTTAATGCCCTCAGTATCTCCATGGTGTAAACTACTGAGCAAAGGAACAAGATTTCCTTTGTAAACTGATACCTAAAATTCTGTTCTGCTTTAAGCGTCTAATTTGCACTGGGAAGACGTATAATTTGAGACTTGTAGCTATATCACAAAAGTACAACAGTTTATGCTGATCTCTAATTTTCTGAGTTGTGCTGGCTGTAATTTAAATTTTTTTCATGTTTTTAACTACAATGCAAACCAGTATACATGAGAAACCTTTGTATATTGACAGAGGCTGGGAAAAGGATGCCTTGTTCTGATTTTGGATAAGCATTCCCTTCACCACTGCAGGTGCAAGGGAGTCCATTCATAATATTTGCTTAAAATCAGTTATAGTTACTGGCTGGAAATGCAACACTATTACATGAGAACTTGGCTAGTCTTTAGAAGCACAATGAATATTTAAAAATTATTACTATTATTAGCAAATTTTAGAGGCAAGTAGGACTTTTTCCTTTGCCTATGTCTTGGGGACATTATATATGCTGTTGACACAATTTTGGTCATTTTACGTGTGTGTTTGTGTGTGTGTGTGTGTTTACTAAATCTAGAAAAATACTTAGTCACTTATTAACACAGGATAGAAGTTTGCTAAGTGGAAAATCTGCTGTAACAATGCATATTCCACTTAAGAGATAATTGATAATGAATGTTACTCTTTCCTTTGCCTTAAGTTTCACTTATTTTGAAGTCAACAAATAAGCCAAAAATAACCACAAGATAAAAAAGAAATTTACTCTAAATGCTCTCATTTCACATAACTGGGTAAATCTTCTTTTGAAACAAATATTAGACAACTATATATGCAACAAATAAGCGAAGCTAGCTGGATGTTTCCATTATAAACTCTTATTTATAAGGTTATGACTTGACCACTTTAACTTCAGGCAGAAACTTGGCACACCAGTTCAAAGCATTCGAGAAAATTTTAGTCTATGAAACAATTATAACTCTCCTTCCACAGGAGAGGTCAGAGAAAGGCTCTAATAGAATTTAAGGGCTGGATGGCAAAACACAGAGTAAATTAAAAAATAAACCGCAGCCATAATTACATTGTCAAAAATAAGTGTTTGGCTTATGTAATAAAAAGTCATCCTAAAGTGATGGTTGTTACTATTACTGTCTGTTTTACTGTTTACTGGCAATTCTGTAGTGTCGCCTTATATTTGCATATAATTCAAAAGTGCCAATTTTGGCATATTATTTAATTCATTCTGGCTGAGCACCGTGATAGAAGAAACTTGTATGTTGCCATCATTTTCTTTCATGGCCTCAAAACAGAAGACTCAGTCACGTTACACCAGTTTATCCTCAGGCTTGAATCGAATGCAAGCTAGTGGTTAGACCCGCATGCTAGAAAGATGGGAGCATCTTTAAGGATGCCTTCAGGGAGGATGCCTTCGAGGATGGGGCAGAACCCCTAACGTAGCTTCTGTCAACAGGACCGCCCACCCTTGCAACCGTCCGTTCTATTACTGCTTCCCCAACACCCACGAGCAACAGACAGTATCTCCACTTATAATTAAGTTATTGCTGTCACTCCGGGGTGGAAATGCTTGGCACCTGGCATCCCTCAGGGCACATATGATGGGGGATGCTGTCATACCACTCTTCTGAAGTTCTAAGGGTAGATGGCGGGAGGCTGACACCCGGCCACTTACCTGGTAGGGAAGTTCTTTGTGACAACACAAGACCTTTGAGAAAGAAAAGAAAACAGAAACACTCACCACTTTGGCCCAGTCCAAGAACGATTGAAAACACCCAGGCTGCCCGGAGGAACGGGGCAGGACCTGGCCGGCAGTTTTGCAGGCAGACAAATGCGGCAGTGAAAAAAGCCAGGGCGGAGCAGCACATAATGCAAAGCAGCCCACACCGCGCCCGCCGCCTGACTGCTCTCCGGCTGCGCGCTCGCGCCTCTCCGGCGCACCTCGGAGCCCGCGGACCAAGTGTCGCTAGGACGTCTCCAGCAGGCCCGGCAGGCGGACCCCGCGGCTCGGAGCAAGCGGTGCAGGTACGCTGTCCCGGGCACCGCTTGGCATCTCAGGGCCCTCACGGCCCTCCCAACTCGGCGCGGCGGGTCCCAAACTCTCAGCGAGAAGCACCTCCTCCGACAGCCAGTGGCTTGGGGCGGCGACGCGAGCGGGAGTCCGCAGCCCGCTCTGGGACAAAGAAAAGAGCTTTTGTTTCTCTCCAGCCGACGGGAATTCTGCAGCATAAATCAGCTTAGAAAAGAGCCAAACACAAACCCAAACAAAGCCCTAAGCCGGGGGCGGGGGGGGGGGGAAACCAGCCTAATGTACTTTCACTGGGTGATGCCGCATCTGTGGCAGGGGACGCCGGTGAGGCCGGAGGGGAAAGGCGATGCGCATCAATCAGCGCGAGCTTCTTCCACAGGTGGGCAGGGAAGCAAGCTCCACTTAGTCGCAGCTTTGCAGTCTCTTTAGCTGAACAGCGGGCAAAGTCGAAGCGGCGTCTTGGCTGGCAAGAGAGGAAGCTCGAGCTGCCAGCAGCCAGGGGAGGCGGCTCCGCGAGCGCCCTAGAAGCTCCCGCCGGCGCCGGCGGACCCAGAGCGAAGCATCGCAGCTCCCCGCTTGGCCAGGAGTGGAGCGCACCGCCGCGAGCGCGGGAGGTTCCGCGGGGGTGCAGAAGCCCGGCCTCGCGGGGCGGGAGCTTCGTGCCCTCGTTCTTGGCCCCAGTGTGCAGCTCAGGCGTCCGGCCGTCCAGAGCCCCGACTGCTAGTGCGCTCTGTGGTGCACCCCGCGAGGATGCGAGGGAGGCGAGTTGGGGGTGGGGGGCGGGGAGGTGTGGTCCTATCCCGGCCCCAGGGTACGGGTTACAGGGGGGGGGGGGGGACTCCCGATGTGTGGATAGTTGGGCGCGTTTAGGGCCTTAGTTGCTAGGAAACCGCCCCACGCTACGGAGCGCCTCGCTGGGGCAGCGGGCTGGCGAGGAGGCAGCTCGCAGCAACAGCAAAAGCTCTGAGAAGCGTGGGCGGGACATTGGTGAGGCATGAAGTCACTGCGGCCCACACTCACTCTTTGTTTTGCTCACTCCAGCTCTTTTTCTCCCCTTTCGCTCTGATCGTTGTCATTCCTCTAGTTCACAAGAACTCCTGATGCGGAGCCGCGCGACGGGAATCGCACGCTCTGTTCCCTGTCCCTCTCCTCCCGGAATTCCTGCACTCCAGTGCTTGCCCAGCGGGTGTAGAGACTCGCTCAGCAAGAGCGGCAGCTGTGCGCAAACCCCAGCTTCTCACCCGGGCTCTGCGCACTTCTTTGTTTGAAGTACTCACGGCTCCGCAGCTGCCGCACGCCTCGTGGAGTCCCGGAGCCTCTCCCCACCTCCAACACCCTCTTTTCCGCTGATGCGCACTGCCCACTTTGCTTGCAGAGTTAGGAGCTCACCCTTTGCCCCACCCCAAGACTGGCCTGGCCCGCGTCTCCCCAACACTGGGAAAGTTGGGCCGGTCTGCTGGCCGAAATTTCTCGCGGCTCTTCCACTCGGAGCATCAACCCTGGACGGAACAGCCCTGCTCTTTCCAGGGTCTGGTGGTGGCTCCGGGCTTTTGCTGGTTATAATGGGCCTTTTGACCTTAAGCGTCACCTTCTCAATAAACGGAACAAAGAAATTACAAAGGGCGGTGGAGCAGGAGAGAGAAGCTAGGAAAGGAGGTGGGAGGGCAGAAATTCAGGTGCACACTAGGAGCGGGTGTTTTGCTGGGTAACTGTCAGGGAAGCCGCGCGCCTCCTTGGGTCCTGTCACTAGCAGGCTAGGCCGAGGGAGAAAACACAGTCCCCTAGTTTGAAAACAAGGCACTGTTTCCAATCTGAGACACAGGGTGATGCTTCTGTTTTTCCTCTAGGGGCAGGAGTGGTTCGCCCTGGTAAAAAGTGACCTCTCATTTCCAACTAGCAGCCCTGCCCGATCGTGTTCAGAGAGAGAGAGAGCAGCCTCCTCTTGCAGGCATCAGACCAGTCCAGCCAGGTCAAGGTGAAATATGCGGGAGTTTCCCTCCTTGCTTGCTTGATAGTTTCCATCTCCGTATTTGGAAGGAAAAAAAAAAAGAAAGAAAACAAGTAGGAGGCTTTCTCTTTTTTCTTTCTGTTTTCTAATTGTTGACTGAGTGAATGGAAAGTACCTGATTAATAAACCACAGCATTGAAAACTCCCCCTTTTCAGGTGTGGACTGCTCATGGAGCCCACAGAATTAGCTAAGCAAACCAGGAAACCAGTTGGAAAATTACAAGTGCCCTGGATCTACGAAGCATGTCTTTTGAGACACCAAACTAATGATGCAAACCCGAAGAACTGGTTCCTGTAAACACAGTTCCACTGTAGGCACTGCACTTTGAATATGCAGAATGAAATCCTGCTAAGCTTTATTATATATTTTCTTTCTGCCGTTCCAAGTTAGAACAACTATAGTTTTGCTTTTCATGGTCTTAAAGGAAAGGCCTGAAAAATGGCTGGATGAAAATGAGGATATGAAATTTGAACCCAGAACGAACATATTCAGACTAGTTAGTACTTCACACTGGGGTAGGAGAGATGCAGCCACCCTTGAGATAGTACAGTGCTATAATAAAGAAAAAAGGTCAATCTGCAATGCCTGTATGGGAGTGTGTGTGTAAGTGCACTCTGTCTTGTGAAGAAAAACTTCCACATTTTGTTTTATGAAAAGCCCAGGCACATATATGTCAGGATGCCAGTCCTATGGAATTGTTGAAAAATAAGCAGAGTGTCATTTATATCATTTCCCAGGAGCCAAGAGATTGTAATTCTCGTTTTCAAAATAAAAACAGCCCTGGCAAGGTATTCAGTGGATAAAGTGTCTATCTGCTCGCTAGAGGCTGTGGGTTTGATCCCGGGTCAGGGCACGTAGGAGAAGCAACCAATGAGTGTACAACTAAGTGGAAAAACTAATAAGTTGATGCCTCTCTCTATTTCAAATCAATAGAAAACTTAAAATAAGACAGAATATCCCAACTGTGAGACTGTGATCCTTGTGAGTTATTTACAAGCAAGTTGACTATACATTTTGGGCTATAAAAATAAAACCTTGAACCCTGAACACCATCTGTAGGCTTAGTGTTTTCTTTTTCTTACAGTAAATAAGTAGCATAGGAACAAAAAGTTTCTCTGTTTCCAATAAATATCATTGGTCACCAGATCTCATTCTTTTTCCTGTAAGAAAATGTATAGCATATTATGAAGAAATGTGGTATTATCTTCCTCATATTACCTGAAGAATTCTAACAGAGAAAAAAATGTTCCAGATTCATTTCTGTCTTTATCACGTTCTTCTGTCTTGCTTTGAAATTTCTGACAGCTAATTTTTCAACATTTGTGATAATGAGAGCAAATGAAATTCACAGATAGTGTGAAAGTAACATTTTAGCTATTCATTCCAGCCTTCCTATCACCAGATTCTTTTAGTTGCTAGTGAGTCATATGATTAGATGAATTTTCTATTCTGCTTCTTTAACCTTGATTTCTCTCTAACTCAGCTGATGGAAAGAAATGAATAAGCTATATATAGATGGATTGCGGGAATGAAGAGAGATATCTGAAAGCCTGCTCCTTTTAGTGTGTATTCACCCTTTTAACTAGATTTTGTCCAAATTATTGACCTCATAGTGACAGCTAAAATCATGTTCACACTTTAATATTACAGATGCTCCTCAATAAAGATGGAGTGATGTCCTGATAAAACCGTTGTAATTTAAAATACTATGTTAAAAATGCATTTCACACACCTAGCTTACTGACCATCACAGCTTACTTAGCCTCGCCTATTTTAGCCATGCTCAGAACACTACAGTTGGACAACACAATGAACACACTGTAGTGCATCAGTTGTTTACTATTGTGATCCTGTGACTGATTCCGAGCTTTGGCTGGCTGCCGCTGCCAAGAGTATCATACTGTGCATATCACTCACTACTGAGAGAAGATCCAGATTCAAAATTCAAAGTACAGTTTCTACTGAATTCATATTGCTTTTGATCATTGTAAAGTCAGAAAATTGTAAGTTGCACCGTCATAAGTTGGGACCATGTATATCAGATGTTGATATCAGAGATACAGTATTTGATTATTTATTTATTTATTTATTTATTTATTTTAGTGTGTGAGAGAGGTGGGGGAACAAAAGGGACCGACAGGAAGGGAGAGAGATGAGAAGCATCAACTCTTTGTTGTGGCTCCTTAGTTGTTTATTGATTGCTTTCTCATATGTGTCTTGACTGGGGGGGGGGGCTACAGCAGACCAAGTGACCCTTTGCTTAAGCCAGCAACCTTGGGCTCAAGCCAGTGACCTTTGAGCTCAAGGCAGTGACCATGGGTCATGTCCATGATCCTACGCTCAAGCCAGCAACCTCACACTCAAGTTGGTGAGGCCATGCTCAAGCTGGATGAACCCACACTCAAGCTGGTTTTGAACCTGGCTCCTCTGAATTCCAGTTCAACACTCTATCCTCTGCGCCACTGTCTGGTCAGACTTTCATAGGTTTTAAGCAGAGAAACACAAGTTGTCTATGAGTTTGCTTCATCAACAGCTCTTAAGAGATGACACAACCCAGCCAGTGGGAATTACTATTGTGACTATGACTTCAAGCTTCTTCCAATGATAGAGGACATAGACACTAAAAGTTACTTTGGGTCTTTCTTTGCTGAGATTTAAGAACCCCTACCTACCATATTGTATTAATAGAGATTCCCCAAAGGCCTCATGTGTGATTATGGACAAACTCTAGTATCAGGTGCAAAATCACAGAAAAATGAACTGCTTGAGCCAATGTGTTTTCCCAAGTTAATTCTGTGGATGATTAACTCTGTGAGATGTTAATGTTTTAGGCTAGAGGACTTCCATAACTAAGTTTAGAAAATGCTGGGTTAAAGTTGAGTTAAATCCTTGACTGGAGAATTTTTCAGAAACTTTCATCGGCCAGCATAAAATTGGATTCTCCAAAGGAAGAACCCTTTATTCGGGAAACATTTGACAGAGTAATTTTCCATAAATCACACTGCTGAGACTTAATTCTACTTTGCAAATTGGAAACTAAGAACCAAGTGGGTGAGGAGACTGACCTCACTTCAAGAGAATTACTGAGCAGGCATGATTCGGAGCTCTGATTGTTCTCTACCACCTCATATCGATGATGACTTTTGGTTTCAAGTAAGAGTCAGACTCTGGCTGCCATTGGTAAGAAAGGAAATTACTGGAAGGAAATTGGCAGTTTACAGAATCAGCAGGAGGCTGAGAGACCAGAATTGAATGGGCCAGAAACCAAGGGAGGAGGCACAAGCAGTAGCAGCAAGCGGGCAGGTAACAAGAATGCTTTCAAATCCCTTTATTTTTGGACACCTTGCTAAAGATTCAGAATCATGGTTGGGAATGTCTAATTTTCAGAACTTTAGTCACATTATCAGTCCCTTGGCTTATTTGGGGGCGGGGCAGAGGATCTCTTGCCTTTGGCTTTCTCAGTGGAAAATCTAGTACTGTTTCCCAACAAGATGGCATAAAATTGTCTTAGGTTGATGAAGGGAGCCCAGAAAAGTGGCAAACATTTATTACTCACATATCCTGAGTTCTATATGCTACAGCCTTTCATTACAGTTGAATTTGGGGTAATAATGCAGCGCTAATTTAGCTCTCCTGCCCACTAACCCATGCTTGGGTCGGCAGTATTAGTTACCTTCACAGATACTTTTGAATGAAGCATTTTGGCTGTGCATAGTTTTATCCTAGCTTTGTGTTGTCCTTCCATTGCATACAGTAAACTAATGCTTATTTAGCTTTTAACTCATTCCTGGAATGATTATAAGTTGTAGTGTTTGAATTAATTTTTTAGCTTTGGGAAACTGACCTGATGAGACATGAGGTATGAATCTCCGAGCTCCCTTCTTCCTTGTATGAAGTCACTTTGGGCTGTGTGCTCTACACTAGTGCTTCTAAAACTATTGTTAGAATAGCGTAGTGTAGGAATTTTTCTTTTCAATCCAACATGGATTGTTACTTTAAAAAATGAATTATTAACAAATGAGTCATAAAACCATCAAGTTGTCATAAAATTTCCTAAATACTGACTTTTACTTTTTATACATTTTTTATACTGAACCAGTCTCAAACAGCTGAGGACTGGTACTGTTACCACCACATGACGAGTACTATTGAGCACCGTGGCCCCAAGTTCCCTGAAGGAGTGAGTGCAAGTGCCCACAGTGATCACTGTATTCAGATAGCGCTCTCATTGGCTGCCTTCCCTCCCTCATTTCCCCACTGCTTCCTTGTATGTTCTTGCCTCAGGTCCTCTTCTGGAGGAACCTAAAATAAGAAAAGTAATTAACTAGCCTAGAAACTACTCTCTGGTGTCCGCCATGTGTGAATTTGAATTTCATTCTTGTCTAGCTAAAGGGCAATCCACAGAATATAAAGCACTAGGGCTTTGGAGTCTGAAAAGTACAAAGTTTGAGTCTGCTACTTACTAGTTCTACAGCTACAGGCAAGTTATATAACTTCCCTGTGCCTCATTTTATTTTATTTATGCAATGATGAAATTAAAACACCTACCAAAATTGCAAATGAAACACCAAGATACCATTAGACTTATATTAGAATGCCCCAAATCCTAAACACTAACACCACCAAATGCTGATGAGGATGTGGAACAATAGGAACTCTCATTCCTTGCTGGTGGGAATAAATGCTGATGATTTCTAATAAAATTAAGTTCTCTAACCATAAATGAGCAATGCTGTCCTTGGTGTTTAGACAAAGGATTTGAAAACTTTGTATCTCCACAAAAGCCTGAACATGGATGTTTATAGCATCATTATTCACTTGGAATTAACCAAGATCTTCTTTCATAGGTGAATGGATAAATAAACTGTGGTACATCTAGACAATAAAATGTTATTCATCACCAAAAAGAAGTAACTGATCAAGCCAGGAAAAGATAGAAAGGAAACTTAAACGCATATTGCTAAGGAAAATAACTCAATGTGAAAGGCCACATACAATATGATGTCAATTACATGACATTCTGGAAAAGGCAAAAGCCTAGAGACAGTAAAAGGATGGTTGCTAGGGGAAGAGAGGAGGGAAGGATACATGAATGGAGTGCTGGGGATTTTTAGGACAGTGAAACTATTCTATAATTCTACAGTGGTGGATACATGTCATTGTACATTTGTCAAAACCCATAGAATGTACATCGAGTGAACTCTAATGTAAACTATGGCCTTTGAGTGATAATGATGTGTCAGTGTAGGTTCATGCATTGTTCCAAGTGGACTGCCTGATGGGAGTTGACAGTGGGGGAGGCTCGGAGGGTGGGGGGTAGGAAGCTTATGGGAACCCTCTGCACTTTTCTTTCAGAGTTGCTGTGAACCTAAAACTAGTCTATAAAATAAAGTCTATAAAACACACACACACAAATACCAATAAGATCATTGTGAGAATCAAAGTAGAGGTTATAAGCGAAACATTTTAGAATTCAGTATGTATTATCCCAAGGGATTTTGCAATGCTAATTTAGATTATTTAAATTTTACAATATAAACAACATTGAAAATGCGTAAATGCTTATTTCAAGACTTCCATATTATCATAAAAATAACATCAAATATCTTTGCTTTGCTTTGTACATAACTTTCCTTTTCTGGTGAGCATATAATTCTTTATCCACATTAACAGATGTAGTGAGCATGTCTTTATATAAAAGCCTGTAATCCTAACATTCTTTATGACAGTCTAGTTTTATGTCTCCTTAATCAAACAAAATTGTTCCACAGTCTTTTCAGCCTGAAATCATCCTTGTACAGCTTAGCATGAAACTATATGAAAGCCTCACTAATTTGTACATGACAGGGATGACATACTTAATACCACTTTTTATTTACATTTTAACATGTTTAAGCTTATATGTAGCCAGGAGAGTAAGTAGATATATAATAAATTTAAGTATTATTGCTTTATTACCCATTGCTCTAAGTGTATAGCAATATTCAGGGTTCACAGCTGGTTCTCCCAAATAAAGGTATCAGCAGACATTATAGGACACCACTTCACTTTACATAGTTCATCTGTTGAACTGGGGTGGTATGTGGACTGATTTGCACATCATTGCATGGCTAAAGGTCTTTCTGAGCTTCAATAACTCAAAGTGAGCCCACGACTAACATTCCCCCTTTCAGCATTTTCTCATGATCACATTGCCTCTGGAGAATGAAGTCACTACAAAATTTAAATTATTCTAATCAAATTCACATGGTATTTTTATACTTGGAATGCTTCCATTCTTAGCCCCTTTCTCCAATTTCAAAATTACTTCATGTTTCACCTTGAAGAATGTGACCTCTTAACATAGTGAAGAAATTCTTTGTAAATTAGGCATAGGATATTCAATTTAAACATTAGTTCAATAGATATGTACATTTGAACACTTAGTGTGTGTAAAATGATAGGTCCTATTGAAAATACAAGCATCAGCAAAACCCAATCTTTTCTCAAAAATATTATCTTATTTGGAAATAATATGTAATAATGAAAAAAGATAACTGAGTTGGTAAGTAGAATAACTCAGAAATATATCTTAATAGCAATAACAATATAACAAGTTTGAAATCAGTGGAGAGGGGATAATTTTTTAAAATGATGTTGGGACAATTGTTAACTATTTGGGAAAAAAAACAATGTCAATTAAGAAACTTACTTTATGCCAGAATACATTCATGATGGAGTAAAGGGCTCAGTGTTAAATTACTAAACTATATGTATCATTGTTTTCTAGTATCAGTAATAAGTTTTTTCTAAATGTAAGAATAATTTATCTAATTTCAAAGAACAAACCAACAATTCTGATAACGATTTCTTTAAAACTTAGGTGTTTATAAATATTTCAGAAACAGGTAAAAATACATACCAATGGAATATATTCCTAAAACTAAATCAGAAAACAGGCTAGACTTGGTAAATCAGCAAAGAGCATCAGCATATGATTCAAAAATAGGAAAGACAAATGTTTAATACCTGGGGAAAGGTCAGCTTCATCAGTTATTAAAAATATTAATTTAAAAACTGAGATGACAGATTTACCCATTAAATGCTCAAAAACTTTTCAGAATAATAATACTTAATCCAAACATTAGGGGATTGAAATGAGAACTCATTTATGGTAAAATAGTAAATTGACTCAAACTGCCTTGCAATCAGCTGATACATGTAATAAAACATTTAAAGTATTTGAAACTCTAATCTTATGTCTGTGAAATTTGTCCTCTAATGATCCAGAACTATCAGACAATTATTTATCAAGATGAACACTTCAGTATGATACACAATCACAGCAAAAATGTAATTCATATTTTTGGCCATTTGAAACCTTACAGAGCTCAAGTAGTAGAGAAGATTATCCAGGTTTTTAGTGTGCCCCAGGCATTGTTCCCTCTTAGGGATGAGTGCTGCTTAACCCCCGTCTTTCACTAGTTAACAGATTACATCAACCCCAGCTCAGTGAAAGTTTCTCTAGTCTTTTTCTATTTAATGTGCTACTGCCACCTTAGTTCAAACTTTTCATTTTCTTGAATGATTTACATTGCTATGAATTTTTCTTCTAAAACACAAATCTAAACTTACCCTTTAAAAAAAGAACAAGAAAACAAAACCCTTCTAAGCTGGTGGGTCAAACAAAAGATGCCTGGCATACTCCTATGATGGGAGGTGGTTTTGATGATAGTTTTTGACTATTTTAATAATACAGATATTTGCATAAATCTTTATTCAAATTCGTGAATAAGATTCTTAAGAAAATTCTTTGCAAGGTGAAGTTACTAGATCTAAGGTTTGAAAGAGCTTAAGCTTTCTCAAAGCTTCTGATACTTCCTGTCAAATATCTGCTTTCCCAAAGGACCCAGAAAACTAAGAATTACGGGACTTGATGAGAAGCTTTGCCCTGTTAAGATCCCAACCCTGGGGAATGATTATGTCCTTGGACATGACATCTTAAGGCAGGCTCCCAGCAGGAAATGGAAAGCAGGGTAATTGAAGCCTACAAGGTAGGTTTTATGGAAGGGCACAAGCGATGGTGTAGTCCCTGGAGCTTATAACAGTAGGGAGATGTTAACACCCTTGGCTTGAAGGGTCACGAAGAGGCAGTATTTCATGGAACATGCAACAAAGGATGCGGGATGGGGGCTGTATACAGAGGGTCTCCAGATAAAAAGAAGGGAGACAATCAAAGAACCAGCAAGAGAAAAGCAGGGCAAATAAAAGTCCTAACATCAATTTCTTCCTATCCTCCAAACTCCTGCCAGTGCCCCAGATGGGCCAAATCTAATGGAAGCCCGAGATAAAGTCACCCTTTAGTGCAATCTACACTGGCCGGCTGCCTGGACACAAAGAAGGTAGAGAAGGGGCCTGGGTGGGTGAATGGAAAGTATCTAACACATTTAGCTTTAAAGGAGATCAGATGGCCAAGGGAAAGGAGATTGGCTTTATTAAGGTAGTCATAATCTATCTTGGCAAGAGAAGCAAAAGAAACATAACAATTGCTTCTTAGTCTAAATTTCACACCTTTGTCTAATAAGTGTTTGTATTACGTGTAGATAAGGTCCTTTTCCTCTCAAATATACCTCTAATTGTTTGCTTGAATTTCCTGGGTCTTCTTGATTGGCTGTTAAACACAAGTTTCAGAATGAAATATGAACACACATTTTGTTTGGCCTCCATGCTGTCTGCCTATAGAGTGATTTAAAAATTGTTGACTTTTACCTGACCTGTGGTGGCGCAGTGGATAAAGCGTCGACCTGGGAACACTGAGGTTGCCAGTTCAAAACCCTGCACTGGTTCGGTCAAGGCACATATGGGAGTTGATGCTTCCAGCTCCTCCCCCCTTTCTCTCTCTCTCTCTCTCTCTCTCTCTCTCTCTCACTCGGTGTCTCCTCTCTAAAATGAATAAAATAAAAATTTTTTAAAAATTGTTGACTTTTTTTTTTTTGCCAAATGTTTTAAAATCAGAAGATGTCATAAAGTCCTATCTTCAGCTTCTCTTGAATGATCACAGTACTGGGCACAACTGGGCCTACATTTTTGCAAGGCAATGAACTAGAGCTGCTTATCTACTGCCACCTAAGAAGGAGTCTAGGCTCAGTTTGCCACACTCCTCACCACTCCCTGTCGCATACTTGAGAGTCAGTCACATTTTTTCACTGTGATCATGTTATTGCTTTCCATATACCTAGGTTGAGTTCATTCATATATGTTATGTGCCTGAGTCCTGTAGAGATTTAACTTTGTGATCCCTGCACTAGTGGCTCATAGACAAGGGGCAGTGCCCAACCTCCAATTCTTTGTTTCCTTGGGTCAACTGAACATTCAGTATCAAAGCAGCAGGAACTACATTATGGCCAATGGGATGTGGCATAAGTATAATTACACAATCTTTTCACAATTCCCTTTACTAAACAGTAATTACCTGTCACCTGCTCCATGCCCTGTCCTGACCTTTCATTGTGCCTTTTCTCTGCAGGAAGAAGAGTTTTTTATTTGGCGTGCAGGAAGTAATTTAGAATTATAATAGCTTCTCTCCCATTAAAACAATCTACTTTTAGGCACATGAGAGAAAGCAATCAATGAACAACTAAGATGTCGCAACGAAAAACTGATGATTGATGCTTCTCACCTCTCTCCGTTCCTGTCTGTCTGTCCCTATCTATCCCTCTCTCTCACTCTCTCTCTGTCCCTGGATAAAAAACCAAAAAAACAACAATTTACTTTTATAAAACTAGACCCTCACCCATTGCTTTTGGTCCTGAGACTATATAATAATATGACTGTCTATTGAGGACACTGAAGACAGTATTAGATACTTAAGCAAAGATGTACTTATAACTGGGCAATACTGGATTTTATTTACATAAAGTGTTCAGTACGACATTAGGCCTAGCACATTTAAGACATTATTTATAAATACTCTTTAGAGTATTATAAGGATAAAAGATAAGAGCTTGAGAACTTGAAGGTTCATCCTAAATATTTTACCCAATACCACACAATATATTCCTAAAGAAGGAAGAGAAGTAACAACTGGAGGCATAATTGCCATACGACCTTCCTTTAGAAAGACACCAGAGCTTAAAAAGTCATCCTGGAAACCTTAGTTTGTCTTTTTTTTCCTTTCTCCTACCTATTTTATTCCCTAAGACAGAAGATTCAAGGGAGTATTAGACATATCTTTTGAGGAAGATGAAAAACCATTTCTGCTAACCAAGAACCAGATTCTTCAGACTAAACAGGGTTCATAGAGAGAAAGTTCTTAGTAGGACATATTAGATTAAATCAGTGATTGAACCTTTTGAAATGGACTACAAGAAGTTTCCTCAAGGCTTGGTCATCCTGAGACATACAGGAACCTGGAGCAGCTGAGCCAACAGGGTCAGGACGAAGGGTGGTTCCAGAGTGGGGGTGTGGGGCCAAGGCCAAGGGGAGTGAAAAGTTCAAGGACTGAAATGAAGACTTTTAGTAAGATGAATAAGGCCTAAGGATCTAAAGTTAAGCATGGTGACTGTAGTTAATAATATTGTATCATTGAAATTTGCTAAGAAATTGGAACTTAAATGTTCTAAAAAATAAAGTAATATTTAATATGTTGGTTGGGTTCATTAACTAGATGCGGGACTTCTTTCACAATGCATACCTATATGAAATCATCACTGTGTTCACTTTAAATATCTTACATAAGTATAAACATATAATAAATAGTATAAATATGCACCTTAGCAAAAATGAAACTTAAAGAATAGTTTTAACCACATGCAATATTTATCTTAAACCTTTATCTTTATACATTTTATACTGAGTTAAGTCATTAGTGAACTAATTGACATTTTTATTTTGTTACTAGTTCACAAAACATATTCAGATCTCTGACATGTCTTTCTCCTTGGCGCTATGATATAATAATAAGATGTAGTCTCTCTGTCCTAGGATTTTATGGTATATTGAGGAGGAGAGTCATTTAAAAAACAACTGTAGTATAGAATTGCATGAGCAATAACAGCAATATGTTTGGAACATGTGAGGTAGTATAGTGAAGTGACAAGTTTCCTGCAGCTGGGGATTAGGAGAGGCTACATGAAAGACGCCTGCACATTTAAAGAATGAATATGGTCTAGATACCAGGGTATTGAAGAGAAGGGAACAGAATGTGTGAGGGCCCAGAGGTATGAGTTGTCAGAGTGGGTTCCAGTTTGTGTAAGGAAGTAGCCAATGAAGAAACTAGAGAGGTGTGTAGATATAGACCATGGTGGGTCCTGGTGGTCAAGGACTTAGACTTTTTCCTGTGGAAGAGGAGTGTTGAGAAGGAGTCATTAAGCAGGTAGATAATTTGGTTAGACTGAATTTTGGACACATCACTCTGGTCTTAGTGTGAAGAATGAACTTGAGAGGATGAGATGGGAGCAAGTTTAGGTGACAGGTGAGAATGAGCGGAGCCGAGGGAGTGGTATTTGGTGATGGAAAGGGTGTAATAGATTCAAGAAATATTTAGGAGGTAAAAAGAGACAAATAGGATATATTTAGTAATTAGTTAAAGAATATAAGAGGGAAACTAATATATACTGGGGAAGATAATTTAGAAATGGCATGCAGGAATTTCAGATGGAGTTATCATCGAGAAGGAAGTTGAAAATACAGGTTTGAAGCTTAAAAGAGAAGTAGAACTATTATTATAGCCTTGAAAGTAGAGATATGTAAGATGGGCGTTCTATGAGGACATGTAGAGGGATTACAAAATATGGCCAAGAAGGAGAATCTGGAAAACAGCCCAATTGAAGGCTGAGACAGATGGTCAGCGAGGCAAGAGAACAAGAGACTCACTGATAGAAACCAAGAAAGCTGAAACAGTTCTAAAAGGCAGGCCTGATTAGAAGGCCAAATGCTACAGGAAAGTCAGTTACCAGAAAGGCTTCCAATTCCCTACCAGATTGGAGCCCAGGAGGTCAATGTTATTGTTAGGGAGAGCATCCTCTATGAAGAGCATGTTAGAAGCCCAACTGTGGTACATGAGCAAGTTGGAGACATTTTTTGAGATGCTGAGACGAGGAGAGGATGAAAGAGGTCAGAGCGTTACCCAAGAGAGTAGGACTTCAGCACTTCTCAAAGAATATTTATGCATACATCCATATTTCATAGTTTTATAAGATCAGTATGGAAACTTTTGTTTGGTATCACAACATAAGCCATTATCAGTAAGACAGCTTACCTACTGGCAGCTTACCTGGGAGTAGGAATTGCTATTTCAGATTTTAGTCTAAGAGGAAATATATATATATATATATGACTTGAATTAACTTTTAAGAATTAAGGCTTTTATAATACAAATGAAAAATTGAATACTAGAGGTAAAATGACTTCAATAACGCTGTTCAACTAATTAGTGACAGTCAATGTCACTTAGATTTGACAGGTTTGATTTTCATTCATTAAGTACATCTGAGCACTATGTGAAGCACTTTTCATTTAATTTATCCTTTCATCTTCAAAACTAATTATGATATCAGTACTATTACTGTTAACAGTTTGGAAAAGATGAAACTAAATTACAAGATATCAAATTACATGTTGAAGATCGCCTTGTAAGTGCAGGGGTTAGGATTTAATCCTAGGCTATCTGAGTCGAGAGCTGATGGTCTTAACCATGACCATTGTCTGGCAGATACAGGCACACACAATGTGCAGTCAGCACTTGAAACTATTAAGAGACATTCGTGTTTCTCTTTCATAGATAAGAAGCAGGTTTATGACATTAAAGATTCTTTCTGGTTTCGGCTTTAATGGGAGAGGGTTAAAAACAGAAAAGCTATAAGTCAATAGTTGTTTAATTTATTAAATTGGCGTTTTCCTTTGACAGATACATTTTGAAAAGAAAAGTGTGGTTTCTTTTAAAACCACAAATATAACATAATAATAACAAGCTCAAAAAAGCTTATTGTCATGATGAAATAACACATTTTTGCCAAGGTAATTATTATAATAATAATAGGCTATTTCACATTTTTTCCTTCTCCACCCAAGTAATTTTTTAAAGATGAGCAGACGTTCATCTGCTTTGTCTGCAGCAGATGGTGATGTCCACCTCACGGGCGTTTCCTGTGGGGCCGGGCGAGGCCAGTCCTATTTAAGAGGTGAGCATCAACGGGGCTAACGTCCTAGCGACAATTTTAGTCCATATCTTGAACTATGTCAATCACATAAATTATTTGATTTAGCTTGACATCCCAGTGGTCAATTCTAGAAATATTGACTGTTGTTTTTCTATCTACCTTAGTGGTCAATGCAAAGTCTCACAGAGCTGATCTTATCGGTGGGGAGGTGCACAGCAGACTGAGCCCCTTATCCAGGAATTGGCTGTTCAGCATTTACTAAATGGTGCTACTTACTGGGTTTAACAAGAATTAACTAAGCCTCGGGGTTTGCTTCCATCCCAAATAAGTGCAGAAGAGTGAAGTAAGAGTCTGGCATCAGATTCTTTCTTGCCAGACGTGGCAGGCTAAGTGGAGGACAGCATCAGGGAGGCGGCTGCCAACAGAATCCCCTGTCGGGCTGGTCCAGTTTCACCCTCAGGATTCCACCAGCACTCATCCCCAACTTGGGAGTCAGAATCTCCAGGTACGTTAGAGTCTCTGAGGCGCTTTTAAAAACTACGGGCATCCAGTATTTTTTTGAACCAGAATCTAGAGTTGGGGAATTAAGCTGCTTTAAATAGTTAGTATTTAAAAATACCAAAATGTTATAGTAAAAATAAAAATTTTGCAACAAATTAAAATTTGACAAATTATTCTAATTTTTATCTAGGGTTTAACACCGTAGGCTCACCTGTATAAATTGAAAATCCTCACAGATAATTCTGATACTCTAATCTCCCCCCCACACACACACACATAAACACACCCAAAACACACCATTTCCTCACGTCCTGGTTGAGAACTCTAGACCTATCTGATGGTGAAGGGAGTCATGGGTAAGAACAGAGTACCTCACTGCTGGACCAGATTTAGGTCCAAGTTTGTCAACCTCTGCACTATTTAACTTTCACGATTCTTTGTTGTTGGGGGAGGGGCTGTGCTATATAGTGTAGAGTGTTTACCCAGCATTCTTCGCATTTTCTCCCCAGTTGTGACAACTGTTAAATGTTTCCAGAAATTGCCAAATATCCTCTGGTTTACAAAACCATTCCTGATTGAACACCACGGATCTAGAAAATAAACGAAAGCGAGACCTAGCAAAGGGGACCGGGGTTGATCTGGGTGGAGAGAATCAGATATCCTCAAATGCAAACTGGATGGCATGAAGGTTTATCTAAGGCTTTCAGCTTCATCCAAAGGAGCTACAGACCTATTTGGAATTTGTTTTAGTTATCTAATACTCTGAAACACACACACACACTTTAAACTTAGTAGCTTAGAACTTTGACAGTTTTATTCACAAATCTGGAATTTGGCCTTACCAAGGTGAGAGGACTTGTTTTTGCTTTTCTGAGTTGCCCAAATGCAGAAAGCTAGAATTGTCTGAAAGCTCACTCAAATGTCTGGTGGTTGATGGCTGGCTGTTGATGGGTTTGATCGGGAGGTAGAGCTGGAAGACCGGCACGTGGCCCTTCCTTGTGGCTGCTGAGCTCTCTCAGAGCACGGTGGCGGGATTCCAAGGGCAAGTCTCCCAAGAGAACCAGGCGGAAGTCGTATTGCATTTTACTCATTGGTCTTGGAACTCATATAATATCACTTCTACTGTAGTCAGAGTCTGCCCAGATTTAAGAAGAGGAAATATAACTCCCTTCTTTTGGTAGAGAATTGTCAATGTCAGTTAAAGGAAAAGCATAACGAATGCTATGGTTTGATACAGCCATCTTTGGAAAATACGATCTGCCCAAAGTGGAAAATGCAGGTCATTTAGGGTTGCTTACCTGGAGTCTTATGACAGTCCTATCTAAAGATTCTTCTAAGGATAACCTGTATCAGTAAGCTGGGGAATACTTGTTTCAAATGCCAATTCATGGACGTATCTCAAAGGTTTCTACTTGGCACCTCAGCTTCTGGCATCCGTATCTGGGTTTTCCAGAAGTCCTCAAAATAATTCTTATGCCAGTTAAAACCGTCTGGGTTTATACAGATGCTTTAATCATTGACACATTTCTATTACATAATTACACATTTTCTTCCATGAAAAAAAGTGGTGATACAGAGAGAGCTTTGAGGAACATAGCTATTCATAAGAGCGTCTGCAAACATGTCTTTGCCTTTGTAACACGCACATGTTACTTGTCAAGAGACACTTGGAAAGAAGCGTAGCTGATTGGGGGTTTTGTGGACATTTGATTTATTTTAGTTTCCATGCATGTCAAAATGAAAAAGGAAAGAGATAACATTATAGTACAAATCGAGACATATGGGCTTTTTTTTTTTTTTTAGTCTAGTGTTATGGTCAAACTTTATATGCTTTATGTTCCATTTGAAACCTGTAGGCACCGAATGAAAAATGAGCATTTATAATGATGCAGTTGACGTTGTGGCCTAAGGACAGATCCACTTTAGAAACTTAAAATGATAATGTATATGGTAATGTGAATTCCACTTTCAAAGAACATCATGAAAAATGTGGGAAATGAAATGCTAGTATAAGACATCTCATAATGAATTTTGCTGAGCAAGCAGCTTCAATGACCTAAAAAATATTCTTGAGAAAACAACATGTAAAAAAATTCTTCTGTGCAATCAAAATAGAATGCAAAAGTTCAAACTTGACTTTCAGTCCACTACTATTAACTTGCATGAAAATCTGCTAGCAGTGTTCCCAACTTTACATCAGAGGAAAAACATCATGTAAGAACAGGTCAGAAGTAGAAAGCTACAGTCTGGCACACTGAGAACTAGGAGCACATGAAGCCACAGCAACAAAAAAATGAATTATTTCAAAACAGAGTAGTTTTCAGTTTGAATTCAGAGTAGGGAACCCCCTTTTTTCTCACTATTTTTAGAAGTACCCACTATCTTACAGAAATACAGCAACTCTTTTTCAGAATGGTGAGCCTGAGTTTTTGAAAAGTTTATATTTAAATATATTCTGTTTAAGAGATTAGAGAAATATTTTACAATTTTAGAAAAATATCCTTTTAAGTGGTTAAAATTTAATAAGCTTTGATGCTTTTGGACACTTGAAACCACATCAACACAATAAATTAAAAATAAAAACCTCTTAATTAAAAATATCAGCTTTGATGCTTTTAATAAACAAACTACTATTGTTCATAAAATTATTTTTTGTAGATTGCTTCATTTGCAGAAGATGCTAGATAATAAGTGTTTCATTATTCATGTATACATAGGTCATTCTAGTAAGCTATTTTCATAAAATTATTGTTTTTGCTAAAATTTAAGCTTACATATGACAAAATCTAATTTATATGTTTAAATCTAATATGGAAAACTATATTAGCATTTTAAAGCTGTATGTATATCAGCAAATGCTTACAGTCTAGGGAGGAATGGCAGAACCAAGGAGACATCTGATCTACCAAGTCCTATTGAGTGTAACTACAGAATTCTTCTCAGATGTGTTCACTTCCCTTTGCCTCTGCTGTCGCCACCCTTCTCCATGTCATCATCACCATCAGGTTTCCCATCTGCATTTCTCTACTAGACTTCTGTCTCCATCTTCTCTTGGCTGATCCCAATTCCTTCTCAACACAGCCCTAAAATCAAGTTACTAATCTGCTATGGTGGTTTTCCAGTTTATTTTAAGTAAAACCTAAAGTCCTTACCCTGAATGATTGGGTTTGTTCTTCTCAATCCCATCTCATGAAACTCCCCTTTGCTTATTCTGCTCTAGTCCCCTTGGCCCTCCCCTAGTGTTTTGGCCTATGCACAGAAAGTTTTCTCTGCCTCTTCATAATCTTAGCAGAGCTGGCTCCTTATTCTCTTAGGTCTGTTAGAATATTGCCTCGTCCAAGAGGCGTTTCTTGATTATCCTACCTAATGTAGGTCTGTTTTTCCTCTACGTTATTGTCTATCACAGTACATGTGTTGTTTCTTTGTAGTTTTCATCATAATGTAATTTATTTACTTATTTTTGTTTCCCTTACAAGCCCATAAGGGCAAAGTCCAGTATGTTTTTTTGAACACTGACAGTGGTGAATGCCTGGCACATAGTAGGTGCATAAAAATATATTTTGATTTAGTGAATTATGAAGAATTGTCTCTAATAAAATCAATGGCTAAATAAATGAAATCTATAATGGCAAGTGGTCATGCTAAGAAAACATGTCTACATATTTTAGAATAATTTTGGTGATTCATAGATGTTCTATCTAAATGGATTTTGGAATAAGAAGTTTGTAGAGCTCATATCTAACTTTTCGCTATAATATCATAGATTGCAGTGATTGAATTCTCCAAGCATGACTTAGTCAAACTCCAAGTAGGGGGTTAGAGATAATGTGCTTGATCCAGTCATGTGTTCCTTTGGAGGAGAATAAAGGGAGTGAGAATAGAATATGCAGCAGGGAGTTATTAATTATGGTATCCCATTTACCCTCAAGCATAATCAAGAAATTACACTTGTTATTAATGTTACTTGTGAAATTTGAAGAGTTTAGCATATACATTACATAGAGCAATGGTTTCATAAAAATGAGTATGATTGAATTTACCTTGTAAATGAGAAACATTTCTCTTTATTTAGAATTCTAGACTCACTCTGTGACATCCAGCTAATGATAATTCTAATCCAGGATATGGCAAAAAGAAAAGTCAGTTTTTTACATCACTGGCAACTGGTGCATACTTCTTGAACCAGAAACCATAACTTAAATATTTTTTAATTTCCAAGGAGGGCAGAGGATTGGGGGTGGCACATAATATGAACATACTCTTACTTGAATGAATAGAAAATTTTCAGACCACTTAGAGGACCTAGTTTAAATTGCTTTTGTATAGAGGGATAGATTGTATAATTGGATATAATTGTATAGGCTGCCAGTGTAAGTAAACAAAAGTAAAAATGACACAATGAAATAACTCTCTTTATCCTATACTTATATTGTAACATGTGATGGTGCAGGCAACACTTTTATTTTATAATAAATAAAAGGCATGCACAGTAGGTCTTATGTAAAATAAAACAAAAAAGAAACCTTTAGGTGGCGGCCAAGAGCTATGATTATGAATTCCTTAGTCTGCTTTTATGAGAATTTATGATCTTGTTTGAAAGTAGTCATGTTAAACGGGCTATTTAAACCAGAGTAATTCAGTACAAAGGAAATGCAAAAAATAGAATTAGGCCTAGAAAGAAATGGATTTGAATGCTAGTGTCATCAAACAATCACCAAATCTTAATTTTGATTAAATAACAGGTAACCTGATTCTGAATATGAGTTTAAGAGACCAGATTTGGAAAGATAATAGTTTGGAATTGAATCATGGGATTGGAATTAATTATCCTTGGCAATTAAATAACTGTTTTAATCTTGAAAGAAATTATCTTTAAACAAAATGGTAGCAGTTTAAGAACTCAGAGAGTATAATAAAGATGTCAGAACTGTCCAGATGCTTATTGTGCAATTGGAAACTCCACTCAAAGTTGACACAAGGCCCCAGAAATGAAAGGTCAGTGATCTAACTCATTCTTGCAACATCCGCTAGAAGCTACTGCTTCTTGGAGTACTAACTTGTTTTTCTTCTCTTTTTTCATTGCTCCCTAAAATGAAAGTTTATGATCAAATCCTTCAGATACCTCTTTCAGTTCTAAAAAAAGGGAAAGACAAAATTTTTCTTATAAAGCATCCTGGTTTTGTGATAGTATGCACTAGTTTCCCTCTCTTCTTGTACTTTTGAATAAGTATGTTTACTAGAAGAAGAAACATTTTTAAACAGCACTACTAGATATTGCTTTATAGTACTTTTCCTTTAAAAGTTTTCTTTCCCATTAATGATTAATTCTTTTAGCATTTAGACTAACGAAGTACCCTTTTGACAACATCTTGGCAACAGACTAAATTTGGATATTTGCTTCCAATTAATCAGGACTTTTGTGTGAAGTTCCTCTAGTTCAATTCTTGTCTACCTAACTAGCCCATATTCAACTTCAACTGTGTACACACCCAGGATCATGGAGGAGAGAAAAGTAAAAGACAGACTTGGTACATGTGGAGTTCACAAGCTTTCTAGATGCAACCAGGGAAGAGAAACAAAATATTATAGCAAAAACCACACATTGTTGTTGAATAATAAAAAAGAAGACCAGGAAAAGTGTGGGTTGATATTAATAAAGAAAAGTTCCAGAGAGAAGATAAATAGACTGGTGGTTTCCCAATACATTGTTGGGAAAGTAAGCATCTTAATTCCTAAGAAATTCTACTTGCTTAATGTTAATACTCCTAAACTGTACTGAAGTAATATACTGTAGTTGAAACTTGTAGCATTGAACAGTTCCTTATCTAAGTTTTCTCAACCACATTAATCAATGGAGATATGACGTCCTCTCTCAGAGAACTGCTTATTATGCTGCAGGGTTACCAAGCAAGCTGCACAAGGAGATTTAGCCAGAAATAACTTCAGTTTCCTAACAGTTTGTAATATAAAGTTGTCTAGGAGTAAAGTTGGGCTAAAATCAAGAAAGTTGCACCTGTGGGATTTAAGCAATAGGGATGTAATATTTTCTATGTTACCACGAATGTCTGAAAAATTATATCCCTGTGGCTAGGCATCAGGAGAGCTGGCTCTTACCCTGACTCTGGTGATATATACAATGGTAAAATTGTGGTCTGGATATCGGAGATATTATGGGTTCAGATGTATGCTACTGCAAACGAGTATCAAAATATAAAGCAAGTCACATTTTTTTCTTGTTTTCCTAGAAGATAGGGAAAATTCATTAGTAGTAAAAATTTTGATAGAATAGTGGTTTAGTTTCCAAGTCATGGACTTTTTTTTAGAACCAGGAGCCTTTAAGCAAGATAAAAACCGTTAAATACATAAGCAGTAATCTGAGGAAAACAGAACGGCGTGTGAAAATGAGTGACCAAGTCTTTGAGTGCTATAAAACCAGTAGATGTTATGGGCATCAATATTTTCTTATGGGTTTAGAAGAGTGGAAATTTAGCAGTGGATGAACATGAATTTTAGGTGCCTAATAAGTGTCATCTACATTAAAGTTTAATTTCAAGTATGCCCAAACACCAATAAAGAATCTGCCACTGTGCTAATGGACTTAGTTATATATAGCCTTCTCACATAACTTATATAATAAGATGGTCATTCATAAATCAGATAGTAAGATATATATCTCAAGTTCAAAGCAATGCATTTAAACCTGAATGGATCATTTAGCCTTACATGTAATCCACTGTTGCATGCTTTTGGAAATTAGGAGAAAGTCTATAAAAGAAAGATGAATATCCAGTTTCCAAAATTAAAAAAAAGAAAAGTAAAAGCAGCTGAATGTATCCCACTTGATTATATGGGACCAGAAAAATATCGGATTCAAGAAATTTTTATTATTTTATCTCCCATAGGGAATAAACAATACAGAATGATGGAAGTGCCCCATCCCAACACCAAGCAAAAATAAATAGGGTAAAAACCTTTGTGCACTGTTTCCTTATAGCTGTTGCTTCAAAAACTACAGTTAATTCTGGGCCATATCATTTGTAAGGCCAAAGGCCACTGCCATTGTGACCATGCACGTGCAGGTTCTCACTGGATTTGGACAGACAGTAAAGAAACAGTGGAGCCAAAAAATGGTGGGCTATTCCTTTATTCAAGTCTCGCACCTGCTGATGAGCAAACACACAAGGCTCCCTAAGCCACTGACACATTCTCCAGTTCCACAACCAGGAGAATCTTCTCCAGTTTCTCCCAGAATCAAAGGCCCAACCAGTCTCAGCGGAGCTCACAAAGGCCCTCACGTCTGGTTTCCCATCTGCATACCTCCTCTTTCTCTGCACAAACTGGCTTCTTCCTCAGCACTCTCCATTCTCTCTGCTCTCTCAATCTGCAAACATGGCTTCCCTCTCTTCTCCTTCTCTTTTCAAAACTTTTCTGGCACAAAAACTCTCCTCCAGCAAACACTGGCAAGACAGTGGTCCTTCCCAAGCAGGAAGGTAATTTGCAACTTCACAGATAACATACCGGGTGCTGCCCAGACCCTAGGGCAAACTATAACCGAGCAAACATAAAAATCACATTTTATTAAGAACACCATAGCACTGTTCGAAAAGAAGAAATGCGCCCCCATGTTCGTAGCAGCATTGTTCACAATAGCGAAGATCTGGAACCAGCCCAAGTATCCGTCAGAAGACGAGTGGATAAAAAAGTTATGGTACATATATACTATGGAATACTACTCAGCCATAAGAAATGATGACATCAGATCATTTATAACAAAATGGATGTACCTTGATAACATTATACGGTGAAATAAGTAAATCAGAAAAAAAGAAAAACTGAGAACAGCATGATTTCATACACAGGTGGGACATAGAAGTGAGAATATGAGACATGGACAAGAGAGTGGTGGTTATGGGGTGGGGGGAGGGAGGGAAGAGTGGGATAGGGAGGAGGGGAGGGACACAGGGAAAACCAGATAGAAGGTGACAGAGGACAATTTGACTTTTGGTGACGGGTATGCAACACAATTGAATGATAAGATAACCTGGAGATGTTTTCATTGTACATATGTACCCTGATTTATTGGTGTCACCCCATTAGAATTAATAATAATAAAATATATATTTTAAAAAATCACATTTTACAAACTTATTTGCCCAACATCATTGTTTTGCTGCTTGTCAGTTGACCACATAATGTACAGAAGTTATTTTATTTTTGATTGGCAACAACTCAGCATGTTGCACTTGCCAATTTCTGAGCCCTGTTCTTCACCACTTGATTAGAGGGAATAATGCCGATCTCGACAAATATAGAAGACAAGTCTCATTAATTCCATTCACTGTGAACCTAAAGGGGGGACAAAGAGACTGATTTTTAAAAAGGCAGTCTAGGCCTGAACTGTGGTGGCGCAGTGGATAAAGTGTCGACCTGGAATGCTGAGGTCACCGGTTCAAAACTCTGGGCTTGCCTGGTCAAGGCACATATGGGAGTTGATGCTTCCTGCTCTCCCCTCACTAAAAAAAAAAAATTAAAAAGGCAGTCTATGGTTTAAGATGCTATTTCCTGAGGCTAATTTTTTCCCTTTCTTTTACTATATTAAACAAATACTTTAAATTGCTTCATTCATCTTCTCTTGCACAAAGTCAGAGAGACTGGGATTTAAACAATCAGGAAAAAATAATACATAGAAAGACAGAGAAAAAGAATGCATTCAGAAACAATATGTAAGAATTAAAAAAGAAAAAGATAAAGCAAAACGCACAGACTTCCAAGAGAAGAAGGGATGCAAAGAGGAAGAGAAGGTGGCAAGATTGGGAATAAATTAAAGGCAGGGAAGAAAACTGAAAGTAATGCAAGAAAAGCTAAAGATTGACTGAGGAAGAGAGTAATAAACAAGGGTGAAGCCAGATAAAAAGGGAAGAAAATAGACCAGAACAGAATGGGAAACGGAGATCAAGGCTTAAGGGCCAACAAAACACAAGGACTAGAGAACACCAGACAAAAAAGTGGGATGGAAATGGAGGTGTCTAGGTTATAAAGTGGTGGTGGGATGGGGGGGGGGAGGCAGTCGGGAGGGAGGTTACAGAGAAAGAGCCAGCGGAACCTGGCCTTGTCTGTTGCAAGTAGAGTGTAGGTCACTTGAGTGCAGCTTGCAAATAGGTGTGAATTATTTTACTGGTATCATTCAAAGTCCTGCTGTTAATAGTGCTAGGATTTGCCATTGTCATGGGAGCCTTAGCTAAGCCTCCCAGCTTCCTTTCATAGTTAACCAAAGCAGCTGAAATTCCATCCATTTGCAGTTTGCAAGCTCTATTCAAGTGCCATGAACTGGCAATAGGTAGGCTAGATATTTAAAAAAGAATGAAAAAGAATGTGATTTTATTAAAAATTCTTATGCTCATTTGCTTACAGCCTCATTACTTTAGTGTACAGGTTGATTTTTTACACCAATTTGCCTTAAAGTTAGGCAGCTTTATGAACATCCCAATAATTCTTGAAATATGGAAATACAAATTGGCACCATGAAAACCAAATTGTGAAAATAAAATAAACCTTCAAGTCACCATTAAAACGGCCCTTTTGCCTTGGTAGTGAGTTTTAAAAACTGCCTTTGGGGAAAGAACAGTCTGTTTAAAGTTGTTATTTAGGACATCAAGAATAATTTGTTACTTCCCAGGTCAAAAGAAATCAGAAGTCATTTCTTAGCTTTCAGCTGAAACTTAAAACCTAGATATATTTTCTGCTTTTCTGTCTTGCTTTTTCCTTTAACAGCCTCTGAGCAAATTATTCATTGAGTGAGGTTGTATATCTTCAAATTCAACTCTGTTTAGGTATTCATTTTTGTTTCTCTATGGGAACAGACAAGTTGCCATGGAAACTGAGTAGAACAAAATGTAGATAGTACAGAGAGCTTTACAGAAAGAATCAAGCTCAGAACACAAACTTAACTTACTTAATGCAAGTACTAGCTGGGCTCTCTAACATCTAACATGTGATGGTACCTCAAAAAGAATAATTTTTTCTTATGGACAAATGGAGCCAATACACTAAACTGGACAAACACAGGGGAGGCCTACCTGGCGGCCTGGCAGAGTCAGAGACCTAAGCCACATAGGATGGTCTGAAGTTAAAACTTTCTTACTAAAAGCAGTTGGGTAGTCATGTGCGAGGGCCATATTTTCCCCTAGTAACGGTCAGTCTCCACCTTTGCTGCGTCTATTCCTTTTACTTTTTATCCAGTCCCAGAGCTTTCCCCACTTTGCCCTCTCCTGCCTTCCTAATCCACCCCCAGTGGATTTTACTTGTCCCATACATCTCCCCTTGATTCTGATGTATAAAATACGTGATCAAACTGTCATTTTCTGGAGCCCTCTCTCTAGTTTCTTACATTGACAATCCTACAGCTTATCAAATTCTGGAACAATAAAACAAAAGAAAACGATACTGTTTTCTCGTTAGAAAAAGATGCAGAGATTTAGCTTTCATTAAAAAAGAAACCACCAAACACATTAATCGAGGTGATTGTTTGCATTGGATAAAAAAGGGGGCCTCCAAGATTTCTTTCTGTGAAGAGTGTTCTTTGCACACTGACCTTGTCTTATCCCACACTTCACCCCCTGTGAGGTGTGCCGAGCCTCAGGTCAAGGAAAGAGAAGGAAGTAGGGAAAAAGGGACTGGGACCCGTGGTCCTAAGTGGGGGAATGGCCAGCATTTCCAGTCACAGTATCTGAGGGAGGGAGGTCTCGCCTTCTGGACCTTGAGTGATTTATTATCAGGGGTTGGGACCTGGGCGGGAGTGGGGGTTATGGCAACAAGAATTCCTGGCCCTGCTCTAGTTTTAGCCCCAGGCAAGGGAAAGAAGAGCTCATTCAGCTGTAAACTCAGCTCCAGCCAGCGTCTAGGGACTGGGGTGTGAGGTGACAGGCCAGATTCCAGTCAGGGAAGGCGGACCCTGGACCCTGTTAAACCAGTAGTGGTTGAGCTTAGGACAGCAGTTACAGCCAGTGCAATGGAGGATGTCTCTAGGTCAAGCCTGCAACAGTGAGGACCAGTCAGCAGAGCTCTTGGGTGGAAGAGTGGCTGCCACTTGCCAGGTGCACAATGTATGGGCCACGCAAGCACTCTGGATTCTGGGCCAGGAACATGTGGTTAATTCCAGATGCCACTGAACGGCTGCGGATATTGCCTGGTTGCAGTAAGACCCACTCGAAGGGGGTGAGGCAGAGACTGAAACAATAGGGTTTTAGGCAGTGGGCTGATCCTGATGCAAGCAGTGATTAAAAACAGAAACCGGACTTGATATGCCAAAGATGCACCCGCAACATAAATTCTCCATCTCTCACTTAATGTTAGCAGAATTATAAATAGGAAGAAGCATATACAAATTATTGCCAAAATAAGGACACTCACACAGGCCCATGTACAGCTTTCCATGTTTGGTACTGTAGTAGGTGATGCTAACAGTTGCTGCCTCTTACCTTCAAGTAAGAAAAGCACATGATGTGACACTAACTCGTTTCACAAAAGGAACAAAATAAACTCCAGTTAAAGAGCTAACCTTATTAAATAGGGTGTCCAGGTGCCATCTCCCTACCTTGCATTTGCAGCGGCCATTTGACGGAAGCCCGACTGCAGAAAACCAGTCTGGCCTGGGCTGTGGTTCACGCTGTCTGAGCTCAACAGCCTGGCGACTCTGCCGCTTTCCGCAATAGCGTGGTCACGCTGTGCGTGTCGCACTGCACTGTGGGGAGGTGGCTCATCTCATTGTAGGCGATCAGATAGGCCTCTACAGAAAGTAGCATTTCTGCACCTTTAAGTTCGAAGCACATAAAACAAATTTGGAGGTGAAAACTCAGTGTCTCCCATAACTTGCACATAAATTCCCCATGCAATAGTTATAGAAATGCTCTTACTAATATAAATCAAAAGATATAAAAAGAAGCAGATAATTGGTATTTTAAAAGGAAGTGGTCATCCAAAAGAGGAAGATGTGGGGTTACAAGAAATACTGGAATTTCAAAAAATGCTACTGACGAAGCTAAGAAAGAAGGAAAATGAGCTGATAAGATTTAAAAATATTTTTAAGGTGTAAACTCGAATGCAGTGTGTGACGTCCCTGTTCTGATTTGTAAGTTGAGACCAACGCTAAAGCAACACGTTAGGTTTTCCCCACGTGGCCCTCTTCACAGTAGTCAGATGACCTTGTTCCCCTTTTCTGTGTATGCAGTTATTTACCTCCTTAGTGGTGGCTGGGTATCTAGGTGCCAGAGTGTAGTTCAGTTATTTCATATATGGTACACAGGCAGTACAAAAATCTATCTGCCAAAATATGTTGAGTCATTTCATTTTATTAACCTGGGAGAAAACAAGTTTGCGGTTTCTAATATAAGCGGCGCCCCGTGGGTACTGACCTGGGCGCTTAGAGCGCAGCGTGGCGGATAAAGGAGTCAGTATGACAATGTGGGGAATTAGCCTATGTGGCGTGCTGTCAAGGATAAAGACAGACACTAGTCAAAGTGGCGAGCGAGGAGAGAATATTGCAATTGGAAAAGAGTCCAGTTTGAACTGAACTCTGATTTCCACCGAGGTGACTGGGTATTTTATTTATTTTATTTATTTATTTTTACAGGGACAGAGAGAGAGTCAGAGAGAGGGATAGATAGGGACAGACAGACGGGAACGGAGATTTTCCTTGCCGTTGCAACACCGTAGTTGTTCATTGATTGCTTTCTCACATGTGCCTTGACCGCTGGTCCTTCAGCAGACTGAGCAACCCCTTGCTGGAGCCAGCGGCCTTGGGTCCAAGCTGGCAAGCTTTTTGCTCAAGCAGATGCTTTCACTCTGGGCATTTTTGGAGTTCTATATCCAGCCAAGCTTTGAACCCTTGAGTCCAAGATCCCGGCACAAGTGCCCCTGTGGTAGAACAGTGTCTGGTGTGTGTATCCTTTCTGTCACATGATGCGTCCTCACGTCCTCTCTCTTTCATGGGGGCTTAGTAATGGAACCTTGCAATATATGGCTTTTTTGTGTATTGTGTGTTAAGGTAACCTAGGTCAGAAATGACAAAGCTTTCTTCACCATTGGATATCAGCCTGTCATTTTTCTTTTTGGAGTAGTTTAAAGGGAAATCCCTCTTTTTGAGCTAGACCTTAAGCTTGTTTCTTTCTTTTGAAATATTGGCTTTTTCTTTGTCATTTCTCTTTGAAGCAGCTATCTGAAGCTGCTCTCTGTCTGCTGAGATGCTGTGCTCTAGCATATAAAAAAGTATGTGCTGTGTCCTGAGCACCATCTCCTAGAAGATGGCTTTTTCCTGCTGAATGTCTGTAGTCAGGTCAGCCTACGCTTTAGTTTCCAAGGACTTCTTCAAATTGACTCTTAGAATAGCTAAATATTTGAGTGAAAAATTAACCCAGTCATATTTCAAAGTCATCACAGATTATTTTTAACCAAAGGAAGTTTTCTAGGGTTTCTCATTTTCAACATTTTGGAAATTTTGTTACATTTGGGAGGATCGTAATAGGTGTACTTTTTAAAATAAGTGAAGTTTTAAATTTCTATATAAAACTTACCAGTATTATTAAACCCAAGAGTAGATGCTCCTTTCAATTATAGGCTTACTTTTACTGAAGCTCTCCCACATAGGTACCCAAGAATTAAAGGCCTTTAAGTGGATTAGACTAATAAAAACACAAGTACATGACTTCCTATAATTTATTTAAAGAAGTATTTTATTTTAATTTTAACACTTCCAGTTTTTAAAAAGATGAGTCATTTCCTCTGTCTAGGGGATGGTTGTGAGTGAAAAACAGCCCGGACAAAAGTGTTAAGGTCACAGACATTTGTTAGAGTACAGGATCCAATTTCAGTTTTGAACTTTATCTTGACTTTAAAATAAGGTGATGGGGTTATTAAGATAAACTAATGCAGTTGTGACTGATTTAGTCAGTAAAAGTTAACTTTTTACCATTACTATCTTTAGTAGAAACAGTTGATATCCCTAGTCTTGGGTTTCTGAAATTCTCTTCCATGGGTCTAATGAGCCTAAATATAATTTTTGATCAATTTTCACACGCAGGAACAAGAATTTAGGTTGAAGAGTGATGTCAATAGCTATATCAAAATGGGTGCTGAAGAAAATTTATACATCTATTCCAATCTTTAATTCAACATTTGATATGAACTTCACCTACCCTACTTACTAGCAGTTGTGACGTTGAGGAAGTTACTGCGTCTCTTTCAGCCTCAGGATTCTCATCGGAACAAAGAGGGTTTATGATACCTTAATACCTGTTTTACTTATTTGCTGTGAAGAAGGAACTAAAAAGCTTTTGAATGTGGTAATATTTGAAAAATCCCTCAGATACCATATAGTCACCTAGCATATAGTTTGTTAAATTTTTCCAAATTTCCCATATCTTCCCCCTTTTCTTCCTTGGAAGAGAAAGAAAATGTTTTTCTTCTTAACGTTATTCATTTTTTGAGTGAAGATGATTTGTTAAAATTTATGAAGATAAGTGATAGGTAATGAGAAGTAACGAGAGATAATGGCAAATACTAAATAGATCATGATTTGCATAAAAGTTCAGACCCCATTAGACAAGATTGTCTTTTGTGTTCACATGTATTACACACATGATGAGACAGAGCTTTTTTTTTTGTTTGTTAGTAGATGGAGAAAACAATTTATTTGGAAAGTCCTCGCTAAGTTCTTTGATGAGGTAAATTTTTGCAGATATGGTGTTGGACTCACTTGGCGTTCAGGAATCATGTGTGTGATGTAGGGATAAGGTTGTTTGTATACAAGAGAGCAAAGGGGGACAGAATTAAGGCATGTGTAGGTTGAAAATAGGAACAATACAGATGCATCAGGAGATGGAAGATAGCTGTTCAATGGATAATGTTGCTTTTCTCATGACCACTGAAGGTACTAGACTCATGGCATGCTTGTTGTAAGCCGGGTTTTGTGGATCCCAGAAAAGGGGTAAGTCTAGATCTATGCTGGCGGGGCAACAGTCTGCATGGATTTAAGGGTGGAAGCAACGATGATGTAAAAATGTAAACCCTAAGAAACTTACAAGTATACTAATAATCCTCACAGGGAGGATTTGAGGCATCAAACTCAAACTGATGGTTTCAGTGCACCTCATTTGGGTTTTTCTCTCTCTCTCTCTCTCTTTTTCTGTGTGTGTGTGTTTCTTGGGTAACATTTGCTTTATACATGGCTACATGTCATTTCAGTCAGCAATATGTAGAGTGTTAAGGTTTACATTACTGCATGTAGAAGAACTGCATGTAGAACTCACTAAATTATTTTGAAATAGAAAGGGTTTTTTTGTTGTTGTTTACTGATTTTAGCGAGAGAGGAAAGGAGGGAGAGAGAGAGAAAGAGACAGGAACATCATTCTGTTCCTGTATGTGCCCTTATCCGGGATCCAGCAGGAAACCTCTGTGTTTCAGGATGATGTTCTAACCAACTGAGCAATATGGCCAGGGCAGAAATGTTAACTTCTTAATATTTTTGTAGTCAATACTTTTTTTTATATATAAAGCATAGTCCTTTAATAGAGTTCTGACTCTGAGTTATGCTATAGGTCAAATTATTTTCTCCTATCATGACAATAGCAGAGCTAGTAAAGGGGATTCTATCCTTATCTTTAGTTACCAACATTTTAATAATATATTTTTTCTTGCTGTATTCATGAAACATCCATCTTATACACTGACAAAAGATATTTCAAGACAAAAATTTTTCAAAAATACAGGTACATATTGAAAAAATGTTATATTCAAAGGTATCTACCTAATAAGACAAATATACCCAAATGACCAGCAAGGTTGTCAAATAGAAAAATAAGATGATAGTTGAACGAGAGAAAGCTGTTGTAGATGGTGACTTGAAGGAAAACAATGGAATGGTTGACTTTTCCTGCCATGGCTGATGGTAATTGATTTGTACATACATATCATTAAACATATTTGACTAATTTTTAATGGAATGTGCATTTTCATGCAATATTTAACTATGTCAAAAGAATCTGAGAAGTGTTCAATTTTTACCCTGAATCTTCACAGATCTGCACGGCAAAGGCTTATGTTTTATACTTAATGGTAATATAATAAATAGCATGTAGTATCTTTTTCACTGCCACTGACCTACCTCAGACAAGGAATTTGTGGGTTTCTATGAATCTCCTAGTGATTTCTGATCTTTCCTCCAATTTATTCTTTATTACTCTGTAAATGATGTTTGTAAAGTTGCAAACTTCATTGCTTTTAGAATTAAAACAATAATCCCTACAAGGCTTATTATTTATAAGTCTCCTTTGTTTGTCCACACAGGCATATTCATGGTTAATCACACATGCACTATGCATGCTGTCTCATCCTTGGTTTTTTATGAACCTTTCTTGCCCATCTCCCCATCCCTTACCCCTTCACTCTTTTTTTAATCCCAGAAAATCTCCCTAAATCCTCAAGAGAACTAACAAATAATGGTTTACTTTTATTAAGAATATAGAAAGATTGGAGATGTCTTCATTGAGGAAGTGACATCTGAGTTGAGTCTTGAAAGCCTGAAGGTCAGGCTGCTGAAGAACAGAAGGGAGTTTCAGGCGGGAAAAATTATCTTTGTTAATCTGAAGAGGAGGCTTGAAGGGACTAAGGAAGTCAAAGAAACAAACAACAGTTTGATAGAATGTAGAATGTAAGGACCAGGCATTGTGGAAGATGGTTGACAATTAGGAACATTAGATTTTGTTGAGTGTAGAGAGATTTTAATACCCAACTAAGAAGTTTCAACTTATCATATAGGCCGTAGACCATCATTGCTAGAAAATTTAAATTTGCATCATTGGCAACATGGTCAGATGTATTTTTAGAAAGATCATTCTAGAAGAAGTATAGGGGGTAAAAAGAGAGGCTTGAGAATGACAGTGGGGAGACAGTTTTTTGAGCACAAATGAATGAACTGGAATATTTGAAGAGAATGGGATAGAAGTAAAACAGTGTTAAAATAAAATAACCCCTTGCCTGACCTGTGGTGGCGCAGTGGATAAAGCGTCGACCTGGGAACACTGAGGTCGCCAGTTCAAAACCCTGCACTGGTCTGGTCAAGGCACATATGGGAGTTGATGCTTCCATCTCCTCCCCCCTTTCTCTCTTTCTCTCTCTCTCTCTCTCTCACTCTGTGTCTCCTCTCTAAAATGAATAAAATAAAAATAAATAAATAAATAAAATAACCCTTAACAGTGCAGAAAATAATTATATGGAAAATATAGGCAATAAATGCTTGCAGGATTTCAAGAAACATTTTTGTCTTTAAAGTGTGAGGGGAATTTATTGAAGGGGATATTAGATAATGGCAGCATATTGGTTGAGGTTGTGGCTGGAAACAAAATTCATCTCACATGATTCAAAATGAGGAGACCTTGATGTGGTGGTTCTTAACCTTGGCTGTGCAATGGAAGCACTGGGGAGCTCTAAAAATTACCAATGTGTATTTCTTCCCACAGGTTCTGCTTTAGTTGCTCTGGTCATGGCCTGGCCATTGGCGTTTTTAAATGCTTCCCAGCTGATCCTAACATGTGTTCTGAGTTGAGAACTATTTCTTTAATGAAAAATTGCCTTTAGATGTGTGGGCAGTGTTAAGAAATAAATAATGGTTAGAGCATATTGGGGGAAGATATTACCATCCTTATGGCCAGTGAACAAAGGAGACAATGTTAACCCAGTGAGAGCTGGAACAATGGAAAAGTGTTGAAGAAGCCATTTTACCAGAGTTGTAGTATTGGGGCATGAGCTACTTCCAGACACTCAGGAAGTAGTGCTGAAGCAGGTTTTTTATCAGAGTTTTTCTGAGAGTGATCTCTCTCTCTCTCTCTCTCCATATATATATATATATATATATATACACATATACACATATATGTATATTTTCTTTCACTCTTGCTCTATGTAATGTGTACATACATACAAACATATGGAAAGCGAAAGAGAGAGAGAAAGAGATTTATTTTAAAGAACTGGCTCATGTGATTGTGGAGGTAAGTCCAAATTCTGCAGGGTGAGTCTGCAGGCTAGAGACCCGGGAAGAGGCTATGCTACAGTTCAAGTCTCAAAGCAGCACCTGGCAGAATTCTCTTTAATTTGGGGAAAATAAGCCATTTGTTCTGTTCAGGTCTTCAACTGATGGGATGTAGCCCACCCACAATATGAAGGGCAATCTGCTTTACTCAGTCTACCATTTAAAAGCTAATCTTACCCTGGGTGGATAGCTTGGTTAGTTAGACCATTTTTCCAAAGTGCAGGGGTTGCCAGTCTTATCCTCAGTCAGGGCATGCATGAGATGTGACCATCTGCTTCTCTCCGCTTTCTCTCTCTCTTCCCTTCCCTCAGCCAGTGGCTTGGTTGGTTGGAGCATCGGCCCCAGGTGCTAAGGATAGCTCCATTGATTTGGGCATTGGCCCTAGAGGGGGGTTGCTATGTGGATTCCAATCAGGGTGCATGCAGGAGTCTGTCTCTTTATCTCCCCTCCTCTGACTTAAAAAAGGAAAAAGTTTATCTCATCTAAAAATCCTTCTCACAGAAACATTCACAATAACATTTGACTACATATCTGGGTACTATGGCTCAGCCATATTGATACATAAAATTAACCATCACATTGGGGAATTGGAAAAGAGGTAGTCCTACTTCTTTCTCTTCCCTTTCTTCTTTCTTTGGCCAAATAGACACCCAGAATAGAACAGAATAAAGAAGAATTAATAATGGACCTGAAGGGGCAGATTGGGCATGTTCTGCTCATTCCACTAACTCACAGACTTGACCATTATTTTGGAAATGCCTTTCTATTTTTAGAATTCCATTTTGGTTAGATGAATCAATATATGACAGTCTTGAATTCTTTTATGCCATGGTAATGGTTTAGTGGCTTTCAAAAATTATTTTCTAATGACCTTTGAAGATATGGTTTCTCTTTAGACTAGATTAATGTAAAGGAGGCTTATGTCACAAATGTGGTTTTAATTAACCAATAAGAGCAGTACTGAATTTTATTGTTAGTTCAAAAGGAGACACATCCTCTTAAATTTTATATTAGGTGGAACCAGCATTTGTTTTCAGATTTTTAGCAAAGTTTTATTGTGTATTATGTATCTTGAATATTCAGAAGAAAAGAGATGTGGGCATAAAATAATAAGGTATAAAAAGACAATATTGGATATACAATGTAGATGGTGATTGCAATACTTCAAATGAGAAACATCTAGTGTTTAACTAAGTGGTCATAGAAATGGAAAAAAGAGTTTGAGCCCTGTGATATTTTATCTAGCAGCCGCACCTGTCTCCTTTTTCTTTCTTTACTTTTATTGATTGATTTTAGAGGGAGAGAGAGAAATCTTGTATGTGCCCTGACTGGGGATGGAACACACAACCTTGTCATAGGACAGTGGTTGGTAAACTCATTAGTCAACAGAGCCAAATATCAACAGTACAATGATTGAAATCTCTTTTGAAAGCCAAATTTTTAAATCTATATAGGTAGGTACATTCCTTATCGAGGTAGTGCCCACAAATGGTATTTTGTGGAAGAGCCATATTTAAGGGGCCGAAGACCACATGTGGCTGTGGTTTGCCAACCACTGGCATAAAAGATGATGCTCTAACCAAATGAGCTACCAGGCCAGAGCACGCTCCTTTTTCTTGATTGTGCGGTATAACGTACTCCATAAATAAATGTAGAAAAAAGCATGCTGATATTGATGTATATGTAGTTACTGAAGTGGAGCTATTTGAGGGGCAAAGGAAAATCTTGTTTGAAACTTTAGAGAGTGTTGTGGGTTGATGTTTACAGACTGGGCAGTCATTGTACACCAATGGTGGGTGAAGTCATGACAGAGGAGAGGGTTTTTAGAAGAATGGACAGAGGAGAGGGTTTTTAGAAGAATAAACACATCTGGATCTCTGGGTGCCACTAAAATTTAGGAGGCATATTGAGAACTAAGTGAGCGTACTCAGACAACAGCTAGAAGAGAGAAGAGTCAGGAAAGCCAAACAAGGATAGGATTTCAAAGATCAGGAGTTATCAGGAGTACAATGTTAACCTTCCTGAGAACAGTTTCAACAGCTGGAGCAGAAGTTGCACTGCAGCAGACTGAAGAAAGGATACAGAGTGAGGACTAGAGCTAGAGAGGACAGACAATTCCTTTAAGAAATATGGCTGTGAAAGTGAGGAAAGGAAGTGAAGCAGCAGCTAGAGAAGGTGAACAGAATATCCTTCTCCTTCTACCCATCCTCCCTCTCTCTCTCTTCCTTGCTTTCTTTTTTCTTTCTTTTATTTCTCCTCCTCCTCCTTTGTTCTCCTTCTCCTCTTCCTCCTCCTCCTCCTCCCCTTCTTCTTCCTCCTCCTCCTCCTCTTCCTCCTCCACCTCGTCGTCCTCCTCCTCCTCCTTCTCCTCCTCTTCTTCTTCTTCATGAGATAAGAGTTAGTATGGTGGTTTATAGTCAGAGTTTAGAATTCTGGAGTTGAATGAGTTCTAGAGGTTGACTAGATCTCTGATATGACTTTAGAATTACACTATGGAAGTTAAATGAAAGTAAAAATAATTGGGACAGAGGTCAGTTGAATAGTGAGGGTGTAGGGTAGGATGTTGGATAAGTAAGGATGAAGAAGTGAGGCCAGATGGCAATGTCCTCATTAAATGTTGGGGAACTGTCTGAAGATTAGGAGATGAGAACAACAGGTTGAGGTAAATGTATGTAAAACCAGACAGTGTGAGCTTAAAAGGAGAAAAGGGTTCTTAAATGCAAATAAATGTAATAAACAGGAAGTTGCAGTATGGAGCCAGGATGATGCCAGCCCTCCGAGGCTGAGATGTTCATGTTGACTCATGGGAGAATGTGCAGACTCTACTGTAGAAGTCAACATGAGAAGAACTGAGCTCCCATCAAAGTTATACTTCTGTTAAAAGAGGGATGCAGGACATGCTCTGGGAGAGGTTAAGGATTTAAGGCTATAGAAGATTTGGATTTGCTTGTTCGGTTTTCAGAATGGAAGATTTCAAAAGACCTGTGGAAGGGTCTGGAATGAGAGCAGATGTGGAAGCATCCAGAGGAAAAGGAGCAGAGGGAAGACAGGACACTAGGCTCACAAGCTCCATCTATGGTGACGAGAGTGAACAGGGAGGTAGGAAGTTTTGGTTAGTCATAAATGACACAGATGAGATTCCATGAAATTAACAGAATTTTTGTTTTAAATAGTTTTGGTAGTGGCATTGATCCAAGTTTCTGGCTACCTGATTTTATAGGTATTCTGCATGCCAGGAAGCGAGGCCGACTATTAATGCCTCCTGTTCCTCCATAACCTCTAGCCTGTGCCAGATGGGTCCAGGCTTCAGGAAGAAGGAATAGCTGTTGCAGTTAGTGGCAGTCAGTATAGTAAGGGCGTCTTAATGTGGTGACTCCATTTTGCCCACTTATTTCTCAGTGGGACCTATGGGAATTTGAGAGATGCTTATGAGAAGCCCGTGGTTGATCAGTGGGATTGAGGAATGCTTGTTTCCATCTCTTTCCCCACAGGAGTTAGCTGAAATTCCCTTGTAGCCTCGTAACATGGAGTTAGCCCCTTTCAGTTCTAAGAGGGAAGAAGTAGGGATTTTCCAGGGGAAAGGAGATTCCCCTATCTCAGTCTCACCATTGTGCATAATCATAAACAAAAGAACAAAACTCCTCAGGTCATAATATGTATTTTCATACTATATAACTTACAACTTCAAGAACTACATATTGGTATTAATATCTTATTGCAGTTTTGTGCATTGATTTATTCTTCCCTAACAGATTTATGGTTCTTTTAAAGAGTTATGTGGATATATATATATATATATATATATATATAGATAGATAGATAGATATAGATATAGATATATAGATATATAGACATAGATATATATTTAAAGAAATAATTCAGATGATATTTACTTTTTGCTTTGTGCTTCTTGCTCTTCCCCAATGTCTAAGTTGGGACTGTGAGAACAAATACTTTGGATACTATAGGCAATATTTCCAGGCAAGGAAAATAATTTCTATAAATAGAAATTCAAGGAACCCACAGGGGAAGTGTGCTTCTTTGTGCCTGAGTTGGAGAACCACCAGGCAGAATAATACATAAGAAAGAATGCTGAGAATGAAATTTACTAAAAATCTTCAATAACAATTCTTCAACATGTCTACTAAAGTATATTTTGGAACCACTGGAAAAAAGACTCAAAAATATACAAATGTATGGACCAAGCAGTAGGAAATGGTCCTAGCAATAGATTTTATCTTCAATTTAGAAATTATTTTTTGAAAATTATATTCACTGCAAATACAGGAAGCTATTGGTGACCCTTTAAAAGGCTTATCTGGCATGTGAGGATTCTAGGAAGATGGCAGGAGGCACCAGAAACCCAGCTTTCCATTCGGACAATAGTTAGATTGGCAGAATTTGTCTGGTGTAACCACTTTGGAATTCTGCAGTATACTGAAGGCTTGCTACTTCCAGGCCAAGGCTGGGCATTAAATTATAATTAATTTTAGTCAATTTCATCAGTTCTCAGCAACCAATTCCCATTCCCCAACCTAATGTCAGGCCACGGTGCACATGTTCCTGAAGCAGCTTCCACCTAGCTTACAAGAGCCAGAGTGGCAGTAAGGACGCTGTCCTCCCAATATCAGGGATCTGTGTTCTGATTGCAGGTTGCTGCTTCTGATCATAAAAGTGCAGACACACACAAAAAAATGAGAACAGAATTAGAACATTTCATTATAAAAATTAATACAAAAGAAGATAGTAATGCAGGAAACGAGAGAAAAACAGGTATAAAACTTAAAAAACAAAAAGCAAAAGGACGAAGTAAGTCCCTCCTTATCAGTAATTACTTTAAGTGTAAATGGATTAAATTTCCTAAGCAAAAGACAAAGAATGGCAGAATGAATTAAAAAACTAAACACATGATATAGTTATATGCTATCTACAAGAGACTTACTTAGATCCAAAGACACAAATAAGTTAGAGCAAAAGGATAGTAAAGGATATTTTATGCAAATAGTCACCAAAAAAGAGCTGGGATAGCTATATAAATATCAGACAAAATAGACTTTATATCAAAAAAGTTTATAAGAGATAGGGAAGGAATAAAAGATTCAATACAGCAAGACATAAAATAATTACAAACATTTATATACCCAATAACAGATCATCAAAATATATGAAGCAAAACTTGACTGACAAACAGTTCTAAATTGTAGTTGTAGACTTCAATATTCCACTCAATAATGAATAGAACAATCAGATAGATGTTAAGTAAGAAAACAGATGACTTAACACAAAAACCAGGTAGAACTAACGGACATATAAAAAACACACTACTCAACAACAACAGAATATACATTCTTTTCAAGTATACATGGGATATTTTCCAGGATAGGTCATAAATTAAGTCTCAATAGATTTAAAAAGCTAGTTATCATACAAAATATCTTTTCTAACTGCAGTGGGATACAGTTAGAAATTATTAACACAGAAAACTGAAAAATTCATATATTTGTTGAAATTAAACCATAAACACTTCCACAACCAAGGGATCAAAGAAAAAAGATCACAAGGGAAATTAGAAAATACTTAGAGTTGAATAAAAGTGAAAACACAACATACCAAAACTGAACACTTGGGACACTGTGAAAACAACTCCAAGGGGGAAATTATTGCTATAAATGCTTATATTAAAAAAGAAGAAACATTTCAAATCAACAACCTATGTTTACAACTTAAGGAACTAGAAAAAAAAAGAACAAACTAAACCCAAAGCTAGAGGAAGGAAGGAAATAATAAAGATTAGAGAAGTAGAACCCCTACCTAACACCATATAGAAAACTTAACTCAAAATTTATCAAAGAACTAAAGGTAAGACCCAAAACTATAGAACTCTTAGAAGAAAATGTAGAGTAAATGACTTATGATGTTATTTGACAATGATTTTTGAAAATGCCACCAAAGATACAACTGAAAACTATACAAATAAGATTTAATGAAAAGTAAAAATATTTGCTTGTTAAAAAATAATAAATAAATAAATAAAAAGATAGTAGGTAAAGTGCTTTGCAAACCAAGAAAGAACAGAGGTTCCAGAAGAAGGGAGTAGCTCATACTGTGAAATGCCAAATGCCAGCAAAATAGTAACTGAAAATTGCTTATTGGTTTTTGCAAATAGGAAGTTACTATGGCCTTGCAAAAACCACTGGAGCGGTAGGGATAGAAGTGGGGTTGAAAGTGAGTGGGTAACAAATGTAGTCTACTCTTTTGATAAACTATTCTGTGAAGGAACTTGAAAGATTGGTGTAATATTGTGATTTATAATAACAAATGTATATTTGGTCTTCATCCCTTCCTGGCTAAGAGCTCTAAAACCCTTGAAATCTCCCAAGACTAAGTTATGAGAACATTAAGGTGTCTTTGTTATGTTAATGAGGTAACTTTGGAAGGCTCTTCAGGATGGGGCTGGTTGCCTCCAGAGCCATCCAAGTGTTTGGAAGCCTGGAACTTATGGTCCCACACCCCAACCCCTCCAGGGAAGAGAGGGGCTGCTGGTTGGATCAATTACCAATGGCCAGTGATTTAATTCATTGTGCCTTTGTAATGAAACTTCCATAAAAACCCAAAAGGATGGGGTTCATAGAACTTCCAGGTTGGTGAACACATGGAGATTGGGGGAGAGTGGTATGCTCAGAGAGGACATGGAAACTCCTTGCTCTTTCCCCTGTACCTTGTCCTATGAATCTCTTCCACCTGGCTATCCTGAGTTATATCTTTTATAATAAACTGGTAATCTAGTAAGTAAAAATAAAAATACCATTAACAGAGTAAAAAGGCAACCCACAGAATTGGGGAAAATACTTTCAAATCATGTCTGATAAAAGGTTAATATGCAGAAGTTATAAAGAACTTCTAAAACTGAACAGCAACAAAAAACATACAACCTGATCAAAAAGTTGGCAAAGGACTCAAACAGACTTTTCTCCAAAGAAAATGAATGAGTAGACTGGCCAGTGCACATGTGAAAATATGTTCAATATCACCAATTGTTATTTTAAAAAACAGAAAAATAATAAGTGTTGGCCATTATATGAAGAAATTGGAACTCTTGTGCACTATTGGTGGGAATGTAAAATGGTGTCACCATTGTGGAAAATAATATGATAGTTCTTTACAAAATAAAACATAGAATTACTATATGATTTGCCAATACCAATCTGGGTATATATCCAAAAGAACCGAAAACAGAGTCTGGAAGAGATATTTATACACCCATGTTTATAGCAGCATTATTCATAATTGCTAAAACATCAAAACAGCCCCAAAGTCCATCGATGGATGAACAGATAGCAAAATGCTGTATGTGTATACATACAACGGAATATTATTCAACTTCAAAAAAGAAGGAAATTCTGTCGTATGCTCCACATGGATGTATCTTGAGGGCATTATGCTCAGTGAAATAAGCCAATCATAAGAAGACAAATACTTTCTGATTCTACTTACAAGAGTTACTTGAATTAGTCAAAGTCATAAAGAAAGTAGAAAGATGGTAGGGGGTTAGGGTATGGGGGGAATGTGATATTATTGTTTAATGGGTAAAGAGTTTCAGTTTTATAATATGCAAATAGTTGTGGAGGTGGGTAGTGATGGTTACACAAAAATATCAATGTACCTAATAATACTGAACTAAATACAAAATAATAGGGAGGTCTGATTTAGCCCTAGTGCTATGGACTCATTGAAAAAATCCTAGATGAAGCCATAGATTTGAATTACTCATGTAGAGAGAGGAGAGTGAAAGATCAGAGCGGGGCCCAAGTTTTCACAAGCCATTTGAGGAATAGAAGCGCACTCACCTCAGTAGTTGTTTTTTTCTTTTCTGTAAATCGGGCTGCTCTCTTTTGCTTTCTCAGTCAGTTTTATCCCATCTACTTTCTATTTACAGGAATCCCTCAAAAATTTTGGTTTATTGCTGACACCCTTTCCTTTGTGGTTTTAATCATGTAACTTTTTTCTTTTCTGTTACTTCAGTGTGGTTTGGGGAGAAAGGGTACTTAGTGACTAAGATCTGTCCAGGTCATTGTCCCCAAGCAGATTTCTCACTGCCCTTGAAACGATTCTCCCACTTCACACTGTGGAACTTTAGCTTTGCTTCTTCTTCTGAGCTATCTTGCCCTTCATGGAATGCTACATTGTTTTCCCAAATACTTCCGAACTGTAGGGTCCATATTAAACTTTAACTTTCCTCAAGAAATGAGATCCACAACCACTCTTCTTCCAAGGTGTTATTGCTTTCTCATCTGAGCCAGTGTGGCACTCACTCATTCTTTCTTACTTATTTGGCATTTATCATTCTTTTTTAAAAAAAATATATGCTTTTTATAAAAAGATTTCTATTTATTGACTTTACAGAGAAAGGAGGGAGGGTGACGAGAAGTATAGTAGTTGCTTTACTCTAGCTGTTCATCAGTTGCTTGTTGTATGTGCCTTGACTGGCAAGCCCAGGGTTTTGAACTGGTGACCTCAGCATTCCAGGTCAGCACTCTATCCAGTGTGCCACCACAGGCCCGGTTGGCATTTATCATCCTTATATTGCCTCTTAAATTTGGTTATTATTCAGGTCTATATGCCTCCCTTTTCCCCCAAATGTCTGTCTTTTGGAAGCAAATTTCTTTTAAAACTAATTTTTTATTGTTATAAATGGTATGCCTTATGCATATAGGTGCTTAATACATACTTTAAAAATCAACTTTCCTTCTAAAAATCAACTTTCCTTCTAAAATTATATAATTTTTGTGTTATTTGTCATAAGGATTTGGTTTCATTGATACTAAGTGGTTCACTTGTAGACAATGTGTTGAATATTTCCACAACAACAGCAACAAAAAGGCTGAATTTCCAGTTTTGCTAATTTGGCCTTCTAGGAGACTTTTTCTTTTTCTTTTTTCTTTTTTTTTTTTTAAATCCCAGCCAGTTCTATACTGTGTTCTGATTAGTTAAAACAATACCACTCATAAATAGTTATAACTAAATTTGGGGAATGCTAATACTTTATAAACATGAAATGTTAAAAATTCTATGGATCATTGCAGTTAGTGAATAAAAAGATCTCTCTAATGACAAAGCCATAATTATGTCCTTGCTAAGGCTCATAACATCCTTGGGATTCCGAGAATATTTTGATTGTACAAAGAATATAGCATTCATCCCAAAATAAATAATAAGAAATATGTGTAGACTTCAAGCATCTGCCTCTATAACTTATTTTTAATACAGCTCCATTAACTTTTACAAACTGTTGGGTGAATCTTATTTGTTCTCAGCACTTGGACTTTTTACTATTTTCCTTCTTCTTTAGTCTATCCCATCTTCGAGTCCTTATCACAGCTAGATTTCTAGAAAATAGAGGGTACAAAATAAATCACAACTAATAGCTAAAATAAAATCAAATAGAAATAAAATAAGGAAGCAAAGAAAATTTTAAAAAAAGAAAACACACACACACACAAAAATGCCCAAATCCAAGCCAATAATATGAACACTTAAAGGAGATTTAAAATCAAAGTATATTTCTGAAACCTTGCATGTCCAGGTGAGAGTGTCATCTCTTCAGTTTCTTTAGAAAGAGATATATCATTTTAATAATTAGGGAAGAAAAAAAATACTTGGGTTATATTAGACTCTTGATTTTTTCTAAGTTACAATTGAAAATGAGCTCTAGAAAGTCTCCAACATCTTAAGGGACTGTCATTTTTTATTATATTATAGTTGACATACATTTAAGAAATTGTGATTTTTATCTGTTTCTTGTTTTCTTATCAGCAATTTGATTGGTAGTAGATATAAGTGTTATTATTGGTTGTATTTACGGTTGCCTATGTTTTTATTTTTATTTTTTATTAACTTATTTGTTCCTATAGATAAAACTTAAAGATAGGCAAGGTGAATATTAAGTAAACATTCTTGGTTTTTGCACTTGAGAAAACAAAGACTCTCATATGTTACTATTCCAAGATATATATTTCATAAATAACAATAGACATGTTAATCACTGTCTTCCTCCCCACAGCTTCAGTTGATCTTATGACTCTATCTTAGGATAGTCACAGCTAACTGAACGCATAGGTTCACCAGATGTTTATGATAATCCAGGCACAAAATCTGAGTATACATTAAATAGAGAAATGATCATACATTTTCTTTAGAAATTTGAAGACAAGGTACCGAGAAACAGGAAAAATTGAAAATTCAGCCCTAGAACTTCTGTGAGTAACACAGGCTTGTGTTTGTAGCCATGTTGGGCTGTCGTAAAGATTTGGCAGAGGGAGATGATAAGAAACATTACAGGCTGAATATATTCATAGAGTAAAATAGAGAAAAGCAGTTTAGGCAGTTCTCAAAAGACTAATTTTGGTTTCCAATCTTGTAGTCCCAAGTCACGAGAAGACCAACTACACTTCATTTTCTGTCTTAGTATTCTGGAATATTTATATTTTCTAATAAACCTTTCTTTTATTTTATAAATTTGAGTTCATTTTGTTTCTTGGGAATGAAGTCACAGCATTACTTGCTGAGGGCTCCAGGTGACAAAGACAGCCAATATCACATGTTAAAATGAAGCAATGGAATATAAGTATCTAAACCTATCCTCTGATAATTACTGAAGTCAGATATTTTGTAAATTTTATATTAGAGAAACAGGCACTGTTTTGTTTAAAAGGAAAATAATATTTAACTGAAGCCAAAAATAAAATAAAGCCTAGCTATTATGACAGTTCATAAATGATGTCATACATTTTATTTCTCTTTGATTGTTTTTCTCTTTTACCCAGAAAGAAGAATTGGATTAATTATGGGGCTCTGAGAAACATTCATGCTTCAATTACATGTTCTTTAAAATTATGTTTTAGAAAATTGTACGAACTGAGACATATAAAATGCAATGGGGTTTTTCTAGAATCCAGAAAAACAAAATTTTCCTCTCTCAAAACAAATGTGATTAGACCAGGTAAAAAATTTTAGCACTAAATTTTAGGAAATGGGCCTTTATCACCAATAAGCAAATCATGCACAAAACTAGTAACTTCTAAGTCCACAAATAGTGAGTTTGTTTAATAATTTGATTTCCTGTCCTTTTCTTGGAATAAATTGGATTCAGCCTCTGGATTTTCCCTAAGATTCCTTCATCATGTGTTTAAACATCTTTTGATAAAAAGTTGTTGGTTATTCTTAAAAAAAATATGTTTATTTATGAATAAAATTGAGGATATGCATATTAATAAGTACAGGGCAGGACATGTGGTTCCTTCCTAATCTTAAAAGAGAAAGATCATATCTGCGACTTGGCCTCAAATTTGCCATCTGAATCCTTTTAAAGACTTTTACTTTATAATAAGAATGAAACTGGTTTGGATTTTGAGTCTTAGGATGAGTACCTTCTTTCCTTGCCGATTATTTGTGTTGGAAGTCATGGGAAGTCTTTGGTGAGCCGTGTTCCTCTTTATTGTTCTGGCTTCTTGATCTATAAGATGATAATCTCATTACTCATTCTTCTTACCTTCTCTTTTAAGATATCAACCAAATATTGATTATTTAAGATCTATTTTTACTTCCTAAAAATATTAAGTGACTTATAGTCAAAGCAAAAAGGAATTAAGGTAAAAAATATGCAAAAATACATAATTTGGAATAAAAGAAACAATCAACAGAAAGGATGATTATATATTTTTTATTGATTTTTGGAGAGAGAGAGAAACACCAATTTGTTGTTCCACTTATTTGTGCCATCATTAGCTGATTCTTGTATGTGCCCTGACAGAGGATCAAACCCACAACCTGGGCATGTCCAGACCATGCTCTAACCAATTGAGATACCTGGTCAGGGTCATGATTATATCTTTTACATGTCCTTAATAATTATATAAAAAAATCATTTTTGGTAGTTGAAGCAAACATTGAGCTATAATGGATTATATATAATTCTCATTATCATTAGGAAATAATCCACATCTACTCTCTGTATCTATGTGATGCTCTTTTTGCAATTATTCAGATTTAATAATTTGGTTTTTGAAAAAAATTTAAGACTAAACAATCAATCCTTTATCCTATAAAGAAAAGTTTACAGGACACTTGCTTATTAGAATTTTCAAGTATTTAACACCTCAGAAACAACATCACTTTAAAATGGGACTGGATGAAAGACAATAGTGTGGTGATAGCCAGAGGGAGATGGGTGGGGAGGAGGTAGAGGTGGACAAAGTGGGGGAGGGGAGAAATCGAGATGGAAAGAGACTTTGCTTTGGACAATATAGTGTGCAGGTAATGTTTTATTGAGATAGATGTACACTTGGAACCTGTATAGTTTTGAGGACCAATGTCACCCCAATAAACTCAGTTAAGAATAAATAAATAAATATTTTTAAAAAACAAACGAAAAAATAACTTCCATGGAAAAAGTATTATATGTTTGTGGGAGATGGTGTTTCAAGATGGCCACAGCAGCACCTTCCGTCCTACGTACTGTTTTGCAATGTGAATCTGCCCCCTCATTCATAAAGAGATGGATTTACTTCCTCTTTCTTTGAGTCTGACCTTCTGATTTGTTATGACAAATAGAATGCAACTTCCAAGCCTAGTACTCAAGGGGCCTTGCAGATTTTGTTTCACTCGTTAGGAAGCCAGCTGCCATGTAATGAAGTTAAGGCTACTCTGTTGGAAAGGGTATGTGGAAAGAGGCCCCTGAGGATAAAAGGCCACATAGAAGAGAAAGGAGGGATCTTTCCTCCTTTGGTGCGGACAGCCAGCACCAACTACTAAATATGTGAATGAAGCCATCTTGGATGGCCCGCCCTAGCTGAATTCCCAGCTGAATGTGGCCGCATGAGTGATTCCAGTCACACTAAGTGGAGCAGAAAATCCACCTATAGAGTTGAAAGAAGTAAAGGATCTTTGTTTTTTAACTAATTTTTGGAATGGTTTATTATGTAGCATTAGATAACTTATTTAGAATTTTTCAAATATATATATTTTAAAATCTGTGACTATTTTGTTCATTCTCTTGACAGTGCCTTTTGCAGAGCAGAAAATTTTAATTTTAATGAAGTCCTGCTTATCAGTTCTTTCATGGATCATGCCTTTAGTGTATCTAAAAAGTTATCATCAACCCAAAGATCATCTAGATTTTCTCTTATGTTATCTTTGAGGAGTTCTATAGTTTTGTGTTTTACATTTGGGTCTGCAATCCATTTTGAGTTAATTTTTTAAAAAGGTTTGAGGTCTGTGTGTGTATATGTGTGTGTGTGTGTGTGTGTGTGTGTACTTTTTTTTGCATGTGGATGCCCAGTTAGTTGTTCCTACACCAGTAGTTGAAAAAGACTACCTTTGTCCATTGTATTCTGAAAGAGGCAAGTTTTGAATTAAAAGACGGTACAACAAACAAAACAGGTAAACTTTGTGGGGTGATGGTATGGATATATATGTACCCCACAAAGTTTGTATTCTAATTTGTTAATATGTAAATACTTTATTATTATAAATGTGTGCAATCAATGGAAGGCCAATTTGTGAAGATATATATATGCAGATAGAAACATATTAACCACCTGGCTTTATTTGCAAGGTATCTAGTGGAAATATCATGGTGATAAAACTCTTGGGTTTCTTCAATTGAACAAAGACTGTATCTTGTCATTTACATGAGTTAAGGGAGAGAAGTCCTACAAGAACGTTTCCTTGGAATGCCTCAATAATTTATTCCATATTTTGTTAACAATAAAGAGATTTCTAGATTTCCCCAACATGGCAGGATTTTCAATTTTGTTCCCATCCCAGAAAAAGTCGTTAAGAAACCCATGGGGCTCCCCATGCAGGGAATGTGAGCTGAGATCCCCAACAGAAATGGGGACATCCAGTGGGAAGTCACCCACTTCCAAAGGAGTGTCCCTTCCCACCTGGGGAATACCTGGGGTGTATTCTCCTAATTGTAAACCAGTGAGGTGTTTGTGGATATAAATGAAGTGTTCTTGAATTTGTGCTTATGACTACTGTTACAGGTTGCCAAGTTCTGCTTATGGCTTCAGATGACAAATTTCCTGATGGTAGAGTTGACTGTAGCATTTATTCTCTGTTTCCACCTTGTGGTTCTGAGAAATCAACTTCCCAGATCTGGCCTAGATCCTAGTTTCCAATTCTTCAAAGACTGAATTAAAAACAAAAAGTAAGAAAAAGGGATGGAGAGAGGAAAGGATAGAGAGAAGAAAGAAGGAAGGGAGGGAGGGAGGGAGGAAGGAAAGAAGGAAGGGAGGGAGGGAGGAAAGGAGGAAGGGAGGGAGGGAGGGAGGGAGGGAGGAAGGAAGGGAGGAAGAGAGGAAGAAAAGAAGGAAGGAAGGAAGTTGCGATCAGTTGAGTAAGGGGATGGATGAGCAATTGGAGTTCAGATGTAGTTTTAAATTTGTCTTCCAGGCCGCTTCTGTCTTGTCAATTTATTATGGTTTCTTTGCCAAATCTCCTAAATGCAAATTGAAAACAGCATGTTTCTTTAATATATATTATTGCTGAGTTGTTTTGTGGCTTCGTCATGAAAGTCTGGTTTCAAAAACAATATGAAAGTGAGGGTTCTCAGTTGGATTGTGAGGTTTCATCTAAAACCAGAACCAGGAACCAGAATGATTAACGCACCACAGATGAAAACTGAAACTACTATGACCTAGGCAAAAGAAAAGAGGATAAATACTGCACGCTAACCGATTGCTTCTGCATAGCAAAAGAAACCACTAGCAAAACAAAAAAGTGACCAAGAGAATGGAGAAGATATTTTCAAACAACAGTTCTGATTATCCAAATATATTTAGAAGTTATACAACTCAACACCAAACAAACAATCCAATTAAAAAATAGGCAGAGGGCCCTGTTTGGCTGGCTCAGTGGTAGAGCCCAGCATGTGGTAGAGCCCAGCATGTGGATATCCCGAGTTGGATTCCCGGCCAGAGCACACAGGAGAAGCACCCATGTGCTTCTTCACCCTTCTCCCACTCCTTTCTCTCTATCTCTCTCTTCCCCTCCCGCAGCCAAGGCTCCATTGAAGCAAAGTTGGCCTGGGCACTGAGGATGGCTCCATGGCCTCCATCTTAGGTGCTAGAATGGCTCTGGCTACAATGGAGCAGTGCCCCAGATGGGCAGAGCATTGTCCCATGGTGCACATGCCAGGTGGATCTCGGTCTTGGTGCATGTGGGAGTCTGTCTGACTGCCTCCTCGCTTCTCACTTCAGAAATACAAAAAAAAAAAAAAAAAGGCAGATGACCTGAACAGATGCTTTTCCTAAGAAGACATAAAAATGACCAACAGATGTATGAAAAGATGCTCAACTTTCCTAGCTATTAGGGATATGCAATTTAAAACCACAATGAGATACCACCTCACAGCCATGAGAATGGATATTATCCAGACAAGTATTAAGTGTAGGAGAGCTTGAAGAGATAAAGGAACCTTCATTCACTGCTGGTGGGAATGTAAACTGCTACAGCCACTATGGAAAATAGTATGGAGGTTCCTCCAAAAAGTAAGACTGCAGTTATCATATGTCTCAGCAACCCCTCTTCTGGGTATCTATCTGAAAATTTTGAAAACACTTATTCGCAAAGATTTTTGGGCTTTATGTTCATTGTAGCACCATTAACCGTGGCCAAGACATAGAAATAATCAAGTATCCTTCAATAGATGATTGTTTAGAGAAGATGTGGTACATATGTACAATGGAATACTACTCAGCCATAAGAAAAGAAGAAATACTTTCATTTGCAACAACATGGATGGACCTTGATAATATCATGCTAAGCAAAATATGTCAACCTTTAAAATGCTAACAACCATATTATTTCATTCATATCTGGGATATAACACTTAAACTCATAGACACTGACAACTGTGATGGCTACCAGAGGGAAGGGAGGTTGAGGGGAAGGTAGTCAAGTCTAAAGGGGACCAGATATATGGTGATGGAAGGTGATTAGACTTTGGGCAGCAGGCACACAATGCGATGCACAGATCATGTATCATGGAAATGTACACTGGAAACCCATATAATCTTATTAATTAATGTCACCTCAGTGAATTTAATAAAAAAGGGGAAAATTGTAAGTGCATTTTATAATTTGTCAGAAGTTTAAGGCACATACAGTAAGTATATTTTTGACCTCAAATTAGCTGAATTTATTATTGTTTCAGGTTTCACAATGAAACATTTTCTCACAATTCTGATATACAGTCCTTGAAACTGGTAAGTATTGAATCTTTTGTATTCATTTAGCAGATAAAGAGACACATTCCTAAGTATTCACATAAACAATTACTCTCACTAAAAATTTCCTGTGCTTAACTAGACTATCATTTTTTAAAATGTTGTTTTTCCTTTGAACAAAAATGTTGGGAAGAAAATACCATTGATATAACTATTGATATAAAGAACTCATTGTTGCATATTTGTAGGTTTAAAATTCTTACCCTTATGACTTTATGTTTTATGCACATTAATTTAACCACCAAATAATCAGTATAGCATAGTAAATTTTGGGTTAAAAAAACAACAACAAAAAACTCGATTGCGGGGCAATATTTTGAGTTTTCCCATGCGACTTGATATTTTTACAAAAGCTTTTAAACATGGTTTAAAGCTTACAGAAAATTTTCAGCAATAGCACAAGATTTACAAGTTGTTTGCTTATATTTTGCCCTGTTTCTTTGTTACTCTCCTGTCTTTATGAATATATATGTATATATATTCTGTTTATACATGTGTGAATGCATATGTGGGTATGTATATATATAAAAGCTTAAGAATTGATGTCATGTATATGTAGGGTTATTCAATGAAAAGATTAAACTTATTTTCTTTCGTGCTTGGTGATGAGGCCATCAGTATATTGTGTATAAATTTGAGACAGGCTTTGGTTCAATAGAAGGCGGACTTTTCCATCATCTCAGCTCCTGTGGGCGTGATCGCTATTTTGTTAACTGTGACTAATTATGACAAATAAATACCTCCTTTACCAGATTCTGAGGCAGAATTAATTTTTATTAATTCTAGAGAAGAATTAGATTTTAGAGAAGAATTAGATATTTTTAAGTTCCTACAGTGATAGAAAAGAAAACCATTTCAATTTGCAAAAGAGCTTCTTCGCTTTTGATGTAAGTTTAATTTGTGGAGAGGAAGTGCAGCCATCTTATATTATTGCACTGTATTCTAAATTTATAGGAAAGAGGCAAATGCAGTGGGAATACATGAGTGTCAGTAGTAGCAGGACTTTCCCAAACACCTTCAGGCCATAGTCTATAGAGTTAGCATAAATTCTTATATCTTTTACACCCCTGAAGAGAAAGATGTTGAAAACCACTAACTAGATGATTTGTAAGTTCCTAAAATTTCACTTAAAAAAAAAATCAAAGCTTAGCAGAGAGCTGAAAAAAGAGAGTAAGCTATTTATAAATAATCGTTGAAATAAAAATATATTAATCATGTTAGTGAGTTTTAGTGTTAAATGCATTTTTTGTATTTTCAATGTTTATATTTGATAATCCATGTTTGAATTTATGTGCTAACACTCTATTAATTATTACATTTGATCACCGTATTCTTCAAACATGCCAGATAAAGTTTACTTAACTTCTCTTTTTTTAATCTGCCAAAAAAAAAAAGATCAAACAGAGTAACATCTGCTTTGCATTATGGTGTGGCTGGCTCTGTCCCCAATACACACAGACTCAGGAACTCATATGTGCATTGGTATATTTTACCTGTTTGCATTTTTACATACATATATATATATATATATACGAGTATAGCTACATATGAAAATGCTTGTATAATATGTGTGTGTATCTGTATATGATACAGAGTGTAACAGAGGTGCTGAGAGACAAAGAGAAAATTGTATTAGCAGGATCTTCTAAAAGAATGAGACTTGGCAGTTGCTACGTACTTAGTGCTAAGCAATATACCAACTGCTTTAAATGCTTTATCTTTCTAAGTGCTCACAACTCTTTGAAATCCTTCTGTTGCCTTCATTTTAAAGATCTCACAGCAAGTGAATTTGCAATTGGTTAGTGTGATTCCAACTATTCTTAAGGATTGTATCACATGGTCGATAATGACAGACAAAAATACTATATTCTCCCTTTCCATAAACAAATTCATGTCTTCATTGCACGATATACCCCTATACTGACTTATTCTTAGGTCTATTAGGTTTTCAACCAAGGGAATTTTGCCTCTGTGGGGTATTTGGCAATGTTTGAAGATCTACAATATATAGGAGAGCTCTCCAGCCCTGAGAATTATCTGTCCCAAAATATTAATAATGACAAGCTTGAGAAATCCTGATCTGGACAGATGTATATTTGAAGAGAAATGTAAATAGTTATGTGTGTATACTTACATAATTTTTTCTCCTTTGGGGCCTTTTCTAGGTTGTTAGAAAACGATGGCTCTTAGAATGTTTTAGAATTCTCTAGAAGGTTGTTTTGACTCACAAAACACATAACTTCATTTCAACTTCAGGAAACAGTATTGCTATATTGCTCTTTATATTCAGCTGCATTATTGTCCAAAATGTCTTAACTTGGTGTTGTTGACTGTATATATTTAAAAACAAAACAAAACAACAGCAACAAAAAAACCTCCACAAGCTTGGTTGAGAAACCTGTGATGAAGTCATATTTTTCTTAGTTCATATGATATAATTTGATCTACATTGTGTTGGGATGAAACAAAAATAGTCAGCAATAAATGAGCAAGTCTTCTGTGTACACTTACTGCTTTGAAACTGCTCGAGGCCATCTCTTTTTCCTCAATTGGCTACAGCAGACCATATTTCACATGATCTGAGGACCAACAAGTAATCAAACTACAGTGCTCTGTGGCCTACTGAAATTCCTAGTCATGTGAATCTTCTGAAATTAGGCTTACAGTTTTGGGAGGAAGAGACATTGTGAATGAAAAAAATAACTAAGAATTATGGGAAATATGTTTATGGGTATAGGCTGATACTTAAGAAATTGCTAAAAATTTGACATTTTTCACCTATGAAAATGGCAACTGCAGCTATATAGTTTGGCCTATTCTGGTGTAGGTTCTTGAACATAAAATGTGCTAATAAAGACCAGAGGGTCTGCAGTCAACTGTGTGAGGGGTTCGGTTCCTGGCTCTCCATGTGTCTGGTTGTGAACTTGAGACCATTGTATCACCTGTCTAGCTCTCAGTTACCTAAAACCTTCAGTTCCCATGTCTATTGAGTATGTGTATTTTGTTTAGTTTTCTTCACAAGAGCAAGGAGCTTACCTATGTTTTCATAATTCCATTTCCATTCCTTAGACAATGCTGGACAAAGTGGCCATAGTCAATGTATTATAAACATTTATTCAAAGAGTCAATGCATGAAGAACACTATTTACTTCATGGAATTGTTGTGAGGCTTAAATGAGATCATGTATGTTTAAGTCCTTAGTATATAAAGTAAGTGTTAAATGTTAACTGTGATTGTTATTAGTTAAAAAAATCAACAGGTTCAGATAGGTTTTAGAGGTTAGTTTTTTTTCTGCTTTTATGTATGTTTCTCTTCACTTTGGAATTATGATTTTGGTTCAATGCCATTACTATAAACTTTTATCTGATCCTGGGGAACGTGTGCATCAGATAATCTTACCCCACTTTGAGAAATGTGACCTTAAGTTGTTTGTGCATATAGTACTCTGTAAATAGTATAATGAGTGAATAAATGAATAAATAAATAAGTTCACTTCCCCTTTTCTTTACTTCTGCCTTTCTCCTCCGGACTGTGAGAGAATACATTCTCTTCAGAAATATCTATAATTAGGTAGGTTTCCATTGCAAATAGACAAAGTTCTAAGAAGCCATCTAGTATCTTAATGAGTATTTTGTTTTTGTTTTTGGACAGAGACCGGGAGAGTCAGAGAGAGAGACAGATAGGAACAGATAGACAGGAAGGGAGAGAGATGAGAAGCATCAAGTCTTCATTGCAGCTCCTTAGTTGTTCAGTGATTGCTTTCTCATATGTGGCTTGACAAGGGGGAGGCTACAGCAGAGCCTTGCTATAGCTAGTGACCTTGGATTCAAGCCAGCGACCTTGGGCTTCAAGCCAGTGACCTTTGGGCTCAAACCAGAGACCATCGGGTCATGTCTATGATCCCACACTCAAGCCAGGGACCCCTCACTTAAGCTGGTGACCTTGTGGTTTTGAACCTGGGTCCTCCACGTCCTAGTCCGATACTCTATCCACTGTGCCACCACCTGGTCAGGCTCTTAATGAGGTTTTAGTCACCATCTCTCTTACCAAGATTGCTGTAGTTTCTTGGCCATATGACCAGATCTCTTTTTTTTTGAGTTTGTAGTTATTTTTTAAAATTTATTTTTAATAACTTTTTAAAAAGTTTTTCAATTATCATTTACATACAATATTATATTAGTTTCAGGTGTACATCATATTGATTAGATCTTCCAGACCAAAAAATCAACAAGGCAACAGTGACGTTAAAATAACACCCTAGATCAGATGAATTTAATTGAAATTTACAGAACATTTCATCCCAAAGTAGCAGATGTTACCTGGAAACGTATTAAAATGAACACACAACAACCCAAATCTACGGGACAATACAAAAGCAGTCCTGAGTGGAAAATTCATAGCATTACAGTCATACCTCAAGAAGTAAGAAAAATCTCAAACATCTAATCCCACACCCAAGAGAACTAGAAAAAGCACAACAAACAAAACCCAGAGTAAGTAGAAGGAAGGAAATAATTTAGACAAACAGCCCAAATGAAAATGGACAAAGGACCTGAATAGTTACTTTTCCAAAGAGGACATACAGATGGCCAATAGACATGTGAAAAAATGCTCAATATTAGAGAAATGCAAATTAAACAATAATGGGGTATCACTTCATGCCTGTCAGAATGGCTATCATCAATAAGTAGAACAACAACAAGTACTGGCCAGGATGTGGAGAAAAGGGAACCCTTGTATACTGTTGGTGGGAATTCAGACTGGTGCAGCCACTGTAGAAAATAGTACAGAGTTTTTTAAAACTTAAATATGGAACTACATTATGACCCAGTGATTCAACTTCTGGGAATATATCTGGAGAAACCCCAAATACTAAGTTGAAAGAGTATACATGCACCCCCATGTTCATTGCAGCATTATTTATAATAGCCTAGATCTGGAAACAGTCCAAGTGCCCATCAATAAATAAGTGGATTAAAAAAGGCTGTGGTACATTTACACAATGGAGTTCCACTTGTCCGAGAAAAAATGGAAATCTTACTTTTTGTGACAGCATGGATGGACCTGGAGATTATTATACTAAATGAAGTAAGGCAGGCAGAGAAAAGCAAATACCATGTGATCTCGCTTATATGTGGAATTTAATGAACACATTAAAGCAACAAACAAAATAGAAACAGAGGCATGGACACCGGGAACAGACTGACAGCTGTCAGAGGGGAGGGTTGGGGGACTGAATAAAAGAAGGTGAAGGGGTTAAGCAAAACAAATATGTGTAACAAATAGACACAACAGTGTGGTGTTAGCCATTGGGTAGGTGGAGATTGGCCAAGGGGGGAGAAATGTGGATAGAAGAAGACTGCTTGGGGCCATGGGCTCACCATGCAGTGGAGAGGTGATGTTTTGTTGTACGATTTTGTGAACCCATGTCACCTCAATAACCTGAGTTAAAATAAAGAAAAGAAGTATTTTCTAGCCATTGACAAAACAAAGCAGTTTCAATGAATCAACTCAAAATTGTATGCACCCCTTTACTATATAGCCTTATCTTGTTTCATTGTGGTTGTCTTTGTACAAAATTTCATACCCTGCATCCACCTCTGGACCTGATTCACAGCATCTAAAAAAGTGGGTAGGACTCAGAGATGTGTAGTTTTGCAATAATTTGTAGAATTTCTTAAAGTTACACATGCCTGAGTTCTGCCCAGTGTGAATTCTGACACAGCAGGCATACCATACCCTTTATATAGAGACGTGTACTTCTATGTATACATATGTGGTATATACAGAGGCTACTCCTGTTAGAATCTCTGTCTTAGAACTGGACTTCTGAAACAAGCTGAATACAAATCACTGGTTAAACTAATAACCATGTGGATAGCCCAGCCTCTCCTCAATGAACCCGACGTGGAAACTCTAGGACAGAGCAACCAAATCTGCATTTTAAGTCAATGTGGTCGACTTGTGTTTCACATTCTCTTGCCACCTTTTGAGAACTGTGACCCTACATTTTTTCACCTGTAGCACTCTGCAGTTTGCTTAGGGGATGAATGAGCAAATGAATTAAATGAGGCTTAAGTAAGATCATGCATGTAATGTCTAAGCACACTGTAAATGCTTGGCATTAACTGTGATTGTGATCAATTTGAAAGTAGCTGTAGGTCCAGAGGTTTTTATTTATTTTTTCCCTTTCCACATTTCTCATTATTGTTCTCATCAGTTTTCACCCTTAGACTCCAGTGAGTCAAACACATAATTATGTAAATTATTATTTGACTCATTATGATAATACAATCAGAACACTTAAGGTGCTATGGTAATGAATAAGGGGGAGCGGAACCTAGTGTGAAGATCAAGAGTGGTTTTCTGGAGAAGGAGAAGTGCTCTTTTTGAACTAGAACTTAAAGGATGAAGTAGGAATAAGCCAGGAAAAAAGGAAAGGAAAGGAGTCCAAAGTGGCAAGAACAGCCCAGGCAAAATTCATTTGTTAGGAGGTTGCTGGGTGCTTAGAGGCGGACAAGGAAGGGTGGAAGCCATGGGGAGCCTGTTGCATTCATCTACATAAGGGATGATGGCGACCTAGATTAGGGTGGTGGCAGTAATAGGGAGAAAATGTGCAGGGATTCATAGGCTATCTTAGAAATAGAAGCAATGGCTTTCACTGACGTATTGGCTGAGGGCTGTGGATGAGGAAATGGTGGTGGTGGGCAATTTCTAGGTTTCTGGCATAAGCAGATGAGTAGTAGTTCTCCAACTTCACAACGTATAAACCTCTGGGAGCTTTGAAAACAGAACCCATGCCTGGACCCTACTTCTAAAGATTCTAATTTTATGGGGTTCAGACCTCAGTTGTCTTCTAAAACTGCTAAGTGATTCTAAAAGGGAGTACTCAGAGTAGAAAATTACTGGGGTAGGCGGCTGTATCACTCACTGCAATAAGGAAGAAGGTCAGGAGTCTTGGGGAAATATAGTAAATCCCATTTTGGTCATGTTGAGTTGGAGGTATCTGTGAAATACTTGTGATATCAAGCAAGGAATTGGATACCTGATCTGAGCTCAGAAGTGTGGTCTTGGATGCTGGTGTGACTTTGGGAAGCCACGGGAATTCCCTTGTCTTTGACTAGAAATAGGGTCATCTTAATTATAATAAACCACTGGCTCTTGTTTCTTTGTGAACAATGCAATTTGCCACACCATGAATCCCATCTAATCATCTCTGGTAGTTCCCAGGGATATCATATGCAAATTCATAACTGTTGGTCACATTTTCTTCTACTCTGTTATTTGAGGTTTGTCCCCTCACAAGATGCTTGATGGTATTTCTCTATTGCCATGACTGGTGGAGCCCAGAGTGTCAAGGGGCTGGTTGTCTGTTGGTGCTGGGTAGCTTGAAAGCAGAGAGAGCTACCTTTCACTAATTGGAGTTACACCCTTCATTAATTGAATCATGGTGCTAAAGGCCCTTTCCTCTGTGTCAAAACGTGAACAAAGCAGCCCCAATATCACAGGTCCACAGTAACTCCTTCAGCATTGTTCTCTGCCCCTTTTCTCAGCAAGGTTCAGATGTGCACCCAAAGTGCCCCACTTAGGAGGGAGGAGCCATAATAATGGAGAGATCTTGCTGTTACCTCCATCGCAGCCCCCCAGACCTAGATCAGCCAGATCCAAACGCTGACTCCTTCTCAGAGGGAAAAATGACTGCGAAGCCCCTAACTGTCACAAGTGCTCAAAGCCTGACCACATCGTGGCTGCACTGGGGGTGGTTTTAGAGAGTGTCACAGTTTTTCTCTTTACTTGATAATGTGGGGGAAGGAGACTTAAAGTTTGATTAAATGAAATCAGAGGTGACTTTGCTTTATATCCAAATTAACATTCTCTCTGGAAGATGTTTACACCAAATGCAGAAAGCAAGTCATTTGACGTGCCAGAGAAATATTGCCAAATAGCATTGAAAATTACAAAGTTCAAAATGCCTTGCATTTATATGTAAAGTGGATTAGATTCTCAACTCAGAAAATTACAAATAGCTTTTAAATTCACATGAATGCCCAGTGGGAAAACAAATCTATAGAGAACACAGAATGAATATTTACTGTTTGTGACTGTCCCACACGTTCCCGGAAGTCTGGTGTCCCTGGTTCCTGCACACGAAATTCCAGTAGGTTCCCCAGCCTTGGAGACACACAGAAATCATACTCAAGGAAGTATAACCCCTGTTGAGACAGTCAGGAGAAGGGGTGAGAAATTTCCCCACGTGATTCTTTTATACAGGAAAGAGCAAAACCTGAATGAAGCTGAGATGGTAGACAACAAAGGCTCTTACTGCAAGGTTAAATCATGACATACATCCCATGCTGGGAAGTTCCCAAACTCTGATGTTCAGTCATAGTATGTTGACTTATATATAAAAAAAGGATCTTAGGACTCCACTATGTAAGCCCCTCTATAAAAGATGAGGAAGTTGAGACCCGTGGCATGTAGAACAGCTATTAAGCACATGTAATGTAGCCTTTTTTTAAAGGTTTTTATTTTTTTTTGTATTTTTCTGAAGTGAGAAGCAGGGAAGAGGCAGACAGACTCCTGCATGTGCCTGACCGGAATCCACCCGGCATGCCCATTAGGGGGCTATGCTCGGCCCCTCTGGGGTGTTGCTCTGCTACAACCAGAGCCATTCTAGTGCCTGAGGCAGAGGCCATGGAACCATCCTCAGCACCCTGGCCAACTTTGCTCCAATGCAGCCATGGCTGTGGGAGGGGAAGAGAGAAATAGAGAGACAGAGAGGGGGAAGGGTGGAGAAGCAGATGGGTGCTTCTCCTGTGTGCCCTGGCCAGGAATCGAACCCGGGACTTCCACACGCTGGATCGACGCTCTACAGCTGAGCCAACCGGCCAGGGCCATGTGATATAGCTCCCGGGTTGATCTAATTTTATACTCCATATTTTCTCTGTTACATTTTTCCTGGACAAAATCTCAAACCTGATTAATGAGCCAAGACTTACTATTTCTGTAACCTTCTTACCTGTTTATGTGTAGGGCCTGTTATGATGCTTACCTTTCCCTTGTGCAGTGGCCTCATCACTCTGTTCTGGTCCCGGCCCTTTGCATCAGGCATTGGCAAGCTGTGTCACTTGGGCCAAATCCTGCCTGCTGCCTGGTTTTCTAAGTGAGGTTTCATGGAAACATATTCCTGATAGCTGCTTTCATGCTATAAAGGCAGGATTGAGTACTTCCAATTGAGGCCATATGGCCCACAAAGCCTAAAATAGTTACTATTTAGCCCTTTACAGAAAAAGTTTGCTGATCTCTGCTCTACATTAAAAAAACAAACAAACAAACACCTTCCCTTGTGTTATCAGTATGTATCATTTCCTTATTTGCCCCTGCTAGTGTATTAATAACTAGCAACTGCTTAGCATATTATTCTTTCTAGAACATTTGTATTTTTAAAAAGTGCCTTCTAGAAATAGTTAATTAATCCAGAAAATGACCCTAAAGATGGAAAGTTGTCATAAAATGAATGAAGAGAAAGAATGAGTTCGGGACAAACAGACCTGTTCTTGTTCACCAAATGACTGCTTACAACTGCCATTCAGTGGGAGGATGTGCCTTCTGAGCCCTTCAGTTTCAGAATTAAAATTAAAAAGAGTATCTAGCTTGACCTGTGGTGGTGCAGTGGATAAAGTGTCGATCTGGAATGTTGAGGTCGCAGGTTCGAAACCCCAGGCTTGCCCCATCAAGGCACATAGGAGAAGCAACTACTATGAGTTGATGCTTCCTGTTCGTCCCTCCTTCTCTCTCTCTCTCCCTCCTCTCTCTAAAGAAAATAAAATCAATCAGTAAAAAGAATATCTAAAACTTTTAAAAATTATTTCCAGTTTATTTTTAATTAATTAGACTTTTGTAGCAATGTCAGTCAGGCACTAAAGGGAACTATTTGTTTTCTAATAGTAGAAATATCTGTCCAGTTTAAAAACTGACAACCTGGCCTGTGGTGGCGCAGTGGATAAAGCGTTGACCTGGGAACACTGAGGTCGCCAGTTCAAAACCCTGCAATGGTCCGGTCAAGGCACATATGGGAGTTGATGCTTTCAGCTCCTCCCCCCTTTCTCTCTTTCTCTCTCTCTCTCTCTCTCACTCTGTGTCTCCTCTCTAAAATGAATAAAATAAAATAAAATAAAGAAATTTAAAAACAGAGACTGACAAATAAACAGGAGAAAGTATGAAAGTTGTCCTTTGCTGATTCAGATGACTTTTTCTTTACATCATTCTCAAGATGGTATTATTCTATATATTAACTATATACAGTAGAATATATATTTTAAAAAAATGTCTTTCAGAAAAGAAAAACTTGTATTTAGTTAATAGGTAGATGAACTAATTCTCAATTTATTTCCTCTCAGTCCCCAATTTACCCCTTTTTCCTGCTCTGTGAGAAGGAAGGCCGGCCTTGCTGACCACCGCAAGTCATACAGGGCGTTAGAGGGACGCGAAGGGGGGGGGTTTCTACTTCCTGGTTCAAGTGTGTCCCTTTAGATGAGCTCTTGCAGACTAAATGGCTTTTCCCAGCAGTGTCCTGGCCTCAACCAGCAAGTGACACACCCCAGCTTTCCCAGTACCCCCCACCCCCACTTCCTGGGTGGTTTCTAGCTGCAAGTTCAATCTCCTAAGGCAGCTAAATTCTGTGGATTTACCAACTTGTGTTCCAGTGAATCAACAGCAATCCCTTCTCTCATCCCTGTCACCTCCGGGTGGTTTTCCATGGGTGCCTATGGTGCCCAAGCTGGCTTTCTAGCAAGTCAGTAACAACCTAACTCGCTTACTTCCCAGAGAATTTCATCGGTGTCGTAGCTGGCAGTTCTTAGATGGCCTGACAACTGAGGACCCTCTCTGACCTAGAACAACTCAGTGATCGATTCCAGCACCCAGCAGGCTTCAACTATACCCTCTCCAATGAGATCTGAGTCCCAGCGTTGGGGAATCCCGACTAAGTTTGTTGCTTCCTTGAGTACTTTCCCTCAGTGGCCCTTGCTATGCCTTAGAGTCCCCTCGCCCTTAGCCAGTTCGCTATTACTACTCCAATCCTCTTTTGCAATTTCTTAAAACTAAATCCTTCCTGTTTAATTTATGCTGCTCTGTCTTTCTTCTGATTGGAATGTAATTAATACAGCAGAGACGTAAGCACAAACATTTTATCTGGTAGGCAAATTCAGTTTTGTGTGAGTACAAAGAGTCCAGGAATTAAATAGACTTTGGGTAAGTCTTTAATGAAATTACTAAATCATTTTCTACTTCGGAACAGTATCCCCTTGGTGTATGAGACTACCTCTGGGAATTATTGTTAACTATCACCACGGGGCAGAGCAAACACTCCTAGTTCTATCAGCCTCCTGGAGAAAGTGAGTAAGGGCATCAAAGGGAAGCTTTCTACTTTTGGTCTTTTGTATTGAAATCTTGTTTGAGTTCTGTTAATATCTTGGTTCCTTCACATATTAGCTAGATTTATTCTTATCATTCCATGGGAATGCTATGACTTCCTCCCTCCTCTCCTGGTTTATGTTTCTATGTTAGGAGGCAAAGACAATCCTGCAGTTAGGAGAGAATGTTTCCCCAAGCTCCATCTCCATGCCAAACCCCTCCCAGAGGCAAAATGAGTCCTGAGGAACTTTGTTACATGGATTCGGGGTTCCTCGATTCCCTTTTTCTCTATAGCTGTTTTGAACTGCTTTCTTCCAATGTCACTTTATCCCCTATAGACTCGCCAATTAAGTATCTCTTCAGAAACCTAGTATTTAGGGATGACTTTCCCACTTTTCTTCTGTTCATCTGTCAAAGCATCAGGAGCTACTTATAAATGTAGTTAGTATCTGTTCTAGGTTAGCAGCTAATTTATCTGCATTTAAATTTCTTTGAATATGGTTAGGATACAAAATGTCAAAATGTAGATTCCTGGATTCTATTTTGGTCTTAGGGAATCAGAATCCTGAGACAGCTGGGATCCAAAAACTTGCATTTCTAATTGTTTTTTCTTCCATACTAAACAGGTGATCCAGGTAATAACAATTGATAGTGTCATCCCCAAGAGGTATTTGCATTTTAATATGGTAACTTCAAGCCCTAGAAGCCATTTCTCATTGGTTCTAGCACAGACTAACACTAGGTATGAACTTGGACATTTAAACCTTTGTTACTAAGGACCTTGAAGCTCTTGCTTGGCTTACTACAGACACCTTTAGCCTTGGAGGCTAAAGTCCTTAGACACAAAGTGCTGTGAAATTGGGCTTCACACTGGGTTGCTGAAAGCAACATGTAGAATGTTCACGTCTGTTCGTGGCCAACAGAGATTTACTTAGACCAGTGGAATACTGAGGGAGGTTGCTGCAATGGCAGAGATCCAAGAGGTGTGACGCCTAAGTGTTGATGGGTTCTCTATGAAAACTGACTACATCCAGAATAGAGACAGGTCATGGAGGTGAGTAGAAGATTGGGAGATGGAACAGTTGTACTTATTCATGCCTGAGTGGGGAAGTTGGTATAGGGTATGAGATGGACAGATAATTAGTGTTCCCTTAACTCTCAGCACCCCCCCCCCCAGGAATGTCACAGTATTTGAGCATACTTTATCAAAAAGAAATTATTTGAAAACTTTATGTAACTTATGTAAAAATATTGTTTTATGGAATCCTGTGGTTGCCAAATACACCACCGCCTTGGAATCATCCGAAGTACTGATGATAAAATATGGGTTATTGGATCCTACTCCAAATTGACTGAATGCAAATCATTGAGGGTGAAGCCTTGGAATTTCTGTCTATCTGTCTCTTTTATCTATCGCCATTTCTTAAACTTTTTATTTTGAAATTGTTACAGATTTACAGGAAATTGCAAAAAATGGTAAGGAAGGTCCCATGTACCCGTTAGCCAGCTTCTTCCAATGGTGACATCTTGCATAACCATAGTGCAATCAGTATCAAAATTTAGAATACTTATTTTTGTAAGTTCTCTAGCTGATTATTTGGAAACCTAGTAATTGATTGAATAATAAATAATTATTCAAGGAAGTGGGTTAACTCAACTATTTGTAATCCTGGAATATTTAGCAATGTAAAATTATCTTTCATTCACCATAGATTAGACAGTTCATTCCTTGCCCTGATTAGAGTAATAACTCGGATGGAGTTTATGAAAATCTTTAATTAGTAATCTTCTTCCCCATTTTGAGGCTTTGTAACCCCTCAGTGAAGTAGCCTGTAACGAACACTTTTTCATCAAGTTTCTTTGAATCTACCTACCAACATTTTGCAGACAAAATGAAGTGAGAGATATTGTAAAAGTATGTCTGTTTTGACCAGCAATATACAGATAGCTGCTGAATTCTTTTCGGCTTTCCTGTGAATTTAATTCTCTTTTCAGAAAATACCTCTCATTCCACCTTACTTTTCCATTTCCTCTATGTTACAATCACTTTATTTATTGATTTTAATTTATTGTGTTTATATAGTTACAAGTGTACCCCCGAATATATCTCCCTCTCTCCCCCCATGTTCTTTTTGATACCCTCTTTTCCCCCCTCACCCCCTACCGCCTTTCCCCCTTCCCTCCATGATTTACTATCCTGCCCTCTATCTCTCTGTGTTATATGTATATACTTTCACTAATGTCTTTTCTTTCTTTGATCCCCTCCTCTCATCCCCATTTCCTCTGCCCGCTTTCCCTCTGGACTCTTTGATTCCTTCTCTGCCTCTCTTTTGTTCCTCAGTTCACATTGTTCATTGGATTCCTCATATGAGTGAGGTCATATGATATTTTTCTTTCTTTACCTGGCTTATTTCGCTTAGCATAATAGACTCCAGGTCCATCCATGTTGTCATAAAGGGTAGGATTTGCTTCCTTTTCGTGGCCGCATAATATTCCATTGTGTATATGTACCACTGCTTTTTAATCCACTCGTCCACTGACAGACACTTGGTTTGTGTCCAGATCTTCACTATTGTGAACAATGCTGCCATAAACATGGGGGTGCATTTCTTCTTTTGAATCAGTGATTTGTTATTCTTAGGATATATTCCAAGAAGTGAGATAGCTGGGTCAAAAGGAAGTTCCACTTTTAATTTTTTGAGGAATCTCCATACTGTTTTCCACAGTGGCTGCACCAGTCTGCATTCCCACCAGCAGTGCAGGAGGGTTCCCGTTTCTCCACATCCCCGCCAACCCTTATTCTGTGTTGTTTTGCTGATGAGCGCCATTCTGACAGGTGTGAGGTGGTATCTCATTGTGGTTTTAATTTGCATTTCTCTAATGATTAGTGATGTTGAGCATTTTTTAATATGCCTATTGGTCATCTGTATGTCCTCTTTGGAGAAGTGTCTATTCATTTCTTTTGGCCATTTTTTTGATTGGATTGTTTACTTTCCTGGTGTTGAGTTTTACAAGTTCTTTATAGATTTTGGTTATTAACCCCTTATCAGACGTATTGTCAAATATGTTCTCCAATTGTGTGGATTGTCTTTTTATTTTCTTCATGTTGTCTTTTGCTGTGCAAAAGCTTTTTAGTTTGATATAGTCTCATTTGATTATCTTGCCTTTTATTTCATTTGCCCGTGGAGATAAATTGGCAAATGTATTGCTGCTACAGATGTCCGAGAGCTTGTTGCCTAAGTTTTCTTCTAAGATGCTTATGGTTTCACGGCTTACATTTAAGTCTTTTATCCATTTTGAGTTTGTTTTTGTGAATGGTGTCAGTTGATGGTCTAGTTTCATTTTTTTGCAGGTAGATGTCCAATTTTCCCAACACCATTTGTTAAAGAGGCTGTCTTTACTCCATTGTATGCTCTTTCCTCCTTTGTCAAAGATCAGTTGTCCATAAAGAATGTGGGTTTATTTCTGGGTCCTCTGTTTTGTTCCATTGATCTGTATGTCTGTTCTTATGCCAGTACCAGGCTGTTTTGAGTACAATGGCCTTGTAGTATAACTTGATATCAGGAATTATGATACCCCACACTTTATTTTTCTTTTACAAGATTGCTGAGGCTATTTGTGTTCTTTTTTGGTTCTATATAAATTTTTGGAATATTTGCTCTATACCTTTGAAGTATGACATTGGTATTTTAATAGGAATTGCATTGAATTTATATATTGCTTTGGGTAATATAGACATTTTAATATTTATTCTTTCTATCCATGAACATGGTATATGCTTCCACTTGTTTGTATCTTCCTTGATTTCTTTTATCAATGTTTTATAATTTTCTAAGTACAAGTCTTTAACCTCCTTGGTTAAATTTACTCCTAGGTACTTAATTATTTTGTTACAATAGTGAAGGGGATTGTTTCCTTAATTTCTCTTTCTGACAGTTCATTGTCGGTATATAAATGCTACTGATTTTTGAGTATTAATTTTATATTCTGCCACCTTGCTGAATTCATTTATCAGTTCCAGTAGTCTTTTAACTGAGACTTTAGGGTTCTCTAGGTACAGTATCAAGTAATCAGAAAATAATGAAAGTTTTACTTTTTCTTTTCTAATTTGGATGCCTTTTATTTCTTCTTCTTGTCTGATTGCTGTAGCTAGGACTTTCAGAACTATATTGAATAAGAGTGGTGAAAGGGGTACCCCTGCCTTGTTCCTGTTCTTAAAGGGATTGCTTTTAATTTTTACCCATTGAATATGATGTTGGCTGTGGGTTTGTCATAGATGGCCTTTATCATGTTAAGGAATGTTCCCTGTATTCCCACTTTGATGAGAGTTTTGATCATAAATGGGTGCTGGATTTTTATCAAATGCTTTTTCTGCATCTATTGATATTATCGTGTGGTTTTTATCCTTCCTTTTTTTAATGTGATGAATCACATTGATTGATTTGCAAATATTGTACCAACCTTGGCTCCCCAGAATAAATCTCACTTGATCATGATGTATGATTTTTTTCATGTATTGCTGGATCTGATTTGCTAATATTTTGTTGAGAATTTTAGCATCTAAGATCATCAGGGATATTGGCCTATAGTTTTTTTTCTTTGTAGTGTTTTTGCCTTTGTTTGGAATGAGGATTATGTTTGCCTCATAAAAGGAGTTTGAAAGATTTCCCTCTTTTTGAATTTTTTGAAATAGCTTGAGAAGCATAAGAGTTAGTTCTTCTTTGAATATTTGGTAAAATTCGCCTGTGAAGCCATCAGGCCCAGGACTTGTTTGTTGGGAGTTTTTTGAGAACTGTTTTCATCTCTTTTGGTGTAATTGGTCAGTTTAGGTTTTGTGATTCTTCCAGATTGATTTTTGAATGATTATATTTTTCAAGGAATTTATCCATTTCATGTAGGTTGTCTCATTTTGGGGCATACAGTTCTTCATAGTATTTTCTTATGATCCTTTGAATTTCTGTTGTGTCAGTTGTTACTTCTGCACTCTCATTTCTAATTTTATTTATTTGAGCTCTCTTTCTTTTTTTCTTGGTGAATCTGGTTAAAGGTTCATCAGTCTTGTTTACCTTCTCAAAGAACCAGTTCTCAGTTTCATAGATCTTCTGTATTTTTTTTTCCCCTCTGTGTCATTTATTTCCACTCTGATCTTTATTATTTCCTTCCTTCTACTTCCTCTGGGCTTTACTTGCTTTTAGGTGCTGGGTTAAGTTGTTAATTTGAGCTTTTTCTTGCTTCTTAAGGTATGCCTGTAATGCTATGAACCTCCCTCTCAGGACTGCTTTTGCTGTGTCCCAGAAATTTTGAGTTGTTGTATGTTTATTTTCATATGTTTCAATGAAGGTTTTGGTTTCTTCCTTGATCTCATTGTTAACCCATTCATTATTTAATAATTATTCAATTCATTATTTAGTCTTCAATTGTTTGAATGTTTTTTAGGTTTTCTATTGTAGTTGATGTCTAGTTTTATGCCATTGTGATCAGAGAAGGTGCTTAATATGATTTCAGTCTTCTTAAATTTATTAAGACTTGTTTTGTGTCCTAACATGTGGTCTATTCTAGAGAATGTACCATGAGCACTTGAAAAGAATGAATATTCTGCTGCTTTGGGATGAATCGTTTTGAAGATATCTGTTAAATCCAGTCGATCTACTGTGTCATTTAAGGCCACTGTTTCTTTGTTAATTTCCTGTCTGGAGGTTCTATCCATTGATGTTAGTGGGGTATTAAAATCCCCTACTATTATAGTATTGCTGTTGTTCTCACCCTTTTTTGTCCATCAAAATGTATTTTAGATATTTAAGTGCTCCTATATTAGGTGCATATATATTTATAATAGTTATATTTTCCTGTTATAATGCTCCTTTTATCATTATGTAGTGACCCTCTTTATCTTTTATTATAGCCTTTGTTTTAAAGTTTATTTTGTCAGATATTAGTATTGCTACCCCAGCTTTTTTTTCCTCTCCATTTGCATGAAATATTTTTTTCCATCCCTTTACTCTCAGTCTATGTGTATCTTTTGTTCTGAGGTGGATCTCTTGTAGACAGCATATGTACAGGTCCTGTTTTCTTATCCATGCAGCTACCCTATGTATTTTGATTGGAGTATTTAATCCATTTACATTTAAGGTTATTATTGATTTGTAGTTGTTTACTGCCATTTTATTCTTTAAATCTATAATGCTCTTTTCCTTGATTTCTTTTTTTCTTTGTTCTTTTTACAGTAAGTCCCTTAACATTTTCTGCAGTACTGATTTGGTTGTAATGGATTCCTTGAGTTGTTTTTTTTTTGTCAGGGAAGCTTTTTATTTCTCTTTCAATTTTAAACAATAATCTTGCTGCATAAAGAAGTCTTGGTTGTAGGCTCTTGTTTTGCATTACTTGGAATATTTCTTGCAGTTCCCTTCTGGCCTCAAGTGTTTCTGTTGAAAAGTCGGATGTCATCCTTATGGGGGCTCCTCTATAGGTAATTGACTTCTTTTCTCTTGCTGCTTTTAGTATTTTTTTTAATCTCTTAACTTTGTTATTTTAATTATGATGTTGGCCTCCCTGTGTTTCTCTTTACGGGGAATCTGTGCTTCTTGAACTTGTGTGTGACTTTTTCCTTCATCAATTTAGGAAAGTTTTCAGATATGATTTCTTCAAACAGGTACTCTATACCTTGTTCTTTCTCTTCTCCTTCAGGAACTCCTATGATGCAGATGTTATTTCTCTTCATATTGTTGAGAGTTCTCTTATAGTTTCCTCAGACTTTTTGAGCCTCTTTTCTTTTTGCTGCTCTGTTTCTGTGTTTTTATTTATCTTGTCCTCTAATTTGCTGATTCGATCCTCTGTTTCATCCAGCCTGCTATTGATTCCTTCTAGTGTAGTCTTCATTTCTGATATTGTAATTGTCACTTCTGCTTGATTCATTTTTAGGATTCCAGTGTCCTTTATGATGCTTGCAGTTTCTTTATTTAGGTTCTCATTAAGTCCATCCATTGTAGCTCTGAGATCCTTAAGCATCCTAACAATCATTATTTTAAACTCTGCATCTGGTAATTTGGTTACTTCCATCTCATTCAGTTCTTTTTCTGGGGATTTCGCTTGTTGATTTATATGGATTACATTTCTCTGCCCTCTCATTTTTTCTGTGTGCAGTTTGCAAGCTTGTTGGGGTTATGGGTCTGAGGTTGGTATATGGAATGCGGCTTCTCCTCCAGCTCTTTATCCTTCAGCTTCTGCTGATTTCTCAGATTTTAATTCTCCTTAACTAGTAGAGCTGCTCAAAAGTCTTAATTTCACTGCTGTTTGTTTGCTGAGCCCATCAGGGAGCTTCTGTGTTTGCTGAGCCCAGCAGGGAGCTTCTGTGTTTGGGGGGTGGGGTGGGCATATCTTGTTCTTTGGCCCCAGTTCAAACTCTGTCTAAGAATGTGGCGGGTATGACCTCTGAGAACCAGAAGGTGTAGTCTGCCCAGTTACTCTCTGGGGGTGAGGCACATTCTCCCTATCAGAAGGGGGAGGTGTATATACTCAGGTTTCCCCAGTAACCTGTGTCACTGCTCCTTCCCTTTACTTCCTCCTTTCCGAATGACCTTTTGTGCTAATTGGAGCTGGAGAGCTTTTTGGAGATGGGTCAACTGCCTCCACACTAGGCTTGTGATGAATGGAGGGAGCAACCCCCCACCCAGCTATGGCCACCTTGGCACTGGAGAATGACTCAGCTCAGGTATTCTTCTCCCTGTCACCATTTGTGTTCCTGTGCCTCAATCTCCCAACTCTCCTCATGCAAGACCAGCCCTCTCAGCCCTCATCACCCCTAAATCCCCAGGCAAGTGGCTGTGAGCGATATTTTCTGCACTGGCCCTTTAAGGCTTCAGCTTCTTTGCCAGCCATTTCCCACAGACAGAAATCCCGCTTTTCTCCCCACTCAATGCTGTCAGGCTGTCTCCTCCAGTCTCTGGGTTTCTAGGCTGGGGCTCCGGTCCTGGGACTGAGGATCCCCGCCTCTCAGGGTCTTTCTCCTCGCAATAAGAAACCCTCTGGACCCTCAGCCTCCCCGTGCTCCTGGGAGTCGGGGAGCCCCCACCACATGCCCGCACTTCCTACCAGGCTTGGTGTGGTTTTTCTTCTGTGCTCCTTGATTTTTGTGTTTTGTTCTTTTAGTTTAAAGTTGGTTTTTCATGATGATTGTTCTTAAATTAATTTGTAATCCAGTTTGGTCCCAGGAGGTGGCAGTCTGCATCTGCCTACTCTGCTGCCATCTTGAAATCTCCACAATCACTTCTTAATAGTGGGACTAAATTAAAATGATTTCCCCTCCTAGCAAGTCACTTAGCTATTAACTTATTCATTAAATCACTGATACATTTGAAAAACTTTAAAGAAAGAACACCCACTAGAGTATAGATAGATAGTAGTATTCAGTAATGTCTTCTCTTTTTCTTACTGTGGTAAGAGCCAGCCCGGGCCTTGCCTTTGCCCGTCTTGTTCTGTACTTGCCAGCCTCCCCTGTTAGTGAGTAGAGAGCTCTTCCAGGACAAGAACTATGCTTTGATTTCTGTCCCTTTATGATTGACACAGGGCCTCATAGTTTAATAGGTGCTCCTTTATGTTTGTTAAGTGAAAGACTCTAATCTGATTCATGAGAGCGGGAAGAGGGAAGTAGGTCAAACCAGCAGAGCAGAGGGACTGGGTTGGGGAGAAGTGATAGTTGAAACCACTGACAGAGGTAGAAGGGTCAGGTGAGAGCCCCTCCCTCCCTTCTTTTTTCTTTCTCTTTCTTCTTGGTGATAACTTTGGTGTGTTCATGTCTTATACAAGTGTTTTGGGTTTTGTTTTGTTTTTTGTATTATACTATAATGTAAGATAAAAGAGATGGTAGAGTTAAGTGGAGCATCTCTCAAAATGTGTTTTATTAATATAAACTAAACAGACAACAAGTACTATAGGAAATGACGCTGAGTAGAGGCAGACTTAACGGTGGACACACTGGGCACGCGCCCTAGGCCCCGACTTCTGAAGGGCCCCGAGAAACCCCAACTTTACACTTTTTTAAATGTAAGGGGCCCAATATTTTCTTCTGCGCCCAGGGCCTCAACCAACCTTAATCCACCTTGATGCTGAGCTAAACAAAAGTTTTGTTATTGCTTTTAATTGTAGGACTTCACAACACCTTTAATGTGTGTACTGTTTATTTCTGGTGGCTCATTTAAGGTGGAAGATTATTTAAGTATATTTGACTAAGGAACTGTTTCTACGGAACTATTTCTTGCAGTCCATAGCTATTGCTTTGAATAATGCTAGTTGAATAACGTATTTTACCCTGGACAGAGACCTGTCATATACTGCTATATCTTCTACTGGCTCATGGCGTGACACTCAACACCTAACTGAGCTTTACTCTACTTCCAGACTGTAAATGAAAATAATAAAACCTGACCTTCACCAACCTCTGATGGGATATTATAAGATTCAATAAAATAAGCTCAGCAAAGCATAAAAAGCAGATATTATTCTAGCTCCCCATTGGATCTTCAATAGTAACGTGCCTCAGAGTAACATATAGTGCTACCTTTTAAATCACTTAAACATAAAACCCAAGCAGATTCCAAAATCTACTAAAACCACAACAGTGTATTTAAAGCGAACTTTAGAGAATAGGAGACAGAAATACACAATTGTGTATAACTCTGAGAGGGAAGGACCAAAAGGAGAGTTGACTACTGCTGAGTGTCACTGTCTTTGCCTGTTCTTCCTGCCTCTGGGTGTGCTTTCAGCTTTCGTTTCTTTCAGAGATTGCCCGAGCACTGCTGAGAGCGGTCACCTTGAATAGCTCCATACTGCTGAAAGGGGCGCGCTCCTCCCCAGAGCCCATTCAAATCCTGCAGCTGCACCTTCTCTAGAGACTGCTTTTTTGTTATAAGCCTGTCCATTCACTAATAAACTGACTGAAGTGTCGGTGGACTTGAATAGGAGTCAACCAATACTAAATCTCAAGTTTGAGGAACTGAAAGCTGATTTTAAAGCGTGAGTTTATACGTGAAAGTGTATTTTGGAGGTGGTAAAATATATTTCTAAATCCTAGCCTCCACCCCCCACCCCCACCCCCGCCCCGCGGAAGATTTTGGAGGATGACCATGAACTCGCTTCAGTACCACTTTGAGGGCTTTGTCCTGTCAGGAATGAGTCAATTGTAGCTCCGCTGGGTGTTGGGGCCTTTATCTCTTCATCTTTAAAAGTGAAGTTCTCCAGGGGGTGGGGGCAAAAAAAAGAAAATAAAAAAAAAATAAAGAAAAAATAAAAAATAAAATAAAAATGAAGTTCTGCTCACTTGACAGGGCTGTGTGAGAACCATTTAATAAATGGTAGCTTTGGGTTTTTCTTCAGGGGTAGTCAACCTTTTTATAAAAACCACCCACTTGCAGTGCTGATCAACCTGGTCCATACTGCCCACTAGTGGGCGTTCCAGCATTCATGATGGGCCAATTGCGGCACGGCTGGTTGCTCCACTACCGCCCACTATGAAAGCTGGAACGCCCACTAATGGGCGGTAGGGGCCAGGGTGACCAGCACTTTTGAAAAGTGGGCGGTTTTTATAAAAAGGTTGACTACCCCTGCTAGATCCACAGGGTTCGTCAGATAAAACACTTTAGGCCAAACCCTTGGGGCCTCTGAAATCTAACTGCTCTTTGACAACACAAAGGTGGAATCCTGTTTCTTTCCAAGGCTTACCCTGTAGTATATGTAGTAATTCTGTCTTGATTAGTACATTTCTTTTTTATAAAGAGTTCAGATTATTATTTTATATTGTTATTCAAATATGAGTTTTATTTAGTCTACTCTGTGTAATAGAATAATACTATATATGTGTTCTTTTTATTAATACATATAGTATTAGATGGTAATTATTTGTTATGGTTATTGCCTCATTAAAGTACGACTAAACTGTATTCTTGGAATAGGCAAGGTCACGTGCTTTAGGAGAGATGGAGGATCATTTATAGAGAGGAAATCTGAGGAGGCTGGAGTTTGAGTCTTGTCTTTGCCCTGAGGGCCAAGTCTGTCCAGGGAATATACTTATATGGTGGGAAATATATGCTAGAGACATCATTGGGAAGATGGGAGGAACCACTAGGTGATACTCAAATCAACGTGTTTTAGCCCCTGGCCACCCCAGTTCCCAGGTGTCTGGGTTGTCCAAACCACTGAATCAACAGTATACTCTTTATACTCTTTCTTGAAGAAGGCATAGCCCTGTTACAAACAGGGATGTGTTGGCTTTTAATTTAAAACAGAAAATTTTTAATACTGTAGTCTGAAAGCAAGCACTTTGATTATTAAAAATGCCTGGCTTGTTTGAGGCTGATTATTCTCAGAACCCCCCAAGCAGACATTCAGCTTGAAGTGGATCAGGCAGTGTCTATGATGCAGCTGTGAATGCGAAGCAAGAGGCTGCAGCGCAAGGAGACTTCTTGGCAGAGGGAAAGAGGAGAGCTCTTCTGGCCATCAAGAGGTGGAGCCTGGGAAAGAGACCAAGAGACGAACCAAAGCTCGGCGCCTAGTGTTCTGATTTTCCCCTTGAAAGTGAATCCCAAAGAAGGCATTAACAACATCCAAGTAAGTCTGGAAATTTCAAAGGTCATTGGGGTTGATGTCCTGCTTTCTCCACCTGGAAAACAGAAAGTTTCACAAATAAGTGCCATGCATCTAACACGTCGGGGCATTTAACAAAGTTGAAGGAGATCTCAAAGAGGGTGAGCCTGAGTGAAGTCTCCCTTTGATGTGGTGTAGAGAAAGCAAAAAAAAAAAAAAAAATCTTAGGCTCCAAGGCCATTTATAAGTGCTATATGTCGTGTTGATCAGCAAGAGGACTACTATAGCCAAATAGACTGTAGAGTATGGGATCCTTGTGACTGTACGCTATAGCCTACATCAAACAATGATGACATGATGTACTCTAAAGGCCAAGAAGGACAACCTCAACTTCTAAGGATACTCAGTGTTCATGTCGTTACACCACTGAAGAAGTAGCCATGACAGAGACCAGCTCAGAGACTAAGCAAGATATAATATCGCCTAGAGACCGGGCTGTTCCACCTGAGGATGTCATCTGCATTCTTTGCTCAGATGAAGGAAAATAGAAAGAATTAAAATGGGAGAAAATCTTGAAATACAAGATAAAAATGTCTATTTTGATTTTTGTGGAAAGGGGATACCTAGAATAGAAGGAGCAAGATAATTATATGACAAAACTGCATTTTCAAATGTTAATGTATACTTGTTAGAGTCATATGTCTTCTATAGGCCAGAGAACTGTGAAGTTGGGTCAGCCCTTTTAGGACAAAATTTGTCTTGGAACAAGAATCCTGAAATATGAAAAATTAACTCAAAGCTATGAAGATATTCTCTAACCTGTTTCTTTCATTTTCTCCTTGGAATTTTAAAATTATCCATTGTGTGCCAGAATGCCTAAGGCCTGAGGTTTGAAAGAGAACTAGCATCTTCTTACAGGCTGCATCTGAGCTTTAGGAAATTAGAGTGAGAAAATGCCGATGACAACTATGGTCTGTGAAAGCATGTGGAACCTCCCAGAGCTCACATCTGCTCAATCTTAAAAGGATTTGCATGTTGCTTATTAATGGAGGCCATTTCTTAATAATCTTCATGGCCATGAGACTGTATTGAACAAGAGGAAATAGGACTTGGGGTCTAGTTAGATGTAGAAAATCTCAACTATAATAGGCTATAGGCTGTTAGGCAAAGCAACATCCAGAAAGCTGTGTGTGCCAAGACAAAGGAAAGTTACCTAGTATTAGGGATGCCAAGCCCTCAGTAGATCCAACTCTACTTAGGTGAGGGGTTTGAGTAGTAAGCACTGACTTAAATTCAATGCTATGCAAAATGCTGAGGGTGGCAGTAAACCCCAATTTGCTCCTTGCTCACCTGTAGCGATGGATTGAGTGAGAGAAAAAAGACCAGAATTGAGGCATGAAAAAGTGGGGAAACCTGTAAGCACGGTGAATGGCTTCTCCTTGTTTTATCCCAGCAGTGCATGCCTGGAGGCATAAATTCATTTGCCTCCTGCTTGAAGGAAGACGTCCTTACCAAGCTTCAGGACCAATGTCCTCCACTCCCCAGATAAACCTATATAACTCGTCCCCTCTCATACCCTAGTTATTGACTGGTTCCTGCCCTGTATCCATTCCCAGCTGTATACTGGACTTCTGCCTGTTTGCTGTGCCTGAAACCCTACTCTAATTGTCTTCCAGTGGCGGGATTCTATGTATTTTGTTCTTATTGGAGTTCTCCCCAGTAACTTCAGCCCACCCTCAGTGCTGTTTGTGTTTGGTATTGTTAACAGCAATGGTGCCGTGTCCTGTTACCTAATGGTTGAAACTCACAGTGTTTATGATGCTCAAACAAGATTATACATGAGAGGACTAGAAAGCAAAATATAATTTTCTTAATTACTCTGTGATATTTATAAATTAAATACTAGATTTTTTGTTTTTAATCTAGTAACAGTAAACTCATAAATAACTGAGTATTCAAGTGGTAAACATATTAAGGTCACTAAATAAGTCAATGACTGAATAGTGATTAGTTCAAACTCTCAACTTTTCAGAGTTTTAAGGCAGCTCTTTGTTTTCCACAGAAGGACACTTTTCTTGAAAAATTAATGTCTATTGGCTACTCCTAGCCTTCTTTCCTAATTGTGAAAGAAAAGCAAACAGTAAGTCACAGAACTCACTGATTCTGTCTGTGCCAACTCGCTCGGACCACACAGAAACAGGAGCTGGGTGACTTGGCAGAGCTGTCCGAGCTGAGGCGAGATTCAGCCATGGGCCAAGCAGAAGGGAAGCTGACTGTGCTGTCCCTAGAACAGGACAGAGGAGTGGTGTCAGGCAGTGCTGGGAACTGCCTGCACCCTGGGTGGGGAGCTGACCCTACAGGAGAGTGAGACATGCAGGATAAAATGAAAGCTGACACTATAGGGAGTTATTGAGACCACAAAGATTGTTTGTGGATGCGGGTAGGATGCTTATGATCTATTGTTGGTTGCTTTAAATACTTGATGCTGCTATATTCTGGGATTAAGGCCATATAAAATAATACTGTCAGCATATTGTGTTGGGATCAAGTCCCAACTTAAAAACAAGCCAAAATATTAAAAAAAAAAAAAAAAAGAATTTTATACGATGAAATCTTCTAGAAAAATACATCTTTATATTATGGTTGACTTAGAAGAAATTTTTCATATGTTAGGTAAGACAGATTTTATAAAGGCATAGCATTATTGTTATGGTCATTACAAGTAAACTTGATGTAATGTAAAACAAATTTAACCCTATATATTCTGTGAAATAGGAATAGTAATCTTAGTTCACTTTTATTTAACACTTAGTATGACCCAGGGACTATGTTTAGGGTTTTACATTTATTCTCTCTTCAAAGTTCAAAACAAAATCTGGGGAAATTACTCTTTTTATTGTGACTTAACAGAGGAGAAAATTGAAGCCTAGAAACGCTGAGACAGTTTGTTCACAGTCACATATAAAGCGGATTGCAGAGCTGGGGTTCAGATCTATGTGAGACTCTGCTGTCAACCATTTAAACTAGGATTCTCAGTTGCTAATCTAGTCCTCTTTCAAAATAAACTGTTTCCTGAGTGCAGATTAGAACTATAATGATAAACCGTTACGTGCTCACTGAAATGACTAAAATTTTCTCAGACTGACCATTGCAGATGTGACTAGGATATGGTGCCAGCGACCTCTCATACACTGCTAATATAGTATGAAAGGGTTCAGCCGGGTTGGAGAATGGTTAGCCCGTTTCAGGTGTAATTAGCATACACTTATGCAACCCTGTGATCCCGTTCCTAGGTACTTACCAAGAACAATCAAAATGCGCCTGTACACATATGTTCACATAAGCTTTATTTATAACATTCAAATATTGGAAATAATTTAAATGTCCATCAACTGATGATGGATAAACTATTTGTAGTAGATACATACAATGAAATATTACTCAGCGATTAAAAAAATATGAACTACTGATGCTTACAAAAGTGTGGATGAGTCTCAAATGTATTATGATGAACAAAAGAAGACAGAGAAAAGAGTTCAGATACTATAGGACTTCATTTATGTGACTTTCTAATAGGAAAAATTAATCTATAGTGATATAAAGTAGATTAGTGGTTGACTAGTACTGAGAAAAGATTAACTTGATAGGGACACGAACAAAATAGTAGATGATATAAATGTTCTCTATCTTCCTTGCAGAGATGGTTACACCAGTTTATATATTGTCAAAAGTCGTTGAACTGTACTCTTAAAATGAGGGCACTATCTTTTATATAAATTACAGTGGTACCTTGAGATACAAAGTTAATTCATTCTGTGACCGAGCTCAAAGTCAGTCAACTCGTATATCAAACTGCTGATACTGGACCCTTGCGCCAACGCACCAACTAGCGGCAGCTTCCCAAATCATGACTAATATCTCGGAATTTCTCTGGATCTCAAACAAAAATATAGACCAAGTCGCAGCGCGTATCTTAAAAAAAAATTATGTTGGTCTGTTCGTATCTCAAGGTACCACTGTATTCCTAAATAAAGCTGATTTAAAATATGTTCTTTCCAATAGTTAAGTTCCTACGCCTAAAGATTCCCAGCCTTTATCATTTTGAACTTCCTGCCTGTTCACCATGTATATGGAAGTATGTATGTATGTTTGGTAGTGTGTAGTAATTTATTTATGAGATTGTGTATTTACCTGCTTATAGACTACATCACTTCACAAAATTCAATTATATTTATTTTTCTGTGTAATCTTTTCTTATGTTTGTCTATTTAGTCTTCTTTTGCTGACTAAATCACAGTCATGACGCCTTTTATTAATCTGCTTGTGTAAAAAACTATGTACCCAGCTAGAGTTTTGGTTTTTTTTTTAAAGGTTTTAATTTCTCTTTATTTATTCATTTTAGAGAGGAGACACAGAGTGAGAGAGAAAGAGAGAAAGGGGGGAGGAGGTGGAAGCATCAATTCCCATATGTGCCTTGACCAGACCAGTGTAGGGTTTTGAACCGGCGACCTCAGTGTTCCCAGGTCGACACTTTATCCACTGCGCCACCACAGGTCAGGCCCTGCTAGAGTTTTTAAAATACAGCCTGACCTGTCGTGGCGCAGTGGATAAAGTGTCGACCTGGGAACACTGAGGTCGCCGGTTCAAAACCCTGCACTGGTCTGGTCAAAGCACATATGGGAGTTGATGCTTCCAGCTCCTCCCCCCTTTCTCTCTCTCTCTCTCTCTGTGTCTCCTCTCTAAAATGAATAAATAAAAAATTAAAAAAAAAGTCTTTAAGTCATATAAAATACAATGCATAGTGCCAAATACTCAGATATAAGTAAAATAAAAATTTAAATCAACCGTTTATATTCATTGAATTTCTAGTTACCAAACAACCAAAAACACTCAACCCAGCACCTTACATATATGAAGCAATGGGAAAGGAATCCTTAATGGTGACCTTGAAGTGTTAACTCCTGAATTTCCTTCTTTTCATCTTAGATAGATTAAATTGTAGTTTTGCAAGTTTTAGTTAAAATTGAAAGTCAGCTTGCAATCATAGGAATTATTTAAATGTTGAGGTCAGGTGGCCTGGCTTGAATTTTCACTTTCATTTCACTCCTTACCTGTTAGGTGACCGTGGACAACTGCCTAAGCCTTTTCGTCATCAATTTACTTACCTGAAAAATAGAGATGCTTTCACTGGATTGTAACAAATAGGAAATGTACACGGCATATAATGGATGCTAATGTCTAGTATTTGTGATTGTGGTTATTTATTGTATTAAATGTAGTGTGGTAAGAAGAATGCTAGTTTCAAAGTTAAAATCCTAGGTTGAAGTTTCTATACTTCACCTACCAGGATGGGGCCCAAGGTAATCTCCTGGTCCTCTGATTTTTTATTGGTCATTCTGTAAAATGTTTATAATAGTCACATTGGTTTATTGTGAGGTTTAAATAAGACTTTATAAATTGAAATATATACTATACCTGCTACAGAGTAGGTTAGTTGATTTAAATAGAATATTTATTGAAACTCTCACATAAAGTGTATGATAACGCTATGAAATAGAATAGTAATAATACCGTTCACCAATTATCCCTAAATATAGGTATTTATACAAACTCAGCTTAAGAAAAAAGAAACACTGTATCAGCTAATTAACTTACCACAATGAAGTATCTTGGAAAGGTGTGAAAAGCTTCACTTATTATTTTTATAGAAGTTAAAAATTACCCAACTATTTTTAGGTACAAAAAGAAAAGAACTTATACTAGTTAAAACAAAACCTTAATGAATTGCTTATGAGTATCAGATATAATTCAATAACTCACTTTTAGCTTCTATTTCTTTGTTCAGCTCTGTTTGTTCATGTACTTTTCTCCTAATTTTGTTTAGTTGTATGTGTTTTATTTTACTTTATTGAAATCTCTAAGATGATTTTCTGATTTTTTGTCAGACAATTCATAGATCTCCATTTATTTAGGCTCAATCAGGAATTTTATTTCCTTTGACGGTGTAATGTTTCCTTGATTATTCATAATTCTTGTGGTCTTACATTGTTGTCTGGACATTTGAGGAAGCAGGCACCTCTTTCGTTTTTTGTTGGTTTTTTTTCCTCTTTCGTTTTTATAGACTGGCTTAGACAGGGAAAAAACCCTTTACGAGTCAGAGATTTCATCCAGAGACTCTTGGTGGGCTAAGTGGTGCCTTCTGTGGGCAGCCTTGCTGCTGGAGTCTTTGGGCAGGTTGTTCTAAACCTGGGTCAGCAGGTGAGCAGGCTTGGTGGTTGGGTCCATAGGGCCTGGCCTAGGCTCTGGGTCCGCAGGGACAGGCCAGCGGCCTGGTTGCATTGGGGCCTTACTGGTTCTCGAGTCTTTGATGATGGGCCTGGGACCTGGTTCACATATGCGGATGTGGATCCTGGGTCCTCAGGAGTCACATAGATGAGCCTGGTGTCTTTGTCTCTAGGGCCGACCCCAGTCCTAGGGTAATTCTGGGACCTGGGGCCATGGGAATTGGCCAGTAGCCTGAGGCCTCAGGGATCAGCCTGGAGGTAAGATATGGGAACCCGTGTAGCACTTGGATGGGTTGGGATCCTGGGACTAAAGGAACTAGTCTGGACTGTCATCATGGAGCCTGAGTTTGCAGGAGCCTGCCTGGGGCTGCAGGAGGCACCTCGCATTGGCAATGGTGGGTGTTGTGGTTCATGATCAAGTCAGGTGCACATTTACCCTCCCTTCCCCACAGGAAGCATGTCTCTCTCTGCAGTGGCTGCCCAGGCTTGGGAGGGGATGATGGGGTAATATGGAAATCTTTCCTACTCTCTTCAATGCATCTTATGTCTGTGCTCCACCCAAGTGCTGGAATCACCCACCTGGAATCCTTAGCTCTTGTGGAGGTAACTTCATACTTGGAAAATTGTTCAATCTGATGTTTTGGGGAGGAAACAAGCATTAGAACCTCCTATACCGCCACCTTGCAGACATTACTCTTCATAAGCCTCCAAAAATACTCCATCCTAAGATAGAGGATCTTATTGCTTTAGCCTGGAGCAATAAGACCTCAGAAGAAAGAGTTTAGAAATAAATTATCAAAATCAGGGGTTGGAAGGAGAAGGAGGGAGTTCTTTAATGGCCATCCAGAAGAAACTTGAACTTTGTTAAGGAACCCCTTTCTTTGGGCTGTTTGTAAATAATAAATCCACTTTCAAAAGATGAATAGTTGATTTCCTCTTTTGACCAAGATGGCGTAATAGGCACCGGATGACCCGCTCACTTCCGTTAGCTTCCTTCGCCTTCTCCCCTGTTCCAGGGGGCTCTCTTTTTCCATATTTAATGACAGCTTTTCCTTAAAGCATAACAAGAGCAGTCTTAGAAACCCTGACACTGAAGCATTTTCCATGCTAGCTCTCTCATTCTGCCTGACAAAGTCTCTGGAATGGAGGAGGTAAGAAGAGGTCAAAGATGGGGCAAGCTACTGTTTCTTCAGAATTGTAAACTGACATAATCATTTGTGAAGAGGAAGTATAAATGAATGAATAGTAATAAGGTAGTGTTTTTGACCCTTCCTTCAAGGTTTTTTCCCTTGCTGTTGCACTTTTGACTCTTCCTTCAGACCCGTGATAAACGTTGGGGGTCGTCCAGCCGCTACTTCACTGTGCACATGTGTACAGCTGCACATACTTTGAGCAGGTCCTCGGGAGTACTGGGCTCTCTTTCTGTTTCTGGCCTTTGCATATGTTAGTTCTTCCTTATAAAATATTCTTTGCCTTGCTATTCGCTTACCTGTCTTCTATCCTTCCTCCAGATATCAGCTCAGGCATCCCTTCCTCCAGAAAACCTTACAGCTTACGTTTGGTGTAGTTGTTACTTCCATGCATTTCCCAAACGCTCTTCCCTTCCCTTCGCTTCCCTTTCCTATAGCCTTACAATTGTGTGTTGAAATTGCCTGTTCTTTTCTGAGTCTCCTAATGAATTTTAAGCTCCTTCAGGCCAGAGTTGGTCTCATTCACTCTGGCACACGCAGTGCTTCGCATAGTGCCTAGTACATGGAGGCTACTCCATCAAGTTCTGGTGTCGCAGAAGGTTACATTGTCCAAGGTGACACAGCGAATGAGTGACAGCTCTGGGGTTCAAATCCGGCTCTCTCTACCTAGGCAGCACTTGTTCTGTACTGTGCTGAGGGACACTGTCTTTCCCTCCCCAAGGCACTCACCTAAACACATGCCTATTAAAAAGTACTCATGACAGCATTGCCTGGTGCAGACTGAGAACCTTTGTTAGGGCTAATCCAGAGCCAAGGTAAATTATTCTAAATCTCTTCTCTGAAGCATGACAAAATTAGCAGCACATGTTGATATTTTTCCTACTGGGTGCTTTGGCCGAGGAATGGGGCCCTGATGTGCTTCCCATGTGACGGAACGATAGTCATACCTACGACCCAGACAGAGGGCGTGTATATGTCACAGGTGAATTGAGCAGATGTGTTCTTCCCCAGTCAAGGGATGTTATGCCACCAAGTATAGCCAAAACATAGTGCCTTGTTCATATACGTTAGCAGGAACTGATTTCATTCTAAATCCTTTCACGGAAGGGTATTTTAACTGAATTTCATTATGTGTTGTAGTTTATAATGTGTTTGTGCTACAAGAAGTGTCTTTCAGTCTTAACTGCAGTGTGAATTATTCAAGAGTTTTAAGTATTTGTTTGTTTGTGTGTGTTTTTGGTTTTAATCATTTTAATGTTCTACTTCCTGATTGTGGTAGCAGTATGGACTGCTGTAGCTAAAAAGAGAAAAGAGAATGTGACAATGATTCCTAAAGCTCACAGGGTATATCTTATACCCTCATTAGTAAGGAGGTTCATTTGTAATCCAGATGGCACAAGCTGAACACATAATTTGTTTCTTGTAACTATGTTTGATATCTAAAGACCTTAATTGGCAAGTATCTACCTACAGCAGAGATAGTCAATTGAGATAAAAGTTTTAAAGTAGGACTCTTATCTATGTCCATGACTCTCAATTTTGTGTCCCATCTATGTATGGATGGAATCATACAGTTCTTAGTTTTTTCTGATTTACTTATTTCACTCAGTATAATGTTATCAAGGTTCATCCATGCTGTTACCCCATTAAAGTTAATTGTCTAAATAAATTAAAGTAAGTTTTAAAATAGGAGATTTAACCTCAAAATAAATACAGTGTGGCCATAAAGTTATGGTGCACTTTTGACCTGTGACCAGCCAAAAGCGCACCATGACTTTACGGACACACTGAGAACTCCTGAAAAATGAGGTGATCTAGGACCAGATGCCTATTCTGCATAATATCTGCGAGTGCTAGAGCACTGGCCTGTCCCCTTCCGGGTACAAGCATCTTCAGTTCCTTATACTGTCACATTTCTCCTATTTATATTATCTCACTGGCCCTTTTGCCATTGATAACTTGATATCTGGACTAAATTATGTTTGCATAAGTAATGATAACTTTTCAACTGATCAAATGGATCAAAACAAAACTTTTTCAAGATTAATAGCTATTGGGTATTTTAATCTTCTTTAAGTGTTGGGGAGTACATTTTAAAAGAATATGATAATGTCACAATGAGAATAAGTGAACTTTTGGCAAATATTATTTTGTATATACCTTAATTTAGCTTGATAAGAATTTACTGACCGTCTCTGAAGCCCTGGGAATACAGTCATCTTCTTTCAAGTAATTGACAAACATTCTCTGCTTGTATCAGTCAGCTTTCAACAAACCAATATTAGGACTTTGGATTGGGGATAGGGTAGGTCCCAACATCTTAAATATAACAGAGTTGTAGCTATTCAACTATGGAAAAGCTATGTACTTAAAAATGTGTTAGTTCATAAAGAAAGATGACAGCATTCTCATCAAAATAGAAGGAAACATAAATCCTTAAATTATATTCTTTATTTTTGAAAAGAAAAACCTAAGTGTTTTATGAGTCAGCATTTTTCTTTTTGGAATAAAAAGAGAGTCCTTGAAAAGTAAGGTTTGCTTGTTCTTTCACTGAGCAGAGTGTAGAAAGTAGGTCATTGCTTTCCTTGGCAAATTAATTAAATACGTTAGCCCTTGACCTTAAAAAAAAAAATCACATTGTTACTGCTAGAATGGCCATGGTGTTCATCCTCAATTTATTCCCTAGCTGGGAAAGAGCTGTTAACATGTTCTTTGTTCTGGTTTATTGCCTTCAGAATGCTTCAGTGTTTCTTCTACTTTCAATACAGAAAGCAGAGATTTGCCAAATCTGGCACCAACTCTCCTGGCTATAGCTGTTATGTGGTATTTTGACTTTGGAATTTCTCATTAGTTTGATCTAATTTTCTGCAATCATAGCAACATAATGAAATGAATCCAGAATGAGTAGACCAAGTCATAAATCAGTTATCATATGAAGCCTATAGATTTACTTTTTTACTTCAAAACTTATTAATTTCCTTTAAAAACCCTGTGGTCCTTACAACCAGTATGTCTTCTTTATAAGCTGGTACCAGTCTCATAGGTAAGTAGAAATTATATACTTACTGGTATTTCCCTACAACCATGTTGACTTTCTTGACGCCTCTAACAAATTCCATACCCATAAATCAGTATTTTAGCTCCTAGAGTTCCTCTGAATGCAACTCTAGTACCTTCTATCTATTCAATGAATTTTTGACCTCCTCACTTCTGCCTTCACCATTCCACCAGAGACCTGCTTTGGCTGAGGTCTCTAATGAGGTGCACCTTCCCAAATTCAACACATCCTCTTCAGTCTTTCACTTGTCTTTCTGCCTGTTTGACCCTCTCCTTGAAACTTCTGTTACCTTGTGTGACACTACAATCTCTTGCTTTTTCTTTACCTTCTTACTTAGATTCTTTCACAGATTTCTCTTCCTCTCGTTATCTCTTAAAGTAAAACACGTTTTAATTTGGACCTTTCACATACTCTCCTCTTTCTCCAGGGGTGTACTGTCTACTTACAACTAAAGAAACTCCTATTGCCCTAGTTCCCAAAGCTGTATCTTAGTCGAGATCTTTGTTGCCCCACACTTTCATGCCCAACCCCTAACTGCCCTTTTTTTTTTTTTTACGTGAACTACAGTACTTTAAAGTCAATCCATACTTTTGCACCCATGCCTGACCTTTCTCTTTTCATGGGGAAGATTTTTTTTTTTAATTTTTTATTATTTTATTTTTTTATTTTTAGAGAGAGAGAGAAAGGGAGAGAGAAGGGGGTAGGAGCAGGAAGCATCAACTCCCATATGTCCTTGACCAGGCAAGCCCAGGGTTTTGAACTGGCAACCTCAGCATTCCAGGTCAATGCTTCATCCACTGTGTCACCACAGGTCAGGCAGGGGAAGACCTTTATATATGCAAAAACCCAAGCAAAAGCCTGGGACTAATCCTGATTGGCTTTTCTCTTAATCTTGAGTTCTTTCATTTACTCCAGGGACATGGAGAAGAGCTACAGAGAGCACTAGCTTTCTGTTCCAACGGCCTGTTGTCCATCCCCCCTGCTGCCATAGGATTAGGCTCCCCAGATCTTTCACCCTGGCAACTAACTAGTCCCAGGATCTGACCTTGGGCTTTTCCCACCTCCACTGAAGAGCTGGTCAATGATTTCTTAAATTGTAAATCTGTTCCCATTATAAAAATACCAAAAACACCTTTCACAGGCTCATTACCTATAACAGAATCTCCTTTTAAAAATTATGATATCAATAAACTATCAACCAAGTGATTCACCTTCATAGATTTCTATTTAACTTTTTGGAAGTTTTATTATTATTATTTTAGATCATCCACTCTTTTGTTAATTCATCCAACAAGCATTTATTGAGAACCGGAGTGTTGTACTGGGTACAGAGAAGGAGAGAAAAGTGGGAATAGAGGGAGAAGCTGGGATTATTTATTTCCTTATGTTAAGTCTTGCTGTCCATGATGATAGCTTTCAACCTTAACACACTATGGATCTTTTGAAGAGAAACTAAATTTGTCTTTTAATACACTAATCCATAGAATGGATGGTGAAATTCGAGAATGGTAAAATAGAGCTTTCAAAATTCTGCCTTTACTTTTAAATGTACATACAATATTGAAGTCAGTATCACTTCAAAAGAGTATACTCACATGATGCAGAACTAAAGCCAGAATTCCTTTTCTGTCTAAAGATTCTGTTATGTGTTCCTTATATTAACTCTGAAGATTTCTTTGGATTTTACTATTTCATATATATAACATACATACACGAACAAATTTGGTATTTATCCATTTTGGTGGTGATTTATATGTCTGTAAATCATTAAACTGAGAATTTAAAAAGTGATTATTGTGCTTTCTCTAAAAAGGGTTTTGTTTTGTTTTTGTGACAGAGACAGAGACAGAGAGAGGGACAGATAGGGACAGACAGGAAGGAAGAGAGATGAGAAGCATCAGTTCTTCATTGTGGCACCTTACTTATTCATTGATTGCTTTCTCATATGTGCCTTGACCAGGGGGCTACAGCAGACCAAGTGACCCCTTGCTCAAGTCAGCAACCTTGGGCTCAAGCTGGTGAGCCTTGCCCAAACCAGATGAGCTCGCACTCAAGCTGGCAACCTCAGGGTTTCGAACCTGGGTCCTCTGCGTCCCAGTCCAATGCTCTATTCACTGTGTCACCGCCTGGTTAGACTCTATAAAAAGTTTTGAGTTGATTGTTTTTTAAAAAGTTTTCTGATTAAAGATTACTCATGGCTGCCAAACTCAAGCCATTTATTGCTTGAAATGTTCACATTTTTATGGAATAAGTATGGAAAACACTTGACTCTTTTTGGAATGCTTTGTATTTTTAGAAGAAGAAATGGGAAATATATATTTATTGACTGTCCATTACATACTAGGAGTTCCCAAATGCTTTTCCTTTAATTTGCCCAATAAACCCTGATGCAAAAGATATCACCTTTATTTTTGCTAGTGCAGAAAGTGCATTTCAAGGGAAGTGAAGTGAAAATTGGTGAGTCTGATTTAGAACTCAGCACTGTGATATCCACCCATATTCTTTCTCTGTGTAATGTTACCTCAGACACACATGTTTAAGGCCAGCGATGAATAATATAACTCAAGAAAATGAACTAAAAGATGCCACTTTGGAAATGTTAACACTTCAGGCCTGATCTTGTTATTTGTCTCCATGGCCCATCCCAGTACACTGCTCACAAAAATTAAGATATATTTTATCGCTTCATATTCATTTTGCAATACCCCCTGATTTTTGTGAGCAGTGTATTTGTAACTACGATTCCCTTTTCACTCTCCTTAGCTCATTGCTAGTTCTTTCCCAGGGCTGTAAAGCATGTTAGGGTTGTTTTATGTAGGGCCTATGGTTCGACTCACTAGAAATTACAATTGTAGAAGTTATTTTGGCCTTCAGGACAACTAATGTGCTTTTCTTCTTGTCTAAAAAGGAGTCTGGAGGGAATGGTCCGTTTTCGGCCTTATTTGACCCTGATACACAATTCTTCTATTTTTCTGTCCTTTCAAACCATTATGTTTTGTGGTTACTAAGGCTTGAAGAAGTATCACATTGTGTGTGTGTGCTTGTGTAGTACACTGTACCCCCCCATTTTTGTGTGTCATGGAAAGGTACTTACTGTCCAAACATGAGGTTGCTATAAGGAAACTCTAGAGCAGCATGTATTTAGGCCTGAAACCTGAAGTTTGATTTTTTTTTATATACAATTGGGGCTTTTATAATTTTATTTCAAAGCATTAAACTGCATTGCATTTGGCATTTAGACCAGTGGTACTTAACCTGGGTTCTATTGAACCCTAGGGGTTCGATGAGTCGGTCTCAGGGGTCAGAGAAGCCTCTGCTGCGGAGGCCAGAATAAAGTAATACCGTAATTTGTTGTGAGTTCATGCACTTTGTTGGTTTTGTTCTTTGAGCAAGGTGATGTTCATGCACGGCTCATTTTGTGCACCAGTAAAAAAACATATACCTATGTCTTGAATTTGGAAAAAATATCATATTTTATTTATCACTAAAGAAGGGTTCGGTGAATGCGTATATGAAACTGGTGGGTTTGGTACCTCAAAAAAGGTTAAGAACCACTGATTTAGACAATGGAATACTATTTGAAATTTTAAAGCATGCACCTGTTACCCTATTTTCTATTATGTTTTTCTCCAGATCATGTATAATGTCGGATTTCCAAATACTGAGAGAACAACTAAATATACTTCATGCACACTTATTCACAAACTTTCTGTAATGCCACACATCTGTTGTGGGAGTAAACTAGCTACAGACTTTTCTTAGGTAAGCCAAAGTAAGACAATTGCGCTTGTGCTTTTCATTGCGTTTTCTAGTGAAGGACACCTAGTAACAAAACAAATTGCAATCTGAACTAGTGGAATAATGAACAGGAGGAATTAGGTCTATATATATATTCATATGCTGATTTTTGTGTTTCCATTAGCTTTAATTAAAAAGCTTAAAGTAGCCTGACCTGTGGTGGCACAGTGGATAAAATGTCAACCTGGAATGCTGAGGTTGCCAGTTCAAAACCCTGGGCTTCCCTGGTCAAGGCACATATGGGAGTTGATGCTTTCTGCTCCTCCCCTTCTCTTTTTCTATATCTCTTCCCTCTCTACAAACAAATAAAGGCTTAAAAAAAGGTTTAAAGTAGCAATACTTCAAGTAACACATTAATAAACAAATACTTTAACTTCTACTATAAACAGCTTCATTATTTTTGACAATTTCATAGATTTTTGCCTTGAATACTTACCAGTTTTAGTTTGCAGAACAGAGAATCAAAAGAGGAAACTCATTTTTCTGTAGATCGTAATAGGATAGTGAAATGACCTCACTGCTTATCCTGTCTTTCTTTCTGCTAGTCATCAATAACTTCCTGGGTGTAAAGATTTGTGTAAAGACACTGAGTGTCTTTCTCTCTTACTCATCTGCTCCCCCACTCCCATAACCCAAACCCCCAAAGCAAACATTCTGAATCTGTTAATGGGCAGTTTACCAGGTATAGTTTTGAGTGAATTGAATCAAGCACAGCAGAGGAAAGACTTTCTATCATCTGTGTCATTGGGCATATATGAAAGCCATACACTTTTGGCCTAAATTCTCACATTTGGTTGCAGAACCAAGTCTAAACTCCAGATCTCAGGCTAATATTTGTGCCACACTGCGCTGTTCTGAGCTCAACCAGTAATTTGACTAGATTCGGTGCTCTGTATATAAATATAGCGCCTCAGTATTTCACAGATTTTTAAAAGGGATACTTATTCATTCAAAAATATTTATTTAGCACTTACTATGTGCTAGAGATACAGCTATGAATTAGATGGATAAATTATTTGCCTTCATAGGCTTAAATTCTAACAAGGGGAATAGACAATAAATAACTGAAAAATCTATAATGTAATAAGAGATATTCAAAGCATGATAGAGAAATAGAGTATTTTAGATAGTAACTTTGGAATGAATCAGTTAGCTGTATTTTGTTTTCAAGTGAAGGTGGAATTGAGGCATTCTTGGGGAGATATAATCAGAAAGTGTACTTTTATCCATCTTGGCCTTTGGACTTAATCCAGTATATTTAACACACTTATGAACACACATACACAGTATGTTGGTGAACTTGTCATGACGATGGTTTGACCATGACAATGGCTGATGAATTGTTAAAATGCTATTTTAACTACAGATTTATCTCTTTTCATTGTGTCACCATTCTCTTACTCAAATTTATTTCTTTTATTTCAAAGACATTGTTATCTAATAGTGTTAACATTTAATCATTCATGTAAAATATGGCAGGCCAAGAGATACAGAAAAAAATACTACGGGATGACTTTGCACAACAGAGAAAACATGGGGTTCTCAGTACAACTGTGAAGAAGCTTTTCCCATTCCCAGAGAATTCGGGCATATTGGGGAGAGGTGAGCTCCTTCCCATGCTCCCTGTAGCCTATTTCATCAGGAAAGAGTAAGGATGGTATTCATAGCTTCTGAAAGGCCCCAAGGCAAGTGCCAAACACTTTTTCTTCCCCCTCTACTTTTTTCAAATACCTGGAAGCTTCCCCTCTACAATTGAAAAATAGAATATAAAATTGATAATTGCTAGTATCATGCCCTTACTATGTCCCAGGTACTAGGAATAGTAATCACCAATAATTTCCTGGTACAGTACATATACAAAGTACTTTACACGAGGTATTTTTTTTAACAACAAAAAAATTCCATGAGTTAAACAACATTATATTCATGTTGTGGGCAGGTGTCCTAAAAAGGTTAAACATCTTGCTCAAGGTCATACATGTAATCAGGGGAGTCACACAGGGACCCTAGCAATTGGACTTAGGGCCTCAACTCTGAAACACCGCCATCTGTGTAAGTCTTTTACTCTGAAAAGTAAACTTGTGGATCAGGTTCTAACTGAAAAGTAACAAAATAAATAAATTGATAATCAAGAAACTGCCTGGCAAGATATGTGGTATGTCTGAGGGAGGTCATTGTCATGGTCAGGGGAAAGCAGTCTAGTGTGGTGAAATATCGTGGTTTTTCTGAGTATCTGTCCACTCTTTCTGAGGGTGATCCCCGTGAACTCAACAGAGAAGTTGTAGCACATAATAACACAGGTTGATGTAAACTGAAACCTTGGAGAAAATTAGATAATTTTTTTTGTTGCAGGAGTTTTTGAGACAAGTACTCTCAGTAAAGCATCTGTAGGTTATGTTTGGAAAGACCAGGGAAATGCCTTATAAATATCAACCATAATCAAAATGGTACTTGCGGTTGGTGGATACACAGGCTTTATAGCCCGACTTTCTGGTCCCTGCTTCTTCTGTCTCCTGCGGCTGCCAAGAATGAAATTATTCACATTTGCAAACATTCCTCTGATTATGCATTCATTAACTCAACCACTATGTATTGAACGTCAGCTCTGGGTCAAGCCTAGAGCCACAAATTTGAAATATGTAGAAATTAAAGAGCAAATTCCTGATTTAAAAGACCTTATGGAATATTCCTTCTTCCTAGAATCATTTAACACACATTATGCAAGTAAATTGTATGCAATATATGTGTGCTTCGGGCTTACAGCCAAAAACAAGGGAAAATATCTATTTGAGCTTATGCACTAGCCTATCTAAAAAGGAGACAGAAAATAATTAAGTAAACAAATACATATAAATTATGAGTACTGATATGATGGGATTAAGTAGAAGGCTGTGAAAGAGAATAATAGAATGTCCTTTTATGGAGGGGAAGTGAAGAAAACCTCTCCAAAGGGGTGACGTATAAGCTGAGATGTAAAAATGAGGTGAGACAGTCATTCACACAGCCAGTCAGAAATAGGTCCAGACAAAGGAAATGAAAGACTGAACATGGGAAGTAGGAGAAATAGGAGGAGGGGGATTTAGTGACTCAATATAGACTTGAAATAAAACTCATTTGCAGAGACAAAACAACAGGTTTTAGAGACATAGTCCTATGACTTCTGTTTTGCTTTCCTGTTTCCAAGTCAATGAGATGAACATTAAGTGAACTGAAGATCCAGAAGGCAAGGGGGGATAATTCTGCTCAAATTGTACCAGGTATTCAAGACACTAAGGGACAAATTTGTATTTCTGGAATACTCTCCAAAGAATGATATGTCAAGGGTAAAATCTTAGGATCCACAGTCTCTACCTGCAAGAATGTGTTCTTTCCCAACAATAAATTGAGACATTGGGCATGGTCGATTTGTTATAAAAGAGCATTTTAAAACTTCAGTTAAAATGCTTTATTGAAAATGTTTGTCACGACATGCCCTACTTAATGTTTCAGAAAAGTCATTGCTGAGGTCAATATCTGTGGAAAAAAATGACCTAATTTTTGTTTCAGTTCAAAAATTGCAGAAATAAATTTTCACTACTGATTACTTCCTTATTTTAACGAGGTACTTTTTAGTATTGTCACTCTAAGGTACTGACACCTCATTACTTGGCTAATTTATATGGTTTTCAGATCTCTGAGTTGTAGAAGGAAGACATTGTGAAGCCCTAATTCACTCGGTTTCATTATTTATATGACTGAAAATTAAGTCAGTAGGGACCATTAACAATGTGATTGAAACTCTGTGGTCAGCTTCTAGGTTGTCAAAATAATTCAACGTACACACACACGTGTGTGTGCACCCATGCCCACAACACACACACACACACATGCATATGCGTGGGCCTTCCCCCTCCCACACATAAGCTTTGTTTTCATTGAGGGTGGGCATAAGAAGGACAAGAGAGTTATAGGCTCAGCCTCCCTGCTTTATGCTTGTACTAGGTTAGCCTTGTTTGAATATTCTTCAAAGTGTTCTTTCGAGAGCATTGGAATGTGCCCAGATTGCTCCACGGGACTATCTGGTGCCTCTCTGCAGAGGAAAGGGCTCTCTTAAGGAGCTGAAAGAGGAGCACTATCTGGGAGTCTCTAGTTTTCATCTGTCCGGTCTTTGACTCAGCCTCAATCCAGTTTCTTCTCTGACACTTAATTTTTTATAACCTCGCTTCTCAAGGCAAGGCCCATGAACCGGCAGCTTTCCAACAGGAGCTTGTCTGCAGTGCAGAATGTCAGGCCCCGCCCACACACGGGCTGCGTCAGGATCTGCGTTTGAACCGCAGATGTCACAGTACTTTCAAGTTTCAAGCTCTCCTCTCCATTCAAACACGCACAGGGAAAACCTTGCGAAACTCTGATCAGACCCAACGCCTGTTTCTTTGCTGTAATTCTGTTTCTCCTTTCCTTTCATGGCCACACTTCCATGCTGCTTCGTACATGCCAATTCCTTTGGCTTTCCGCCCCATGACACCCCAGAATCTGACTTCATGTCCTGCAGTGCGCACTAGAAGTCATCGCCCCTCAGCGCCTTTCCGCCTTATCTCATCTCATCTGCACGCCAGCTCCCTTCTCAGGACATGGGTTCAGCCCTCCCCGGGGTGCAGCACGCCCTGGTCAGGTCAGATAGTTGACCACGTTCCTCCCAGCCAGAGTGCTTGGTGCCTACAACAGGATGGGCTCGTGACCACTTACAGTGAATGAGGAACAGCCAGACTTGTTTGGGACTTCTGGGAAGGACACTTTTTGCTTTTATTTCTGTGAGGTTTCAGGATGACAGGATGTAAGTTCTGGAGTTTCTCTCGCAATCCATCCAGCCTTTGGACCCAGAAGGGGCCCCTGCCCCAGGCCCCATTCTCTTTTGCTTCTTCCCGTTGGTCAAGTACTCTCCACGGCCACAGGGATGGACCTGGCGGAGCCCACGACAGCCCCTTTCCCAGGAACCCAGGACTCTGGGATTCTCTGTCCAGTTGACCCACACCTCCTCCCAGGCTTTCTTTTTTTCCTTTTAAAAATCCTGCATTTCTAGAGCTGTCTCCTGAAGTGTGTCCTGCTGGTGGGGGGTGTGTACTTATAGGCCTGGGGGGTGACTACGGGAAGCTGGCGTGGACAAAGCTTGCTCTGTGGGCTGTGTGTTCACACGTGTCTGTGAGACTTATTCCCCCATCTGTACTCTGGAATGTCACCCGTGATGCCACATTGCCACAACTTTCCCTCTGTTTTCATTTCTTTGAGCTCTCGCCTTCATCTGGCACTACTGACTTCCTTATAACTTAGAAAACCCAGTTCTCAAGTACTTGTCTTGTGTACACGATGTGGATCTCAGAGTCAGCCTGAACTCCTCCCTGGCCCTCTGGTCTCCTCCCCCTGGGACCTTTCCATTAAAACTTGTTTTTAACTGGCAACATCTTCGCCTCCTCACTGCAAATGTCATGGATTAGTTGCTTCAGTAGATTTCAAACTAGTCTCATTTCTCTGAAATGCATCTTTTACGTAATTAAGAGCGAGCTTCTAACAGGAAACCGATTCTATAATATATTTTTCTTACTTATTAATCATCAGTGCTTCCTCTTCACCTATTGAATACACAAACAATCTTTATGACAACTCCCAAGTCCCTTTATGCTGTGCCCCTCACTTACGTGTCCAACCTACAATACTTCATTAATTTACCAAACATGTGTTGTCTATTCTGTGGTAGCAGAATTCTAGGCGATGAGGACACTGTGGGGACCAAGAGAGTGTGTCTGCTTTCAAGGAACTAATAAGGATGAATAGTCTGTAAACAAATAAACAGATAAGCCAATAAGGGAAATAAAAAACTATTAATAAAATCTATTCACAGAATGAAAATAGGCTGATTTGCTGGGCAGTGACAGGGTGGCTAATTGAGCTGAATGGTTTGAAACACTTTTTGGGAGATGTGCCATTTGAGCTGAGACGTGGATAACAAGGACACAGACCTGCAGTACAGCTAAGCAGACCTTCTGAGCAGAGCTCACAGAGCAGGCAGAGGCCCTGAAGGAAGAACTACAGCCCACTCTTTTATTACATTGGTACTTCAACTCAACCTTGAACTTGCAATGCCTCAAGCGTGCCAGGCCATTACAAGCCTCTGTGATTTTGTGCACACAAGCCTGTCTGCTTGGGATGCCTTGTCCTTCATTCTCTCCGTCCAATTACTACTCACCTTTTCAGTTCAGTCCTCCTGTAACCTCCCTCGTTAAGGCTCCTTCTACCGACCGCCAGCTCCTTCCCCAAGCAGCTGGACGTGCTCCCTCCCATTTCCTTGCATGCATTTCCACTACAATAACTCTTATCATCTTGAAATTCTCTTAAAGGCAGAGAACATGTTGAGCCTCGCATATATTACAAGCTCGGTGAATATTTAAATGAATGAAGGAAATGTTCTTTTGAAAATCTCTCATTTGGTCAAATCCGCACGCCACTGTGTTCTAATTCTTTTTAAAAATCCTGTAACTTCCTTATTTTCTTTTTATGGACTCTTCTTTCTGTTTTTTTCTCCCCATCTAGTCTTTAGGATTCTCGAGGGCGAAGGCATAACAGCTCTGTAGTTCAGAGACCCCTTGAATTTTCAGGATTTCAACAACCATTTATGTGTTGATTCAGAGAACATTTTTTTTCAATAAGATGTTAATGTTTTCTTTAAAATTTTTTTATTCATATTAATTTAATTGACTTTCAGTTTCCTGTTTTCTTCTTTATCCTTAAAAGCTTAAACATTCTTGAAAGAGATAGGCCAAAAAAAAAAAAAATCCAACTCACTATATGCTTTTAAGCAATCCCTGGTATCTACATGTGTGATAATTGTCAAATAGCTCTGAGTTAGACATGCTAAGTACTTTATAAATATAGTCATTTAACACTTACAATGGTCTTATAAGGTGGGTACTTTTATTACTTCCATTTTACAGATGGGACAAATGAGGGTTAGAGAGATTGGAATGTACAGTCAGCTACCAGTCAGTGTGAGAGCCTGGGTTCTGACTCATGTCTGTGTGACTCGACATTCAACCAGTAGGCCAGAGGACACGTAGGATGTGACTCAGACATTAGACATTGTATGGTAAGTGTGTGCCTTCTCAATTTATCATCTTTTCAAGTAAAGCTAGGAATAAAATAGGCCTGAAATTCATGTAGCATTTAGTCATTGAGATCTGTATTCAGCCTTCTACCATTTTGTTTTGTCTCATAAATAAGCAACTGCATATATATATATATATATATATATATATATATATATATATATTGTATTTCTTGCATATATCAAGCAAAGCATTTTACTATGGGAAAAGGCAAAACTAAGACTGAGAAACTGGGTAAAATTTTTGCTATATAATTTAAGAATGAAAATTTGGGATTCACTAAGACTGCTAAGAGAGGCATGTTTTATAAAGCAAACAATAATCAGGCTTCAGGTATACTACATAGCTTCTTTCAGACAATGTTTTTGAGATGAAATATGCTTTTCCTAGAGCTATATTAAAATGTAACAGGGATCAGATTCCTTGGCTAATTAAATACTTAGTAAACATTGACATCAACTTCACATTTTTGTCCCCGGCAGTCAGGACAGAGGCTTATGTGGGGGCATCCCAACAGCCGTCTTGTGTGGAGAAATACAGGGAATGCCTGATCACAATAGTAATTCAATCACATGGGAGAAGCCCGCCTGCAAAGAAAGGGCGTTTCCCCCTTCTCAAGGAAAGATAGGCAGCCTGTTGCAACTTCAGCAGGTCAGTCCATTGATACTCCAAAACTTTCTGAAGATTTCTAAAGAAATAACTTGACTCAATTGTTCTGTTTTAATCTGGGAATTAAAAACAATTGACTGTGACTTGTTGTGACTGTAAATGTCAGGGCATATCTGCATCATAATGGATTTGACAGTGGTCATAAAGTTCTGTGTTGTTTCAGGCTTTAGAGAGGAGCTTGCTAAGTAATTGTAATTGTCTTTTTTGGTGTAAAGAATGACGGAAGCTACACTCATTTTCAGTTTTAGGACTGATGTTCTTCAGCAGAATAGAGTTACACAAGATATTAGGAAATATTTGGGGAAACCGGATAAAATATCTGGAGTTAGGCCAGCTGGGGTAGAATCTTGACTCTGTGACTTAATAGGCGTGTGACCTTGAATAAAAAATTCACCCTTTCAGTTTCTTCATCTGTAAACGATGTCAGAAATACTTGTCATAGGATATTGGGAAGATCAGAATAAAAGAGTCACATGGAGAAGAAGAGGGCTTCATATAGTATTTGGCACTTAGTGTTACCCAGTCCACGGTATTCCTCTGCAATAGTACTTCCAAGTAAAATTGAAGTAAGCTGGCTTTGACTCAGGTGACATCGGACAGCAGTGAAGACGATGACTTTGCTACTCCTCATACACTAGACGCTTATCACACATTAACCACGGGGTGCACCAGGGTACAAAGAGGAGGGCACTGGACCTGGTTCGTGCATCCCCACCACACAGATATGTCAGCACCTCCCGTCCTCTGACTTAAACTTCACCTCTAGTCAACAAGGCCCTCACAGTCACCTCCAGTTTCTGACAACAACACTCGTCTCTGCCTCCCCTGGGAGAAGATGAGGCCTTGACTGATGGGGACCATCATAGCTCATCCCAGCTCCGAGGTCCACCCTGACTGCTCCCAGGGGGACTCAGGCTTGAACAGTGGCTGCCCAAAGGGCGGGCCAACACACTTCGGAGGCAGGGGAGTTAATGCCTTGGGGGGGGGCGACTCTTAATGACTCTTGGCTCGCCTTTCTTCTCAAGATGGCTGGTCTGAGAGGCAGTGGTTCCATGTGTTCAGTTCAGTAACATGTCACTTAGCATGTACTTCACTTTTGTCCTGTAGTCACTTTGCTTTCTCCTTCCTTCACTTTCTGCTTCCTTGAGATTATACATCCCAACAAAATGTTAGTAAGTTAGCTTTGCATCAGGTCCTGGTATCTAGGAAATCTAGTAACCAGAGGCAAGCAACACCATTGTTTCTGTAATAAGGTGGCAATGTAGCTTAATAAACACGAAGATTTAAAAACGATTTTAAAACAATGTGGTAATGGCTATTCTGTTGCCATGGCAACATGGAAGCTATATTCCTCTAAAAGGAAGGAAGGAAATGTCAGGTAGGTTTCCCTTTTTGAAGGAAGAATACAGTTTTGAAGCATGAATAAAGGTTGGCAAGAAAGAGCCAGTTGAGTGACGGCGAAGATGTCTGAACTTGAGTGTGGAGAATAAGGGGCCCCCACGACAAGAGCAGAGGGCGTACAGAGGGATTGGTTCAGGGGAGCTGAAGTGTGTGCTGGTCCAGGCTGTGAGGGGTCCTGGGTGCCACACTGAGGATACACTTTGGCCTTCTACTGTAGGTAGGAGAGAGCTTTCGAAGGTTTTCAGCAAGAATGTGATATGATCGGAATGTAAAATACGGAAATAAAGAACCAAGGAGGCCCTGGCCAGTTGGCTCAGTGGATAGAGCGTCAGCCCTGTGTACGGACATCCCAGGTTCTATCACTGATCAGGACACAGAGGAGAAGCAACCAACTGCTCCTCTTCCCCTCTCTTTTCCTTTTCTCTCCCTCTTCCCCTCCCGCAACCAGTGGCTTTATTGGTTAGAGCATTGGCCTGGGTGCTGCAGATAGCTCTGTTGGTCCGAGCATTGACCCCAGATGGGGGTTGCCCAGTGGGTCCTGGAGGGGGCGCATGCAGGAGAGGATCTCACTATCTTTCTTCCTCTCACTTTAAAAAAAAAGAAACATCCCTCTATGATCCAAAACAGGTATCATAAAATAGTTCTAGGTGCCAAAAACATAGCTGGTTGTGCCCTGTAAGTACTCTTTTATTTGTGCTTAATAAAATGATTGGAAAATTTTTTTTAAAGAATGTAAGATATTGAAGGCAAGTAGCCTACTTAGGTGGCCATAAGAAACTAATCTAAGAAAGTGGAGAGACTGGACAATGAAGGATAAACCCCAGGGCTGTTTTGGTGACAGTATGAGGAAGATGGGGAAAACTTTGCACATGAAGTGAGCGAGAGGAGCGATGAGGCTCGGACAGTAGCCGCATGGCTGCATGAACGATGATCTCATTACCAAGATGGAGGGCAGAGGGCAGACACAGGTTTGGAGAAACTAATTTATTAATAATGTGGTCACGTTTCCCAATGACCAATTAGGTAAAAATTCCTAGAAATAGTTGGAAATAGAAATTCAGATTTAAAGAATCTTGTTAATCTATAGATAAAGTTGATTGCTGACATCCATTGCTATTTGATTCTAAGGCTTTTAGAATAATCAAATTTGGCTTTGGCCGGTTGGCTCAGTGGTAGAACATTGGTGTTGCATGTAGAAGTCCTGAGTTCAATTCCAAGTCAGGCTGGAAACACAGGAGAAGCAGTCATCTGCATCTCACCTTTTCCTTTTCTCTCTCTCTCTCTCTCTCTCTTCCCCTCCTGCACTCATGGCTTGAATGGTTTGAGCAAGTTGGCCCCAGGCGCTGAGGATGGCTCCATGGCCTCGCCTCAGGTACTAAAATTGTTTGGTTGCCTAGCAATGGAGCAGCAGCCCCAGATGGGTAGAGCATCACCCTGTAGGGGGCTTGCTGGGTGGATCCCAATGGAGGGTAGTGCCATGGGGGAGCCTGTCTTGTCTGCCTTCCCACCTCTCACTTAATAAAAAAAAAATCAAATTTGTAAATACTAAGTTAGCATCCAAGCCTCCATTCACCCCCACCCTCCTAAGCACAATGGAAAGCTCTAACAAGCTTGAGTAGGATGATGAATTACATAATTGAGATGTAAATTCACTAGGTCATGAAGTTCACTCTCACCTGAGTTTCTGGGTCTTTTGTAGAACACAGAAGCCAGATACAGACCTCAGTAAAAGAACACATTTTTATGTGTTTGAGAATTTAAGGGTACTTCATGAATATTCAAAATTGGGATGATTAAGAGTTATTTATAAATATAAAAGACATTTATATTCAGATGGCAAATGAAAGCAAAAAGACCAGGAGGAGTGCAGAATGAAAATATTTATTAGGGAGAAGAAGAAACCTCATATACATCTATATTTAAGTACTGTGTGTCTATTTTATAAATAATAATTAATATATATTAAGACCTTGTCGTAACATGCCAGACACTGTTGTAGGAACATTACATGTGCTAAGTCCCTTAGCCTTTGCAAACCACTAATGTTAAATAAGGCATTACTGCCATCACTTCTGGGGTGAGGGCACAGGAGGGTCGCAGCTCCCGTGGGTCTGTGCCAGGCGGTGCTGCTCCAGCACTCTGCCTTTAACCAGTGCTCTTTCGCCTCCCTAGTTCTACGAGCATGGCGACAATATTGTTTACGTTTGCTGAACAATTTATAGTTATTGCTGCATCACTACACATCGACTCAAAACAGACCTGTAACTTAGAAAATACAAATATTATCAAAGGAACTGAGGCTGAGGGGTTTGTGACACAGTTTTTTCACAGTTCTTCTATGACCTGAGCTGACCTTGCATGCAAACACCATTGAGGCTTGAGAGTGCTTGCTTCTGAGTAGAGAAAACGGAAAGTCCGAAGGTGAGAGAATCCGCAGAATGTAAAGGGAGAAGACACTCTAGGAAGGGTGAGTTTTGCTTCCTAGCTAGACAGTAGCTCTAGCAGCTTGCTTGGGTCTGTTCTTTGGGAGAGAGAGCCCCAAGTGCCAGACTTGTCCTTTGGATACAATGTACTCCCACAGCTTACCAGAGGCATGCATGTGTTCTGTGCGGGTGAATTTTAGGAGAAAATGCCACCACTCATTTTACCCAAAGCCTGCTGAGACTTAGTAAGCAATCTCTTTGCTTCTTGCTGTCCTGTGTTATCTATCCTCAGTCATGTTCAGAAAATGGGCCCCTTTTCTCCTTGATGCTCCAAGGAGTTTTCCTCGATCTCTGTGTATGAACACAAAAGAAAATGACCACCTTCTTTATAACATGGGCTTAACTAACATTGTATCCTTAATGTTTTTATGGTTTAGTTGTTGAGGAACAATTGTGGAAGAAGATGGTGGTTCACTAATTTGTTAAACAAATATTTATCACCAGTAAAACGTAGCATTTAAGAGAGTGGACTCTGGAGTGTGAGTTCAAATCCTGACTCTGCCCTTTCCTGGCTGCGAGATAGATCAATGCCATGGTTGGCTTATCTGTAACCTAATAATAGCACCTAGATCACAGGTTGCTATGAAGATGAAGTGCCTGGTATGTGGGGGCTGTATTAGTGCTATTATATTACTGAGTGTCAGACACGGTTGTCGGGACTCGGAGTCAAGTCATAATCAAGGTATATAATACATTGTATTAGATAACACTTGACAGTTTTCAAGCACCTTTCACATATCTTATGATTGTTGCAATTATTCATTGGCCCAGAACTTACTGGCACCTATTATTTTGAATCCCACCCTGAATTTTGTAAAGTAAGGACCATTCTCTAATGTGGTGAATGGTGGAGGAAAATCCAAACCTACTTCTCACTTTGAAGTCAGTGTCCGGTAACTGCACTCTGCTTCCTCGCTACGCTGAGATGTGGTGGGCTGGAAGTTATACCCATTCCCAGCACAGAAAAGTGTGGCTCAGGTTAGCTGTCTTGAAGTAAGGTCATAAAACTTAGTAGGTGGAAGAGCTGTCAGGAGAAAACTGGAGTTTGGATTTTTATGTCAGTGTTATAACTATTGTAGCAGAATTCTAGGAGCACTTAAAGAGCGGTTAGAAATGCCATCCAGTCCCTCAAACCACTGTCACACTTTATTGGTTTTATTCGTGTATGCCTCAGGCTTGGACCATGTACACTTTCAAAAATTCTTATCAATCGCAAAAAAAAAAAAAAAAATTCTTATCAATCGCATGTAGGTCAGTTTTTGGAACTAGGAATACAGCCTCTCAAAAATAAAAAAAATGTTTGAAATGGTGATTAGGTTATTAGATCAACCCACAAAGTCTCCTTAACATTTAGGGGCATGAAAATACACTGTTCATGGGAGCCACTAGACGCTAATGATTTGTTAAGTACTCTGGATTTCAATAAGGAGAGTTTTCTTTCTAGAAAGATATAGAGGGTGATTATAGAGAAGAATCACTCTGTCATCCAGTGGGTCATTTGTTAGTCAGGAAATGCCTGCATTTTCACTCTCCTGGAAAACAACACGGTAGAATTAGCATTAATTTTTCTGACTTTTGTGTGACAACAATCATATTCTCTATAGTTTTCAATTGTTAAAATAAAAACAGCGTGACAGTCTATTCTGACAGGGACCTGTCAATTCCCTCATGCCACCCCCATGGCCCCCAAAGAGATAATGTGTGCAAAAAACATATTTGAAAATCATTTTCAAATCTAGTATTTCTCTGACACCCTCACATTCTCAATAATTTTGGAAAAGGGAAAAGTTGGTCAGGACAGAGACCAATAGGCAAATCAATATCAACAGCATAAATATAAAAAGAAATTGTGTGGTGACACCACAAACTATCCTCCTACGGCCATTAAGTTGTCCAGAAACATTCTTTTATATTATGTGGTTTACCTTGTGGACATACAGGCAAATGTATCCAAATGAGCTGCAGAATTCTTTCCTACTTCAGAACTTTTACTTTCATCTACCCACCAGTGAACATGAAAGGGACTTTTCTCTGTCTAATTTCTTCTTTGGAATCCTAAAGCATTCCCCTAAAGTATTCTTTGATCCTCAAATGCTTTTATGAAAATTATTTCTTTTCCTTTTTACTAAATGGTTCCTTTTAACTACTTAATACAAAACATTTATTTAAAAAGATGCAATGTTACGGTTCCCGGAGTATTGGAACATTGATGATTCCAGAGAGAAGATTATATTAAATGTCATATGGTAGAGTAGAAAAATGCACTGAATTAAAAGCTCAGAGACCCCTAGTCCAACCTGGTTCATCCACTAAGGGCATTCACATCAATCCTCTGAGTCTTTAGTGCATTGCAGTGCCTGGTGCACTGTGTGGTATATAAAGAAATAACGTATGACATTGCAATGGAAGATACTCTTAAATCTGAGAAATTCTGAGTAGCCTTTTACTGTAAGAATCTTTCTTTAGACTTAACCTTAGCACCTTTCTAATGACTTTCATGATACCTAGGAATGACTTAGGCATCATTAAAATCTTGTTCATTCGGGTCTTTCTTAGATAATGAGGAAACTGTTAGTCTTCTCCAGAAATGAATGGAATAGGAGCAAATCTCTTTTATAGATTTTAATATCTATTTTATAGGTATAAATCATAGAAGCAAATAGTGTTTTTATAATAGCACCAACATTCACTAATTAGGTATCTCCAAGAAGTTAATGCTTTAAAGTGTGAAGGGAAGTTCAGAATAATTTAATTACATAGAGTAATTACTGTGAGTAATATCGGTCTCATTTTAGTCTCGAATATATTTGATATTTTGCCTTTCTTAGATATTGAAGTTCTTATAGTCATGTTCATTTTAAAATGCTTTATTGGTTATGCATAGGCCTTAAACACAGATTTTAATCTGAAAAATCTAAAATTTAGTGCCTTGTCCATCATTAAGAAATTAATTACACATGCAATCAATTCATATGCAAATTATACCCTTTAAGTGTGAAGAAACATATCTGTGGAACAGCATTAAAAAATTCAACAGAGGGCCTGACCAGGTGGTGGCACAGTGGATAGAGCGTTGGACTGGGATGCAGAAGACCCAGGTTCGAGACCCCGAGCTCGCCAGCTTGAGCGCGGGACCATCTGGCTTGAGCAAAAGCTCGCCAGCTTGGACCCAAGGTCGCTGGCTCCAGCAAGGGGTTGCTCGGTCTGCTGAAGGCCCGCGGTCAAGGCACATGTGAGAAAGCAATCAATGAACAACTATGGTGTCGCAAGGGCAACGAGAAACTAATGATTGATGCTTCTCACCTCTCTTCGTTCCTGTCTGTCTGTCCCTATCTATCCCTCTCTCTGACTCTCTCTCTCTGTCCTTGGAATAAATAAATAAATAAATAAAACTTTAAAAAAAATTTCAGCAGAGGAACCTTAATAACTCAAAAGAGTTACTATGTCCAAATTGAGATAAATTATCTCCTTTATAGTGGCAGCTCCAATTCTTCGGATGACTACCTTAAGTTACCAGCTTAGAATTTAGGGTGACACATTGCCTTAATCATTCGTGTGTGGGGTTACTTAATATCATTTCCCAGAAATTCAGTGAAATCTGTAGGACTGTATTTATCAAATGTCGCACCCATGACTTTAAACTCTTATTTTGGAAATGCATAAATTTCTTTCGAAATGTAAAGGGGTGGGGGAAATCACTGCAACAGTGCTCCAGTTGATTGTTTTTTATTGAAATGGCCATCTGGATATGTGTCTAGTCAGTCTCTCCCCAGGTATCATGTTCAGAGACTGTCCATGAAATATACATGGAAAGGATGGGCAACTGTGCCTCTTTTATGAGGGAAGTTATCACTAATAATCTCATGAACAAGCACATTTTAGCAAAATTTTCATCAAGTCCTAAGTCAAACACATATCTGCTGTAGCCGCCACCATTCTAGCGGCTGAAAAAATAGTGATGAAGGAACACGAACACAGGCTCTGGCCTTGTGGAACTTCCCTGAACAACAAACATGAATTGTTCACAGAAATTATCATGGAATTAAAAACTTTATATGGGTGCTCACAGAAGGCTCTCCCATGGCTGGGCAAGAGCCAGAGGGAACGGGGGAAGAGGTTATTCTGGATAGAAGGAACGTGCAAAGACTCTTTGGTGGAAGAAAACTTGGGAAATTTCAGGAACTATAAGAAGCTTCCTCCAGAGAGGAGCAAATTACGGAGAGTGTTAACATGTGAGAATGAAACCAGGAAAATGACAATCAGGTTGCCATGAAAACCAATTCTATAACACAGGTGCTGGTGTGAAGGAAAGAGGTGTATTCACGTGCCCACCATCTGAGAAGATGGGGGGCTCCTGTCCTCAAAAACCCAGCTCCCTCTTCAGGTGCAGGCGAGGGGAGGGAGACAAGCAAAACGGGAACTACAGAATCAAAAGGAAGGGGTGGAGAGCTCTTGCTGAGGGGACTCAGCACATATTCAGATGAGTGGATGAGAGCCAGTACCTCTCCCTGAGCTGGCACATCGAGAGCCGGAATTTGTTTCTGGTTGGTACAGGAACTGAAGCTAGCAAGTAACTTATAAACTAGGGTTTTGATTTTATGTAACAAGTGTCTACAGATTCCCACAGTCAGGTTATCTTCTTGGCCTTGAACCAAGAGTCAGAATTGCAAGCCTCAGTGTGGTGGGAGGAGGAGAAGCATTATTCTTCTTGTTCGGGTGTTAACCCTTGATGTTTGGTTGTTCTTCTTGTTTGGGTGTTAACCCTTAATGTGCGGTGTTCTTGTTCAGGTGTTAACCCTTGATGTTTGGTTGTTCTTGTTCGGGTGTTAACCCTTGATGTGTGGTTGTTCTTGTTCGGGTGTTAACCCTTGATGTGTGGTTGTTCTTCTTGCTCGGGTGTTAACCCTTCATGTGTGTCAGCTGGAGGGGAACAGGCCTTTACACTGTAACAAGCCCTTGGCCAGAGGTGAAAATGCAAAGTTAATTATATATACTATTGATTTATTACAGAATACATAACTTTGATCACTAAACTGGTAATATTGAATAATAGTTATAAGACCAACAAACTGGATTTTACATTTTACAGAAATTCTTTTTAAGCTTATTTTGTTAATACATTCTTAGCTTCTATTTCATGGCTGGTCAGGATAGTATCAGTAAATCAATAAAACATATTCTTGGTTACAAGAATGGACGGATAGGAAGGGGTCAGGTGATCATGGAGGGTGGGTAAGGGTGGCCATGTGTTCAGTCTGGGCTAAAGAATTATGAGCAAAAAGAATGTGTGTTGAGTAGACACGCTATAATTATCTATCTATGAAAAATTCACCCGGCTCTCCGCCTACCAGGACAATGGGCAATATTCAGAATAAAGGCCTCTCTGAAGGTCTAGATGCCTGAGTGATTAAGATGAGCAGAGCCTGCCTGCTGTCCCTCAGCAAACAGGCAGGGTGAGCAAGAAAGAAACCTTTTGCAATGAGCATGAGGATTTGGAGGGTTTTTTTTTTTTTCCTCTTCTGTGGCGACTGATTTGAGTGTGCAAATCTGCTGAGAGATCAAGAAAGATGAAGATTGAAAAAGACTTCATTGGCCATAAAGAGAGCTTGATGGAAGCCAAAGCCAGAAAGAAAGGGGTGAGAATTGAGAAGGGGACGAGGAAACTGACAGCAAGTGTACAGAGAGATTCTGTCAAAAGCATGTCAATGATGGGGAACAAAAACGATCACAGTTGCTTGAGGGTGACATAAAAGTTTGTTGTTTTTATAAAATCGGAAAGACGTGAAGGATGTGTGAGTAAGGAAGGATTCCAATGAAAGAAAAGGGTAGAGTAGAAGAGAAGACAAGAGATGACTGATCTTGAGTGTTTCTTGAAAAGGTAGAAGGGATATGCCATGAGGAATACTAACAGAGTTAGGCAAATTTTGACTAAAAGGTAACACTTGGTTCCCTGAAAAGAGAATCATTGATGGGAGCAAAATAAGTAAATTAACTAAAAACAGAAAAAATATAAAGAAGTGTCCTGCAAATGGGTAGACCAGAAACAATGAAGCCCTTTCTCATATTTAATTGACCTCATTCTGCATTGTCGTTTCCACAGCCAGCTATCTGCAAGGACGGAAGTATTTTTACTTTATTCCCCTTCAGAAGGAGAGTTCTGTACATTTAGAACCAGCCGTGGACAAAACTCTAACTCATCATTTTTTAATTTGGGCCACATTAATGAGGCTTTTTCATGTTGCAAGCAATACCATGATGAGCGTGTTGAGAAGATAGAGAACAAAGTGAGGGGCACAGGAAGCCACCATGACATTTGTACAATCAGAAAGAACTCAAAACATAGCTCAGTTTATAACTCTTAGAATACAGACTTCATGGAGGCATGGGTTTCAGTCTTTTGTCTTCCCTGCAGTGTGCCCAGCTCTGGGGACAGTCCCTGGCACGTAGTCAGCTCTCAGTAAGTGTCTGTTGAATGGTTCACTTTGCCTTGCCCTTAGAAATGGGTGCTTAATGCTTCTGAACTCTGTGATTCTGCCGTTCTGGTGGCTGGCCTTTCTCGTACTCTGCTTCTCTGTGTCTACTGCCACCCCAATCACCTACACTCCACCGTGCTGTTCTCTCCTCCCACGGTCTCTGCATATTACTCAAATTTTTGACTAGTTGTGGTTTTCTATTTTCCGTCTTGTCAAGGTGTTTATCTTGGTCTTTGCAATACTTCAGAACCTGTAACTCTATTTGAAGTTTTTCGTGTGTATCACACAATAGAAATGATTTGATTGGTTTGTGAGTTAGTTACTACCCAATATTAAAAAAACAAAACAAAACAAAAACACCCTGATAGCACATAGCTCTCGTGCCAGAATACCTAAAAGGACCCCCATTTGGCTCTGTAGCTTTCATATTTGCCCATGGAAACAAAACATTTTGTATTTACCCAATCCTGAAGCATATGCAGACACATGCTTAAACACACACACAGTGAAATGAACACTTTGCGAAACAACACTGACCGTTTGTAGTCAGATGCACTGAGATCCACTCTAATGTATTTTATTCTATTTTATTCATTGTATTGTGTTCCATTTTCAATTATTCTAGTTTACTTAAGAAATGTTGATGAATTGATTCATGACCAACAAAATGGTCTAACATGCAGTTTGAAAACTCCTAGCCTAGCCTGCATTTTGCCAACTTTAGTTTAGACATTGATTTTCAATCCAGTCAGGTGTGATTAATCACCTGTGGTCAGTCAGGGCAGTAGAGCCCTGTTCCAAGGCATGAAAAATTATATCTGCTGCTAGATTCTTTCATGTGACGGGAAGACATTCCTTTTTCACCTGGGTGTGAGAGGCACTTCGTATAGTCTTTCTGACATGGGCAAATTCCCACTCCTCCATTTGATGATGCCTTTACCCTTCCCCTACTGTGCCCATTGCATAAACTAACTCCTACTAAAATGTTGGTTGATGAATCCTTGCAATAGGAACCCCTTTCAAGTGGATTTAACTCAATTGCTCTTGAGAGCACATCACTTTTAGAACTGAGTCATGGATCTCTCATAATGAAATAATGGGTGACAGTGCAGAGGCAGGTGATGTGTGGAGGACGCAGGGCCTTTCTTTCTGCCTCTTCAGTTATCTGTGTTCTCCTCACACTGGTTCTCTGTGCAACTGAAAGTGTTTTCTCTCAACTTCAGTAGGCAGTTTGTATAGGACCTGACTCTACCCCTAGAGTACCATCTAGAGAATTTCCTGAGATGGAAACCCAGCATGGTGGCTAGAATAATGGCCCCTCAAAGATGTCCTCATCCTAATCCCTGGAATCTGTGAATGTGTTACCTGGCACGGCAGGAAGGACTTTGCAGACACAATTAAAGGTCTGTACTTTAAAATGGTGTGTGTGGGGGGGAGGTTAGTGTCCTGGGTTACCAGGTGGTCCCATTGTAATCAGTGAGTCCTTTGCATAGCAGCTCTTTCAGTTTTTAGGGAGGGACAGAGGTGGAAAAAGAGAGATAGGAAGAGAGAGAGAGAGAGAGTTGACATGAGCATAGGATCAGAAAGATGTGACGGGAGAGGATTCAACCTAACCTACTGCTGCTGGAGGAAGGGAAGTCAAGCTAAGGAACGTAGGAATGTAGGCGGTCTAGCAGAAACTGCACCGAGGATTCTCTGCAGCCGGTTAGTGAAAAGGGCAGCATGCAGGGTTGCCTTACATTTCTTGTGTTATCCTGGAAGCCACAAATAAGAGAAAACAGTGGTGAAGTTCTAAACTACAGCTTGGTAAGGGTCAGTTTAGGGATGGCTTGTCTTATGATTGAGTAAAGAGCCAGAAAAATGTAACGAAGGAAAATATGAAATTGTCAGAACAACTTGGCTCACTTTCTTAATCTAGGGAAATAAATAAGAGCAATCTGACTTAAATTGACTTTGACCCAAACATTTTACTAGGATTTGACCTATTCACTGAAATTAACTGATAAATGGCAGAAGATATTAACTATTTTTGGAAAGTTACAGTGTAATCATGAGTCAGGGATAAAGTGAAGCAGAAGATGGATGTCATAGGCAGACAACCGAAGGGTCTAAGAGTCAATAGAGACTAAAACAGGACAGAGAAAAAGTCCAGGGGGAACTTATAAGTTTGCAAATGTGGCCTTTTTCTTTCCAAGATAGGCTCATACTGGGAAAAATCTGAGCATGTGGGGAATGTGGCTGTTTCCTATTACGCTTTCTGGTGTATTTGTACTACAGGGACTGAACAGGAGTGACATTTAACATAGGTCATTGAAGGATACCAGAAAAATCCCCTTTTGATTATTAAGTAACACCCTGGGCATATTTAAGCCACTTTTTCTGTGTTTGATTTCCCCTTTCGGGCACAAATAGTCACTTGCCCTGATCCTTACCAGATACAGATAGGGCTAAAGTCTAAATTTTTAACCAGATGTGGCATTAGGAGAAAACATTTCCTCTGCTTTAATAAGTGGCTGAGAGCTTCCGTGTGGTCAGAGAATTTTTAAGTTAGAAGGAACTTTAAGCAAGGCTTCCTCATTTTACTGGTCATTCCAATTTAGGTCAGGAAATATGCACCATTGCCAGGCGCTGGGGAGCTTTTGGATAAAGGTGAAATAAGATCCAGTCCCCGCTGTGATAGAGTCTAAGTATGGTGGGGTAGGCAGAGGTAATGCCCGTTACAGTGAGGTAAGCGCTGCATTAGTTGTATCAGCGTTTTTAGCTCCTAGCAATAGTAAATGACTTTGGCTAATATCAATTGAAGAACAATATACCAAATTCCAGTTCTACAATTGCTGGGAAGGCTGGTGAAGACAGAGCAGCCACCCAATTACAGTAACACTACTGGATAAATGACTTGTTTCTGCTAAGCCCCAGAAGCCACCATTTGTATGACCGACGCCGAAAGTCTCGGACTGGGCTCTCCATGGCCGCGACAGCCACATCCAGAGAAGGACATTGTTTGCACCATGATCACGGATTCTCTTCTGTCTCTGCTTCTCCGTATCACCAGTTCCCACTTCCCGATCCCAGGTAGCTATGTCTGATGAGCTGTTCTGAGTGCTGTGCTTCCCCCTTATCTACCGGCTGGCCTGACAGCAAGCCCCTGGCATTTCAGCCTCTGTGCAGGTCGTCACTCTCAGCATGCAGATATGTGAAGCAAAGTTTCAACTCACAACTCAGTACATCACTGTCTCTTTTACCTTGCACGATCTTTTGGGTGACTCCTTTTTAATTCTCAGTCTTTCATTTTGTCCCTCTCCTTACCCGCTTTCTCTGCTAGATAGCACCTGAGCATATGGTAGGAGAGCAGATGTAACTGTATGGTGTGCGGGCAAGAAGGGGGTCTGGAGCCAGGTGATGTCATCTGGGTCCTGGCTGGTCACCTGCTGTGGAGGAATGTGGTTTGATTCTGGCATGTGACCAATAGGCCCTTTTGGAACATTGTTCTAGCATGCTACCCATGGAAGGATGATTGTTACCATTCCTCTGGAGTCATGAAGGCATAGTGTGGCCTCTTTGTCCTAAGCCCTGACATTTGCAGGGCCACTGGAATTCTTGGCATCTTCACATTCCTGCACCGATGGATGAGGACATCGTTAGTCCCTGATTAGCTGTCCCAACTGGGCAAAGTGTGCAGTGGTGTCCTGTCTGTGACTGAACACGAAGCCCTGCTCGTGGTATATTTCACTCTTCATACCCTCCCCCTGGTTCCTCCCAGAGCCCCCTTAGAGCCCACGCGACCTCCGGCTTTCTTCTCCCCACATACCGGGGTTGGGGGCTGGCTTTCCATACCTTTTCCTGTCTCTCAGGAAATACCAATGCCCATATATCGGTTATTATTTAGGTACAATAAATCTCATGGCTGCAAATAATCATGATTTCAGGAGAGAAATGAACAAAGTATTCTCCCAGTCAACTGCATAAATCAGTATAAGGAGCAAGGAAAGACAAGTCAAGAAAGACTTACTTAAGGAAGCAACCTTGAGCTGTATGTTGAGGATGAATCCCGTGCCCAATGTTAAATAGCTTAGGTCACACTCACACGCTCAGGCTGAGGGGCTAGCAGTCTTTCTGATAGGCTAGAAAAGAACTGGGAGGACTTTCTAGAAACTGTCGCTTACACCCGCCCATCTTCGAGTCTGATGGTCCACAGAAATCTCCTGGCATGTCAGCAGTATCTGAAGGGTTCACTTCCTCCCAAGTGGTTGGCAGCTAGAAGACACAGCTGGGTGTGTGAGAACCAGGAGAATCCCTAGACACAGAGGTGTGAGGACTGTATGCTGAGAGAACCCCCTTCAGTGGGAGAGATTAGGAATTAAGATCTACTGAGCGGACAAAGAGCAGAGTGTTGTCATCAGAGCCAGATTTGATTTAAGGGGAAGGAAACCAGGAATGATAGAGCTGATGATCAAACAGTCATAGATGGAGGCCAAGGCCCCACTGTCCAGGATGCAGCCATGGTTCCGAGGGCCAGTCATAGGGAAGCTGTTAGAATGCCAAGGACAGAGCCTGAGGCAGGGCTGGTTAAACAAGAAGTACCCATCCATGAGGACCTACATTTCAGGTACCTTCAGGGGTTAAATTGATAGATCGAATCCCTAACCTTCATGTAAACAAAGTTGTAGAAGCCACAGCAGACTACTCCACAGGAGGATTCTGATAACAGTATGTAGAGAGTTTTTAAAGTGCAAATGTTTTCTAAAAGAAATAAAAGATGGTGTTAGATATTAAAGTCTAGCTTAGAGTTAAAATCTGTTATCTCATTTACGGATTATTTATGAGAAGCATCTTTATGTAAATTGCTGAATTAGTAAAGTGGGAATAAAATAAGATATTGCCTTCAACTAGGAAGGTAACACTGCTTGTGTGTACACATGTAAACACACTCCAGTGAAACAAGGTATAAAATCTGTTGTGAGAGGACTACGTGAAATATTATGGAATTTATTAGGTGGGCGAGAATAATTCACATTAGGGTAAACTGGGGAGGGCTTCTTAGAAAAGAGTGTCTTTCCACTAAGCTTGAAAAGGAAAGTTCTGAACATTTAAAGGTGGACAAAAAATTATTTCAGGGAGAACAAACAGCATGGAGAACAAAATCTGTAGGGGTATGGAAACAGAGAATGCCTTGTTTTGAAAGGCATTATCAATGACATAGGGAGTGGTAAGTTCTAGCAGGATATTGAGGGACTCGTGGCAAAGGAAAATAGTTTGGGCTGTGGGATGACCCAAGGGGAAACGTTAATAGCTCTGGGTGAGTCAGGTTGGGCAACTGAAAGCCCGAGGTGGGCTCCTTAGGGAGGTGGCATGCAGAGAGGAAGAGAAGGTACACACACGAGGGAAAAGACATTTCTCTTTTGTTATTATTCTGCTATCTTCTCACTTTAGCTGAATGCTCCCATTACATTTCTGGGCTCAACCCAAGCCAAGACTTATCTGTGTCCTTTTTCTAGGCCGTGTCTAAGAGGAAAGAAAAGGCTAGAGACAGATTCTGTAGGAAGAAATGGAAGAAACGCTTCCCTTAGTTTTTGTTTGTTTGCTTTGAACAAACACTCTGTGTTCCTGATGCTGGAAAGAAGTGAAACAGGTATCGTGCCTTTCATTTTCCCAAGGTTAAAATTTGTCTTTTTTTCTTCTCCAAATTTCTTGTTCTTGAATTTTGAGCAAGCAGAAATAATGCTGGATTGATGATACAGAAGGAAAACCCAGAATGGGGAGCTGGAAAGGAAAGTGGAAGGGAATACCAACAAGGGATCTATCTGTCTTGCTCACATTTTAAAAAGCACATTTAAAAAAAAAAAATCCAGGGCATTTTGGAAGCTGAAGGCTGAAACGTCTCCATGGTGTTTGTAGCAGCTCTGAGCGAAAGTTCTGATGCGGGAGGTGTTCAGTCCTCACCTGGAAGTCCGCATTCACCTGCTCCACAGGCTGCAAGGTTTCCTCTGCTCTGAATCACACAGAGAGAATGTGGTGGGGCCGGTTCCACAGTCGCATGAGGATGTGTTGGCATGAAGATATTTTATTAGTTCCTGCCAACTCTGAGGGCACCTTCTTACTTCTTGGCAAACATCAAACCACTTCTGTTTCCTTTTATAGAAAGTGGTTCATATTTATAAATTGTTCTTAGATCTACCCACCTAATATATATTTATATATTTACTTACTGCTTTGCTTTTCCATCCACTTACTCTTTCTTGCTAGGGTGAAACTACCATCCACCCCTTTTGCCTGGTTTCAGGTGAGGAGTATGAATTGTGGGTGTTGTAGTTCTTCTGCCTTTTCGGGTTTCTGGTTGGGCAGCCTGAGGCTGCCCTGGCGGGACTTCTAGTCCCAGGTGGCTTGGTGAGCTGCAGTTCAGAAGTCACACACAGAGCAGGACACGTTTGAAACAGTCCTTGCTTTTCTTTGAGTGACTTTCATTCACTCACATCATGTTCCTGAACTGAAGAGGCTTGGGTTCATTTCCACAACTGTAAGTGTTGTTTTTAAAAATCAATATTCTTTTCACTACTGATATATGGCACACTTAGGAAATTGTGTCATTTCCAGAACAATTGAAGAAACTAAATGGTTCTTCCTTCCCAAGAGCTGCTTGGAAAGGAAAAAGAGAGTGTAATTGATCTTCTGTGAATCTGTGGGACGTGGTTTAGGACAAACTTTGACACATGGAATAGAATAATACCTTGAGACATGATATAAAATAAAATAATTTATACAGTGTGTCCGTAAAGTCATGGTGCACTTTTGGCCGGTTACAGGTCAAAAGTGCACCATGACTTTACGGACACACTGTATAAATAGGAGGAAGAAAGGTAATATTCAAAATCAGATGTAAACAAAACCACTTTGATTTGCTTAGAATATGTAGGTGATTGAAATCTTCTGAAAATGCAGTCAAGTGTGTTGAAAGACAGTGGACACTGAAGTCAGAAGCAGTTGGGTTCAGTGGCCCCGCTGCCTTAAATATGTGACCTTTGACAAGATACTTCACCTTGTTGAGCCTCAATTTCCTCCTTTATAAAGTTGGTATAAAACCTACTTCATTGGGTTACAAGAGTGAAATTAACATAGTGCATTATACTGAATAGATGGTTAGACAAAAATTGATGGAACATAAACTTAGCTTCTTGCTAATTAAGTTTCAATGGAGCTTAAAAGCATATTAAAGAGGCCAAAATATTGTGTGATTCCACTGTGTGAGATAACTTGAGTACGCCAGTTCATAGAAACACAAAAGTTAGAATGGTGATTGCCAGTGAATGGGGGAAGGGAGAAAATAGGAAATGTTTAATGGGTATAGAGTTTCAGTTTTGCAATTTGAAAGCACTCTGGAGCTTGGTTGCATAACATTGTAAATATATTTACCATTATTGAACTGTACACTTATAAATGGTTAGGATGGTAAATTTTATGTTACGTATTTTTCACTACAATCTTTAAAAAGACAAAGAAAATGTAGGGAAAATTCTGGTGCCTTTCATTTATTAAGGTGTCCCCAACTTCTTAAAAATGTACAAGTGCATTTTTGGTGGTTCTAATTTCAGGATTGATATTGAATCACCTATGTTCATGCCTAGTTTTTACATAACAATAATTACTAGTGATTATGATGTATTTCTTAGAGTTGCCTTGACCTTTGTGGTGATTCTTTTCATACCTTCATTAACTTAATTTTGTGATTATCTCTAGTTTATAAGAGTGATTTTAAATAGATTTCATGGGTACTATACAGGAATTATGGAGTCATAATTATGTTATAACTTACTTGGAAAATATAGGTACAACCAAATGTATTATTTATTCCAGTTCTTTCACATTCCCTGTAACTTGTTATTAACAGATTATTTTTGTGCCTGTATCTTCAAGATGATAAAGACTATTAAGACTATATCTGTTAAACACAGTCTTATCTTAAAATGCCTTATCTTATTTGGAAGACAGAAGACAATTTATGCTTTTATTTATTTTAAACATGAAAGCATGTCATTACTAACTTGTTAGAAAGTCTTTTCTTGAAAAACCACCCCTATGCCTAGCTGTCTATTAAAACTAAGTATCCTCTATGGTATTTGGTGACACCAACCAGTACTTGTGATGAGTGTGCAAAGTTTTGCATGTGATATGTTTAAGTGAAAACTCTCTGAATGTCTTGGGAATGTCAGCAAGTCCAGGGTAGCATTAGAATGGAAACAAGAAGAAAAGCTGCAGAGGCCCATGATAAATATAATGTACTATCTAAAAAGGCAACACTAGTTTTGCTGTTGAATGCCCTCTATGGTCTACTCTCTCTCTAGGAAGTGGCATTTATTCATTTAACAATTACATTTAGCAATTTTATAGTGTTCTTCCACTGGACTTGGAGTTAACAGGGTCCACTGGAGGAGATATGTACTCATAAAAACCTAAAGGGAGGAAGTGCTGATCCATCAATCACTCATGCCATTCTGTTGGTTAATTCCCACTCCTTAGAAGATATGATGCTCTTAGCATGGTGTTAAAAGGCAGCCTCCACAAATCTTTGCTTGAACTGTATCATTGGAGACCAGAAAAAAAATAAATTCAAAAACTTGTATATGAGTCACTCAAAAGCAGAGTGGAGTGACTTTCCAAAACTCGGAAGAAATGTGTACCCAGCATGCCAGAGGAAGGGGAGGTCATGTTGCATAAATATCAAGAGGATACCCTGGGAAGTGGTAAAGCTTTTGGAAGGATGTGCAGATTGAAGTCAGCAGAAAAAGATCTACAGACTATCTCATATAGAGCAATGCTTCCCAAAAGTTTACAGATGAGATGATTTTAGGCAATATCAATAACAATCAATAAATTTGAGTTGCACAGGGAGAAACTTATGATTTTTAGATTACTTTTATGCTCCAAGAACATAGTTTTGTTGTTGATATGACTTTAAAATTTTTCTAACATGTCTTTAATCCTTTTTTAAAAATTATTATTATTAAGTGAGAGGCGGGGAGGCAGACAGACAGACTCCTGCATGTGCTACAACCGGGATCCACCTGGCAAGCCCCCTACGGGGTGATACTCTGCCCATATGGGGCCACTGCTCTGTTGCTCAGCAAGTGAGCCATTTTAGCACCTGAGACAAGGCCATGGTGCCATCCTCAGTACCTGGGGCCAACTTTCTTGAATGAGCCATGGCTGCGGGAGGGGAGAGAGAGAGATAGAGAGAGAGAGAGAGAGAGAGAGAGAGAGAGAAGGGAGAGGTAGAGAAGCAGATGGTTGCTTCTCCTGCATGCCCTGACTGGCAATCGAACCCGGGACTTCCACACGCTGGGCTGACGCTCTACTGCTGAGCCAACTGGTCAGGGCTCTTTAACCCTTTATAACAACAATAAGAATAGTAACAGGCTCAGTGATTTTAGCAGACAAAACATATTTTAGTTATAACTGCATAACTTTTAGAAAGACATTTATTTTTTATAGTTATTGCCTATTTATTCCAATATATACTGGTTTTTCCATTTATCTTACTGATAGAAATGTGCTATTGAGACTAAATCTGAGCTAAAGTGAGAATGAAAAGTAAAAAATAGTTCAGATGTCACTTGGTAATGGAAATACCATGAAGAGGTACCAGAAGGCCTGCAATTTGGGAAACTTTGAAATAGAGGCAATGCTAAGAACAGAGATTAGGAAGTACAACTGAACATGCTGTTGTTATGTGTAACTGTAAAGGAGGGGCATTGGGTATTCTGGGGAGGCTATGCTGGGGCTTTGGGTGTTGATGCTGGAATAAGGTTGAATGATGTGGAAGTTTAAAGGGATTTGAACTTCAGCTTTCATGTGGTGGGGTTTCAAAAGGGTCCTGACCAGAGACAACATGTGGAGAGTGATGCTTTAGGAAGACCATCTAAGGAATGGCATGTCGGTGGGTGGGAACACAACGAACATCAATGCAGAGAGGGCATGTTGAGAATAGGTTTTAATAAGCTGGGTATGAATACATGATGGATTCTGGCAATGTAAATGAAAGAGAGGAATGAGGAAGGCTTTGAATAAAAATGAAAGTTAAAAGTTGATGATGATGATGATGACGATGATTTAATTTATTTTTATTTATTTATTTTAGAGAGGAGACACAAAGTGAGAGAGAGAGAGAGAGAGAGAGAGAGAGAGAGAGAGAGAGAGAAGGGGGGAGGAGCTAGAAGCATCAACTCCCATATGTGCCTTGACCAGACCAGTGCAGGGTTTTGAACTGGCGACCTCAGTGTTCCCAGGTCGACGCTTTATCCACTGCGCCACCACAGGTCAGGCCAATGATGAAGATGATTTAAAAAATGACAGGCAAGATGCTATTGAGTTTTTAAGCTTGGTGGCCTGATAGCATAACAGTGACACTGAAGCAGAAGAGAGGGAGCTAGTTCTACTGGGAGGAAATGTTTCTTTTACTCCCAGCAATTGGAAATTGCCTGATGGGTTGACCTTCCGGGGGAAACATCTTCATCACGTGGGATAGGAATTCTGGAGAGCCATTGAATTAGCCAGAGACATGGAGACAGCAAGCATTTCCCTCATTAAAATGCAGCTTAGTCCTGCTCTTCCTTCTGGCCCTCTCTAGGAGGACTGCTGGAGAGAGACTCTGCTGGTGTCTAGGGATTGGGAGGGAAGGGAGAGCAGATTGATGATTTCCTCCCATAATTTCACTTTTTCTTTTTATTTATTTATTTATTTATTTTTTTACAGGGACAGAGTCAGAGAGAGGGATAGACAGGGACAGACAGGAATGGAAAGAGATGAGAAGCATCAATCATGAGTTTTTCATTATGACACCTTAGTTGTTCATTGATTGCTTTCTCATATGTGCCTTGACCATGGGCCTTCAGCAGACTAAGTAACCCCTTGCTGGAGCCAGCAACCTTGGGTCCAAGCTGGTGAGCTTTTTGCTGAAGCCAGATGAGCTCGTGCTCAAGCTGGCAAACTCGGGGTCTCAAACCTGGGTCCTTCGCATCCTAGTTTGACACTCCGCATCCTAGTTTGACACTCTATCCACTGCGCCACCACCCTGGTCAGGCTCACTTTTTCTCTATTACTGTAGCCACCACCTTGCTCAGAGATGAGAGTTTTTTATAGGACCCATCCTTGGAATAAAGAAAAAACCTTCATTGCTAGCCCGAAGGATAGCCACCAGGAATAATTTCTAGGAGTGGGAGAGGAAAATTATTGTGTCTTCTATTTCCATTGGGAAAAGCGCTATATTTAGATGTTTTCCTAAAAAATACAATACATAGCAGTTAGACATTTAAAGAGAGACGTGACAAAGACTTGTGTATTTACCTTCCAGCTTATCAAGTAAAATATTAAAAATTTTTCAATTTAACTTTTATTTTTAATTGATTTCATTGGGGTGACATCAACTAATAAAATGACATAGGTTTCAGGTGCACCATTTCAGAACACCTCACCTGAAGGGCATCTCTGATCCTCTTCTCCTTCTATGTCAGTGGTTATTGCTATCCTGTCTATACATTTTCTCTTCATTGTGTGTTTTTATTCTTTTCTCTCTTTTTATTTTTTATATTTTAGCCTTTGCACTGCTGTGTGAGTATATTCATAAATAGTATATAATATGGCTTTAAATGTTTGAAAATTTTATATAAACATTTGAGTATACATTATTTACCCGCAACTTGCTTTTTTCTGTCAACATTTACTCTTGAAATTAATCTATCTTGATTCTTGTAGCAAAACTTATTCATATTCATATCTATATTGTATTTTGTTATCGTCCCGAACACTGTAATAAATATTCTTACACATGCCATTTGTGTACAAATGGAAGGATTACACTAGTCAATATTTCTAAGAATAGATTTGCTGAGCCATGGGTAGATGCATTTTTAACTTTATGTGATACTGATAAATTGCTTTTCAAAATATTTATACAAGGTTATATTCCCAGCCAAGATAAATGAGAATTTCTGTTTCTTCCCAATCTCAACACACTTATTTATGTTCTAATTAAATTATCTTTATAAATGTAAGTGAAAACCAGATTCTTTTGGCATCTGGTAGACTCAGATATGTTTGGAACACTACAATTTTTAAAATATAGTACGAAGTTTGATCTCATATCAACTTCCTTGTTTCTCAACCTATGGTGTGGGAGATTGACTTTTCTGTTTAACAAACATTTATTTTATAATTATATTGACAATAATAATGTTGAGAACAACTGCTAACATCAGTTGAATGCTTACCATGTGCCAAGAGCTGTCCTAACCACTTTGAATAGCTTTATCTTACTTAATTAACTTTGAAGGAAATATAATGATATCAGACCAATTTTAGAGATGAAAGAACTGATTCACAGAAATATTATGTCAATAGTAAATAGGGGTGGTGGATTTGGTATCTATTCAGTCTATTCTAATTAAAGCAGATGAAAAAGAATAGGTGGGAACAGACTGGGAAGAGAGATATCATAGTCTTTAACTTCAGAAAGTTTAGAATTTAGTTGATATTGAAGTAACATCAAAAAACATAATTAAGTAAAGGGAAGTGTCAATTAAGTGCTATATTCGTACATGGGAGAATTGAATTTCCCTAAGAAAATGATTCTGATAGGTAGGTGACCAGACTTCACTGAGCCTTATAGATGAGAGAAAGGAAATAAACTAAAATGCCAGATGTAGGGTTTCCGCCTGAGAGTCGAGCGAGCATGGCAGCTTTTGCTTTCTTTTGAATGCTTCCGGTAATAAACATCCGAAGCAAATGGAGTATCTAGTGCCTTTCCCTTATTTTATTTCGGTAAATTGACCCATGTCATTGTACATGAAGATACCACGTTATTTTCCCCGCATGGTTATGAATATGCCAGAGTTTATTTATTGGTCATGTATTGCTGATTTTTAAATTCAATTTCCTATCTTTAGCTGCTTATTAACACAGCTGACTTTAAGTTGGAAATTTTGGTTAAGATTCTAAGACAACAGATTTCAGGTTCTGAAAAGATGTATCTGACTATAAATCCTAACTGGGGATATTTGCACAATTCCTGACATCCTCAGGAATAACTTCCAGGTTATAAGGAAACATCAACAAATAAAAAAAACAGGGAGGATTTTGGGAGGCTGATTTTTGGACAGCTGACCCAGTGTGAGCAGTCGGAAAGTGGGACGGTGCTATTTTGAGCGTAGGCTAGAGGAGCCAGCTTCAGGGTGCTCTCCTAGAACGCGTGGCATGTTTTCTGTTAGAAAACCAGAGCCAAGAGAGGCAGAGCTGACAGAATTAGATGCATGACTCGACCCACAGGCCGTTTGAAGCTTCTGAGGATACCTCAAGGCTCACTCTCGTACATGTGCACGCACACACGCGCATGCACACACGTGCACACACACCCCCTACACACAGTATCAGCAATAAACATTGCAGAGGCAAAGCCAGTTACCATCAGAGTGGTAGGTTAAAAATGTTCTGTTTTATCTCTCCGTTCCCTTCCTCCTGCTCCCAACTTTAGAGGCTTTGGTAACAGGAGCTTGCAAGTTGGGTGATGGAGGAGGTGGAAGAAAAGGGGGTGGACGTGCAGGCCAGGGGGCTGGGGAGTCTGTCTTGCACTAAAAGATTAGCATGCTGATGGGATGTTGGATGGGGCATTCTAATCCATGAATCAAAACTGCATTTTGCAATTTAAGTAACCACAGGATTTTCTTTCAATCTAAGAGTGATCAGAAGGTGCACGGGACTAAGTGGGGAATTTTCATCAGTGGTATTGAAAAAAACTCCCCCCAGTAAGTACATCTTTAAAAGGAAAGTGGTGGCCAGAAACATAATTGCATTTTGATTTTTCTCACAAATTGTGTTTAAAATGGTTACAAACCTACCTTTGCCTACTTATAAGAGAAACACTCATTCTTTTTTTTTTTAATTATTTTTATTTATTTATTAATTTTAGAGGAAAGGGAGAGAGAGAGAGAGAAAGAGAGAGAGAGAGAGAAGGGGAGGAGGAGCAGGAAGATTCAACTACCATATGTGCCTTGACCGGGCAAGCCCAGGGTTTTGAACCGGCAACCTCAGCATTCCAGGTCGATGCTTTATCCACTGCGCCACCACAGGTCAGGTGAAACACTCATTCTTAAACAAGGACAAACTACTAATCTAAGGATGTCCAGGGCAGCGTAGGTTTCATCTACTTGCGGTAGGAATAATTGAAACCCAAAGTATACTCTAGAGCTGCGTTTTCAGTGTGGTAATCACGAGCTACATGTCTTTTAAAATTTAAATTACCTAAGAAAACATTCCGTTCCTCAATTGCATCATTCATATTTCAAGGGCTCGGTAGCTACATGCAGCTACTGGTTACGTGATTTGACAAAGCAGATACAGAACTTTCCCCGAAGCACAGGCCTTTTTGGCCTTAGCACAGACCATTAAATTCTCACAGAACATAGTGGGAAAGTATCATTCCTATTCCTGCTTAATAGATCTAAAAATCCAAGTTCAGAGAGGTTTAGAAACTTGATCAAGTTTTTTGATTCCAGGTGTCATGTTCTTTCCTCTAAACCACATTGGTTGACCCTCATGGCAAGTATAATATATAAACCTGACTTCGCTCTACTTTCAAAATATACCGAGGGGTATTCTGAAATCTAGAAAGCCCTAAGGGAATGAGGCCTTTGCTCATCTCTATATCACTATTGGATTGGTGGGAAACACAAAATCTTATCTAGCTTTACTACCTCCTATTTTACAACTCATAAAATTTACTCACAGACGTAGATTCAACTAAAAGACCTTTAGAGAATGTGGGAGATTTTGTAGCTGTAACGAAGGACTAAATAACAGCATTTATCTATATTAACCCTTCACGTGGGTATATGGTTCTCTAAGAGAGTAATTGCTGATTTGATTACATATAGATTGTTTTGAGACTGGATTTATTTTTCATTGTCTTTTACAAATGAAGATAAATGAAATTCATAATAAACCTATTGCTTCGCACTAAATTCCTAGTAGTGCAAGGGGATCCTGTTGTACTAGAGAGAGAAAATACAGCAACAATTGGGAAAAAAATAAAGATAATTAGCAGTTAGTGAGTTATGAACACCTCCCTCCCTCTTCCTTCGTAAGAGGTCAAAGAGTTTCAGCTGGTGGACAGACTAAGACTGTTACCTCCAAGCTGTGTGTCCTTACAGGCTGAAGCTCAAACATGGGACCCAGGGAAGTCTTGAGTGCAGGACCTCAGGGGTGACTTGTAGCCCTTACGGAGCGCAGGAGTGGGAGATGAGGAATGCCTGGGGCTCTGTCCCCTCTCTCCATTCTCGCCACCACCTTCCTAGTACAGGCCACTGCCACCTCTCTTTGTCTTTAGCTCTACCCCACCTTTTGCTTTCCATTTTCCTAAAATGGAAATTATAGATAAAATCACGTTATTCCCTTAATTTAAACTCCTCTGTGTCTTCTCGCTTGTAGGCTAAAGTTCAGGCGCCTCAGGATGTTTCACGAGGCCATTCAGGATGGGCCTCTGCGCCCCTTCCTCTTGCCACTATCCCAGACCTCCCACCTCTGTTCCTTCCCACTGCTCTGGCCCAGCCTTCCTCAGCTACTTCCTGTTTTCTGAACAAGCCATGTTCACTCTGTGTTCATGTCCTTTGTATCATATTCCTTTTACCTGAAACATTCTTTACCCTTCTTCTTCCCGCAGACCCCAGTGTGGAACTGGCATTTGAACCCAGACAACTCACCCTCCTGAACCCATGTCATAAATTCTACATGATTCCATGGGGTGGACAGGGGCCTCTCCTGTCCTCTTCTATTCCATGGTCCTGTCTGCTGCTCCCACCCCTCTCTTCTGTTACAGCAGATGGTGTCCACCTTCCCCTGGCTCAGACAAGCACACTTCAAGGCATCTTTATATTTGATTTGTCAATTCAGACGACATAGTGCCACTTCTCTCCCTTCAGAATATACTATATTTTTAATAAAGAAACATAAAAATAAGAATCCATCCTAACAAGTAATACCAAGTCATCTTTGAAGACTTTAAAAAAGAGAGATGAACAATTTAGGTTGATGCTTTCCTGGATGCAGAATGATATTACAAATATTCAAAAATAGATATAGCACAGCCCCTGACCTATCAGAATGGATGCTGTCCAGTATATGGTACTTGAGTATCCTCACTAAATATCCACTCTGCCTGGAAGCAGGAGATAGATGTGAAAACATTGGGAGACGCATGTTTCTAGGCTCACATAGTGAAGGATGTCTTTTCATTATGAATCAATGGGAATTTCTCCTGGCTCAAGGAAAAAGAATATTAGGTATGGTGGGTTGAGTGCGGTGCTTTGGCTACCGTCTATATAATTGCTTGCTCTCTCATGTTTTGAGTTGAGTTTGACCATGTTCTAAAGTTGAAGTTCCCTGTAATTAACCTATGCACTTTTGCCTGTTGCAATTTGACAATTTACTTTCTCTTCCAGATTTGTTGTTATGATTAGTATATTAACTGAGAATGTTGATATCAGAGGTCTTTCTTCTTGGATACCATGATGTTTTTTCTTCAGTTTTTATTATTAGTAGTTTGAAATATAACTTACTGTTTGTTAACGAGAGAATTGCTTTTATGTTTATCTGTAGCTCTCCATTTCTAATAATCTTTCAAATGAGTGTATGTGTGTGAATGCATGTGTCTGTGTGTGCATGCAAAATGGTATAATCAACTTGCTTTTCCTTCATTCTCTATCTTGTTAATAATTGTAGAGGATGTGGTTAAATCAAAACTGCCTTATAAAACTCTGTTTGAAAGGCCTTCTTCCTTTTTGACACATGTACAATTCACAACTTTCTTATTGATTCATTTTATAAAACATCAAGTGTAATTTATTTCTAAATTTATTTTAAACATTGTCTTCAAAATAAATAAGAATCATTTATTTTAAACTAAAGTTTATTATTAAAAGAAGGTAGAAGGATTGGAAGTAAATTCTGCAGAATTATTTTTGAATGACATTTTATGGACTCCTGACTCGCTTCTGTGAGTTCCTCTTCATGCATTTTGTTGTTTAATTCTCGTTTTAATCAGTGCTCTGTTGTGAATGTGTGCTTCCTATTTGGAGCAATTTCACTTATCCCTCATTCTAATCTTTATTTCGGAGCATGTTTGAACTGATTGCATCCTGATGATCATGTGATGATCTCCCTGGTGTTGTGGGAAGGTGTGGTGGGACAGCAAGGGGTTGGCTTCAGGCCAAGAGAATCAGAATGTCTATCATGCCTGGCAAGGCAAGCCGTACTTTTCACCTGTCTACTTCCCTGGTGTCTCCTGCATTGAGCTGCTGCCCCAACACTACACACACTTCCAGGTCCTTTCACCGTGTCATCCCCTATGCCTCTGATATCTTCAGCTGGGATGGTGCCAACTTTTTTCCTGTGTCTGAACTGAAGAAGGTCAAACTTCTGAACCCTTTATCTGTGGACCACATTCCCACCTTTGTAGCTAACGATTTTCCCTTCTACTCCCAGTTTCCTTGTGTAAGCCTTGTCTAAGCCACGTAATTTGTCTGTGTCTCAATTTCTTATCTGCAAAAGGAGCTAATAACATTGGCTACTTTTCTCATAAGATAGTCCTGAGGATTAATAAGCTGGCATTCAAACACACAAGTGTCTAAGATGATAGGCCCCCCATAAATTCAGATTACTATTATTACCATCCTCCCTCTTACTGCCAGCAGAATAATAACTCACATAGGATCTGGTATCGATAGAGGGCTTGGCATTTTTAAAACTATTTTTATAATGCTTCATAATTTAGAAAAGACTCTCTCTCTTAGTCTCCGTATCATATTTTATGGACAAAGAATTCAATGAGTCCTCTGTAGATCTCTCTTTCTCATGAACTCTTCGATGTTTTGCCAATGCAGATATATATCTTAGTCCTATTTTGTCTCTCATTTGAAGGATTTGTTCTATATCAAGGCTGTTTGGGTATATGGGATTTATCCTTCTCATTGAATTAATTGGATAATCTGTATGTACTTTGACTTATCAATTGGTGATCCTTATACAATTCTTGCTTCATTAGAGGCAACTGGAAAGATTAAAAAATGGGGCTGAGGTCAGGATGGAGAGCTCTAGAATAGAGGCTAGAACCAGGGACAGACTTTAGAAACTTATCAAGACATGATTGCATAATCAAAGGGTAGAGCTTGGCCAAAATATTTGCTTGTCTGGATAAGCCTTAAGTGTTTATGTTGGCCGATTGGTCCCCTTTCCTTCCCTCCCGCCCACGAGGAGACCAACATCCAGTGAACTTGAGTCCTTGTCAATCCTGCTGTGTTCATTGTTTATATCCTGAGCTGGTATGATAACTTGGGCTCTTGATCCCTCTTGATTGCCCGTCCAGTGCCTAATTCTGGGTCAGAAAAGTCCCTGGGACTTTACCTGCGCACTAGCTTCATTAATGCCAGGCTTTTCCCAGCACTTTGGAAAGCGGGTCAGGCATTGCTTTGATCACTATCCCTCTGGCAGTGGTTTGCTTCCTTTATGCCCAGGTATCCTGTGCTCTAAGGGACATCAAATGTATGGGGTCTTCTAGAGGTTTCCTTACTAACACCCGAACTTCAGACCTTCCTGCTGTTCCCTTCTCTACCTGGATAGTCAGCATGGTAACTGGAAGGCAATCTGCCCTGATGATTTTGCTATTTCAGGGTTTCACCACTAGAGAGCGGTGTTTTCTTATGATCCCTGAACATTTTAATGCTGAAATGGTTTTTATTAAATAAATATGTCTGTAAGTGAAATCACCTCTCCATTCTAGTGGACAAGATAAGTCTATGTGTTGTAAGATATAAAAGTGAAAAGAAACAATAAATGGTAGCTTTGGAAACATTTCTCCTAAAAGCCATGGTATCAACGCTGCAATATTTGATTCCAATTTTTCTGTACTTTTCTGTTCCATCTGCAAAGTTGAGTGTGAAAAATGATGACTTTGAACTTTGCAGCTCACAGGTGGCTTTTAAAAACTTTATACGATATGTCCAAAGTTTGTCTGAAATTTTTGTACATCATATAATTACATTCTAGTTTCTTAGTTTTTATCTGGAGGATCTTGTAAAATAAGCCATGCTCCCAAGTTTATTCAGTCCTGTTTGTTGGTAGTGGGCACACAGGACATGTGCAGCTTTTACTACCAGACAGAAGAATTTGGTATGTATAATGTTAAATTTAAAAATGGCCAAGAAAGAAAAACAAGTCATCACTAACATTACACAGAATCTTTATCTTAGCTATGCTTATTAAATATAAAAAATGCAGGGCCCCATAATTCTTTATTCAGAAAGTTAAAACTTTAGGTGCATTAGTTTGGCATGGAGAATAGGCAAGGGACAGAAACAGGGACAGCAAACCTGAAAGAGGACAGCCCCTCCCTGGATAGGCTGGAGAGGAGGAAGAAAGAGAATATAACGTTTGCACCCTTGTTGAGTTTAAGAAAATCTTAAACTGTCTTTAATTTTTAGTAAAATCCCAAATCACTTACCCCTTTTCAAACATCACAATTTTAATTTTAAGCCAATGTTGAGATTGACCTCTGTCTTGTAACAAAAATAAGCAACTGGCAATCAGGGAACCTAAGATCTGCTGTTGTCCTGGACTGAAAAACTGTGTGTTTTTAGAAGAGTCGTTGCCCCATTGTCCATATTTATGAAAGGAGACAACTGAATTTGACCCACTGGTCTTGCAAATGGGAGGCTCTGGCAAAAGACTGAGAAGGGAAGGGGGTGGGGGAGTGACTGCTTTTTGTCTTCAGCTTCTGGGTCTCTACCCACGCAGCAGAAAGCTCTGAACTTCAGTATCTTCTGGCCGTTCTGGAAGCCACGGTATGGAATTCTACCACGGATCCTGCACCAGCGCCTCCTCAGGTAGCCCAGCACCTGGCCAGGGAGCTTCTCCTGCCATTCCAGCACTTGTCAGCAGAGTTCGCTGGTAGCCTTGCGTCCCGCTGAGTGGTACCTCCTCAGCAGATCCAATACTGGTTCTATAGGTTCCGGCTGTATTTCCCCACTAGAGTGTGCAACGTACCTCGTCCCAGCTGTCTAAGCACCGGCTGCGTGCACCTCCCCATGGTCCAGGTCTGACATAGGGGCCCCGTGATTGCGGGCTCCTGGGCTCCCCCACCTCCTCCTCCTCCCTCCTGTTTCCTGGCCCTGGGGTAGTAGTCCTTCCTGCAGGTATCCACATCTAGGTTCATTCACATTGGCATTCGTTCTTCCAGCCTTCCACCTCCCTCTGGTAGAAAAGCCTCGTAGGGTTTCTGTTCATCATACTGGACCTTGAGCGCTCCAGTACGACGTGCCGTGTTGCCGCGAGTCACTGGCAGAGACGGATAAGAGGTCCACTAGGGAAGAACGTGCAGATCAGTGAAGCTGGCGCGACAGTGAGCAGGTCATTCATGAAATACTGGTTCTTTGTCTTCTGAGCTTTTAATACTCTCCCTTATTTTAGGCTTTGTGCACATAGTGCCAGTTGTGTTCTTCAAGGAAAGACTGTATTGTCATCAAACAGAAAACAAACATTATTGGGAGTAATACATTTCTTTGTCAGTGTGAAATTGAATTTTGTAACAGCAGCAGTAAGGATATGCCTACTGGTCATTCTGTGATTAACAGTTCCCGGTCAGGCGCTCAAGAAAAGAAAAGATGGTTATTGTCAAGAAAAGAGCTTGGGATGAAAACCCTTTCATTATTCTTGTTCTGACAAAAAACTGACAGATTCTGGCTTTGTTGCTGTTTGAAACCATGAACTTCACCAGGACTTTTATGCTTTAGAATTATCTGTGCAGGCCAAGGGAGTGAGAAAAGGCATAGCCAATTCCTTTTTGAACAAAAGCTTCAGCGAAGAGGAATGTTTGCTTGTCATGCCTCAACTATTATATTCATTTGTCAGCTCTGCAAAGTTTGTGCTAAGAAATAAAACTTATTTAATGTTAAAGATCCAGTAGTGATTTGTTAGTACACTTTTGGCTTTAAATATACAAATGCTAAGAATAGTTAAAATATTAGGATAAAAATGTTTTGAATAAAGGAAGCTAAGAGGAAAACTTTAAAATTAAACATTTAGTTTGGCATCGTTGTAATTATCTTCACTATTCAGCAGACAAAAATGATATGGTATATATTTGAGCAAACATATAAAATGGCTCTGATTTATTTTTTAGCACCATAGCCTGGACAATTGGATAATTATCTTTCTATTTTTAGAGTACCACGTATTTACGGTTAGTTTACATCCTAGGTGACCTTCTTTTAATATTAAGTCACTTTGGGATATAAAAGACTGGCATCAATCTTGCTAAGAGTTTATTTATTAAAGCCACTTAGGGCTTATTTAGATGATCACTTCATGGGACTGTCTCTGTGAGCTTAGAAAACAAATAAATGCTTGAAATTAATAAGCAAACTAGGTCAGGAGTGAGCTATTCAAATATTCATGTAATGAGATCTTAGAATGGATGTAGACTAAAGAATCTAGACATTTGTTAGCTTTCAATGAATCTGCAGATAATATAGGAAAGTAAAAATATTTGTGATTGTGTGGTCTACTCACTTATAATGAGCCACTGTTATAACCCTCTAATATAGCATTGATTGCAATATAATTTAGAAGGTAGGATAGAAATCAGAGTCTCATATACTTTCCTGAATCTCTGTTTCTTTCCTTCATCTTATATTTGCATTAGCCTTTCTCACTTTGGTCTAGAACTGCTAGATGATGGAATTTAAATATGTCACTTCTTGGTTAGTCCTTCCAGAGATTTTGCACGGTGGTTGGCATCTCTTCAGAGAAAGCCAGCTGTTCATATAAACTACCTATATGGCAGATTTGCAAACTACCTAGAAAACCTTCACATACTTCTATCAATTTTTTGCACATTAATTTTGGTCTGTGAATACAGTTAGTTCTTCATAAATTTTTAAGGGGAAATAAAAATCATTCAACATTCACTCTATAATTATTTATTGAGCACCTACTATGTACTAAAAAACTGATCTGGGTTCTAGGGATACGAGAGTGAACAAAGTAGACCAAGAAATAAATCTTGACCTTTATGGAGATTGCATTCTAGTGTGGGTAAATGGGACATAACAAAATTAATTAGCCATATGTACAAAGCATATTTAACTGTTGTAAGTTGTATAGAGAAAAACAAGACAGAGAAATGCAATAAGGGATGTGTGTTGTGTTAATTAATTTTCCATAGGATGCCAGGAAACACTCATTAATGAGGTGATATTTTAGTAAATATCTGAGATGCTGAGAAAGTCGCATAAATATCTAGGGGAAAGGAAAACAACATGTGCAGAAGCCCTGAGGCAGGACTTCTCTGTGCTCTGTGGGTTCAAGGTACAGCAGGTAACCAGTGTGGCTGGAGTCATATTAGTAAAAAGAGAGACCTATTAGCAGGTCCCTTTGGGCTCATAGGATCAAAGATGCTTTCAGATTACAAAGTGGGTTATGGAGAGGCTACATGAGTAAGTCAGGAAGAAAAGCAACGTGAGCAACAAACAGGCAAGGCTTTAACAAATAGGAACCCCATTATGGATTTAACAGGAGCTCTGGCCATGTCATGGGAATTCTTGCAGTTGTCTTTCAGAAGGCCTACTCAAGGCCTTCTACATTAGTGCCTTCAGCGACATTGCTCACAGATTATTCTGCATGTAGTCACTGATGGTGTGGACGTCAGGGGAAGATGCTTGGGCTTTGGCTTCTGACTCTTACTTCCAGCTGTGTGATAATTGAGTCAATTCATTCCCTTCTATGTATCTGAGTTTCCTTACTGCAAAATGGACACAATAATATCCCCATCCCCAGCACCATTGTGCTAGTGAGAAGAGATAACAGGTGTCAAGTACGTAGAACACTGCCTGGCACCGATTTTGTCAGGTAGCTGTTTGCTGTTACTAGTTACTGCAAATCCAAGTAAACTTACATTGCACAACATTTTTCTACTTCTGCTTTCAGTTTCTTTGTTTTCCATCATTTTATTTAAGTCACAATGACTTAAAAATATTTAAAAGAACTTTTTTCACTTTGTTTTTCTATTCCTCTTCCCATTGTAACTAAGCCAATTTAATTTTGTTTTTTACTTTTCTTCATAGATTAAAATCTTTTTAAAGAATGTTCTTACTTCCTTCCACAGGTTTTGTAAGTGCCATCTCATTTTTACCTTGGGCATCCAACTCAATCCTAAGAGACTTTCTTATTTCTCGTCTCTCTTCTATGATTACATGTCGTTTTCACTCAGTTTATGGGTTTTTTTTTTATTGAGTTTATATAATTTAGAAAAATGTTTTAATATAGTCTTATAAAAGCTACTGATAGAATTTTAAAAAGCAATTTGTCTCTTATTAGTTCTTATCCTTGCAAATTATAGGCCTCTGTACAAATGAAAATTTCTTGGTGATTCACGTTTGATTTTTCTACCTTTTAGAGAGAATTGATACTGTTGATCCTTTGTAGTCTCACCAGGAGGTTGGAGAGAAATGTGATATATGTATAGAAATCTGAAATAGGGAACAAAAGGGAATGCTGAAAAAATGTATCAATCCAAAAGGAAAAAAAGAAGAGAGAAATAAAAGAAAGTGAGTAAAACACAATATGATGTGGTAGGAAGTAGAAATCATGAGTTTTTAAGTAAATGTAAAAAGATAGAACTTGACTATTTAAGAATAGATTAACAACCTGTGAATTTTTAAAAATCCAGATATTTGCTATGTATAGTGGCATACTTAATAACCAGCCAAAAGGTTTGGAATAAAGAGAAAAGGATGCTGGGTAAATATTGTATCTTTTAAATTTAAGACACCATTCATTTTAAGACACACCCTCATTTTATGAAATATCAGAAAGGAAACATCTAAATTCTGACATCAATTGCATAATGCATCTTAATTTCAGAGATATTAAACTGGGGAAAAATGTGTGGAATATAAGAAAACGCCTGTTGCCAAGTTACATTCAGAACCAAGGCTTAGGCTAAAAGCAGGTTTTTACATTATCTGAATGTCCAAAGTGTCTTCATCCAGATCTCATAATTCTAAGAGAAAGGAAAGACAGAAGGAGACAGTGAGCCCCAACAAAGCATGCTGAGGGAGATAGTATTTGTCCCTAAACCCTAGAGCATAACTGGTGTTGGAGGTGACCCCTAGGCTATCCCAGGAAGGGCCACGCTACCCATAGGAAGAGGCTTTTCCTTGATCACTGTGAAACCCCACGTCTGGTGCAACGTCCCAGTGCGCATGTGCCCCAGGAAGGGCTGCCTCGCAAGTATGGGCACCTTGAGCCGCCAGGTGTGTTTGTCTAAAACAAAACAAAATTAAACAAACACATTTCCCTCTCCTTGTAATTATGACTCTGGGACTCTGTCCTCATGAGGCATCAGACTCTCCTGAGAATTTTGATAAAAATAATGATATCTGGCTGGCATGCATGGACATCTGCATTTTTTTTTTAAGTTCTGTAGTTGATTTTGATGCAGAAGATTAATTGAGAATTATTATTTTATACTAAAGTCCGTAGGGCAACCAGTTAGAAGGCCGGAAGCAAGACCATCACAAAATCCTGGAAAAGCAGTCTAGGAGGTCCCGACGAGGCACCGGGTTGTGTTGTGGGCACAAGTCTGAGCCTCCTTACACAGGAACCCACCAGCACCCACAGAGCAGTGCGAGTTTCAGCAGGACACACCGCTCCAACTTGAATATTGCACTGGCTTTAAATGGGAAGGGGGATGGAGAGGAAGAGAAAGGATGAGCTCCTTCCGGAAAGATCTTTGGGCCATTAGGTGAGGGGGTTCAATTTTTCAGACATTTAATAAAATAAAAAGGACAGTGATAGACAGTTTTATTTATTCCATTCTGGATGGTTTCCTTTGTATTTAATTTGCTGTTTTTATTAGAAGTTAACACCTGAAGTAGAATGACAAAATGTAATTTCAACATTAAAATTAGTCATTTCTGTACAATTCAGATATGGTTCTTCATAATGGTTCTAAATATTTCAAAAATTTGTTCAAATAGAAGGGATTTAGATTGCCTATTTTCCCCCCTCAATGTGGTACCATGTATTTCTACCCTACTGTGTGTAATTACAGTGACCGATTGGCTTGGCTTTCCCTGGACTGAGAGATTTTACAGTTTCAATATGTAAAACTCAATGCCTCTTACTATTCACTGTAAATGTTTTTTGCACCAGTAAATAATGTGAATATTTCTGAAGATTGTATGGGAAAAGTAGATGGTAGGATTGGCAAGATCTACCTCTTCGTGTTCCTAGAGAATTTTCTGCTTAGTTAAACTTATTCATCATCTCCCTCTGAGGCGGCAATCGCTCGCAGTCCGAACCTCCAGGAAAAGTTTTGTCTCTCTTTTCTTCTTCAGACTTTTTTTGCACTTCGTTAATACTTGTTACTGCCTCCCAGTAAGTAAAATTTTGAAGTCTTAATTATCTCTCAGAAAGGAAATGAACTTCCAGTTTCCAGAACAGTGAAGCATTACTACTAAGAAAATTTTCTTCTTTAGCTCAATTCTATCTGTAGATACATATATAACTGCACCTATCTACCTATCTGAATAGATATATCTATATGTGGACATGTTAGTATTTTTCAAGTTTGTACTTTGATAAACAGTTCATACTATGCATACAATTCTGTTTACAAAATTGACCAAAAAGAAAAGAAAAACCACTGTGATTCTGTGAAACACTAAAAATTAGATGTGGTAAATTGTTGAGAATTTAAGGGAAAATCCTGCTTTACACATTGGATGATGGGGCACAGTGTGTGTTCCTTTCTTTAATCTTATCGGCTTCATGGAATGTATCCCATGTGCTCTTTCTCACAATAATTATTAGCGCTTGAACACTCTGTTCTCAACAGCGACTCAACATTCATGTTTACCCTCTGTCAAGAAGGTAAATTTGCCAGATGATATATAAATGACTCATTCACACCAGTGTTCTCAGTTCAAACCAAGGAAGACTGTGGGCGGGCGTACAAAATATTTGTCAGCATGTTTTCATCTCTTGGCAAAGTATATTGGGAATCTTATAACTAATTCTGTCCCTGTAGCAGTGGGCAAATGTCGGCTGAATAAAGTTAGGTTTTATTGCGAACGAAATGATAGAACCCAATAATACGATAATTTCTCAATTATCCTTTTTAGAGAGTTGAAAAGAACATTATCAAGTAAAACAATCAATGAAGCTAAAATGGCAATTCAGATTCCACAGTGATTTTTCTGCTTCTTTTTTTTTATAATATTCCATAAGTATCATTGTCAGTAGCCACTCATTAATTACTCTTGCTTAAACCAACAGAATTGGCACAGATGTGAAAAAGAAAGCAGAAGCCTGCTGTTTTAAGCAGTTATTTGGTGTAAGTTGGGGATTTATGGTATTTAACTTAATCTTTACAACGTTTCTTTTTAAAGAAAGCTTTCTTGAGATGTAACTCACATTCTATTACAACTATTTAAAGTAGATATTTTATGCTCTATTGATGAGAAAAGTGATGCTCAAACCAGTGAACTCGTTTGTAAGCTTTGCTTTGAACCCATATCTATCTAATTTCAAAGCCTGCATTCTTCCTACAACACCTCGAGGCCTCTGTTGTCAGCACCCTTTTTGTCAGGATTAATGCCAACAGCTGCTAAAATGTCTATAAAGAGTGCCTTGTTTGGTAGGAGGTATGATTCTAGGGGAGGATGAGGCCGGGGACCACTTTATTTCACCCTAAGTCAGTTAAATATTTTATTATTTGTGCGTCAAGGTCCTAAAATCTAAGCGATTATTCCATGTCACATGAAATAGCATCAGACTTTTTTTAAAAGATTGTATATTTTACTCTTACAGAATTTGTGGAATGGGTAAAACTAGTTATTCTTGTACCCACCTTCTTACGGAGTTCAGATAAGGAAATGACAATTTGATTTCTGAACCTGCTTCCTAGGACAATTCATTTAACCTCTCTGCAGCTCACTGTTATCCTCTGTAAAATGAGCATTCTTTGTCTTTATAATAATGCTTTTCTCTTTTCTTCATAATCACTTATATTGGCAGTCATTTCCTGTGGGTCTGAAGGCTAAGGGCTTCCAACTTGAATCACAACTGGCTACATAATTTGCAATGCTCAGTGCAAAGTGAAAACATGGGACTTGTTCAAAATGTATAAAATATTTCAAGATGGCAACAAAGGGCATTACACCAAGCATAAGGCCTTTCTGAAAATGAGACCCTGTGTGACTGCACAGGTCACATGTTCATGTGTTGGGCCCTTCTGTGTACTTGGTGAAGATCTGGGATCAAGAATGGTGCTTGATGCTCTCTGGCAACAAGGCCAGGGCATAACCCCAAATCTTACTTCCTTCGGAAGATAAAGTCTGCTCCATGGGGAGGAAGCGTAATGAAGGGTGCAAACGCTTGTTCTCTAGAGTCTGGTATCTTTAAGTTGAAACATGGGCTGTGCTGCTTAACACCTGTATAATCTTGGGCAGAAAAATCCCTTAAACCTAGCTGGAAAATACTTTGAACCTACTGGATGGCTAAAAATAGCAATTTCCACTGTATAATGAAGACCATAAATATAATGACTTCAAAAGAACACATTTAAAAGGAGTAATTCTTTCAAATGGTATCGCTTCCTTGGCTACTATTTTATAAACTCACCTTACCCCTCCCCACAAAAAGACAGATCTTTTGCTAAGTTGTACAGTTAGTAAATGTTCTCAGTTACTTCAGGCCTCGTTTAAACAGCAAATTCGATGAAGAGCAAAACTTTATTCATCGTTTTTCAAGGAAATAAAATAATGAATCATGTAGAATCAGAATAAGTGTGTTGTTAAAGGCATATTGACAAGAATGTGTCCCCAACTAAGTGGGTAAGTAGACTGCTCTTTTCTCACTTACTTATTCCGACAAAGACTGACTCATGCTTCTTCAGACAAAGTTTTAAAAACTCCTGTTTAGGACAGCACTCACCACTGAGCGTGAAGTTGAACTGGAAGAAAACACAGGGAAATGATAGATGTGGCTGGCTATTTGCACCTGTGTAAACAAGCCTGCCTTCCACAGGTCAGCATCACGGGCCTTTCAGCCAAGGGCTTTTCTCTTATACTGCCTCTCCCTGTATTCATAGAAAGAAGAAAAAAAAAGAAGTCCCGTGAGGAATGTATGTGTGTGTTCCTGTGTATGTGCGCATAAAATTACTGGGAGGAGAGGATTTGTTGGGGGATACTGGGAGCAGCCAGAGAATGGGGAAAATTCATTTATCCAGGGAGAGAAATTAACATGGTGGTTTTCAGAATGCAGTTCTGAAACGTGCCTACCCGGAACCATAGCATTCACTTGGTTGCTTCACTCCAAATGCAAATTCTTGGGTGCAAGATCAGAAACACTGGAGTGGGACCAGCAGTGTTTGATCAAGCCTTCAGGTGATTTGATTACAGCTGAGATTTAGAACCACTGGCTTAAAGGACAATGAAGATTTGCTTGGGTGACGGAAGAACAGGGCTACCCTATAAAGAATTTTAGCTAATCACCCAGTTGTGCCTTTGTTTCTGAGATGTTATGATTCTCTATTCCTGGTTCTTATGTGGGTGAGAAGTTCTAACTGCACTTGATTGAGTTATAACTATTTTCTTTTTTTACACTAAGAGTTGTTCCCCTCAAAGGAATCTTGGGTGTAAATTGTTTCTTTCTACTCTTCTCTTCACAAGAGGTTAGAGTTGAGGTATATCTATCTAAATTGGCTTTCAACTTAAAATGTACTTTATCTTTTCGGAAAATACGTTTTCATCTAAATCTTTTTTTCTTATTTTATTTTGATTTGCTTAATTTTGTTGAAAGATGGGAACTTAGTTTTCCTATCTCAAAGTTTTGGCTACCTATGGCTGTTAACTTTTGGATTTGGACATTATACTTGGTAAAATTAACCACAGAATTTTGAAGATGTGCCAGGAAACTTGAGGTTTCAGTGCAAATTGCATATTGCATCATTCAGCTTTTTTCCCATCTTTCCATGTAGCCTCAACTAGCAAAGGAAAAACACTGCTGTTGCCCCATTCGATGTTTTAAAATATGGTACCTTATGAAATACTTTTTGTGTTTGTTTATTCATTATGTTTGGAAAATATGCCTTTCCCACTCCTTTTCTTTCCTTACTTTACTTGTTCTTTATACCAGAAAAGGCTTTTTATTATTATTTTTTAGTGAGATAAACCTCTTTGAAATAAAATGTCAAGAACTGAAAAGAAGATTATGACAAAAAGAAGAGTCATTTGTGCCCTGGCCAGTTGGCTCAGCGGTAGAGCGTCGACTAAGTGTGGATGTCCCAGGTTCAATTCCAGTCAGGGCACACAGGAGAGGTGCCCATCTGCTTCTCTCCCCCCCCCCCACCCCCTTTCTCTTCCCCTGCCACAGCCATGGCTTCATTTGAGCAAGCTGGCCCAGGCCGCTGAGGATGGCTCTGTGGCCTCAGGTGCTAAAATAGCTCGGTTACCAAGCAATGGAGCAGTGGCTTCAGATGGGCAGAGCATCGCCCTATAGGGGGCTTGCTGGGTTGATCCCGGTCAGGCACATGTGAGATTCTATCTGTCTGCTTCCCTGCCTCTCACTTAATAAAAATAGGAGAAGAAGAAGAAAGAAGAAAGAAGAGGAAGAGGAAGAGGGGGAGGGGGAGGAGGAGGAGGAGGAGGAGGAGGAGGAGGAGGAGGAGAGGGCGTGGAGGAGGAGGAGGAGGAGGAGGAGAAGGAAATGTGACTGGGAATTTGAACTAGAACATGCGATAATCTCAGAATATATGTACTTTTGGGAACCTCGAGTCTGAGAAAGGGTTTAAAGTATCCTGAGTTATAGCTCTATGAGGTAGCTGTAATGTGTATGAGTAATTATTTCTGAATCAGTCACTCACCAGCTATTTGACCTTGTAGTTTACTTATGTCTCATTGCTGCTATTCATTTTTGTACTCTGTTCAATCTAATTTAAAATAACTTTTTAGCAGGATACAAAAGTAATATAGAGAAATTTGTTGCATTTCTATACACTAATAACAAATAACCAGAAGAAGACATTAAGAAAACAATTCTATTTACAATTGCATCAAACAATAAAAACCCTAGGCTAAGTCTCAGCCATGGGATACCTACATTTAGTACATTTTGATGCTTTTAGTTGTAATTCATCTGTGTTCATAGTTACATAATTCCATTGAATTAAAGCAGAATGTATTTAGCCATTCATATGACAAAGAATATTTTGGTTGACTTTACTTTTTTGTTAATATAATATAATGAACATTTATGTATGTGTTTTCTGATAAACGCGTGCAAGGTTTTACTAGAACAAATAACTAGGATTGGAATTGCTGAGTACTAAGCATCTTCCTAGAAAAGCCGGATTGATTTCTACGTGATTATGCTTATTCATACTTCCTCTATGGGTGTATAGGGTTTGTCTTTTGCTTGACAACTTTGCCAATAATTGGTGCTGCCAGATTTTAATATTTTTGCACATTTGACTTTGGTAATTGTATCTCATGTGGCTTCATTTAACTCTTCCCTTATTACCAATAATTAGAGCATATTTTAATATATTGGGGTCACTTGTGTTTATTTTTTGTGAGAAATGATCATTCAGATTCTCCCCCCCCAAGTATTTTATGTTTCCATTTTGCCTTGTGATTTGTAGAAATCTGTGATGTTTTGAAATTTAGTCTTTTTTTCTTTTTTAGTTGTATGTAATGAATGTATCTTCTCCTAGTTTTGGCCTTGTGAGGGTGAGTTTGGTTCTGGGGGTTATTCTGTGTCCTTTAGTCTTATTTCTGTTCAACTTTGTGTTGTCTTGCTGAGCCCTTATTTATAATAAATACTGGGACCTGCTGGTGCACATTACTCTTGTGATCTTCTTCTGGGTTATCTTGAAAATTAGCCCCTTTTCTTTTTGATGTGATTTGTTTTTTTCAAATTTTTAAATTAAATGTACTGGGGTAACATTGGTTTAATAAGATCATATCAATTTTAAGTATACATTTCTGATACATGATCTGTATATTGCATTGTGTGCCCACCGCCCCAAATCAAATCATTTTCTGTCACCATGTATTTAGACCTCTTTACACTTTACTGCCCTCCCACTCCCCTCTGGTAACCACCTAGCTGTTGCCTGTATTGATGGGATTCAGTTTTATATCCCACGTATGAGTGAAATCATGTTATTCTTTGTTTTGTATGAATGGCTTATTTTGCTTAGTACAATAGCCTCAAGGTATAATATATATATATATATATTAAAATAGCTTAAGAACTTACAACCGTACATATATATGTCATTTGTTATTTATACATAACATGTTGTGATTTTTCTTGGAATTGAATTGAATGTATAGAAGGATTTGTGAAGGAATTCTAGCTTTGTGACTTAGTTTCCCAGTCAACTAATAGGGAATGTCTATTTATGGAAGCTTCACTTACTATTCTTTTTATTATCCTTGGGGTTTTATTATTACTTTTTTGTAGGATTACAAATGCACTTCTAGGTTTTCTTATTTGTATTAATCCAGGATCTGAATAATTTTCAATGGAGTGCTATACATATTTTATCCAGCATCCTACCAGAAGAGGGCCTATGAAGAGTATTTTTATATGCACTTTTCTATTTAAATATGTGTAATTACCTTGAGCTTGGTTTCTCTGACAACCTGTATGTGCACACATACATGTTAGTGTATTTTTCACTTTGTAGGTGGAAAAATGATAACCAGTGAAAGAACCCATTTTTGGTCAGGAGGAATTTCACGAAGTAGGTCTGAAGGAAATTTGATTGACATGGAAGCCCGAAAATCCTCAAAAAATTGCAATGTCACAGGTATGGATCTATAGTAATTTTTTTCTCCATCACCAACAAATTTGCAGGTCTACCTCAGGAAAATGCTACAAGAGATTAAAAGAAGGATAAAATTCAAACGGTATCATAGAAATATTTACACTATCATTAAAAAGGTGAGCAAAACAGCAGAGCCAACAGATTGTAATAAATACCAGAGGAGGCAAACGCTCACTGAATGAGCGGTCTGTGCAGTAAATATGTAATGAATTTGGCGGGTAAAGACATCTCTAGATGTTGGAGTGGGCTACGAAATCTTTATGGAGCATAAAAGAATTAAATTGATCCTTAGAGAAAACGTGGTTTTAGGAATTAGATGGAACTGGTTTGATGAAAGTTTGGAAATAGGAGAAATACAACTTTTCAATATGCATTTCCAATTTTTAATATATACCACTTAAAACTTATTTCAATTAAGATAATAAATAGTTCTGGGTATAGTAAACATAAAAAAAGTCTGACTGTTTACTTGATTTCATTTTTCTCTTTTGGCTGCCGTTTTGGCCTTTGGTTTTCTCTAAAGCAGGACCAGCTTCACAAAGTCCACCGAATCATTGTCAGTATTTATTGAGAAATGACCAAGCATGAGTAGTTCTCAGCATAAAAAAGACGTCCATACTTGTGAGATATGTAGAAGTTTCTTACAGTTGATGTGTGAATATTTTAATGTGTTGCTGATTCTTAAAATACTTTTCCGAGTAATAACATGTTTTCCTTTCATAGTGGTAAACCCGTTCTTTGTCATTTTAAACTTGAAAAAGCTCAATGAACTCCTGCAAGTAGTAAATCTGATGTTTATTGTATAAGAAAAAACTTAATGTTATTAACATTTGTTATCAGGAAATAATCTGAAAAGTGCATAATTGTCAATCTGGCCTATTATTTAAATTTATTTATTTATTTATTTATTTATTTATTTATTTATTTATTTATTTATTTATGTGTTCTTTTCCAAGTGAGAGGAGGGGAGATAGAGAGTCAGACTCCTGCATGCAACCCAACCAGGATCCACCTGGCAGCCCCCTGTCTGGTGCGGACGCTCTGACCATCTGGGACCATGCTCGCAGCCCAGCTATTTTTGGCACCAAGGCAGCGGGTCCACCGAGCCATCCTCAATGACTGGGCCAATGCAGTCAAACTAATCGAGATATGGCCACGAAAGGGAAAGAGAGAGAGAGAAAAAGAGAGAGAGAGAGAGAGAGAAAGGGAAGGGGTAGAAAAGCAGATTGTCGCTTCTCCTGCATGCCCTGACTGGAAATTGAACCCGGGACAACCACACGCTGGGCTGATGCTCTATTACACAGCCAGCTAGCCAGGGCCAAAACATTATTTTAGCTATTAACAGATGTATTTGATATTTTTTACATATTGAATATTACCAGAAAAAGATTAATAACCTTGATATACTGAGACCAGCTATTCAGTGTTTAGAAAAAATCTGGATAATTGAATGAATTACTCTGTTCAGAGGTTTTCTTTTCTTTTTTTTTTAAATTTTTTTTTTAATTCATTATAGAGAGGAGACACAGAGTGAGAGAGAGAAAGAGAGAAAGGGGGGAGGAGCTGGAAGCATCAACTCCCATATGTGCCTTGACCAGACCAGTGCAGGGTTTTGAACTGGCGACCTCAGTGTTCCCAGGTTGACGCTTTATCCACTGCGCCACCACAGGTCAGGCTCAGAAGTTTTCTTTTGTAAAAATTAAACACAAAACTATAAGGCACAAATATATATAGTTTGGTTCTTTTAGAAGGAAATGTGTTAAATTAATTATTATCTAAATTGTTAAACATTTATTTACCTATAAATCATTAATATGATTATATGACATATGGTAAAATTAACTGATAGAATGAATTCCTTTCCTCACAGCAGGAAAATCTGACCAAATTTAATGTTAATATATTAGACTGGAGAAAAGCAAAGTAAAAAGTCTTGAATTTTTAAGCTATAATTAAAATAATCTTGGTTGTATTTCACAATGACCTTCACCTTTGTTTTGCTTTGTTTTTGTTTAAATAACAAGAATGTCCAGACCCAGGGTTGCTTCTCAATTGGCCAGATGCTTTCCCATGTCATGGCAATAATGTTTCCAAAGCTACAAATCCATTCTGGAATGAACTGTCTGCTTCGAACCCATTTTTGGATGACATAACTCAGCTAAGAAATAACCAGAAGAAAGCTAATATTTCCATCTTGAAGGAGGATCCTTTTCTTTTTTTTAGAGAAATAGAAACTGGAGATTCTCTTGATTCCTCTGGTGATGAACTTGATGTGCACCAGTTGCTTAGGCAGTCTTCCTCAAGGAAGTCAGCGAGATCCAAAAGTGTTTCAGAACTTTTAGACATTATAGACGACACAGCGCATGCCCATCAGAATGCACGTGACTCTAGCCAGATCCTAGAACAAGATCTTGAATGGCTTCAAAATGATCGAGAGGCTTATAAAATGGCTTGGTTAAGTCAACGCCAGCTTACCCGCTCCTGCCTGGATTTGAATACACTTCAACAGAGTCTTGGGTGGGCACAAACGCAATTTGCTGAGACTGTGATAGTTTGTAAATTAAACCACCAAGGAGGATCAGTACAGTTACCTGAATCGGATATTACTGTTCATGTGCCCCAAGGTCACGTGGCTATGGGGGAATTCCAAGAGGTTTCTCTAAGGGTTTTCCTTGATCCTCCACAAACGCTTAATCATGATCTCTCATGCACTGTAAGCCCACTGTTGGAAATCATGTTAGGCAACCTGAACACAATGGAAGCTATTTTGCTGGAGATGAAAATCGGCGCTGAAGTGAGAAAGGATCCTTTCAGCCAAGTCATGACAGAAGTGGTGTGTTTACACAGCCTGAGTAAAGAAGGCCCTTTCAAAGTGTTAAACAACTGCTACATTTATAAAGACATCATCCAGGTCAAGCTAATAGAGCTGAGTCAGGTGATGTACCTAGTGGTCGCGGCACAAGTGAAAGCTACTCAGTCACCAGCTGCCACCATTTGGGATTATATCCACAAAACCACCTCGATTGGAATTTATGGGCCCAAATATATTCATCCCAGTTTCACTACTGTTTTCACAGTTTGTGGACACAGTTATATGCCAGGAAAGCTTACAATCTCTGATATTAAGAAGGGTGGAAAGAACAAATCTCCTGTTGTGTTTCAGCTCTGGGGGAAGCATTCATTCTCACTTGACAAGCCACAAGATTTAAGTATTTCTGTGTTTTCATGTGATCCAGATTTTGAAGTTAAAGCACAAGGAGAAATAAAAGAAATTAAACAAAAGCAGTTGCAAGCAAGTCAAGTGGTTCATCAACAATTTTTGTTTTCTTTAGTTGACTCCAGAGAAATGCACTTGTTTGTTTTCCGAGTTCAGTTGGAGCCTCCTGATGGTGGACCAGTTACACAGTTCTTCATTACTACACCCGATCAAGCCCCAAATCTAAAAAGACATTCAGTTCTGCCAGGTGATTTGCAGAAGGAGAAAAAAATTAAGTCTACTCCTTCATCACCCATGGTGCATGTTAAATATCCCACATTTCAAGACAAAATACTGAACTTTACCAATTATGGAGTAACTCTGAAGGCAGTGATAAGACAAAACAAGATCGACTACTTACTTGAATATTTCAAAGGGGACACAATAGCTCTTCTTGGAGAAGGCAAGGTAAAAGCCATTGGGCAGTCCAAAGTGAAAGAATGGTATGTGGGTGTCCTGAGAGGTAAGATTGGACTTGTACGTTGCAAAAATGTCAAGGTGATTACAAAGGAACAAGTAATGTCTGTGTCAGAAAGAATCTTCACAACCAGGAACCTTCTTGAACAAATTGCCCTGCCCTTTAAAAAACTGACTTATATCTACTCAGTTGTATTGACCTTGGTGTCAGAAAAAGTTTATGATTGGAAAGTTTTAGCTGATGTCCTGGGTTACTCACATCTGGCAGCAGAAGATTTTGATCAAATACAAGCAGACAAAGAATCAGAAAAGGTTTCTTATGTTTTAAAGAAGTTGAAGGAAGATTGCCATGCCGACAGAAATACCAGAAGGTTTCTCTATGAACTTGTTGTGGTGAGTATTGCCTGATCACAGTAATTTATTTGCCATAGAAAATTTTATTAACTTGGCAGTATTTATAACCAAACCTATGAGAAAAGAAGCGAAAAATTTCTCAGCAGTCTCAGATAAATGGAAGTCACTTTACAGCAAATACACAGCTTTTCCTGCAGGACCATATAATTAGTTTCTTAGACTCAGTTGTGATTTTCCCAGAAACTAGGCCTTTGAGGATCATCTTTTAAAGGAAGATTCAAGTTTCTGTTTGTGACACAGCATAACAGTTAAGAGATTATCTTCCTCTCTCAAATATTTGGATAGCTCTTAAAATATCAGAGAAATTCCAATAATATGAATAAGAGCAAACTGAAACAACTAACTTGGCCTTTGCTATAGGTCTACTTTTTAGTGTTTTTTTTTTAATAACATATAATCAATGTCCTTTACTTTAGTAATTTAACATTCCCTTCTGTACACAATTTATTATAATCCCAAAATATTGTTGCTTATTCTTTCTTAAGCCTCATGTTTTAATAGAACTCACAGGATCATTTTTTTTAAAGATAACATTCACCCCAGTGCAAGGCTCAGTAGAGAGAGCTAAAGAAGATGAAGAACTGTTTTGCCTTTAAAGTAAAAATTCAGTATTTCATAAAAGTAAAAAAAAAAATAATCAAGAGCATATTTCTCAAATGTGAATGTATGAAAAATAATAAGAAGAATGGTGGCTAACATTCCTCTAAGGTTTTTTATGTGTTTGGCATGGTGCTGACCATCTACCCACACTATCTAACTTACCCACGGTAACAGCTCTGTGGGTAAGTATAGCTCGTCTTCATCTTATGCATAGAGGAGAGTGAGCCTTGGGAGGTTGGGTTCCTCAGTTGATTGGTATCAGAGATGAGATTTGAAATCGTTTTGGTTTCAGAGCCATGCTTAAAACCACGATGCTTCTCCTGAACACAAGTGTATGTGTGTACAGATGTTTCAGTCCATGTGTTGTTGTGTGTGTAGTAAATACCACTATCACCGTGCAAGGCTGGTGCCCTAGAGGAGATGAGTGGGTCTTGTAGGTGAGGCAGGTTCACACAGAGGAGCGAAGTGTTAACTGAGGTGCGAAATGAGAGAAATTTGGAGGGAGGAATGTATTCAGTGACAACAACAATAATTTACATAATAAAGGAAGTATATTTAAAACATTTCTTCTTCCATTGTGTTAATGATTCTGCAGTGATACTGTGAGGGGTTGAGTTTTTAAAGCCCCCACATGCAGTTGTTAAGCAGACAGTTTTATGATGGTGTGCTGCATTGTAGCTTAGTCTGGGCCGTTGACAGTCAGTGGTGGATCTACATTGTCAAAACTGCACATGTATTTTGCAATCAGTCATGACCTCCCATAGCTCGTGTTCAGCATGGACTCACGAAGGTTTGACTTGAAAATTGTTTTTGTTGACCTTAGTGACAAAAAATAATATTGGCTTAATGGTCTGAAAGTTGGATCCTGATCAGACCTGCACGTGTGTTGGTGTGTGATCACTGAGAAGCTTTGGTGACTAACTAGACAGTACTGGTGGAGAGCTTAGTCAAGGGAGTAGTTCTCAGAAACTCACAGAGTGCCCACCGGAGGCTTCAGGATTTCTGAATGGAAGGGACTGAGGCTTGCTTAGCTGACCAGAGGCTCATGGAGCAGGGGGTATGGAGGCCATCACTTGAAACTTCATTTGCATAGTAGCATACATTTTTCTAGGATTGTATCCTAATTTGGGGTAGCTGGAATGGAGCTGATATACACTGTGGGTTCTAAACCCCTTAGTCATCTCCAGACAGTGAGACCGACTGTCCTTGTACACTGAAACTTCACACTCCACCAAGTACTTCAGCATCTGATCTAACTTTCATGCTGATTATAGGGAACTAGATGGGGTGTTATTAACACTGTATTCATTTAAAAAGTCATTAAATAGAGATATGTTGTGATATGTGAAGCTATACTTTAAACTCGGGTTTTGTAATTCTAAGTGCAGATTTTTTCCCCTTAAAACAAGGCACCAGGATAAGCATTGCTAATCCACCTCCACCGTTTACTAACAGAACCTCCAAGGGCATGCTGGCCCAGTACTACCGCCTCCTGAGGTCGTAACTCCTCACTATAAACTTATGGATCAATATATAGTCTGTGTACAAAGACCATGGGTAGTCCTTCTGATGGTTCCATGGGAATGTGCACTCTGTGGACTTGAACAGTTGCCATACTTGGTCATTTATTTTTACTTATTGTTTCATAATGACAGATAAAGCTCTTAAGTGCTATTACACGGTGAAGTACTACCAAACATTATTTGCTTATTTGAATAGAGAAGAGCTATAGATAGATTTAATCCCACATTTTAAAGATATATTCAAGGCAAAAGAGAAAACTCGTAGACTTGTTTGAAACGTGTGGTGATGGACAAAGCTCAGATGCCCAATCGCAGAGGAGAGAGCAGAATGCTTTTCCACTGTGCATCGTAGAAGGTTGTGTTCTATCCTTAATGCCTGTGCTTTCTATTGGGCTCATTACACTGGTGGTGAAAGCAGGGAGTTAATTTTTTTTTTTATTCATTTTAGAGAGGAGACACACACACACACACAGAGAGAGAGAGAGAGAGAGAGAGAGAGAGAGAGAGAGAGAAAGAGAGAAAGGGGGAGGAGCTGGAAGCATCAACTCCCATATGTGCCTTGACCAGACCAGTGCAGGGTTTTGAACTGGTGACCTCAGTGTTCCCAGGTCGACGCTTTATCCACTGCGCTACCACAGGCCAGGCCAGGGAGTTAATTTTTTTAAAGTCATGATTATCAAGAGCTTTGTTCAAAGTTGTAGGAGTGTCTCATTTTTATGCAATGGCATGATTCTGGGAAGTTTTAAATCACATTTTGATGAAAAATAGAATAATGTTTACCAGCACAGAGTGATGTTTACCAGCAAAAATGGAATAATGTTTTAACGATGTCCTCTGGTAAGAAAAGGAATTATTTTCCGAAGAGCAAATTAACATCCCTGGGTGGATAAATGATAGACCGCTAGAGCCTCAGGGTGTCTTCAGAAGTGTCTAGTTCAGGAATCCCCAAACGTTTTACACAGGGGGCCAGTTCACTGTCCCTCAGACAGTTGGAGGGCCAGACTATAAAAAAAAAATATGAACAAATCCCTATGCCTACTGCACATATCTTATTTTAAAGTAAAAAAAACAAAATGGGAACAAATACAATATTTAAAATAAAGAACAATAAATTTAAAACAACAAACTGACCAGTATTTCAATGGGAACTATGGGTGCGGATGCATCCTGTGCTCCTCTCACTGATCACCAATGAAAGAGGTGCCCCTTCCGGAAGTGCGGTGGGGGCCGGATAAATGGCCTCAGGGTAGTTTAGGGACCCCTGAGCTAGTTCAACGCCTTCCTTTTGTAATTAAAGATAATAAAAACATATTAGTTAAGTGGTCTACCCAAGGCCCTATTATTAGTCACCGAGGTGGGCCTAAATCTTCTCCCATTTTGGTCCAGTTGTGTGCACTGTATTTGCTGATTGGATTTGCTTAAAAGTAAATCAATTCTGTGAATTTTAGGAAACTCAAATATAGGCGTAGTGAAAACGAGGATGCCAGTTTCTAGAATATGTAATAAAAATTGAATTTCTAGGAAAAAGCCCCAATTAGTTGCTTTGAATCATGACCTGGAATTCTTGCCGCAGGCTCTGCTACAGATGGACTGCCAGGGGCTGGTGGCGCACATCGTCCAGGAGTCCGCCATTCTGACTTCCGCTGTCAAGCTGGGGAAGGGCTGGAGGGAACTCGCGCCAAAGCTGGTGCGGCTCACAAAGCAACAGATGGAGGCCTACGAAGTCCCTCACCGAGGAAAAGCGGGACAGGTTGCTGTCGAGGTAATACTTCTGTTTGTCTCATTTAGTAGTGAAAAATTGCAGATCAAGTAATCCAAATGGAATCAAGCCTGAACCACTTAATACGGATTCCTGGGGAGTGCAGATCCACTACTGAAGTCACTGCCCCTATAATCATGGATGTTATCAGAAACATACACATATCACTCTTCAGTGGCCTTTAAAATATGCATCTAGAACCTTTAGAATATATGGATGTTTCTCCTGTTGGCTTGCACGTTAATATGGCCTTTGAGAAAATGAATTAACCAAATTGCATAGCTAAAGAGTTGGTAGGCAGGGCTAGAATAACACGAGGCAGAGAATACATAACTTTGAAGGGTGGAGATGGGACCCAGTCAGGGCAAGGGAAAATTATATAATATTTGTTAGCCTTAGGCATAGACTTAGTCATTTGCAGTAAATAATATTTGATGACAATAAGCATTAAGAGAGTGGATGGTAATGAGAAACAGATTTCTAAAGGCTTCATTGTCTCTGAAAAATTTGCATACAATAAGAACTATTGTATGCAGATAAAACAGAATGACAGCACATAGAACATACTAAATATTTACCTTGCAAATATTAAATTAAGTACAATTTAATTTGTATTAAATTAAAACAAATATACATTGTTGGACATAAGTTCGATATATAGTTTCTCTATTTACCATAAAAAATGTCAATCTTTGTGATTTAAATAAAAGTATTCCAGTGATGAGCACATATAAAGTGTCCTCTACTTTTCTCTTATATGAGTGTAAACATTTTTGAGATATTTCAGTTAAGGAAAGATTTTCTCTCTGATTGGGTAATGACTTTGTAGAAATAAGAAGCCATGTTCTCTGCTTCAATTTTGGTCACAGAGTTGCAAATTAATTGAGCAGGAGAAAATTTTCTTACATTGAAGCAACTATTACAGCTAGATGTACAGGACAAAACAACCTTTTCATGCAGGGACAGATCGAGTCAAGTCAGTGAAATACCAGCAAACGCAGCAGCAATCTCAGCAGGCTGGCTCCCAGGTACCTAGAGCCTCGCTCTCCAGTAAGATTCCTTTAAACGAGACTTTATAGCCAAGAGCTGCCAGAGGCTGAGGCCTTATTTCCTCCTCATAGACTGCATTTAACTCTGTTCCCTCAGAAGTGCATTACAACCTATAAATCGCTTTTTACCGAATGAGCTAAAAGATGAAAAGTTTATGAGAAAGAAAAAGAAAATAACAGTATTATGAGAGACTTGCTGCTTTGGTGATTCAGTTAACTAAATAAAAAGTTGTCTGAGCTACCATCACCCACCTATTCACACTGACAAATCTGGAACACTGATAACACCACCTGCGGCCGCAGGTGTGGGACAAGAGGAATCTTCATTCACTGCTGGGGGGATACAGCGTGGTGCAGTCCCTTTGGAAGGGACTTGGACTGTTTCTAATGAATGACTTATTGGTATTTACCCAAAAGAATTGAAAACTTATGCCTATACAAGACCCTGCACATGAATGTTGATAGCAACTTTATTTATAATGACCAAAACGTGGAAGCCACCCAAACGCCTTCAGTAGGTGAATGGATGAATGACCCTGGGTGCACCCAGACAATGGAATAGTGTTCCGTGCTAAAAAGAAACAAGTTATCAGTCCATGAAAAGACATTGAGGAACCTGAAATACATATTATGAAGCAAAATAAGCCAACCTGAAAAGGCTATGTACCATGTGATCCCAAATATATGACATCTGGAAAAGGCCAACCTATGGAAACAGCACAAAGATCAGTGGCTGCCAGGGAGGGATTGAGAAGGAAGGACAAACAGGAAGAGCACAGAGGACTTTTAGGGCAGTGAGGCTATAACGACGGATAAATGTCACTATGTATTTGTCCAAACCCATGGAATGTGCACCACCAAGAGTAAACCCTAGTGTTAACTATAACTTTGGGTGATTATGCTGTATTAATGTAGACTCATCAGTTATAACAGATATATCATCCCGGTGAAGGTATTGATCATAGGGAGGCTATGCCTATGAGGGTTCAGCGTACCACTTCTGCAGTTAAAGGTAATCAGAAACATGTTAGCTAAGGGGGTATATGGGAGATCTCTATATCTTCCTCTCAATTTTCCTGTGAATGTAAAATGTCTCTAGAAATTTCTTTAATTGTTTAGTTGAGATGAGAGCAGGACTTTTTTCTCCATAAGTCTCTGTTTTTAAAAAGGTTTTGATGAGAGTTATTTATCAAAGTGTTACTTATTCTCTCAGCCTTATTAAGTATCTGACTTCTCTTTAATTAGGGTTGTTTATAGTTTGTCTTTCCCAAATCTTGATGGAGGCCAGACAGCCTACTTTTCCATTATTTACTTTCCGCACAGCGCACACCACAAATGCCAAGTCTGTGCCAGAGGCTAACAATACGCAGAAGCAGAAAGGAAAGTCTCGAGGTGTCTTTCTAGGGGCCGATGTTTACTTAGTGTGATTAATACTAAGTCATCATGCTGACTCACGTTATTAAATTCCTAAATATAACCCACTGTATTGGCCTAAAGCCATCTCAGGTCATCTGTGGGAATCTTTACCTGTTAGGCCACTTAAACTGAGAGTAAATGTAGGCTAATTTCCATCTCTCTGAATAAAAATAGATAGCTGTATAATTTTTTTCTCTTGGGAAGGAGACGATTCCTGAATATGATCAATTTACAAGTCAAATGGTTGATTTTTTTTTTTTTTGTATTTTTTTCTGAAGTGAGAAGCAGGGAGGCAGAGAGACAGACACCCTCATGTGTCCGACCAGGATCCATCCGGCATGCCCACCAGGGAGTGATGCTCTGCCCATCTGCGGTGTTGCTCCATTGTAACCAGAGCCATTTTAGCGCCTGAGGTGGAGGCCATGGAGCCATCCTCAGCACCCGGGCCAACTTTGCTCCAATGGAGCCTTGACTGCGGGAGGGAAAGAGAGAGACAGAGAGAAAGGAGAGGAGGAAGGGTGGAAAAGCAGAGGGGCGCTTCTGTGTGCCCTGGCTGGGAATCAAACCCGGGACTTCCACACACCGGGCTGATGCTCTACCACTGAGTTAACCGGCCAGGGCGCAAATGTTTAATTTCCAAACATAGCGATCTTAGTTGTGCGTAGGGGGACAGAGGAAGGGAACTGGATAGTGGCAGGGAGGTAATAAGGTCTCCCAGTCCCCATGCTGCTTGGACTTCATGTATCTCCCACCGCGGAGGGCTCACCTTCCAATAACTTTCTTCTCTGACTGCCAGTGCCTGCAATTGGGCTTTTATCCACTTTTCTTTCTGTTCAACTCCTCTCTTTTCCTTTGTTCTGTTTTTATTGTCTCAGACATTTACCTGGCACTTACTCTGTGCCAGGCACTGTTCCAATAATGCTTCAAAATTAACTCAGTCCTTTCAACAAAAACTTGTGGGTCAGGCACTAATATTACCGAAAACGTAGGGTGGCTAACTTACGTGCTTAAACATACATAGCTAGAAAGTCACGGCACCAGGTTGACTTTGGGGCCCTTGTGCTTTGCGCTCTGACTACCCACTCCAAACCCTGTGTGCCAGGTGAGAGGCAGAGCTGGTGGCTTTGGTTAGGATGGGGGTTTACGCATCTCATTTTACTCTTTCCTCCTTTTTCCAAGTTACAATACTACGAAAATTTGCCTCAACATCTTCATCAAGCGTAAAACTAGTTAAAGAATGGAGATTATTAATAGTATATCTGTCAAATTTTTGTTGAATATTTTGGCCATTTCTTATTCTTTTATAAGATGAAGAAAAAAAAAAGCCTCTCTCTGGAGACTCCTGAGAACGTCACATTTTTAAATAACCATCTCCCTAAATTAAATTGAAGAAATGTTGCTCAATTTTTCTAATGACACTGCAATTCCTACATAAAAACAAAACTATAAAACTTGAAATATGACTATGTTTTTCAGAGTATTTCTTTAGAAAAAAATGCACATCTATATACCAAGATATTTTTAATTGTTGCCAAGGTTGCCTCATAAAAGTTAGTAAAAATTGAAGTTTTATTGAAGATATTTAGATCTTTAAACAAAATAGGAATCAATAAAATATTTTAAAAATAGCCCATTAAAAAAAAGAAAAACCAGTTGGGTTTTATAAGGGGTGATGCTGGGATTTCAGGGCTAAGATATTCACAGGCCCTCTGGGGATTGTATATAGATGACAAGAATTTCCTTGACCACCCTCGCCCATCCAACTGTCTGCCTAATGATAAGGATATGCTCTTTCCACCTTAGTCTGTATGGACACTCATTCACCAAGGACAATAACGGTTCACTTTCCCCTTTAAGAAACCTTTTTACCAATGCTCACCAATGCTCACCTCAACCACAGGCATCAATCAGTAAACCTGTTGAGGCTGGTTTCTTATCTGACCTGCCAGAATGGGCCACCCTTCCTATAGAAGCCCAACAAAGTCAGTATTTTTAATTGCAATATATTTTTTCATTCTTAGAAACCATTCACCTATAGAGAGTTAGAACTGGCAAGGAATGTTGATGTCATTTTGTAGTCAACACTTAAAACAGTGAGGCTCCTAAGTTTCTGTTTTATCTTCTAGCAACATCTGCCCTTCCTCATTTTTGACCACCTGCTGTAGTGTTCAGAGCACGTTATTCAAAGTCTAGACAAAAACATGGGTGAGTAGGTCATCCTCAACAGCTAATTTTATCAATTGCTTAATATGTAAATGAGCATTCTGTATGGAATTCTTCCCCCTTGTTTAGTATTTTTTCCTCCGTGTACTTGCTCTCAGTACTCATCCATACTTAACACACTTTCTGGGTCTTCAGCTCTCAGTGTTGGAGCGTTAGGAGCTCCAAAACAACCACAAACAGAATGACAAATCTAATTGCTTTATCTCTAAAACAAAATTTTACTTGGCCTAGGAATTAGGATTAACTGTTAGTATTTAAATTGTTTTATTTTAAAGAAGTATATGATTAAATGCTAAGAAAAGTGAAAATAACTAACAATAGAGTGATAATTGTACAACTTATTGTGTGTGAACTGTCGGCTAATCATGTGATCATTTTCTTTATATAATATCTCATTTATTTCAACGAACTTTATAAGGAAGTCTTTGTATCATCTGCTTTTTACAGGAATGCAAACTAAGAGTGAATGAATTCATATATGTTATTCAGAGTTACGTGGTTATTAAGTGACAGAATTAGGATTCGAATTCAGGTTTTCTATGCACAGTCCTTTCCACTGTGCCCTACTAATGAGAAGTCCTTTCAGAATGAACTAAATGGGTCAAGATCAAAGTTGGGAGGAACCATCAGGAGACACAGCCTAGTCCTGAAGGATGGGAAGCATTTGGATAATTGGACAGGACTAGGAGGAGATTTTGGTGCTCTTGGATGCCAGAGACCACGAAAGAGAATATGTGCACTAGCGGGTAGAGTTTGTCTTAAGAATTACTGGGATATGTGGTAAGATACACATTTTTTGATGTTGATGGAGGGAGGAGTCTCTAATCATTGCCAGAGCATAGAGGTTAAGATTTCTTGTCTGGATTCAAGATCCAGCTCTACCATCTATTAGTTCTAGGACTTTGGGAAATTTACTTGACTATTCTCGGAATCAACTTTTTTTCTGATTGAGGCAAATAACACTCTCTTACTCATCAGACGTTTGGAGAATTAAAAGACATAATATATGTGACATATTTGGGACAATGCTTTGCACACTATAATGACTGCATATATATTATTTGTTATTTGGACCAAGAGGTAGAGGCAAGGTTGGCAGCTGTGCGACGTTGAGTGATCTGGGGAGAGAATAAGGTACTGTATAGTCATTTTTAGTAAAATGGCTGAGAGTAACAATAGAAAGAATGTAGGTAAGGGAAAAGTCAGCAGTAATGTCAAGACTCCTTTTCTGAGAAACGGGTGGAATGGTAATACATGGAAAAATGAGAAAAAGTCTTGGCTGATTAGTTTTTTCTTGCTGCCTTGGCAACATTTCATTTTCCTTGAAAAATACCTCTTGCAAAAGGTGAGAGGAATGTCCTTAGGCTTATACGGCTTTCTGGCTCAAGTGGTGACTTCTGGATTCTGCTTTCAGGGCCAGGGCATTGTCTGCTTCTGTCCCGGAGCTTCTTCCGTTCTGGCCTTGGCTCTTATATCTATAGTCTGCTGTTCTTTTGCAGTAGGAAATATATTCGCAATTTCTTTAAAAAAGGAAAAAAACATGATATGGAAATATATCTACCAATGGCAAAGTGTATGCAATAATTGCTCCAATCTTTGTGGTTTGCACTAGGGATTTGGCATAGCGACATAATATTTAGATTAGCATTGTCTAGTTTTTGCACTACTTTAAGGTCTGTTGCTACAGTCTTTAATTCCAAAAAGACTCCATTGTTTGAAATGATGGATAAAGCAAAAGACATCACAGAAAAATTAATGAGGTTAGTTGTATTCCTACAATCTTTGATTTAGTTCTATATTCTATGCCTCATTGCCATTCTGAAAATTAAATAGAAATGATAATCACATTAGGTTAAATATCAGAAAGATATTTTAAAATGGATTTTGAAAGATTTGCTTTAGATTTTCTTTTCAAGGTTTATTATTAAGGATAACAAACAACAAGGAATTTTAGGAAATCAAGGGCCACCTAAGTCTAAGACATAAATCAACACTCACTGAAACCGCTTACTATTGAGATGGAGTCATGGGAATACCTTGATGGACGGAGGAGTCTCTAATCATTGCCAGAACATAGAGGTTAAGATTTCTTGTCTGGATTCAAGTTCCAACTGTTAGTTCTAGGACCTTGGGAAATTTACTTGACTATTCTCAAAATCAACTTTTTTTTAAAATTTTATTTTATTTTTTACAGGGATAAAGAGAGAGTCAGAGAAGGATAGATAGGGACAGACAGACAGGAACGGAGAGAGATGAAAAGCATCAATCATCAGTTTTTCGTTGTGACACCTTAGTTGTTCATTGATTGCTTTCTCATATGAGCCTTGACCACAGGCCTTCAGCAGACCGAGTGAGTAACCCTTGCTGGAGCCAGAGACCTTGTGTCCAAGCTGTTGAGCTTTTTGCTGAAGCCAGATGAGCCCGCACTCAAGCTGGCAACCTCGGGGTCTCGAACCTTGGTCCTCCGCATCCCAGTCCAACACTCTATCTACTGTGCCACCATCTGGTCAGGCTCAACTTTTCTTTTTGATTGAGGCAAATGACACTCTCTTACTGGATGTATGGCTAGGTGATATGAGTTCTTTTTTTAGACGTTTGACCCTCGTTTAGTTATTTAACTTTATTTCAAGTACAAACTCCATTTAGCATTAATCAAGCATCTAGTGCAGTGGTTCTTAACCTTTTTTGAGGTACCGAACCCACCAGTTTCATATGCGCATTCACCGAACCCTTCTTTAGTGATAAATAAAATATGATTCTTTTTCCAAATTCAAGACATAGGTATATGTTGTTTTACTGGTGCACAAAATGAGTCATGCATGAACATCACCTTGCTCAATGAACAAAACCAACAAAGTGCATGAACTCACAACAAATTACGGCATTACTTTATTCTGGCCTCTGCAGCAGAGGCTTCTCCAAATCCCTGAGACCGACTCATCGAACCCATAGGGTTCGATTGAACCCAGGTCAAGAACCACTGATCTAGTGTGTGCCAGGATCCTTCATACCTGTTTAGTTTGTGTACTTGGCAATGCTTTCATGACATTGGGTACGCTTTGCCTTCGCTCTGTTTTACAGAAGGAGAAAATGAGGGTGCAGAGAAGTTTTGTGACTTACCGAAGATCCTGTAGCTAGTAAATCAAGAACCTAGAGTCAGACCCATAATGTAGTTCTCTAAGTCCAGAGCTCTTACCACTACCAAGGGTGGAGCAAAGCTAGCTTTACAGTTTGAGTGAGGATGGTTTGACCAAGCCGTTTTTCTCCTAATGTTAGACAGTTTCTGAGCAGATGTGCTAATGACAATGGGTCCTCAATATTCTTCCAGCCCATTCCTAACCCCTAACGGTCCAAGTGTTTGGTTATTACTAGAACAAACAAAGCTTGGCTGCCTTAGAGTCATTTCCAAGAGAACATCAAGTTTTAACCAAGTATTATCTCCCTTATGAGGAAATAGGGCCACCTAATATATTCTCTCCTAAAGATACTGGTGATTTCTTCTTCAGTAATATTTATTTACATACCAATTACAGGTGATGAAAGGCCCACTTGGAAATTGTAAATGATAGATATATGTAATAATCATCAATAAAGCAAAATTGCCTTAATAGTTCTGCAACAAATTGTACTTAAAATAAAACTCTGCTTCTATAGTTTTATGAGGAATGTAGGTGGATTATTAATCTATTAATGTAGCAAAATGTAATTATCCAAAGGTAGTTAAAACCAATTCCATTCTTTATGCTATTCATATTTTACAAGCTAAAAAAAAGACATAGCTGCTATGCTCCAATCATATTGGCTTTGAGAATAAGCACTCTAAATTTGGAAAACGTTACTTTCTAAATCTCTATCCCTGTTTCATTTCTTTTGTCATTTCACTTATTACCTTTTTATTGCTCCTTTACCTTTGTGTTTGTCCTCTAGCACCTGAAGATAAGCAGAAGAAAGACACGTTCTTCCACACAAATGCTGGGACTTTGGAAAACTGCTCAGCTCTGATAGATTGAATGCTTACTGATGCTGCTGCCCTTTCTAGAAAGAGATCAAAGTACATAGACAAGTAATTAACAACTCTGCATTTTGATTGGCTTCATGCTTCCTTTCAGGGATGAACCAGTAATACCATGAAGTTCACGTTAAAGTAACCTAAGGCTAGAGGGTTGGAAGTGATGTCCATGTGTCCAGTATTTGTGATGGAGATGAGAAGGCCAAGAGAATTTATTCTGTGGTTAAAATAATTCAACCAAAACAAACCCTCAGGAGCGTGCTTTCCTTTTGATTTGTCAGAGCATTAGTGCAGAATTTCTGCATAGTTTCTCTTAAATCATAACATTGAGCAGAAGCACAAGAACTATTTTAAAACCACTGAATAGATATAAGATAACATAAAACTGAAAGAGATCTTGGCAGTGCGCAGCTCATTCCTAGCTTTTGGAGGACTTGACTTAGATTATGCTGGAAAGGACATTGTTTATTCTACTCATGTTATTCATTCAAACATTTCCAGAGAAAATTATTTCACTTAGTTCACCACACAGTTTAGAATATAACCACAACACAGTCAAGGTACATAACTACATCATTTGCTATTGTTCCCATTCCTTTTTCAATTTTTCTTGATACTTGCCCCTTAATTACATACCTTGACTCAATAATAATTTAAATATTTGCATGTGATTTATGTTTTTCTACCTAAAGGACTTGAACTCTTTTTCTTCATTGTTTGATATATGGTACCTCTTTCATTCTCAACAATCCTAACTTTTCCATCTAGCAAAATTAGGATTAAAGTTGAAAGTTGTTTTGCAGCAAAACAAATTTTCAAATCTCCGTTGCAGAATATTACTTTTTACCTATTGTTCCTTTTAAAAATAGTTCTTTTTTCCACTGCTTTTCTTTCTCGCTTTGTTTATGTTCCTTTAACTTTCAGATTCCAAATGTGACCTGTTTGGTCTGTGACTTTCAGTTCCTTGATGCCTGTTCATTCATTCAGTCTGCCCTCCACCACTCTCTTTAAACTGCCTTCTGCAAGGTTTCCAAAGGCCTATTAATTACCAAAATCTGGACTTTTTGGTTTAGTTTTTCTTCATGTTTCCACATTACTTGATGTTAGAGGCAGCAGAGGAGATAACTGGAAAGGGAGGTCCTCAGTGAGTGGTTTATTAGATGTTTAATAACCAGTTCTTCAATTGTAGCTTTTGCCACTTTCCATGGTGTAAATACTCCCAACATGGATGCTTTCAATCTCCCAATGTATTATCACTAAACATGGAATTGAAAGACTGTGAACAATCAGCTCTCTAGGGAGTTGGTGTGAGTTGGCTCCAGCAAACCATTGCACATCTTTTTTGGAATGCTTTAGACCTTGGCTTTTGTAACATAGAGCACCGTGTCTCTGACTCCAGTTTCTCTCCTTTTTTTTTTTTTTATTGCTTTCATTTCTTACTGTAGCCCCTAACTATAGACTTAAATGAAGGTTAATTTTTTTATCCCTTTATTCTCTTCCTTGGCATTTTCCTCTACTCTCATTCTTTTTATTATTACTTTATCATCAGATGTGAAATCCTTGACTGCTTTCCGGAGGTCATCTCCAGATTTTAATTTCTTATCAGATAACCCTTCCTTTATTTCACACTTGGTAGGCCTAAACTAGACTTTTCATCTTGCCCTCTCCTAAAATATACCCCCTTTTTTATTATGCCAGACAATCCATGAGGTGCCCTGGTTACAGACTTGGAAGTTAGTTCAAGTTCAGATAATTCAAAGTTCAGATAATTTGATTAATTTATTCATATTGACCCATTCAGGAGGCAGTGAAATGCAGATAGGAAGCCAGGTTTTGGTACTGTGAACCAAAACCCAGCTTTCTTTCTCTTTCACCGCAGTGCTCTTCAGTTAATGGAACTATCATTTTTATCTCATACTGAATTAAAATATGCAAGTAGTTTTTGCATTTTTCTTAGCTGTTATTAATTACCAAGCCCTGCCTATTTATGCATTGGGCCATTGTGCAGTACCTGTCTCCCTTCTATGTCATAAAGTTCTAAAAGCAAGAGCCATAAGATAGTAATTATTTTATCCCTTTATGAAACAGAATTTCTTATAGTGGTAGGTACTCGATAATTCTTTGTGTAATGAGTGAAATAATTATTTAATGAACAACAATGTATTTTTAATATTTCCACTGTATTTATACTACAATAGTGTTATTCTGTCATCTGTGTCAAGAGCCACCAATGACATTATATATATAAAGTCAAGTTTTACACTGAAGGAATATTCAGTCTTAGTTTGCTGCAAAGAGGGGATGCAAAACATGCTCAGATTTTAGTACAAATCACGACGTTCACTGTTGTCCTCATGTCAGCCCATCGCTATCGTATCCGTTTCTAGGTCGCTTATGCTTTAGACTCCAGGCTGTCTCCGGTGAGGGCAGAGCAGTATCGCTCCTTTCATTTCAGAGCAATGGAGGGGACTCCTGGCAAGTCTTTTTACACCTTCAGAAGTCTTATTTAGAGTCCAGGACTCAATGATCTGTCCAAATTCCTCCGAATTGTAGAGCTGGCCACCCTGTTCTGTTCTGAGTCCCAGTTCCCAAATGTGGAGGGTCATCTTGCCCTCGCATAAGTGAGTAGACAGATGTATCACTGGACGTGTGAACCTGAAGTTTCCGACTCCTGCATCAGCTTGTTGTATTTCCTGCTCCTGCAGCACTGAGGGGCTGCCTTGTGACTAGGGATACCTCAGACTTTTCTATACATAGCAATCCATGTGCTGCAGCAAGATGCGTAACACAGAGGTTTTCTACCTGAGACGTCAGTGGGATGTGTTGGCTTCCTTTGACTATGAAGGTGCGTTGACTCGGTAGAGTAGTGAACAAACCAAAAATTGCCTGTTTGTGATTCTTAAGAGACATCTGTTTTCTGTGATACTACGCCACCGCCTTGGTCCTGAAATGCTCTCCAAAAATACCCTTAAATGCATCTTTTATCAGACTCAGTCGCTAAGGGACTTAGATTAAAGTCTTAGATGCCTTTACCTGCAAATACCATTATTTTAAACAATGCATGACAGATTGAAAAATAATGTACCAGTTAGGTGAGCCAGTCAGAGAAAGACAAGTACCATATGATTTCACTTGTATGTGGAATCTAATGAGAAAAATAAACTAACAAACAAAATAAAACAGATGCATAGATACAGAAAACAGCCTGACAGCTGTCAGAGGGGATGGGGTTTAGAGGGCTGGATGAAAAAGATGAAGCGATTAAGCAAAGAAACAAAAACTTGCAGACACAGACAACAGTGTGAGGACCGCAGGAGGGAAAGGGAATAGAGGGGGTTAAATCGTGACTCAGGGTGGTGAACACACAATGCTACATACAGATGCTGTATTATAGAATTTTATACCTGAAACCTGTATAGTTTTATTAACCAATATCACCCTAATATATTCAGTAAAAAAAATTAAGTGAATGCAACATAAAATACGGGTCTCAAAGCTTTTACAGAGGGTTACCAACTACAGAATAATCTACTTTTTTAGTGCTGTTTTGTATCTGAGCAGTAACGGGCAACACTGAGTCTGGCAAAAAGGCTCTGCTAATATGCCTCAGCTCATCTTCCGCTGCTGAGCTGTTAGCGGTGACCTGCGCTTTTAGAAGGTTTGATTTCAGTGAGTACTCAGAGAAATAGAAAAATAGTTGAGAGAACACCTCATTCACATTCAGTCAGAGCGGTAGGTTGGTGAACTTATATAAAATAATTGGGATGATTGCTGTTGCTGCATCAAGACCCCCTTGATATGGTACAATTTTGATAATTGTATTCCCTTCTCTGCCTTGCAAAATCAAACTGTCAATAAAGATCAAGATATGGGCCTGACCTGTGGTGGCGCAGTGGATAAAGCGTCGACCTGGGAACACTGAGGTTGCCAGTTCAAAACCCTGCACTGGTCTGGTCAAGGCACATATGGGAGTTGATGCTTCCATCTCCTCCCCCTTTTCTCTCTTTCTCTCTCTCTCTCTCTCACTCTGTGTCTCCTCTCTAAAATGAATAAAATAAAAATAAAATAAATTAAAAAAAAAAAGATCAAGATATGGGTGTTCATGGTACCCAAGGAATGCCAATTTGGAGAAATAACATCAAGTTACCTTTTGAGTCTGATGCCTAACCTTTTATTTAGATGGAATTGAAACATAATGATACTCCTTATTTAGGTCTTTCATTCTTTTAACTTAAATTGTAGCATATACGGGATATCAGAGGAGGGTGAAAAATTATGTCCTGTGTTCCTAAATCATCTGCTATTACTGTTAATGGAGGACTTATTTTAAGAAGGCAACTCTGCATAATGTTTAGCTCATTCTGTGTTCTCGAATTTTGCAAGTGATAAAATTGCAAATAAATTAGTTTAGTGAGCCCAAATAAGTAGCAAGTAATAAAGTTTATATTCCAAATATTCCAATTATAACTGTGTGATTCATTTTGTTCTTTTCCTAGGAAAAATTTATTTCACGCTGTCTACGTGTGTGTGTGTATTATACAGTTTGTTTTATTTGGTCGGCCTTTGTCTCTATTCTGTCTCAGCCTGGTTGCCCTGGTTACCATTACATACACTCTTGTATGGGAAGATGCTCTTTGACGTACATTTATTTCCATGGAAACAATGACGTCATTGGTATGGGTGGGCTCTTAAAGAAAGCATAATGAAGTGTGGAATATTGATCTTTCTTTTGGTCATAAAATGTGTCACGAAATTACTTTTTAAATTAGAGCTATATATTTGCTTCCCCTTTGACTTGATCATGAAGCTTCATTTTTTCTTGTTAATAGACCCCTTGAATAAAATGACTTAAAGTGTTAAACATACTGTACATCTCTTTCTTATGGTATGTGGTAACATAAAGCTCAACAGAGATACATATAACAATAAAAGTTACTACTTTAACCCTTAAAAATCTCTCAGAGAGTGAAACATTTATCTCAATAACGTGTTATCATCAAAAAAATTGTGCAAGGAATTTTATATTCTCATTGAGGCAAGAGGCAAGGTACAGGTGGTGGATTAAGAAGAAAATAAGGCCATGTTTACAGTCATCATTTTTAAAGTTTTTTGGTTTAGAAACACAGGAATATAATGGGAATGATCATTATTAAAACATGTTTTCTATGATATTAAATAAATCCATATATAATTAGTCTTTTCATTTCCTTTAAGTTTTAAGAGGCTTCCAAACCTTTTTTAAGTGTCTATTTTATTCTGGTTTACTGCTACACTACCCAGTCTAATTTTTTTTCTTTCTAGATGATGTGGAAACCTGCGTATGATTTTCTCTATACGTGGGGTGCTCACTACGGAAGCAGCTACCGAGATGTGTTACAAGACCTGCAGTCAGCACTGGACAGAATGAAAAAGCCTGTGACCAAACAGTGGCGAGACCTCACCGGAGCTTTACTTCTAGTCAATTCTTTAGAGGTTTTGAGAGCCACTGCGTTCTCCACTTCTGAGGAAGTATAGAATGAAGGGGATGCTTTTTTGGAGGAAGGAGAATAGAAGAGGGAAACTTACGTATTGTATAAAAGAAAAATGCTCAGGAAAATATTACTTCTTTTCTTCATGTTTGAAAAAATCTTTTCCATGGGAGAACACACAGAACACAAAATCCAAGAATGGGTTTTATACTTAGACAAGTACTTTTGTATATATTTCATATGGAAACACGAAGCTGCTTTGTTGTTAAGGAGAAAAAAAATCCCCTCTTCCTTTGAAAGTTACTTTTAATTTTCTTTGGGTTAAAACAAATGACTATTAGCATAAGTATATCACAAAGATACCCAGATGCACTAGAAGCTGTCATGTGAACTATGGAGTTTTACCAAGAGGCAGATGGGGAGAGAAGTAGAAAGAAGCACAAACTTTGGTCTCTGGCGAGGGCTGTAGGCATCCTACACCTGACCTCCCCTTTCTCTGTAGAGTTTGCCAGCATTATTCCATGTGAAGAAACTAAGAAATGGAGAGGATGCTCAGGGTTATAATAGCCAGTGTGAAGTAAGTTTTCTTTCTGCAAAATCCGGTTCTATATATTTTTTTAAATCCATAGTGCATAGAATAGCAAAAGTATGAAAATACATATTAAAACTTCTAAGCAACTTGTAGCTATTTCATTTTAATTGAAGCTCACTGCTCTCGTCCGCCATTCCTTGAAAGACTGCCAAATGGAATATGTGACTTATGAAAATCTGTTGTCTGCCCACATGGACAGGGGTTTTCACTACCTTCCTCTGGCATCTTGGGGCCTAGCTAATCCTAGACTTTTCTTCAGGATCGTGATGTACAATAAATAGTTCATTAACTCTCAGGGTTTTTTTTAATAACAAAGGCTATTTTTTTAAAAAACAACTTGATTTATTACTGTTGAATGCTGTAGTCTTCACCACCAGAAACACTGCTATCTGCATGTGTGAATGCTCGCACGCTCATGCAAACAGGTGCGTGTGTGTACCAGAGCGTTTGGGCCTGTGTAAAGGCTAACTGCTGGCAGAGAGGTCACAAAGAGATGGTCTGTGCTTGCTCTCATGTTCAGTCCTCTGGCTGCCTGCCAGTATTTATAGGTTATGGACAGTCATTCATTTTTTGTCGTTCAATCAATAGATGGGATGAGTGTTCCTACTCTGTGGCCGGCATGCAGATGCTTGAGGTTAATAATGGGAAAATAAAACCAGCCTGATCTCAAGTGTCTTCTGTATTGCTAAGTGATGGAAACAGACAATAATAAAAAATTATACAGTTAGACGTAAAATGGCACCTGTAGTAACAGCCGCAATGGAGAGGCTGGCGGGCTAAGAGATAGAGATATTGCGGCCATGGTGCGAGTCAAGGGATCAAGTAGGTTTTTCCTGTGAAAGAAATGATGAGCCTGAAGGAGGGTCAGGCTTTGCCCCTAGTCTGGGGATGGTTGAAGACAGCTCCCAGATACCCTCAGGCTGGAAGGGCGGGACACTCAGGCAACCCAGGGAATGGGTGGAGAGCCTGGGAGGGTGAAGGAGAGAAGGAAGGGGAGACACACCTTCAAAGTCAATGGGGCCAAGCTAAATAAGGATTTCGTTCAGGGATCCTGAATAAAACATGTCCATTTGGCCAAAAAGTAAAAGCAGAATCTTTTTAGAGCTTTTAATACACCCACCCTGGAGTATTTGGTATGCTGGCAAAGGTAACTTGAATTAGGGTTTAAGAACAATCTTTACGGCTTTTAATATTTATATCTGATTATATGAGGACAAAGGCTTCCCAAGGAGTTATATACACACATTCAAGGATGGAATTTATTTTAGTGGAACATAAATTCTGGGAAAAGGGGGGAAAATGACACTTAAGTTCAGGACACAATCATTTTAGTGTTAACTTTTCTTTCTTTAGAAAATTCTTGGAATCTTATTAATATGTCAGCAAACTAGAGAATTTCGGGAAGGGATAGAAAGGAATTAATCACTGGGTTTCTCCAGGCTCCAAGATCTGAGAAGACAGAGATTTTGTTAGCTGATTAGGCAAGCAAGATTAAATATATCAGTTCAGGTTTACACTGCATCATATGTTGTGATTGTGGCTGGGAAGTTTAAGAAGAGTTTAAAAAAATGAAAAACATAATCTTTGTAATTTAAGGATGAAGCAATGGTTTAAACGTTAGTATACACAAAGATATTTTATAATCTTGTAATAAATCCTTGCAGATGAATTTTAAACCCATGTACAAACATTCGTTCTTATAAATATATTCTAATACTTGATAAATCATTTATAGCTTTCTGAATTTTATAGTTTTCTTTCCATAATGGATTTTCATAATCAGAAAAGATTAACTCAGTAATCATGAATTGCCTTTAATATTTTGGCAGCAAATCAAGGGAATTAATAAGGCACTTAAATCCCATCTTTGACATCATTAAAAGCATCAAAAACAATCTGAAACTTCTTTAAGCATTTTGGAAGTGAAAAAGTATAGACAGTTCTTTCATTTCCTCAGGGTTTTCCTCTAATGGTGCATCAGGATGAGATTTTAGTTCAGTGCGCAGCTTGCAACACAACAATTTTTCTGTGTAAGCCACAATCCTCTACTTCCCACTGTGAAAGCCTCACTATGAAGGCCAATAAGGAGGTGCATGCAATAGGGGGCCATGAACTGTTCATATCAATAATGGCTACAACACATGTTGTGTCCTGTAATATAGAAAATACCATATGAAACTTTGAACTTGGGGATGACTAGTTTTCTGAAAGCAGAATGAGTCACATTATTGGACGGTATTGGTCTAAGAAATGTCACTGCAAGTAAACAGCGTTAAATATGTGATACGAAATCACAATGGAGAAAATACACTCGAAATCGTACAGTACAGTTGGAAATTTCAAAACTTAATTTTTATACCATGCTAATGTAAAATATATTTTCTGCAAATTTGTAATGCCTAAGGAGTAGTTGAAGCAGTTCAAAGGAAAAAAAGGAGAAGAATGAAAAATTATGTTGCTGGAGGCTTTTCTAATTAAAGTAGATGTTTTTTCTTCTTATTCATGGGAATTCTTCCCTGCTCTTCTAGCTGAAGTATTTTCCCATGTGCTGCTACATAACTTAGTGAGTGAAATTCCAAAAATGATATGTTGCCATTATACTAGTGGAGTTAATCCAAAGACTTCTTCAGAATAATCACACGGAGAGCTTGTTGAGCTCAGACTGCTGGGCCCCACTCACAGAATTTCTGATTCAGCAGGTCTAGAGTGGTCCAAGAATTTGCATTCCCGGTAAGTTCCAGGTGATGCAGATGCCTCTCGTCCAGGGACCCCAATTTGAGAACCACTGCATTAATTTCCTTTATTTCTATAAAAATAGAATCTTTGTTAAACCAGAAAAACTTTTAGATAAAATAATTTTTGTCATTCTATTAGAGAAATTTTTTAAATTAAAAAAAACCCCACATTATGTGATGACTTTACTTATAATATAAAGTGAAATTTAAAAAGAATTAATTACTAACAGCCTGAAAAGTAGTAATTTTGATTATAAAACTAATTAAAATAATTAAGACCTGCCTCTCATTTGAAATGTAAAAATATTTGAATAAAAATAGATTAAGATTTTGAGATATTTATTTAATGTGTTGAGATGATTTTGCAAATATACACAATGATGCTCTTGTTTCTGTAAAATATCTTTGGAGAAAGTCTTGGTTTTACTTGTCATGTATTAAACTTCTTGCTGAATTAATTTTCCCCCATTGAAAAATATGTTTATATCTCAAGTGATCAGTTTAACTATCTACATGCCTTACTTTCATTGTAGAATTACAGAGTGATTACAGGTACTCGTTAAAAAGATAACCAAGTGTTCTCTTTGTAAGAAGTAATTCTACATTTAAAGGGATGGTAATTGAGGAGGGTTGATGATCTGAACAACCTCACTTTGACTTTGATGTATTTTGTCTCATTTACTACTATAGTTCTCCTTTTAGTTATTCTTCTTTGGATGACCAGGAGGATCTATGACTTCTTTCTTTCTCTTAGAGATATTTGAGACTGCCCTTTTGTGCCCGGAAGCAGATTTTAAATGTTCCTAAAATTTAAGTCCACAGTTGTAATCTTGGAATGTATTGAGACATTTAATGCAGTCATGTAAATGTATGATTAGTAGTTGAAAAGCAATACGTAGTTATGATGAAGTTGCTGGTCTTATTTAAACTGATTCTACCAACCTCCATTTTGTAAGAATATTTGGGATTGGCAAATTCGGTGTAATGTTGATCTTGCACATGTTATGTTTAATGGTAATACAGTTAGCTACTACACTCCTTGGCATAGTAGAAAAATCCATTCTATGGGACTTCACTCCCAAGAAATGTGTACTCAGTGCTCACTCAGCTAGTCACCTGAGATCATGGTGAAAAGTAAGGGAAGTGAAGGGGAAGATGGGAAAGAATTTTATTATGGACTAATGAAAGAGTTCAGGCACAATGGAAACATCATCTTCCTTTCTTTATGCTGGTCTTCTTAAAAATAGAATACAGTGGTACCTTGAGATAAGAGTTTAATTTGTTCTGTAACCAAGCTCGTAAGTCAGTCAACTTGTATATCAAACAAATTTCTCCCATTTAAAATAACTGAAATAGATTTAATCCATTCCAGCCCTGTGAAACATCCCTAAACCATCCTAAATTATGAAAAAGGACATTTTTAATTAAGAAACACACATGTATACTTTACCAATGCATAACAAAATATATGAAATAAAAGAAAAAAGTGTTATTTATACTGTATTCTTACCTTGGAGACAGACGAGTGTGGCTAACAGAGATGAATGGCGGAGGAGGAGGGAGGGAGGAAGGGATGCAGGCACTGTAGACACGTAAACTAAAACTGCACTTTCTTAACACTAAATGTAAACTAAAACTGTACTTTCTTTACTTAAAATGAAACCACAGAAATTTAATTGTAAAAAAATGCACTTTCTTAACTTTAAACTTAACCTAAGCTTAACATTACATATTTTTCACTTAATCATCACGTGTTCTTGCCTTTTGGCTGCACTTTCGGCAGTTTCACTTGCAGGACTTTTGAATAAAAATCTATCCAACGAGGTTGGTTTTTGCCTGCCTTTTAAAGTGTTATGGAACCGTGACAAATAACTGTCATTAAAAAGTGCTGAAGCACGACCAGTTGAAACTTTTTCTGGGTGTTTTTTTTCATTGAAACTTGAAAGCTTCTCCCACATTGCCAGCATGTCTTTGATTTCACTTGTAGAAATGACTTCCTCTGACCCTACCTCCTCTTCACTACTAATCTCTTGCAGAAGCTCCGTATGTTGCATCATCTGTAGCTCCTTCAACTCCTCAGTTGACAGTTTCTCCTCATGTTCCTCAACGAGTTTGTTTACATCACCCTCATCTACCTCCAGACCCATCAACTTCCCGAGGAACACAATCTCCTCCAACGCTTCTACCTCAGTCTCAGTCTCTGAAGTCACTATCTGCAACAACATCAGGCCATAACTTTTTCCATGCCGAATTCAAGGTTCTTCTTGTAACCTCTTGCCATGCCAAGTCAATAATGCGTAAACATATCACGATGTTGTAGTGATCTTTCCAAAACTCTCGAAGGGTTAGATTTATATTCTGAGTCACCTCAAAGCAGTGGCGGAACAAGTGCTTTGTGTAAAGCTTTTTAAAGTTGGAAATGACCTGCTGATCCATAGGTTGCAAGATTGAAGTCGTGTTGAGTGGGAGGTAGAGAACTTTCACGAATTTGAACTCATCGAGAATGTCATCTTCAAGACCAGGTGGGTGGGCTGGAGCATCATCAAGGATTAGTAATGCTTTCATCGGGAGTTTCTTTTCTTGAAGATATTTCTTCACTGCAGGACCAAAGACGGGATTTACCCATTCAGTAAAAAACTGCCGCGTAACCCATGCCCTAGCATTGGCGCGCCACATAACCTGCAGTTTTTCTTTAAGAATCTTGTGAGTCTTAAAGGCTCAAGGATTTTTGGAATGATACACTAGCAGTGGCTTTACTTTATAGTCACTGCTAGCATTTGAACACAATGCACAAGTCACACAGTCCCTCATGGGTTTATGGCCTTGGCAGCTTCTCCTCTGCAGTGATGAAAGTCCTCAGGGCATTTTTTTCCAAAACAATCCTGTTTTGTCACAGTTGAACACTTGTTGGGGGATGAAGCCTTCCTTTGCGATAAGCGCAGTAAAACATGTGATGTACTCCTCAGCTGCATTAATGTCAGCACTGGCAGCTTCACCATGCCTCACCACCGAATGGATGCCAGATCTCTTGAAATTTTCAAACCAGCCATGACTTGCCTTAAACATATCTTCTGCTGCCTCTTTTGAGGTTGATGGTTCTTTCTTTTTCAAGTCACCGTAAATAATACGTGCCTTTTCGCATATTACAGTCTCTGTCACTGTATCTCCTGCCAGCTCTTTCTCTTTCACCCACACCAGCATAAGCTTCTCTATTTCTTTGTGGATATTTGTCCTTAATTAGAACAGAATTGTAGTTTTTTCACTGCATTTGCACTTTTGATGGCATCCTTTTGTTTAAGAATGGTACAAATTGTAGATGTATTGTGGTCATACAGCCTTGCCAGTTCAATCAATCGTACACCATGCTCATGTTTTTCTATTATTTCTTGCTTCTATCGACATCATTCTCTTCTTCTTCTCACCACTGTCCTTTACACTCACTTTCTTTGGCCCCATGATAGCACACAAAAACAGTTAGTAAAAAATGCAAGAATGATGCAAGAACGAGTATAGCACACGAGATTCTACTTGATTCTGTGGGTAACACGTGAGAAAGAACGAGATGCTGGTGTTGTGCTGCCCATACAGGACCCACGCGCCAACTCGCCAACTAGCGGCAGCTTTCCAATCATGACTCGTATCTTGGAATTTCACTCGGATCTCGAACAAAAATACGATCCGAGTCGCAGCAGCAAAGAAGTATGTTGGTCTGTTTGTATCTCAAGGTACCACTGTATATATTTTATTTTTTCCTCTTATTTAATCAATAGTAAAATATAAATTAAGGGCTGTTTGGTCTTCTCCAGGATTGATTAAATGCAATTCAAGATTGCTCTTTGAAACTAAGTTGAGCAAACTCAGAAACGCTCTGCTGAGACCATCATTTAACAGTCTTCGGGACATGGAGTTAGAAAACCTATTTTTAAAAAACATTTTATTTACTGATTCTTAGAGAAGAGAGAAAGAAAAATGGGGTGGGATGGGGGTGAGCAGGAAGCATCAACTAGCTGGTAGTAGCTGCTTCTCCTATGTGCAGTGACCAGCAAGCCAGGAATTTTGAACCGGAGACCTCAGCATCGCTTTATCGATCCGCCACCACAGGTCAGACAGAAAGGGTGTCCCAAACTGGCTTCAGCACACAGAATGTCTTGTCTCTTACAACTGACAATCTTCGGGTAGTTTCAGGCATTCCAGGATTCAGGACTGGAAGTTGTGATCAAATTGCTTGCTTGTGTCTTTCCCCCTTTTCTGCCTCGGTTTGTGGAAGTTCCATACTCGGGCTCTGCGGGGAGCCCACAGCTCCTGGGCCAGAAGGCTGCTGCAGCTCCCGCCTCACATTCATTGCCCTCGGCCGGTTTCAGGCTGTCCTGGTTTTGTAATGGGTCAACCTAGCTAAGCTCAACTCTGTTTCCCAGCATTCTCTTCACTAAATATTTCTGGTAAGGGTTGGCCTCAAGGGAAACCTGTGGACGACCTGGATGGTCCCAGTGGGGCAGTAGCCTTCTGGGTCAGGGAGGTGGATGCAGGCCACACCCCTTGCAGCCCCCAAGTCAGCTTGGTGGTGAGGTGGGGGGTGGGCTCCTCCTGGCCTGCAGCTCCAGTTTCCCTCTGTCCTCCACTGGCCCCTTCTCCAAGCCCGGCCAGGTGTGGGCGGGAGTCTGCAGGGAGAGGGCCGTTTCTGCCCGTTATCCACAGCAGCGGGCTGCATGCTTGGAGTTGGGGAGGGACTGATATGGGCACCAGTGAAAATACGGGCTCTGGTTGTCCCTTCTCTACCCCAGTCCATGTCCCTCTTTTCTTTCACCCAGTCTGACCTATGACTTCCGGCTCAGTACCAGAAACAAAAGGAAAAGCCAGGTAAGACCGACCCCCTCTCACAAACGTGTCTGTAATAAAGCCTTATTAGACATAATTGCTGGTGGTCCAGCTTTTCTGAGTGAGCCCTGATTGATATGTAGGGAAGGAGAATACTTCCTGATGACGCCACAAAAAGAGTCCCTCCGATTGGGTCAATTTAAGTTTTGTGCTCATCCCTAAGCCAATCATTGAGGGCTTTAATCAGTGATCCCTTGATTTGTCAGACCAGGGTCACATGCTCTTTCCTTACCACCCCATCCAGACCGCCAGGTTTGAGAAACACTAATTTTCAGGTGACGTCAGGCTCTGTTCCTGGAAATGGGAAGAGATGGATGTCCCACATGCCAACAGCAATTTTCCACTAAAAATGTGAGTGAGACCCTGGCTGGTGGGCTCTGTGAATAGAGCCTCAGCCTGGCATGCAGTTGTCCTGGGTTTGATCCCGGTCAGGGTATAGGAGAAACAACCATCTGCTTCTCTTCCCCTCCCTCCCTCCCTCCCTCCCACTCTCCGTCTCTTCCTCTCTTTCCACCTCTCCCTTGCACACTCTCTCCATCTCTCCCTCCCTCTCCCACAGCCAATGGCTCAGTTGGTCAGACCATCTGCCCCCAGCACTGAGGATAGCTCACTTGATTCGAGCATCAAGCCCTGATAGAGGTTGCCGGGTGGATCCCAGTCTATCTCCTCTCCTCTCACTTAAAAAAAAAAAAAATGTGAATGAGATTAACCTTAGCACTATCTTTTGTATCCGAAAAACTTTATCCTTAAAGTATATTTCAAGAAGCTAGTCACGAGTCCTTCTTATGAGACTGGGCAATGGGCCTGCTTTTATAAACTTCTGTACTAAATCAAATGCTTAGTAAACGGAACTTCACCAGCGATATCTTACCCTCTGCAGGCCATTGATAAATTGCGGATGACGTGACAGAGCCATTTTAAACCCCGTTAAGACTATGGTTCACCTGGTCCAGAAGGCCCAGGGGCCGATCTCCTTACTCGCTCACTCTTGGGCAGGACCCATAACCTGGTCCATGCACCTCACCTACTGCCAGGAAGAATCTGGGAGGGCAGGATAGAGGAGGCAGCTGTGGGACGCCGGATTGAGGAAACTAGTCGGTATCGTGTGGCGTGAGTGCCAGTGAAAGTCAGCATGGAAAATCCCTTTGAATGTTCTCTGAATGAAATGACAAAAGCCAGCCCAAGGTCAATGGTCTTTCTATCTCTTCAGCCATCTGACATTTCGTTGGAGACCTTTAGCGCCCCTTTTGAATCAGTAATAACTTCTAAATACTGTCCATGAGCAAAGTGGAACAATATGAGTTAAGTGAATTAATTCATTCTAAGACAGTGAAAAATAGGGCAAAATGAAAGGGACATACGGACAGAGTCTGTGTTTGCTTTATATATAAAATAGCTTTATGGAGATATAATTCACATATACTACAATTCACCAGGTCCATTTTTAAGAACCCATACGCATTTTCTTTTTAAAAACATAGTTTCTGTTAACCACGTGTTCAATTATATTTCCAATTTACTCTGTGTTGGAGAAATGTTCTTCAGGAGGAAATAACACCTTGTTACATTTTTCAGGGTTGCCCAAAATGTTGTGGGTTATGGCAAAATAAAAGATTAGTGATGAAAGTTGTTCATGTGAAGCTGACGAGAGAGCACTTGATGTTACATTCCTAAAGCTATTTCAAGAGGTTTCACTGATAGTTTTTTTGGGAAAAAAATCTAAAGTCCTCCTTTCACACTCTTAAAGAACCTTTGTGGGTTTTTTTCCATTTTGATTGCTGAGAGGATTACTGTGTGCTTAGGGATAAGAGGCCAAGTCCCAACGGAGAGCTGCAAACCAACTGCGAGAAATTAAGCCACCTGTTCTGGGTTCTGCTCTGAGCAAGGTTCTGAATCTATCATCCTGGATGAGAGCCCTATATTAACCACTTAGTATGTTCTGCATTTATCTACTAGAAAAGTATGATTAAGTTGTTAGGGCAGGCATAACAAAGCCCCACAGTTTGGGTGGCTTCAACAACAGAAATTTATTTTCTTGCAAGTCCAAGATCAAAGTTTTGTCGCGGTTGGTTTCTCCTGAGGGCCATAGGGAAGGATCTGTCCCAAGCCGCTCCCCAGCTTGTAGATCTTTATCTTCTTCTCCCATGTCTTCACATGGTTTTACTTACTGTGTGAGTCTGAGTCCCAACCTCTTCTTTTAAACACACCCATCACTGGTTTAAGGCCTCTTGAAAGATGCCATCTCCAAATTCAGTCGCGTTCCTAGTTCCTGGGGGGTTAGGATAAATACATACAAATGGGATGGGGTGTCGCATAATTCAGCCCACAACAAAAATGATTTGATCATTTTTCTTTTTTTACTTACCAAATCAACGGTTGTGTTCAAATGCCTTTTGAAAAATTCTGCAATGAGCCTTCTTAAGTTTTACTTCCTTCTCTCTCACGGGCAAATCATAGATGCCTGAGGAGTGGTAGGTGTTTTAGGCCCGCAGAATGAGCAGAATTGTGGAGAGATGGCAGACCTAGACAGATGAAACTCCTTCACTACATTGCCCTTTTCACCTTAGGCAAGATCTATCATTTAACTTTGCTTATTAGAACCAATGGCAACGATTGGTGTTGTGTACTTGTTGATAATTTTGCTTTTTGTTGACGTCACTATGGGATCTTTGCTGCAGAGAAAGAATGCTCTATTGACGGGTGGGAAACTATGGTGACAGTCTCAGAACAGACTGGGTGTCATTAATAGGGACTGTGACATATCTCTGCATCCTTTTATTAAGTTGTTTATATTTTTGTGTACACTTAGATGCCTGCAATTATCATCTGTTATTAAGAAAACCAAAGTAAGGTTTAGGAAGGCTTAGGTCACCCAGAGAGCATACTGAGCAAGTCTGGGAAACTTGTCCTGTAGAGTGTGGTGGGCGGAAAGTAGGAACACACGCTGGGCTCAGAGGGGGCCGAGCAGATCGTCCAGAGCAGGGATGTCCGAGGACAGGCAGAAAATCTCCCACTCGGAACTGGAAGTGCAGTTTGAGAGAGAAGGCTAAGCTGTCTTCCCCAATTAGCAGTTTTTAAGAGTTCTGCCAGTGCTATTAGGGTGAGCAGCCTCTCCCACTTTGCCCGGACTGGGGTTTCTTGAGTCTTGGGAATTTTATTGCTAAAACCAGGAAAGTCCCAGGCAAACTGGGACAGTTGGCCACCCTGGGTACAAACACCATAAGCCACTGTTAAACATAAAAGCAGCAATTGGGAAGAATAACACTTTAAATTATTACCAGGCTTTTTGCACCATAGGTCAAATAATCACGATAGTTAAAACTGTGTTACTGAAGGGACACGGGATGTTTTTATAGGGGAAGGGAGCCATGAATAGTACCAAGAATGTGTCACTGACTTGGAGACAGACTGTTTTGAGAAAGGGGCAAAATTTGGAGTAAATACAAGGTGCTAAAGTTGATAGGGAGAGATAGCAAGAATGAACCTTGTTAATTAAAATTTTGGCTGAGGACCAGACCTGATAAAGCTCACAGCACTCTGATGTGGGTAATCTTTGCAAGGATATCTGTAAGTTTGTTACTTGAGGACCAGTTTTTCTGATTATAAAACAATTAATAGTTAATGCAGTTATATATATAATATAATTGTCAAATCATTATTCAACTTCATTGGCCAGTTTATGGAAAAAGTATTTGTTAGATATTATTTTAATTTACAAAGGCCAGCATTAGGCATATTCATCTGCACATTAAATTAAGGTGACCAGATGTCCCGCTTTTGGCGGGACAGTCCCAATTTTTAACAATTTGTCTCATGTCCTGCAGCGTTTTAAAAAAGTCCCAATTTAAAAAAATATATTACAGTACTATTTTTGCATTCTATGAAAAATTTTTTTTGCTTTGTATAGACCAAATTTTTAATCAAGAATCCCCCCGTCAATGGTGTCCTGCTTTACCAATTTTAAGATCTGGTCACCTTACATTAAATGTAAAACATGGAGGAGGTGTGAGAAGCATTTCAGTGTCCAACTGCGATTTTTGTTAAGCATCTTTATAAATTCTTGTCAGAATTCCCTAGACCATGACAGTGCCTTGACTATTAATTAGCATTTAAACAACACTAAATTATGCCAATTCAAGCACCATATGTGTGAGCAATGATCCAAATAATTTTAAGTGGAAATTCATTGCTTTAAGTATGACAGTCCCATCTATATTAATCCCTCTCCCCATCTCTTTCCTTCTCCTCCTCTTTATTTTCATCTTCTTCTCATTGGCAAAAAGAATTACAATAGATCTGTTATTCTTAGAACTATATACAGAGTAACTTCTGAGAAAACAGTGCTCATTGTTTATCATGGCTAAAGCACTCTAAACAGCATGAGATAAAGAAAATCTTTCTATCCTTCCTTGTCCATCTAGTGGAGGAGCTAGGCAGGTAAGCAAATAACTACAGAGAAGGCAGAAAAAAATAATTAGCCAGCAGTTCAGTTCAGTTTACATGTAGACAGGACTTGAATGAATGCTCACTATCTCAAAGGACTTACAGAACACCTTAAACATGGAAGAGAGCAAGAGCTCTTGTCATCATTACTGCAGTTCATTCCTGTCGCTCTCACTGGGGTTTTGTGGCAAAACAATAGACATGCTTGTGTTAACCCGTGAGTTCTTATTTTTTATATGTGCACTTAACTGGATTCAAAGCTCATTTGTCAGTTAATTTCCACTGTGCACATAGTAAAAATAGCAGACCTGAAGACGTTTCTTCTCTCCGGACTACTGACTTCTTAAATTCCATTTTTTGATGTACTATGGATGCATGGTAAGCATCATTGACCAGCTCTCCTGCCTTCTCAGCCTTATGTGTATATTGATAGCTTCTGTATTATTTAGGAACAAATAATAATAATAATAATAATAAAACACATTTAAATGTAAAGTTTCTAAAAAATCTTACACACGGTCCCTTATTTAATATTATAGTGACAACTACATTAATGCTCTCCTTGATTCCTTGGGGGCAAAGGGCACTTGGAACACAACATTTAAAGCTCTAAGTAAATTCAAAAATCTATCAGTAAGTCCTGACTCAACAGAATTAACTCAAGTTTACGGGCAAGGCTCTTACATTAATAAAGGAGATTGTATTTCCCAAATATTCCAGTGTTTAAAAAAGTCTTAGAAAAACTACAACCCTGACTAAACAAAGCTCAAGTAGAGATAATTCTGTGTGACTAAGGACTTCGTACAGGAAAAGACCTTGAGAGAGGCCCAGTTATAATTAACTGTGAAGATGTGACTTTGACAGTTGTTCCTTTCTTTAGGAAGAAAAAGTAAACATTTTAATGGTTGAAATATAAAAAAAAATAAATACTTTCTGGATATTGGATAAGGTAATTGGAAAGAATCCCTGGAGAACAGGGGTTGATATATTGTCCTAAAACACTCTAACAAATATAATTGTAGACTATCAAAGCCGTCTGTAAAAGGATTATCTAAAATTATGTATTATATAGGGTTATGGAGGTTGACCCATTCTAATCAGGAAAGAGACCCTAGCAATTTTTAAACAAAAATGTGCAATGCAATAGCGTTTTGATGTTTGTATTTGTCCATTTTGATAAACAATTTTATTTTCCATACAGAAAAAGAAAATATATATATATATTGTTTGGTTTGTTTTGTTTGTTTTCTCCCCCATACCAGGAGCCAAACCCAGGCTGCCTGAGTGAAAATCTGGAATCCTAACCACTAGACCATGTGGGACAGAAACATATCTTTAATTGTGAAGTGCTTTTTGAAGAAAGAATCTAACACAGTACTGACTTTGATGTTTCTGTTATTTCATTGTGTCTTCCTTTAGCAGTAATGATGGATTGAATTCCTGTCTTTGCTTCATTTTTGTTGTTTCTTGGATCAACACCATGATTTCCAAGCTGGTTGGATAAACTGACTAGTGAAGCAGTTTGGGTGACTGTCAGTAATATTCGTGTGTGTGTGTGTGTGTGTGTGTGTGTGTGTGTGTGTGTGTATTTTTCGGAAGTTAGAAGCTGGGAGGCAGTCAGACTCCTGCATGCGCCCAACTGGGATCTACCCAGGATGCCCACCAGGGGGCAATGCTCTCTTCATCTGGTCATTGCTTCTTCGCAGCCAGAGCCATTCTAGCACCTGAGGCGGAGGTCATGGAGCCATCCTCAGTGCCCGGGCCAACTTTGCTCTGATGGAGCCCCGGCTGCAGGAGTGGAAGAAAGAGAGAGAAAGGAAGAAGAGGAAGGAAGGGTGGAGAAGAAGATGAGTGCTTCTCCTATGTGCCCTGACCAGGAATCGAACCTAGGACTTCCACATGCCAGGCCAGTGCTCTCCTACTGAGACAACCAGCCAGGGCACGTTCATATTGAATATAGTTATCAGAACCAATTGACCCAGAAAATAAGGAGTAACTCATTGAAGTTCAGTGAGTAGATCAGAAAATCTTAAAGAGTTGAAAGAACCCCATCCTGTGATCATCCAGATTTTATTTCCACAGCCTAAATGCTGAAAACTCACCACTCACCAAAGCAGGTCATTTTTGTTATAATAATTTCTCCATTTATGAAGGTCTGCCTATACTTGAGCTTAGATCTACCTTTTGAACCTCATTAATTCATTCATTCCTTTATCATTTAATAATGATTGAGTGCCTAATATGCAACATAGATGCTGGGGACAAAATGATAAAAAGGACCTATTCCCTGCTCTCATGGGTCTGCAGTCCATGGGAGGAAACTATTTCACCAACACCATTCCTTCCGTCATATTCTGTTCCTTCAGACGTTGGAGATGACTGCCATTTCCTCAACTTTAATATCTTTTTTTAGGCTACCACCCCCCAAGGTCCTTCATTTCAAACAAAGAATTTCCAGATTCTCCCCAGTGTTTGTCACTTCCCCTGCAGTTTGTCCATACTCCTCTTCAAATGTTTACCCAGGAAAGCCAGTGGTCTTGGTGAGGTCTGCCCAGAGCACATGGATCCATTGAGCCATTTATATTAGAACACTTTTCTTTAGCACCTATCAGCTAAATGTGAAAATGACCATAATTCCTGTTTTCAAGACATTCATGTTCTAAAAGAAGTTCCAGAATGAGTAAACAGGGCCACTGCATCTCCAGTTGTGGGCGGCACAATCCCATTATTTCAGCCCGGGCTCTGCAGGTAAGGAAATGTGTCCTCATAGGCTCATGATTTCCCCCTCCTCATGTTAAATTAAGGAGTGTGGCCCAAGACCCTGGCCCAAATACAGCAAAATTCACTGAGCTAAGCCAATCGTCTGCGACTGGAGACCTGACAAGTAACAAATTATAAAGTAATTGGTTTTTAATATGTAAGATGGAATCATTGTGACATAAACTTCTTTAGGGTTGTAGTGAGTTATAACAAACCAATAGATTTATAATTGGCATTCATTTGGTAAAAAAGGAGTATATACAAATATTTATGATAGACCTAAGTAACCTAACATGTTGCAACCATTTTGAATTAATGACATTTTGTTTTTGTTTCCTCCTCTTCCCCCTAAGTAGTGACAACTTCTGAGATTGTGACACAGTCTTATTAGTGAAATCTAGGCTATAAGTCTCACTTCTTTGTTCTCTTAGTTTCTGTAAATGAAAGGAGGTTTCTTGCCCACTCTTTGCTCTTTGTTAAGGCTTTTTATTCTGAGTATAGTTCAGGCTTGTGCTACAAGGAGTATTTATGAATGAAGTGGCTTCATTCATTCATTCATTCATACACCTATTCATATATTTATATATTAAATGTTTAAATAAAGTCAGTATCTGGTCTATATTTGGAACTCAGTTAACTTTAGTCAAATGAGTGATTGAATGGATGAGGACCTAATTAACCAACCGCTTGTCTCAGTAGATTAAGATTCATTCATCTGCTTAGTAGGCAGGAGCAAGACCAGAGTTTCTTGCAGCCTCAGGAAGCTGTAAGTCTGTGATAAAGAAATGATGCCAACAGTGTCAGGCATTATCACAAAAGGTGGCAGTTCAATGGGAGACAGGGTGACTGTATTTCTAACATGATTCTATGCTTTTCAAGTGACTAGCAAGTGCCATGGTATTATACCTCTAATAAAGCCCAGACCTGCAGGAACTTCGGTGTTCCTTTGGGCCATTCTTAGGATCATTTTGAAGACAGTTTATTATTGCTATGTAACACTAGGTACCAGTAGGGTTGGTCTGTCCCTATGCCTTATGTGTTATTAAATATTGAAGATATCACCCCTGCCACCATGAGTTCAGCTCAGACACTGGAAATGGTCCTTCCCATGAGGGGTTTACAATGATCCTCTAGTTTTCCCAACGTGATGGAGAAGAAGCCACAGGTGTGCAGGTTGGTGAGCTGCGTTGCCAAATTGAGAAAATAGGCAGGTATTATTTCCAGGGCAGTAAATACATAGGCAGCCAAGGTTTTACATAATGAAGGCTCTTATGGACATCTATTGTTGAATGTTGTTCTTACGTTCATCTTAGGTACTGAAAATGCAGAGACTAAAAAGTAACGATTCTCAAAGAGGAAAGAATAGCACGAAAGACAGAAACCAGACGAAGAGGAATTCAGGCAGGATGAAAGCAGAAACTTAGTTTAGTTGCTGGTTATCACCTGCACCCTAAGAAGAAAAAACCGGAAACTGCAAGGGAATTTCAGAAACTGGATTTAAGCAGTCGTAAGGATATATGTTAATGCCAAATTTAACTGTATGCTACTGTAAATGTGGTAGGATGAATTTTTAAAATCTCCCCAAAAGTAATTCAAGAAGCTTCTTGGAATGTGCTGTGTTTCAAAGGTTAAATAACAGAACAGGGTGGTTTTATCAGTGGAAATCACAGCAAAGAAGTTGATTAGATATATTCTCTACAGTGACACATAGAAGATCTGATGACTTTTCATGGAAAAGTTCTGATTACCTTTAAATAGTGTGTCCTGAGAACAGACCTTGTAGAACTTGTTTCTTCTCAGTGCTCAGGATCTAAAGCTACCGGTCCCTATCAACCACAAGACTCCATGGTACAACGCAGTGATTTTCAACCTTTGTTATCTCATGGTACACATACACTAATTACTAAAATTCTGCAGCACACCAAAAAATATATTTCTTTCCCCTTCGGACAGAAAAAAGAAAAGAAAAGAAAAGAAAAGAAAAATGGTATAATTTTGATTCATTCACACTGGACAGCTATTATTTTTTAAATTTTTTTAAATTTATTCATTTTAGAGAGGAGACACAGAGAGAGAGAGAGAGAGAGAGAGAGAGAGAGAGAGAGAGAGAGAAAGGGGGGAGGAGCTGGAAGCATCAACTCCCATATGTGCCTTGACCAGACCAGTGCAGGGTTTTGAACTGGCGACCTCAGTGTTCCCAGGTCGACGCTTTATCCACTGCACCACCACAGGTCAGGCTAGACAGCTATTTTTGTGTTGGCTGTTGTCATTTTTTTTTTATTTGTCCAGCTAAGGGAAAAGAGGTCAGTGCGCCTGAATAAATAATCAGGTATTGAATGTTTTAAAACTTCTAGCAGCACACCAGTTGAAATTGCTGGTGTAAAGGATAACTAACAAGCCATGTGCTTGTTAGAGACCCTATCTTAGAGACCCTATCTCTTTTTTTGTTTGGTTTTGCACATGGCTTGTTAGTTATCCTTTACACCAGCAATTGTGGAGGATAAAGCGCAAAGACTGATGGTCCGTGGATGATGGCGTTTTAGAGCTCATAACCCCAAGTGATGCCTTTTTATGGTAGAGTAGCCCATTTGTACCCTTGATGTATTTAGAACTTATGTTTTTTTTGCTACTATTTAGGAGGAGCTGACATAAGAACATACCGTAGACAGGGTGGCTTAAACAACAGAAATTTAGTTTTTTGTTGTTCTGGAGGCTGGAAATCCAAGATCGAGGTGCCAGCAGGGTCGATTTCTCCCAAAACCTTTCTCCTTGGCTGGAAGATGGATACCCTCTTGTTGCCTCTTTATATGATCATCCCTCTGATATCCCTTGCTCCTCTTCTTTAAGGACACTACCCTAAGGGCCACATTCTAACTTAATGACCTCTTTAAAGTCCATATTTCCAAATATAGTTACATTCTGAGGTATAGAGGGTTGGGGCCTCAACATATAAATTGTGTGTGTGTGTGTGTAGGGAGGACACAATTCAGCCCCTAATAACATTGCAATGTATGGCCTTCCAGAGAGACCTTAAATAGACTAGAGAAGACAAGTTCAGATGCCAGGCACTCTACACTTTTTGTGGAGTGAGAGAATGTTCTCTAGTTGCCACCAGGTATATGTGGCTAAGCCACAGACCCTTTATTGTGGACCATGCCATAATCCACACCTCCTATCAGGCACATAGGCTGGGGTTATAGTAGCACAAACAGAATTTCCAGTCCCAAGTGAACAGCCAAGTGGACCTTGTCAGAGGGCTAGTAGGCCCCTCTGTCTAGAAAATACCTTTTTCAAAATGCTTCCTTTCTCAGGTGGTGCTATGTGTTTTCCTGTTTTATTTGAATTCCAAAAAGGAAGCCTATATCCAGCTTTTAAAGAAACCAACTATAAAAAAAATTTAAAAAACAACTATACTTAAAAAAATTTTTTTAATTAATTTTAGAAAGGAAGGAGGGAAAGAGAGAGAAACAGTGATTTACTCTTCCACTTACTTATGCATTCATTGGTTGTTTCTTGTATGTTCCCTGATGGGGAACAGGACCTTGGCATATTGGGACAATAACCAATGGAGCTACCTGGCCAGGGACATATTCAGCTTTTTGTCTCAGTACTCTATCATGAACAATATATGTGAAGATAGAGGCAAATTAGAAGGAAGAGTAGTCTGTAGCTTTAAATATCACTTTTTTATAAAACATCTCACTGGTGAGAACATCAAATAAGATCATATAAACAAGAGTGATTTGTAAAACTATTAAGTCACTTCTGCACAAGCAAATTCCTACCTACTCTGTAGGTTATTTGGCCCCTATGCTGCTTTCTGCATTTCTCTAGTTTTTGAGTCAGTTGGAGACAAACCAGCACTCTGTTTGGTGTCTCTAATTTTCAGGCTGCCTTATTAATCTCTTTCCCCATTTATAGAGTCAGTACCATACATTTTATATGATATGACAACAGAGTCCTGGAGAAATATCACTCAAGAAGCCACTGAGTTATTAAAATTATAAGTGCTTATGCTTTAGTTACAGAACAGATGTGGGAAGTGACAGATTTGTGTCAAAAAGAATGAAATTCCTTAAGGAGTTTTCTCAGACTGCAAGCATGCATAATGCAACAAGTAAGAAGTGCAAAACAATTTGTCAGAGGGAGGACATTTGCAAGAGAGCTCCTTGGGTAGCTGGGGCACATGCTAGGAGAGTTTGCTGGGTGGCATGTGTACAAAGGTAAGATGCGTTTCCCCTGCCAGAGCTAAAACTCAGAACTGGATGGAGAGAGAATAACGAGGCTTTATAAGCACAGAGGTAAAGACAGGAGTTTTCACAAATACAAGAGTCCTTTAGTTCTGCACTCCATCCTCCTTTGCTACTGCAGATTTTTATCCTCTCCCCTTTTATGTTTTTGTGGTCTGAGATTATTCTTGTTTTTATTGTAATCTTGTTGGAGCGTTTACTTGTAGTTTAGTTTTGTTCTTTGTATCCAATGGGATAACCCACTTGAGTATTTCCTGCAGTGGGGGTTTTCTGGTGATAAATTCCTTCAGCTTAGGTATGTCTGCAAAAGTTTTTATTTTTCTTTCATATTTGAAGGATAACTTTGATGGGTATAGTATTCTTGGCTGGTCATTCCTCTCTTTCAGTACTTTGAATGTTTGGGTCCACTCTCTTCTGGCTTGTAGAGTTTCTGCTGAGAAGTCTGATGATAACCTAATGGACCTTTCTTTATATATTATGTTCTTCTTTTCCATAGCTGCCTTAAGGATTCTTTCTTTGTTGTTGATTTTTGGCAATTTTCTTAAAATGTGCCTTGGAGAAGGTCTGTTTGGGTTGAGGTAAGTTGGCATTCTGTTTGAGGATTTTACTCTTTCCATAGGTTTGGAAAGTTCTCATCAATTATTTGTTTGAATAGGTTATCCATTCCCTTCTCCCTCTCTTTTTCTGACATACTCATTATTCTTACATTGCTGTTTTTGATGGAGTCAGACAATTCTTGTAGAGCTATATCATTTTTTCTTTTTTAATTCACAAGCCTCTTTCTTCTTCTTTCTGTAGTATTTCTAGTTGCCTGTCTTTGATGTCACTGATTCTCTCCTTTATCTGGCCTGTTCTATTACCTAACATTGCTATCTCATTTTAAATTTATATATTAAGTTCTTCTTCTCTGTTTGGTTCTTTCTTTTGTGACAGGGATAGAGAGAGACAGAGAGGGGGACAGATAGAGACAGATAGGAAGTGAGAAAGATGAGAAACACCAATTCTTCATTGTGGCACCTTAATTGTTCATTGACTGCTTTCTCATATGTGCCTTGACCAGGGGTCTTCAGCAGACCGAGTGACCCCCTTGCTCAAGCCAACAACCTTGGGCTCAAGCTGGTGAGCCTTGCTCAAACCAGATGAGCCCATGCTCAAGCTGGCGACCTTGAGGTTTCGAACCTGGGTCCTCTGTGTTCCAGTCTGATGCTCTATCCACTGTGCCACCACCTTGTCAGGCTCTATTTGGTTCTTTTTTAAAGTTTTAATCTCCTTGGTGAAGGACACATTTTGTTCATTAATTTGTTTTTTTAGCTCATAAAATTGCCTATCAGTATTTTCCCATATCTCATTGAGTATTTTTAGAACTTCAATTTTGAATTTTCTGTCATTTAACTCCACGGTTTCCATGTGATTGAGCTTGGAGATTTTTTATTTTATTTCTAAACTATGCCTCTTTCTTGTGTAGCCATGGTATTTATTTTCTTCTTCTTTGATGACATTTAAGAGTGGTATTGTTAATAAATCTCATAAAAAAACAACTAAGAAACTTAAAAGCTAAAATAAAAAGAATTAAAAAATAATGAAATGTAAGAAAGTAAAACCACAAAAGAAAAAAGAACAAAAACAAAACACAAAAATAATTAAAAACAAACAAAACACCCACAAAAAATATTTTAAAATATATAAATTGTCTCATGGCTGGTCTGCTCAGTGGATAGAGTCCACCTGGCATATGAAGGTCCCCAATCATGGTATACAAAAGGAAACAACCATTTGCTTCTTCCCCCTCCTTCTGCCCCTTCCCTTACCCCATTCTTTTTCTCCCTCTCCCAAAGCCAATGGCTCTATTGGTTCAAGCATCAGCTCCAGATGGATTGCCAGGTAAATCTCAGTTGGCACATGTGAGAGTCTGTCTCACTATCTCCCCTCCTCTTGCTTAAAAAATTTTTTCATATAAAATATATATAAATTAAATTATATATATTTGTTTTAATATATATAATATATAATATAATATCTTTATATTAAAATCTATATAAAGAGGAAATTTAAAAGAAAAATAAATAGAAGAAATTTTGGTTTTGAGAGGCTTTCCTGTTTTTTTTCAAGTAGGTGACACTGTATTACAAATTTTAGCTCTGTGAAATTCCTGGACTAACCTCTGCTGAGATATTGCTATCACAATGATGGAGGTGGAGCTGAAGTTATGATGATGGGTGGAGCATAGTGTGAGTGCTTTATGACTTTAGCAATTGCACTCTCAGGACTCTAGGTGCTCCTCCCCACATCTCAACAGACCAGGGGACCAAATATGGAACACCTCTGTTCTTCAGGAGAGAGAATGGCTCTGGAAAGTTAGCTGTGGGGTGAGTTTCTGCCACTCTCCATACCGCAAGGTATAAGGGAGGTGGCATCTGGGAGGCTGGGGGGCTATTTTTCTCTGTTTCTGTACAAGTGCAGGCTGTAGGCAGATTGCGGGAACACTGGCCGTGACCCCTGTTCTGCTGAAGCTTTGATTTAATATCTCCCCCACTGCCCCTCAATCTTACTGCTCCTCCCAGCAGAAGAAGACCCAGTCACTCTGGGCTTCTCCCTTCTCTGGGTTTCTTCCCTTCAGCCAAAACCCAAACAGTCTGATTTCTTTCACTGTCTGACCACCAGTGCATTTATCTTCCAGCCCTGCTTCTCCACCCTTCCTACCTTTAGGCAATTCCACAATTCCACCTGTGGATCTTTTCAGTGTGTCTGCAAGCCCAGCTGAGGTCCTTTCACTGTGTTATAGCTGTTCAATTTGTTGAAATTTTAAGGGGAGAGATCAAGGGTATCTCTCATGTTGCCATTACTCTGATATCATCCTCCTTCCTTGGCCAAGGAAGAGTTTTGGAAAGGTCGTGAATGGGCAGAAAGCCTAAAGACTGAGAGAATGAGGATTTGAGAGCATTTGGAATCCTCACTCCTCCTTTGATGGGTCTCCTTATCCTAGATTCTCTCACAATGTTTTACAGTTAGATTCTCTATGGGTAGTTCTTGATATTTTTATATCTCCACTCCAATTTTATTATGTCAGATTTTCACCTTTAAGAAGCAATATATACCTGCATTAAAGATTCCAAGATACATAATTTATGATATAAAATATCCTTTGCCTTAACAAGAGCTGCTATTTAAATATGTGTTTTTCCTCAAAATCATCTTATGCTCATACTTGTCATATGCCTTAATACCTCAGGTTATAATTTATATACCTAAAGACAACACTTTCTCACTAAAAGCTGAAACAAAACATAATGTTGAGTGAAGAAAGTAAGGTGAAAAAGGATTCCTACAGTATGAAGCATTTCAAACGCATTTCCCCCCTAAAATAACAAAATTTTTAATGCTGAAAATTATTTTCACAAGATTCATAAAGTTAAAATCCCTGCCCAATTCTGAAGCAAGAGCCCAGAATAATATCATTATAAATAATTGAGCAAAGACTTACTGTTTGTAGTATTTCTTAATTGTTTATTTATCAAGAAAAACTAGTCCTTAGCTCAGATGTTCATGTTTCACAGTTCAGGAACACAGGTCAGTGACAAACTTCCATGGAATTCCACCCAAAGAAATTCTTCACATTCCAAGATCACTTTGCACTCTGAAAGATTCCAGCCTTCCTCCTCCTTTCAAACTCGTTCATGGAGTTATAATTTCTGTAGAATTCTGCAAATGCCTTCTTTCGAGGTTCAGCCACAGCAAACTTATAGAAAGCTGCAATCCCCGGGGATCCAATGATGGTTCCAACAGTGTGAAATGGCAGATGCCTGGTCAGGAGGCCACTCCTCTGCAGTTTTGTCAGAGCAAAGACATGGTAGTTATATTCTCCTCAACCCTGGTGTCCTTCCTGATGGAGAAATGGACTCTTTGTATACACGTTAAGTATATAAATTATGGGTATGACCACATTTATATGTAGTAAAAGTATAAAAGACGCGTACGGGAAATGCGAGACAAGAACAATCACACTTAGAGAGAAAGAGGCAGATGAGCAGTGGGTCATTGGCAGTTTTTATTACATGTTTGTTTCTCCTAACTGGAGCTTTGAACTGCATGCAGCAAAATATTAACATGCATTTAACCTAGTTACTTTTACATAATTGTATGAATGATATATTCTTTTTTGTTTGAAATACTTGCTAACCATACCTAAATTAAAAATGAAAACAAACTAAAAAACCCAAACTCCTGTTTTTCTGCTATGAAAATCTCAGCAGAATTTTTCTTGAAAATTTCTCAAACAGAATCTCAAATTACTCAGGACTCTTAGCTAACTTCGCTTAGTAGTTAAGAAATATGCTCTCATCCACCATTAAGTGGTTAAAAATAATTGGTTATTATGTATTACTGTTTTATAAAGGTCATTCATATGCTATGAACTGAGAATACAAGGGACTGAGAACTTTTGTGATTATTTCAGTTTTCCTCTAAAAGATTAAAAATGAAGACAAATTAGCATCTGGACTACTTCCCAAACAGAGAAGTATGCTGTAGTGAAGGAACTCTGAGCTTAGGACCAGAAAACTGGGGTCTGGGTGAGTCCTGCCATTTAATAGTAGATTAACCACAGGCAAGCCAGTACCCTTTCTGGTTTTCAGTTCTTCATCAGTAAACTGAAGATTTAGAGTTCTTTCTCACTCTAGGTGGCGAAGTAGCAGAGTGCTAAGAAAGTAGGTTCTAAGGTGAGACAGGGAGGACTATCCTCCCTTCCTGATAGGATGCTTGTGAGGACCAAATACAAACATAGCAGTTAAAACAACATTGGATTTGCTATTTTATATAACTTTATTTGCAGTACCCAGCAAATATATGTCCAGAACCATGCTAGGTTTGTGAAAGTTTATGATGCTAAATGTTTGGTTATGGTTCATTGCGTGTAATGTATTTTCACACTATTTCTTGCATCTCAGGATTGAAATGACATACATGCTCTGGTCCTGAGCCTTGAGGACTTAACAATGTAGTTGAAATATAAAAAGTAAGGTATCATTACTGACCCATAGAAGACTTTGTGAGGTGAAGAACTGGGTGGTAAGGTTCACATTCATTCGAGAGGAGATCAGGGACAAGACACAAAATGTTGGAGCTTGAGCTGGAACAAAAAAATGGTCCCTTGAATAACATGGAATCCTAGCTAAGTCTCAGGGTCCACCGTTGTCAGTGCTAGTTAATAAAATGGAGTAACAAAGTCCCGAGTGCTTTCATCACTAACAAGAAGGACTCTGGGTTCTGGGAAGAATCTGGCTTCATTATTTACAACTTGGGGCATAGATTGATAACTTCTTTCTTAAGGAGGAAATTATGTGCCAAGATTTACTTTCTTCCACTTAAAAGAATTAATTCCATTCCATTCTAAAGCTCAAATACTCTTTCCAAATAAGCTATTTACTTTTTAATCCTCTCTGCCAGGAATCCTTCTGCATGTTCATTACTGATGGCCTGCTCAAGGAGACCATGCATTTGGTTTTATGCTCCTTAGGTTGAACCCAGAGAATAGTTCAGCCCTCACAAAAAGAGGAAGTAAGCCTTGAGCTGAGGCTCCCTGCCCACCACTGCTTTCTAGAATGGTCAATGCCTTTCTCCTTAGAAGGAAGGCAGCCTCCCTTCTAGCTCTTAGTTCCTTGCAGGAATCAGACTCTGGAAGTTTTCTACCTGGCTGACTAGAATGTGGACCTAGGTTGGCCTCTACCTTCTACAACCTGCTGAGTTTATATTGGCAAATTATTTTCTCTGAGACTATTTCCTTACTTGTGAAATAGAAAAAAACCAGACCTACCTTACTGGATTCTTCTGAGAATAAACAAGATAATGCATGTAAAATACTTAGGAGAAGTAATTAATCAAAGTTATCTATCTGTGTAGCACATACAATTTAAAATATCCATAATAGTTCTCATCATCTTTCCCTTTCATCTCTTTCAATAAAGTAAACCACAGCATTTCAAGAGGTCTATTTAACGTTTTATTTCTCTAGAAAATGTAAAGAAGAAATTCAAACCTCAAATAATTGAAATAAAAACTCATGACTTCAGTTAGTTAAAGGAGAGAAGACCGCTCTGAGCAGAATAGAGTCACACACTTTATTACTCCACCCTAGCCATTTGAAGAAGGATGGTGTTTGTTTCTCTGGTCTGCTCTGTTGTGTGCATTTATTAACATTTTGTTTCCATAGGATTACAGCTTTCCTCTATTAATACCCTTGAACATGTCTTTGCAACATCTTAGTTTTTGTTTTCCTTTGTTTTATAGTTATTTGAATTCCTTGTGTAATTTGGTATAAAGGTTTTTGAATGAAGAGAGTTGTCCGTGAACTGAGTCAGGTGATCTCAGAGAGTTGAGTAACTGTGTTCTTTTTTCCTTGTCCCATACTAATCATTTTATTCACTTTGACTGTTTAGACCACAAAACTAATCAAGTCTTTGAAACTCTTTCATCCCCTTTTGTGCTGCCTGTCACAGGGCCGAGCAAAGGAAGAGTATTGTGTATGTGACTGAATGGAAGCTGCCCAGAGCAATAACTGCCGCTGGGTTTTCCCCGTGGTGCTCTCTGTATTCTTAGGGTGGCATTGGTCTCAGGAGAGCAATGGCTAGACAGCAGCTCTTCAGCATGACCCCAAGCATCTGACAGCCTTCCATCAGTGACAGTTTTTCTGGAACTAAATTAGTTTCTTCTGTTATCCTTACTTGGCTTAAAACAACATGAAATTTCCAGACCACTTCCTGAAATGACCCACATGGAACCATATATGGCTAAGGAGAGTGAGGGTATGACTGTGTACTCTCTGATGTTATCAGCTAGGGGTCTGGATAATGGCTTCCACAAGGGATTTTTAATTTTACCAATGCCTTTTCTTCTACGTACTTTCCTTAATGATAGAAGTAAAGTTTATCAAGCATTAACTATATGCCAGGCATTTCTACTAGGTACCTTAATGTGCATTGTACCTACCTATGTCAGGGCTATTACCATATGTGGCTTTATCAATGAGGACATTGAAACACAGAGAAGTTAAGTAACTAGCTCAGGCTCACACAGCTTGTAAGGGTAAGTGGTTGGCCCTAGAATCAAAGTTGAGTTTTTCGACTCTAACTCCAGCAGAACCACGCTTGAGGAGTGGTCTCAAAAAAGGCTGGGATTTGTTAACGGATGCTGTTGCTCCAAGATGCCATCTGGATCATGTGAACAAGATAGTTTTAAAAAGGAAACTCCCAACCCAGATTCAGGATCCATTTAGAATAGCCTTGCCTCGGCGACAGTTACATCGATGCTTCTCCTGTGCAGTGAGGCTCCCAACTCTGTCAACATCAGGTGCCTGTAGGGATTGTTAGTAAAGGCATTAGATATCAGGCTATCAACTGAGGACCTACTAGAGGGAGATTATTTTCTTTCTGAATTTATTGTAAATTGCACGGGCATGTACTAAATAAGTTTGCTATTTTAAAGCCCAATTAATTTTTTAAAATATTTGTTCTTTTAGGAAAAGAAATAGCAAGTTGCTACAGAGAATATGTATTTTCAATGCCTATATTACATTATTATACAGTGTGTGTGTGTGTGACAGACAAAATGCTATTACGGGGGGATGATAAAAAATGTACTGTATAAAGAATCTTTAATCAGAAATGTGTAATGTGTAAGCAAGTCACATGAAAAAAGAAGTATTAATCAGGAATATTTAGAGGAGACTCACTTTTCATTCCTACTTAGTAAGAGACAGTAAAATAACAGTTCTTTTTTCTAGTAGTAGCTCAGAAGGAACTGAGTAGCGATAGCATTCAGCCCATAAGGGAATATCTAGTTACTGCCAAGAGAGAAGGTTACCTCTCATTGAGAATATTTTTTTCATTCCTTATGACACAGTACAAAACACCCTGCAGATTTATTTATTTTACAGAAATGTGCATTAATGAAAATGTCTGTTTTCCCAAATTTTTTGTGGACACTATGTCAGGTCATGGAATGTTCTTCTGGACTCCTACAGTGTGTCCGTAAAGTCATGGTGCACTTTTGACCGGTCACAAGGTCAAAAGTGCACCATGACTTTACGGACACACTGTATTTCCTTCAATTAAATTGTCATTTATTCTTACAATTGCATGGACTCCGGTATCTACCAGGTCACCTGGGCAGTCCGTTTTTCCTGACTTTCTTGCCTGGACAACCTTTAGGTATTTATATCACAAAGCATCTATGCTAAGATTTTAGAATTATACCTTAAATTGAAACTGCTCTCTTATATGGAAACCTGAGCCAATGACTTTCTTTAAATACGAATATCAAGAATTGATATAACTGAGGATAAAAAGCAATGAAGGACATATAAATATTTATTTTTGCTTTGAAAAAGTATTGTCAAGAGTCAATACAATTAAGAAAAAAATATATAGCCCTGGCCGGTTGGCTCAGTGGTAGAGCGTCAGCCCAGCATGTGGATGTGCCAGGTTCAATTTCCGATCAGGGCACACAGGAGAAGCAACCATCTGCTTCTCCACCCCTCCTCCTCTCTCTTTTCTCTCTCTCTCTCTCTCTCTCTCTCTCTCTCTCTCTCTCTCTCTCTCTCTCTCTCTGTTTCTCCTCTTCTTGAAGCCATGGCTGATTGGTTCAAGAGCATCAGCCCCAGGTGCTGAGGATGACTCTGTGAAGCCTCTGCCTCAGCCACTAAAAAATAGCTTGGTTGAGAGCATGGCCCCAAATGGGCAGAGCATTGGCCCCAGATATAGGGTGGCTGGGTAGTTCCTGGTCCAGTCACATGCAGGAGTCTGTCTCTCTATCTCCCGTCCTCTCACTTGGGAAAAAAAGAAAGAAAAAAAATATGGTCATTGTTTATTTGGAATCTTTTATTTGGAATCTTGTTTATTGAACAACTTTATCCTTATGTATCAAGATTTCCACAAAGATTATTATCAAGATTTATGCAATTATTCCATGTATCTTTAATCTGTTTAGATAATAAAGCCTATTCTTCTTTGCTCTCTTTCATGTTATTAAACATTTTATGAAAGTCTTTGCAAAATATCTCATAAAATTTTCTACCAATGCATACTAATGCACATAATGTATGTACTAAATATAATTTAACTATTTCTGAATGATGTAGGTTGCTCTATATTGCAACCTTTTATAAAAGTTTAAAATTTTTCTGGCCTTTCCCTTTGATGTTTTCCAGCTTTTTCTGTTTCCAATCTTGCTCATCACCAGGCCTTCTCTATCCACTCCTTTCTTTTTTTGAACTAGCTATTTCTAATCTGTTATAAACAAAGAGACCAGAGAGCAGTTCTTGTCTAAAGTTAGAGTTAACAGGTTCTAAATTAGGTTTTTCTTTGGTCTTCACAACATCGATTTTAGCTTATTTTAATTTCATCTCAGATTAGTCAATGTTCTGGATAACTGACATTTCCAAGTAAGTGACCTCGGGGGAAGAGGTAGATGTGTGGTTTCCACTCAGCCCAAGCAATGCAGGGGTGTTGAGAGTATGGAGCGTTTGAGAACTGCAAATAGTTTATTTAGCAAGGCTGCAGTTTCCACTGTAAAACAAAGAGAAGGAATGTGGGTGGTGGTAATAAGGGACAAAGACTGGAGCAATAAGCAGAGCCAAAATAACAAAAGCTCTTACACTTCATGTGGAGGAGTTTTAACTTCAACAATGAGGTATGGGATGCCACTGATGTGTTTTAGAGAAGACAGCATCATGATCTGCTTTGCATTTTAGAAATATCACGTTTGTGTCACCCTGACAATATTGCTTAAAAATGACTGACGAAATCATATTTATATCACACATTACAGGCAGCATTTGATTCAAGAGCTAGAATAGTGGAAGGAGGGATGTGTTTAACCTTTTTAGTAATATGATTTCTCATATTCATATCTAATACATAAAAATAAGCTATGTAACTTCAGCTAAAACTCAGATGTGACAATATTAGATAGATTCCTTCCCAGAAGGAACACAGAAAGAACCACTGATATTCTGTATGGCCTCTTCTGATCGTTCCAGAATCCTCTGGGGTATGTGTTTTTGGCATTGGGCACATGGCAGTGAAACCTGGAGATAGTTCTTTAGTGCCTTTATGTAAAGCATTCCAGCTGAGGTAGAATGCAAAAGATGATATATATTGACAGTTGAGTTAAAATTTTATAAAATGCCAATCACCAGTTATTAAAATTTATTATTATCAACATACAACATATTAGCCATTATCTTGTTTTATTGATAAATGAGGTGTTAATGGTCAGTGGCTTGCTAAAGAAATATGCAGCAAAGAGAAATCTACAAATAGTCTTTACTTAAAATGAAGGTGAGTTTTTTCTTTTGTGTTGCTCAAAGACAGTAACTCCCAGGTATACCAGATTGCCCGCTTTAAGAAACTCAGAATGGAACAGTGGGAAATATTTTGCTTGCCATGTTGTCATGAATATGCTAATAATAATAATTATCACAGTCACAAGGGGATGGTGATAATGGTGGTGATGAGGAGGATGACTAGTTTTTCTGATTGGTAGTTGTGTCCCTTTGTTTTCAGGTATGGAAAAATCCTTAAAAAATATAACATATTGGAGGAACTAAATATAAATATATGAAGTTGATTCTAATCTGAAACTAGATAAAATCATTAAATTCCATGCTTTAATTTACTGCTTAGGAAACTGAACCTCAAAGGAGTAAAGGCCACTTAGTTGGACACAGAGTTTCAAAGGAAAGCATCCTGCTTCATACACTTCAGAATTCAGTACATGTTTTTTTGTTTGTTTGTTTTTCTTTTTACAGGGACAGAGTCAGAAAGACGGATAGATAGGGACAGACAGACAGTAAAGAGAGAGGTGAGAAGCATCAATCATTAGTTTTTCATTGCCGTTGCGACACCATAGTTGTTCATTGATTGCTTTCTCACATGTGCCTTGACCGCGGGCCTTCAGCAGACCGAGCCACCCCTTGCTGGAGCCAGCAACCTTGGGTCCAAGCTGGGGAGCTTTAGCTCAAGCCAGATGGTCCCACGCTCAAGCTGGCGAGCTTGGGGTCTCGAACCTGGGTCTTCCGCATCCCAGTCCGACACTCTATCCACTGCACCACCGCCTGGTCAGGTCAGTACATGTTTTTATGTATTGAATGCTCCTTAAAATGAGTAGCCCTTTGGGGTTCAGTCCCTATATCATTAGGAATGATGAGAGGGAATAAGACAGACGTAGTTTAACACCACTGAAATCATTCCTGGTGTAAGGCCAGGAGCCAAGGCCACCATCACAGCCGCCTGGCCAGTGCAGGTTCTCATTTGATTAGAACAATCGGTAATGAAACAACAGAGCCAAGAACTGGTGGGCCACCATCTTTAATTCTAGCTTGCACCCAGTGGGCAAGCAAAAACACACACTGGGCTCCGAAACACACTCATTCAGTGCTCACAAAGCTACTGACTTATCTGAGTTTCCTAGAATCAAAGGTTTCTTGCTTAGCAGCCTTATTCACCTCTGTTCCCCATCTCCTTCTCTCTGCACAAACTGGCTTCTTCTTCAGCACTTGCCATCTTGGCTGCTTCTCTTGGGCTCCTCCACGTGGCCTTTCTCTGCTCTCCTCTCTACTGCTAATCTCAGGAACCGAGAGAGAGCAAGCTCCCGGTCTGCCCCACTTTATAGTGTAGAAATCTAAACCTTTAATCCAATCTACAAACAGGGAAGTCTCTGATACAAAGTCACTTATCTGAGGCATAATGGGAGGATTCCTCATGGGAGTGCACCACCCCACATCATCCAATCAGTCAAGGGTGTGGGGAAAAGCTTACTCTTAAAACTTGCAGGTGGGCAGCACCATCTTTAACAAAGTGATCATAATATATTTTATCTGCCCAACACCTGGGTTAAATGTAGCCTTGGCTCTTGGCAGCTGTATGGATGTCCAGAGGTGAGTATATATCGCTTCTCTTCAGAAAGGCAGGGAACAGTAGACTTGTGCTAATCAACTGCCTGGAGAGGTGAACAGGCTTAGTTAAAACACCCAGGGCCTACTGGTCTGTTCCTCATATCTTCTTGCTTATGCATTTCTTTAGATGATTTTAGAATTTTACTGGGTATCATTAAACCCAGTCAAATGTCCTGTATGTTTGATCACCCAGTGCTACTACTGTCTTGTGGCAGTGTCCTAGGCTTAGATTTTGTGAAATTGGTGTCAGTAATTGTTGGGCAGATAAAATATATTCTCACTTTGTTAAAAGATGATGCTGCCCACATGGAAGTCTGTTGATATTAATGTGTGCTGGGGAATAGGCTGTGGGCAGGCCGGGTCAGTATACCCTAAGGCTTAATTTTAAGAGTAATCTTTTCCCCACACCCTTGATGATGTGGGGTGGTACACTCTCATGAGGAATCCCCCCATTATGCCTCAGATATGTGACTTTGTATCAGAGACTTCCTTGTTTGTATAATTGGATTAAAGGTTTTGATTCTACACTATAAAGTGGGGCAGGCCGGGAGCTTTCTCTCTCTCAGTTCCTGAGGTTAGCATTAGAGAGGAGAGCAGATAAAGGTCAAGTGGAGGAAAAGAGAAGCAGCCAAGATGGCGGAGTACTGAGGAAGAAGCCAGTTTGTGCAGAGAGAAGGAGATGGGAACCAGAGGTGAATAAGTCTGGTGAGCTAGAAACCTTTGATGCTAGGAAACTTGGATAAGTCAGTAGCTTTGTGAGTACTGAATGAGTGGCTTTTGGAGCCCAGTGTGTGTTTTTACTTGCCCACTAGATGCAAGCTAGAATTAAAGGTGATGGCCCACCAGTTCTTGGCTCCATTGTTTCATTACCGACTGTCCGAATCTAATGTGAACTTGCATGGGCCAGGTGGCCCTGGATATTGGCTTTACAGGGATCTAACACAGAAATGCCTGTTTTCTCCCTTTGGATGTGTTTTTTATTATCTGTGTATTTTCCATCCGGAAGAACAGCTTTTCTTCTGATTTATTATTAAATTATTCTAGTACGACAGGAGTAGCTTGCTTTATTTAAGTAAGCTTATGGAGTCTCTTTGCTTAATCAAGAAAAACTAAGAAAATATTCACATGATTAAAAAGTATGACTTATGATCTAAAAATTGTATGAATGGTTAGTTAGGTGTTTCTAGGATTTTGCTGAAAATGACTTATAGAGAGAATGTGTGGCCATCTGTGATATGCCTCTGAGAACAATCTTAATAAAAGAATATTTCCTTATCCAAGATATGGTGTACTCCATATTGTGAGTTGTCAAATACAAATACGCTTATTGTAAGTATAAAAGCTTAAGAGATTTTCTTAGGAACAGAGTCTCATGAAATGCATGAATTGTGTGTATTGAATCACCTGCCTGGATGAGACTAGGAGAGCTGAATCAGCTTTATTCTAAACCATCAACATCTTTGACCTTGGAACAAATCGATGGAATCTATTCAGCTTATCTTTAGGAAATGTAGTTAATTCAACTGCTAATTCAAGTCAATATCAATGAATTCCTATAATATTCCTGGCTCGGAGGTACAATAAATGGTTAATTTTCTTGTCCCCCAGTAGCCCACCGTCTAGCTAGGAGACAGATTTGTGTACATTGAACAAAAATAGAAATTTGGGCTATGATCTTTAATGCTTTACATGTGTAATAGTCATAGCCCAAATTTGTGAAGGTGGAAGAAAGTTGCAAGAGCGAAAATCTTCCCAGAGGAGGTGAAATCTAAGTTGTATATTTAAGAAAAGTGCCTTTTTCCTTCATTCTTTACAAAATGCTCAATAATCCCGGATAATCACTTATCCTTTCTTTCTGATTGACAGCTACTTCCAATATCCTTATATGTGAACTACTGTTATTGCCAAACAATTGAACTAAATTGACTTTTTAAAAATGTAATCTTATATTTCTTTGTGAAGACTAGAGTTAGGAGGAAGTATGTATTCTCATTTCTCAAATGAGAAATTTGAGTCAAAAAAGATAATTCAATGAAAAGGCAGAGAAAATCAGTACTCTGTCTCTATAAAGGTAAAATATTTTAATTATCAAAACAAAAAACAATAACAACAAAAAAGCAGGCATTTTAAAGTCCCATGTTGGGCAGATAAAATATATTATGCTCACTTTGTTAAAGATGGCACTGCCCACGTGGAAGCCTGTCGCCCAGGTGATGATATTGATTGACCTTCTTGCTTGAGATGGGCGTGATTATATTAATGTGTGGTGGGGACAGGCTGTAAGCAGGCAGAGGCGTTATAGCCCAGGGCTTAGTTTTAAGACTAAGCCAGTGGTTCTTAACCTGGGTTCTATCGAACCTAGGGTTCGATGAGTCAGTTTCAGGGGTTCGGAGAAGCCTCTGCCATGGAGGCCAGAGTAAAGTAATACCATAATTTGTTGTGAATTCATGCACTTTGTTGGTTTTGTTCTTTGAGCAAGGTGATGTTCATGCACAGCTCATTTTGTGCACCAGTAAAAAAACATATACCTATGTCTTGAATTTGGAAAAAAAAATCATATTTTATTTATCACTAAAGAAGGGTTCGGTGAATGTGCATATGAAACTGGTGGGTTCGGTACTTCAAAAAATGTTAAGAACCACTGGACTAAGCTTTTCCCACCCTTTCTGATGTAGAGTGGTGCACTCTCATGAGGAATCCCGTTATGCCTCAGATAAATGGCTTTGTATCAGGGACTTCCTTGTTTGTAAATTGGATTAAAGGTTTGTATTTCTATACTACTGTATGAAGTGGGGCAGACCAAGAGCTTGCTCTCTCTTGGTTCCTGAGATTAGCATTAGAGAAGGAGAGCAGAGAAAGGCCATGTGGAGGAGGCCAAGAGAAGCAGCCAAGATGGTGGAGTGCTGAGGGAGAAGTCAGTTTGTGCAGAGTTTGTGCAGAGAGAAGGAGATGGAGAACAAAGGTGAATAAGGCTGGTGAGCTAGAAACTTTTGATTCTAGGAAACTCGGATAAGTCAGTAGCTTTGTGAGCACTGAATGAGTGTGTTTTGGAGCCCAGTGTGTGTTTTTACTTGCCCGCAGGGTGCAAGCTAGGATTAAAGATGATGACCCACCAGTTCTTGGCTCTGTTGTTTCATTACTGACTGTCCAAATCTAATGTGAACCTGCATGGTCAAGGTGGCTGTGATGGTGGCTGCGGCTACTGGCTTTACTTCCCTAAAGGATTATATGTTTATATAAGGAAGGGACATTAGACTGATTGTATTTAGCTTCAGATGTCCAACTAGAACCAAAGTTGTGTTTTTTTCAGATGTTACAGTAGGACCAATGGTATGAGCTTCATAAAGGCAACCTTGTAGCAATTAGAGTGGCTCAAAATGCCAAGAAAATGCCCTTGGGAAATAATGAGCTATCAGTGTTGATAGCTCACTACTCCTTTAAATAAAGTTAGGCTCAGGGGTTATAGGCAAGTGTAGACATTTCCTCAAGAAGCAATTTTGGATTGACTCAAATAGTCAAGGCAGGAGAGTTCTACTCCATTGAGTAAGACCAAAATGGCTGGCTCAAACATTAAAATTAAAATGAGCAGATGAGAAGATAAAGAAAAGAGCAAAGAATACTATTTCTTTTGAGAATGTTACATATCCACAAGATATACATATAAAGAAAACTGAGAAGACTTTTTTTCCTTTTCCATTCTGAATTAAGAACCATCTGTACAGCAAAATGCCTGAACAAATGCAGAATATTCTATCACACAATAGATGAAATGAGATGTGTAAGGAGCTTGATGTATATTCAGATTTCTTTGAAAAATGTGTATAAAATGCATTTGAAATATGCATTTAAAATATCAGGAGTAGATGTAGGTTAGCCTCTTCAGTGCTTTAATTAGAATTTTGCTTCATATCACAAGACAGTTGTTCAATCTAGAGACAAGCAAAAGAGCTGAACTCTAATGCCAGCCAGATCGTTCTAAGCATCATTTTTCAGGCCATTGAAAATGCAATGCTGAGTTGGATTTTTCTATTAATAGTAATTGATTTGATATTAACTGACATTGGGTGATTTCTAAGTTTCTTCTTGTCAAGCAAAGGGAAAAGAGGTTTTGTGTCATTTGGAACATTATTTCTGCTATGTCTGGTGACCCTCAGGATCAGCCTCCTTGTATTTCCACATGGGGCTCTCACAGCATTTGTTTGGCTATCACCCCCTTTTTGTTTTTTCTGAGGTTCAGCAATAATAGAGTTGGTGGTAGAAGTAGAAGGGGCTTTATGAGTTTGGACAGTTTTCAGTTCTAGATATTTGGTTTGGAAGAATACCTATAGGTCCCTGTTACCTTTGCTGAAATGACTCTCTTCTCCCTTTCATATCCCCAACTTAGGACCTTAAGTCATATTTTATTTGCTGAGGGCTGCCACCACAATTGCCCTAAATGTCCACTCTCTCCATTTGCAGTCTTTCTTTCTTTCTTTCTTTCTTTCTTTCTTTCTTTCTTTCTTTCTTTCTTTCTTTCTTTCTTTTTTACAGGGACAGAGAGAGAGTCAGAGAGAGGGATAGATAGGGACAGACAGACAGGAACGGAGAGAGGTGAGAAGCATCAATCATTAGTTTTTCATTGCCGTTGCGACACCTTAGTTGTTCATTGATTGCTTTCTCGCATGTGCCTTTACCATGGGCCTTCAGCAGACCAGCCACCCCTTGCTGGAGCCAGGGACCTTGGGTCCAAGCTGGCGAGCTTTTGCTCAAGCCAGATGGGCCCACGCTCAAGCTGGCGAGCTCAGGGTCTCAAACCTGGGTCTTCCGCATCCCAGTCTGACTCTCTATCCACTGCGCCACCGCTTGGTCAGGCTGCAGTATTTCTTGATAGAGAAGTATGCCTTCATCTTGACATGACTCAGGCAGTAGTCATTTTCATATTTTTTGTCTTCCCTAGGGAGGATTATAATTGACTTTACAATGGAGTTGTTTCCTGTTGCTTGTTTGGTGTAGCTTCTTATACATATCTGTCTCCTAATGAATATGTGGATTGTCAAGAGACATGTGGTGAGTTTGGTAGGAATTTGGTAAGCATGTTGCTTTTGCAAACTGACCTTATTTCATTGCTTTTCTTTTCTTTTCATGGATTACTGTACAGGTCAATCAGAGAATTATCTTATTCTTGTTAGATAATTCAGTCAAACTGTATTATAGAAAACTAAGCTATGGTAATACACAACAGAAAAGAATTAGTTCTAAGGATGTTGGTAACTGGAAAAGCAGATGAGGTAGTCTTAGAGGGAATGAAAAATACCTCATACCTTGGTATAGGTGGTGAATACATGCATTTATGTAAATTAAGTAAAAATTGAGTGGTTTGTGCACTGAATTATATTTTATTTAAATATTTTAAAAAGGAAGAATATAATGAAGACCTTAGGCAGTAATAAGCAAATAACCAGATGTTAAATAAGATTGATTGGAGTGGGTGGATTTATATGGTAGCTAAGAGCACGGAAAAGTTGAAAATGTTGTCCACACTAAGTTCTTGGGGTCCTAAATGCCTGGGTGAGGAAACCAAGTTTATTTCTTTTATCTGGGGTAACTTTTGGGGATTCCATTCTTGAACTTAATCTTGAACTTCATTGGGATGAACTGCCGCCCAGAGGAATTGTTTGGGGACCCTCTGGAAAGCATATTGTTATTCCTATGGGAGGACGGCCTCCAATAAGACGTGACTCCTGAGTGTGTGTGTGGGGGGGGGTGGAATCGATTACCTCCATCTCAACTAGGCAAGACTGGGTCAAGAATATCCACTAAGAGATTCCATGGTTTGAAAATAAACCATGACTGAAGAATTAAATGCCTGGAGGAGAAAATTGGAAGCAATGAGAAGAGAAGCTTCCTGGCTGAATCTCTTGGTACATGGCAGAGGAATTCAGGGCTATCTGGGGGTGATGGCCGTTCTGCATAAGACGTCTTCCTCGCCTCTTCTCTAAGAGCCTAGCACAGTGCCAGCACAGTAGGCATTTAATAAAGTTTTTCAAATGAATAAAATGGATAATCTACTTCAAAACAATACAATTTTTGTAAAATAATTATTTGTTTTGTCTTTTATTGGAAAAACCATTAAAATTTTTGATCACTCTAAGTTAACATATTAAATGTTGTATTTCCTTGCTAAAATATGTTTTCACTGCCAGATGAAGACAATTTAACAATTGAAGGTTTTATTGATGGGAGGTTGTATAGGTGCAAGAAATACTGTAGGAAATGTACTCATAATTGTAAACCGCATCCCAATTTCAGAAACATTTAAGACTGAAAATTAATGCATTTTAGAAATGACTGAACGAACGCAAATGAAGTCCTCTTCTCCCACCCTTCCCCGATGGCCCCACAGCACACGCTCATGACACACCCACTCTTCTCTCCCTCATGTCTTCAAAGGCTCCCAGGATCAGCTGTTGATGTCTTTATTACTGCAGACTCCATGGGAATATCCAGCAAATTAAAATCTGCGGGGGAAGAAAGGTGGCCACGCCCTGGCTCTGCACAATTTACAGGAAATTGTATGTTGTTCCAGACCTACCACCTTTAAAAAGTAAATAAATAAAACTACAATTGGGAAAGAAAGGAAAACTTGGAAGTCCCCTCCTCTAAGATTTATTCTTGGCAAGAGAATTCCACAGTATTGTTGTTTGCTTGAAAGTGGACTTTTCCTGCACATGAGCTTCCAGTAAAACGTCCCGAACATAAGCAGTCTTTTCTTCACCTTACTTGTCCTGATGTGGCTTTCCCACTGTGAATTGACCCTTCTCTGTTCATGCTGGGGGCTCGTCTGCTGCTCTTTTCTTCAGCTTCTTCTGGGCCTTCCTTGTTGGTTGTGAGATTCAATAGTTCTACTTAATAGTAATAACAATATTTTATAATTATCGATATATGTAATTACCATACATAAAATGAAACTGCTTTGCCATTGCCAAAGTACCTTCATACACTATTTTATTTAATGTGTCTATTATTAAGTATATTTTAAAGATGAATAAATGAATATTTACTGAATAAGCACATACTGAATCAGCAACTTGTCCAAGGTCTCACAGCTATTAAATGCCAGCTAAGGATCTAGAACTGAGGTATGACACCACTTTGACAAGTATTTGGGAAAACCCTCCTACTCTTTTCTTTGCATGTAGTTATTCCTTTATTTGTGATTAATTTTTTATTGATTAATTTTAGAGAAAGAGATGGGAGAGAAAGAGAAACATCAGTTTGTTGTTCCACTCATTTATATGTTCATTGTTTGATTCTTGTATGTGCCCTGACCAGGGATCGAACCTGCAACCTTGGTGTATAGAGATGATGCTCTAACTGAGCTCAACTGAGCTACCTGGCCAGGTCATCTTTGTGATTAATTTTTAGAGAAACCGTCTATTTATATAAAATAAGTGCATCTGACCACCCTCTTTAATATCTCACGACATATAAATTTTAGCAAATAATTCTATTATCTCCCTCTCCCTCTCTTTCTGTCTCCACTTGAATCATAGCACTCCCCTTTCCATCTTTCCAGAAGCCCTCGACTGTTTGAAGACCTATGAAGGGAAAGACGTAGCCATGATGTGTCCTTTCCCCTCTGGCTGTTTAATTTCTTTCACTCGCGCTCGGGCAGTCGGATGCTGTTCCCTCCCACTTTTTCTCATATGCTTTGCTTAAAATGCAGCCATAATTGACTTCCCATAGGAGCCGCCTAGACAAACAACCCGTATCTAGGCCATGCGTGAGTGCCGAGACCAAGAACCTGCTCCTGTGGTTCTGAATTCTCTCCCCCAGTGGCCCAGCCCTGTTCCGCCAGTGTTTCCTATCGTGAGGAATGGTATCTAGTGACGCAAGTCATGGAGATACGCACCGAGATGTCACTGAAACCTCTCTCTTCCTCTCTTCCTACGCAACTTTGTCACTTTTTCCTTGAATGCATCTTTTGAATGAAACCACTTTTTTCTACATGGCAGGACCCTAATTCATCTGCGAAGATGTATGTCTGCAGTGGTTATCTAACCCATCTCCTTAGTTCCACTCTCCTCACCTCCAGCGCTCACGACATTGTGCACCCCGTTAAAACTACTGCAAAGTTTCTCTCTGCTTTTGCAATATAGATCATTAATTGATCTCGCCCAGCCCATCGATTGTCCCCTTGAGACCTCTCAGAAATCATTTGTACCCCTTGTCTATCTTGCTTCTCATAGTCCAGCTTTTACCCAAATGTTATTACCTTTGCCTGGAGAATTCTCTTTCCCTCTGTCTCCTTCAATTCTCGGTTCAAATACTGCCTTCCCACACACACATTCTCTGACTTTGATGCTTGTCCGTGCTCCCCTCCATAGCAGTACGCACTTAGCCTTTGGGGCGCTGGCCGCTGCGGACGGGTTACTTTTATTTGACTGATCGTTTGATCAGTTGCTGGGACAGCGGATCTGTAACAGTCTTCACCTTGGAAACACTTGAGATAGATTTTCTTTTTTTTACAGGGACAAAGAGAGAGTCAGAGAGAGGGATAGATAGGGACAGACAGACAGGAACAGAGAGAGATGAGAAGCATCAATCATTAGTTTTTCGTTGCCATCGCAACACCTTAGTTGTTCATTGATTGCTCTCTCACATGTGCCTTGACCGCGGGCCTTCAGCAGATGGAGCAACCCGTTGCTGGAGCCAGCGACCTTGGGTCCAAGCTGACAAGCTTTTTGCTTAAGCCAGATGGGCCCCACGCTCAAGCTGATGACCTCGGGGTCTTGAACCTGGGTCTTCGCATCCCAGTCCGATGCTCTATCCACTGTGCCACCACCTGGTCAGCCAAAACAGCTTTTCTTTTAACCCCAACCACATACCTTCTTGTAAATATTGACTGGTGAGATTTATTAGCTCCTGATCACCAATCTAGGAATGCTTTTAACAAATGTACCTGACCTGTCTGGGCTGTTTCTTGTAAATCTCTCGGTACGTTATAGATTTATGAACTGCAGCTGTGCTGATGAGTGCCCGCTTATTACATAGCTAGACTGTGAGATGATGAGACGTGGAAACTGTGAGACCACAGGCTGTCACACTGGGAGGCTTCGCTTTACTAATACAAGCCAGACTGAGCACCCTGCACCCCAGAACCGAAGCACATCCTACTACAGAAAAGCGGAGCTGTGTCTGGTGCGTCAGGTCAGCCTGATGTTGTTGTGGCTGATTCTGTTGATCTTTCTTTCCTACAGCCTTTGCTAGTCATTCATAAAGCTTGTGAGTCTTACTGCCAGCGCTGGTTTGTGTGAGGATAGAGGCAGAACACCTACGCTTCCTCTTTATCGTCTTTATGAGCTCCATGAAAGCAGGAAGATGTCTTTTATCTGACAGCCCTATTCCTATTGCACACATGGGAAACCTATCCAGCTTCCCAGACAAATGGGTTGGCCAGTGGACTTAGAGAGGAAGCAAAAGCATAACGTCAGGGTAGATGCAGGGAAGATTAGATGTAAATTGCCCACGCTATTTTTTTTCTTCTCTAGCAAATGCTGAAATTTTGTGTTGAAAAGGTTGTATGGAAAGGTGGCAGTGCTTCTGGTTCCTGATTATATGTAGAGAACAGCCATCCTCCTACCTGTGTTGGATATGCATCACGAACCAGGAATGCCATCTGATTTTGTGGAGCGCCTGAGATTTTGTATGTGACATAGCTTATGCTGTCTCATACCTGAACACGCAGTAGGCAGGAAGACATGTCGTGCAGAGAAGCACTCTGCAGCACACCTGCCTCCTTGATTCTTCACCGGGAATTCTACCTCGTCTTTTATTGTGATTCTCAAAAAATTTGGTATGCACAAGATTCATCTCAATCCACTGGTAAAAATAACAATCTTAAGGTCTCTATCCAAGAATTCATTCATTAGGTTTATGTAAGGCTCAGGGATTTACATTTTAAATAGCACCTCAGCCATTCTCATTTGCATGGTTATCAAACCACACTTTGTAAACACTGCTATATATAGTGTTTGTAAAAGATTTATAATATGATTCCTTTTCTTTTATATCAGTGGTTCTCAATCCTGGTTATAGGCCTGACCTGTGGTGTCGCAGTGGATAAAGTGACAACCTGGAACGCTGAGGTTGCCTGTTTGAAGCCCTGGGCTTGCCTGGTCAAGGCGCATATGGGATTTGATACTTACTGCTCCTCCCCCCTTCTCTCTCTCTCTCTCTCTCTCTCTCTCTTTCTCTCTTTGTCTCTTTCTCTCTTCCTCTCTCCCCCTCTCAACCTCCTCCTCCTCCTCTCCTCTCTAAAAAAAGAAAAAGAAAAGAAAGAAAATCCTGGTTATATATCAGAATCATACGGATAGCTTTGAAAACAATATGAAATACACAGGTTATACCACAGAACAATTGTATTTGATTATCTGGAAGGAGGTGATATGAACAAATTTATATTCTATAACCTATGGGTAATTATTGCTTAGAAAGTCTTCTACTTACTGTGGTCATTACAAGAAATGGATAAACAGTTCCTATACCTTCACTGAGAACCGTGGGGGGCAGAAATGAGAGGTAGAGAACCCACGATGGATATCTGAGGTCTGTGATTCCTCTACCAGCTTACAGTGATCTTGTTTTGGTGAAGGGGTAAGCGTGAGAATAAGGATAAAAGCCAAGGCTAGTCCACCTGCGTGTACTTGGTCACTTTGGCTTTTCATGGAGGGGGGGAGTAGGAGGAACATAGGTTGAGTTTTCTCTCCCTGAAGACTGGAAGCCTGTGGACACTGGGGAACAGAAAGACTTATGGTCACAGGGCTGGACAACCGGGTGGCGGCAACGCTGCCCACCCACAACAACAGAGGTACCGCCGGAAGGACTGTTGTTGCCATTTAGTGTTCCCCAGCAACTAGGTGTTAGCTATAATGAGCAGAATCCAGAAAACAACAAGGGTTTGACAAACAGAGAAAGAGCCGATGGACACTCAAACCAAACTCCTGCTGTGGCACGCCTGCTAGACACTTGAGTATAAAAGTATTGCATAATGTTTAAGGACAATCCAAAGCAATGTGTGGAACTTCAACACCATCTTCAAGTTTAAGAGTTCAGCATGTCAATGGAAAGATGTGTATTGTTGATTACTGAAGTGGTAGCAGAGAAGGGAAAGGGAAAGGAAATATCACAGTATAAAGTACACAGGGTTAGAAAGCACAGGGGCAGGGATAGGTGATGTAAGGAGACAGCCAGAAAACAGGAATTCCAGAAGAAGAAAGAAAGATGGAGATTATGTTAAAACATTGATTAATTACATAATAGAGAAAAACTCCTCTGAGTTGAAGGAAGCCCAGGTGAAAGGCCTTTCTAAGTTCTAGTCAATATTTATAAGAAGAAAACCCTCAGACCTAAGCAGGGTAAAATTCCCAAATTTTGGACATGAGACCGGATTTAGAAAGAAGGAATGAATTACAAAGGCAGACATATTAGACTAAAATTGGGCTTTTTATCTCCCAGGTTAGATCACAGGACAGTAATGTCAATAGCTGAATAACATCCCTGTCAAATAACATCCGTTAGATCTCAACCCCTGCTGCACCTGAGAATTGGTTGGGTAGCTTCAGAAAATGTTAACAGTAGGCTGCATCTTAGACGGATTAAATCAGACTCTTTGGGGGTGAGCAATGGATATTTTTTATATAGCTGGGTGTTTCTAATAAATGGCTAACATTGCATTCTGGTCCATAGAATTCTGAGAGAAAAAGGTATGGAACCTCAAAATCCTATGCCCAGCCAGGGCTATTTCCCACCCATGTGCCAAGGTGAAGGAATGATTATTTACAGATAAACATTTTTATAAAATATATCACTATTTACCTAATCTCAGAAAATGGAAAAGCTTTCTACCCAAAGAGCAGATAAATGAAAATAGTCCAAAAGGAGAAAAACAAGGAGTATAGGAACAGTGATTAGCAAGGATCCATACACTATCTGGTCACATGTGAATGGACAATGATGGAGATGGTGATGGGAGGCCAAGGAGACTTTAATAAAGGTTCTTGAAACAGAAGAAATCAATTGTGTGGGGGGATTCTAATAATAGCTTGAAATTGAAAGTGTCAAGTCACTTCAGTAAAATTTAAAAGTTGTGTTAGACTCATGACAAGAAAAGAGAAGTAAAAGGATTCCAAAGATTTCCCCTAAGGGTCAAAGGAAAGAGTGCGTCGTGAAAGGAGTGGGGGGAGAGGAGGAAGTGAAAACAGTGGGGAGACTTAAATTATTCTGAAGATTCTTCATCATATCGGTGGGACTTCTCAGGAGAATAGAGAATGTTGGCGGAGGAAATAGTTGATGTATTGTTTCCATGTATGTTGACAAGGAATTTTTTATAGGCATCAACAATGAAAAGGTTATCACTAAATGACACAGAAAAATAATAGATCAGTCCTAACAGAAGAAATAAAGCATACTTTGTCCAAAGAAAACATATGTAAAGGGCATCTGTAATCTAATAATTTGCTGTCCTGCTCCCTACTGTAGATGACATGTGTTGAGGTGGTCTCTCTCCTAAGACCCATCTATTGATGCATCCCTGGGAACTTGTCAGTCCCTCCTATGTTATTTTTATTTTCTTGTCTATTGGAGCGTTCACATCGGCATCCAAACATGCTGTTATTTTTTTGCATGTTTAAAAATAATATCTTTATCTCACTTTTTCCATCAGCTGTAATAGCCCTGTTTATATATTCTATTTGAAATTCCTTCTCTTCTAAATTCTTTTTAAATCCATTATTTTGCACCCCACCATAGCACCAGGATTTGGGGTCAGATCTCCATGTTGCTAAGTTAAGTATTCAGTTCTTAGTCCACATCTTAATCTTTCAGCAACACTGAGCAGAGGTAATCACCCCTTCACTTGATAATCTTTCTTCACGTGCCTTCTAGGACACCATAGTATCTAAGTTTTCCCTCTATCACATTGGCCATTTCTTAAGAGTAGCATTTTGCTGATTCCTTGTCTTTTCCCCGACAAGTTTGTCCTGAAGTGCTCTCAGGTTCAGTTCTTTCACCTCTTCTCCACTTATGCCCACACTCTTGATCATCTCATTCTGTCTAATCACGATTGAACTCCAAATTTTGATGTCCAGCCAAATTTGGAATTGATATCCAAATGCCCAATTAACATCTCCTCTTGGATGTGTAATACACATCACAAATCAATATCCACAAAACTGGGGATATTCCTGTCTCTACATGGAACTTTCTCCATCTTTTTAAATGTCAACTCAGTTGCTCTGCCAAATAACCCAGTTGACCTTATTTTTCTTCACTCTTTCCCTTCTCAATGACACTAGCTCCTTATAATTTCTTCAATTTGTTATTTATGTTTTCTTAGGGTCTTTGGCCTCGTCATCTCCTCAGTACCACTCTTCCCTCAAATATCTACAAAGGCAATCTCTGTCACCAGTTTTGAGTCTTTGCTCACATACCTCCAATATGTTGCATACCCTATTTAAGAAATATTACCCTTAATCAAAACATTCCTGATTTAGTTTTAAGAGAATACAGAAAGAGACTATGAAAATATAAGTTTAATTTTTTTTCAGACGTTTAAGACAGTAATGTTTGTTTATTATACTTGGAGCTTACATTGCTGAAATTTAACTGGAATTAAAAGGACACATTCCATTCCAGTTTATTCAGTATATTAGTTTGTACTGCTGTGTAAAAAATTGCCAGAAATTTAGTGGCTTAAAGGAACATCCATTCATAATCTCAGTTTTTAAGCATAGGAAGTCTGGGCATAGAGTTGCTGAGTTCTCGGCTACAGTCTCAGGAAATTGCAATCAGTGGATCATTCCAGGCTGCCTTTTCACCTGGAGCTTTGAGTCCTATTCCAAGGTCATCACATTATTGGCAGATTTTGTTTACATGCATATATATGTTGAAATCCTCTCTTCCTTGCTAGTTACTGACAAGGAACTGCTGTCAGCAGCCAGAGACTGCCCTTGGGTCCTTGCCTTGTGGTCTCAGCCTCTCTCCATGGGAAAATTGACTTCTTCAATGCCAGTATGCAAATTTTCCTCACCTTTTGAATCTCTTCCTTCAGAAAGGGCAGGTTCTCTTTTAAAGGCTTATCTGATTGTGTCAGGTCCACATGGGATAGTCTCTTGTGTGATGACCTCAATATAACTACTGTGGGATCTTACTTGGTCTGAAAAAGCCCTTCACTTTTATCATAGAGCATGATCCATTAGTTACATAACTTGAGGGTCATGGAGTGAATTTCATCATGTTCACAGTGCCTTCCACACTCAAGGGAATGGGAGGCTGTACAGCGAGTGTTCACCAGAGGGTGGCAATGTTTGGTGCCATCTCAGAGCTCTGCCTACCATAATCAGACTCAGGTTAAATATCACATTCCTATTGTTTTTATAACAGGGGACAATGGTATCATATGGAGAGATCAAATTGAAGATACATGATGTAATTATATTGTACTTTTTTTCACCTTTTATCATTCCCAATTGAAAGTACATTTTTTTATACCATGTATAAAAAAACAGTGTTTTTAATGTTTAATCCATATGCAATTCAGGTGGGAAAGAAAATCCTATCAGAGATTATTATGTATGATTATAGTTCTCTTATTGTAGATATTTTAGAGCAGCAAAATTATTGCTATTTATTTTTCAGTCATAAAAAGGGACTTTGCATGTATTAGTTAAAAAGTTTAAAATTTTAAATTTATACTTCTAGTAAAACAGACATTTTTCTAGTAGCTGAATAGTGCATATATTAAAAAGTTTTAGCATTCTCAATTGCAACATTTTTGTTATTTGTTTACTTTAGAGTACATTACTTGTTAAATTTTAGGTAATTCTTGCCTGACCAGTGGTGGTGCAGTGGATGGAGCATTGGCTTAGGATGCTGAGAACCCAAGTTCAAAACCCTGAGGTTGCTGACTTGAGCATGGGTTCATCTGGCTTGAGTGTAGGGGTGCTAGCTTGAGCATGGGATCCTAGACATGACCCCATGGTTGCTGGCTTGAGCCCAAAGTCACTGGCTTAGTTTAAGCCCACTGGTCAAGGTACATATGACAAAGCAATCAATGAACAAAGGTGCTGCAACTATCAGTTGATGTTTCTCATCTCTTCCTTCCTATCTGTCTCTGTTTGTCTGTCCCCCCCCCCAACCCCCCGCACAACAACAACAAAAATTTTAAGTACTTCTTTCAACAATAATGTTTCTCTGGAATTAGCATTTATAATACTGTCAGGACAAATGGTTAGAATTAGTATTGAAATAAATTGGTTAAAATAGGTTAAAAATGTGTATTATTATGTTAAATCATCCCCAGAAATACTCTAGAACTCATCATCTGTTAATATTTTACCTGCAAAATATATCAATTTATTGTTCTTCCAAAAAGTCATCTGTAGTGCCATTGATAAAGAAGAAATCAGGTCATAGTCTCCATTTATTTTGAATGTATTATTTCTAAAGAGATTTCCTTTTCCTTTTTAAAGAACTATACTTTTCTGGAGAGATTTCATGGTCATTGTTTTAGATGTCATGCAGTCCTCTGTCTTAATCTATGTCCCTGGAAAAAGCATAGCAGGAATAAAGGCTTGCATGAATGTAGCTTGTTTTACTCTAAGATTCCAAGGAGCTGGAGGGGATGAGTGGGAAAAGGGAAACAGGGAAGAAGGCAAAGCCTCTCCAAGAGCATGTTATTGAGCTGATCACAACTGTGAACAACTGAATATCCGTCACCCTGTGGACCTGTATCTAATGCACCTCAAAACTGTCTGCCTAGCAGGTAAAGGACTATATCTACTGGCTCCCACCCACTATCAGTCAGGGGCTACCTCGTCGGCTATTAACTTCCTTGCCTTTTCTGAGCTGTGTGTCTGTCAGAATGGCTGAGCACACTCTCACTTGAGTGCCGCGTGGTGTGGGGGTGGCCCAGGGGCAGGAAGTGAGTGACTTGTGGGCAGCTGAGGCTAGATGTCCTGGCATCACACTTGCTTGCAGGTGATCATTTAGAAATGGCTGGAGTAAAACGCTGGTAGGACCTTTGGGAGTGTGCCCAGTTTTGCAACTTATTTACTATAAAATGTGTCCCTTGGTCTGAGGCAGTGCTATGTGGGAACCCATACTAATGAATCAAGTGTTGTGTAAGCTTCTCATGTTGATGATGGCATTAGAAGCAGGGAAGGAAAAGCTATCGCCAGAACAGATGTCATCGCCATTAAGGATGAATTACTGCTTTTTCTGGGGCTGCCATATTTTGATAACACTTTATTCTTGCTGTCAACATGGGAAGTTGTGGCAGATCCCAGGATTCCCTTGGTTATTTTAATACACAGTAACTAAGGAACCCAGATAACTGCCAAGTCTCATAGATGCCATAGCCGGTCTCTGGCCAGGTTGGCATGTCCATGTTCTTCAATGCTGAGTGCGGTCATTATAGAGCAACTCGACAGCTGCAGAACTTGTAGAATAAAATCCCACAAGGCTGGTTGGTGTTTATTTGTTTATTTTTGTGACTAAATTGCCATGACCTCACCGGACGTATTAAGTGAAGGAAATGGTAATTATTTCATTAACTGCAGCTGCTGAAGTTGAGTCACCTTCAATTTCTATATATATCAGAGAAAAACATATCCCTTTACTAGATACAGGTTTATGGAAATTTGCTCAATGTATATTCAGAAATTTAGTAGGAGCTCACTATTATGCCAAGCGATACAAGCTTATGTGGGGACAGCATACGAGCAGAGAGCTAGGGCCCTGCTCTCTGGGATCCGATTACCTGGTAATGGAGGTGGCAGCTTCCTGTAAGGGACTTGGGTGATGGTCTGCAGTATCAATGGTTCTCCTGGAAGTGCAGGTGCTGTGTGTTATAATCTAGGGTTATATAGAATAGCATTGGCCTCAATGAATAAGTCAGTGGGCTGAAGGCCTTCCAAACTTTGATCATTGCCACCTAAAACAACCTATGCCTTTCACAGACTCTTCAGAAGAAAATGTATGTCATTTCATGTTAGCAATGAAACAATTTACAGAAATAGGAAAGAGGAGCTCAGAAAGCTCTCAGATGTTGGACGGCCTGCTTTGCTCATCTAATTCCTTATTTCTTTTTTTTAAAATTATTATTTCTTTGTGTTTTTTTGCTGTACTTTTGGGGAAGATTTCCTCAATTATATCTTCCAGCTATCCACCTTCTTTTGAATTTTGCATTTGTACTATGATATTTTTTAATTCCTAAGTATTCTTATTTGCCTATTTTATTTAAGCAATCTGAAGCAATTTAAATAGTATCTTCTCATATCTCTGTACAATTCATGATATCAGTGCTTCCTTGTCTCTCACAGTGTCTGTTTCTTTCTATTTTTGTCCTGTTTTTGATTGCTCGCATAACCGGAGTCGTGCAGAGATGTGAACTGCGCACTGTGTCCTTAGGCAGTTTCATCAGTATGGGGACATCACAGAATGCACTACACAAACCTAGGTGGTATATAATCAGCTAACCCCTTAGGCTGTATGGTGCGGCCTGTTGCTCCTCAGCTGCAAGCCTCTATAGCATGTTACTATATTGAATACTGTGGCTATTGTAACACCAATGTAAGCACAATCCTTTTATACCACTGGCAGTGCAGTGGGTTTGTTTACACCAGCATCACCAGAGAACACGAGTGTGAATGCCTTGTGCCACCATGACAGGGCTCCCAAAAAGGTGTTGGAGACCCTGGGGCTCCAGGCTCCTCCTGGGGTGTGTCCTGGTGCAGTAGGGCCAGATGGGAAAGCAATGAAGGGAGGAGGAAGTGAAGGAGGAGGGAAAGAAGGAAGGCTGGAGGGGTGAGTTACATGGAAGTCAGGTAAAGGGCACTGGGGGCCTGGCAGCCACACTACAGGTCCCTGCCAGCAGCGCCGTGACATGACATCAGTTATATCATCACTAGATGACAGGAATTTTTCAGCTTCATGTTAATCTTACAGGACCACCGTTATATATGCGGTCCCTTGTTAATCTGTATACATGGCTGTATATTCCACATTATAGACATCTTTTTTTTCAAAAATCAGTTTAGACATAAATGCATAAGAGTCAAAGACAAAACATTGACTGGAATCCCGTATGTTTTAAGTTGACCTGTAGGTTTATGTGTGTGGGGTGTTTCTGCGAACACTCTGAGGTCAACATCTTGAAACTGTGACATTGCTCAGGGTTCTGACTTATGGAATTCTAGCAGCCAATTGAAGGAGAAGGGCTGGGGTGTTCTGCATTTAGTGTTTGGAATGTCAATGGTCATTTCATCCTCGTTTCAGAAATGTACCTCTGAAATTCTTGGGTCCCCCAGACATGGAAACATTTTTTCACCTGCTTAATGACTAAGCCTTCATATGTCTGCTGAGGGTGGGGATCGATTCCCCGGAGGTATGGTGTAGAAGAGGGACCCAACTTCTCAAATAGTGTTGTTCACTCTAGTCACACCTCCCACTCAGTGTTGCTGTCCCAGGGCTTCCTGAAACACAGGTTGTGTTGGTTCTTTCTCTTCCCCACTACCAGCTGCTAAGGCAGTGATTCTTGGGAAGTAAGAAAAAGAATTCCCTCCAGAGGACACAGGTCTTGCTTGGTGAAGGCAGGGTGAAAAGCTGGATTTCATACCCCCCTGGCCCTCTGCCCAGCCTCCGTAACACAGTGGTCATGGTCACCACAGACCCATCTGCCGTCCGTCATCCTTGTGACTTTTTATTTTTTAAAAACATTTTCTTGGCAAAACCTTAAATGAGTGTTTTTCTTTCTCTGGAGGAAGCTAAATTCCATAAATTTATTTGATCTTTTAATCATGACCTGGAAAACATATTTAGCAGTTTTTAAAGTCAGGTAAGTATCATATTCTGGAATCATTATCTCACCAGATCTGTTCAGAGATTTGTATTCTACCATTGAGGCTAAATGGAATTATCTGGTCAGAACTCTTAAGACAGATCATGTGGCATCTGAGATCAGAATATTGCTGCATAAGCAACCCTGAAGAACATGCTATTTGCAAAGCAAATTCAAATCCACACACTTGGCATGAATCAGATAATATTAAAGCTTAGCTGTCAGCAAGAATAAGATTGGTATTTAAAACTAATTAAGAAGTTGTACAAATTGCCCATAAATATATTACCTAGCATATTTTGCATGGCTCAGTAATTGCAGAAAATTATTCATTTCACTTAGTGACCTCCCGTTCAGAGGTGAAAACAGAGATTTCTTTATTCTCAATGATGGAAGCCAGAAGCTATTTACTCTGAAGCTAAGAGTTCTCACACTCTAGCTTCTCAAATGAGTTGGAAATGAGTAAAATCACAGGGGATTCTGCAAACTTTTCTTTGGTTTTTGCCACAGAGATGTGGGCAGAAATGTATAACATCTTTTTCAGAATCTAAGAACGTGTTTTAGACATTAGAACTATATAAGACCCCCCTTTTTATGTTAAAGAATGATTTGGTGTTTGGTGACTACTCCCTCTGCCCCAAACCAATAAGTGACATTACCTGTGCTCATCTCTACAGTGGCCAGCTCCCTCACACAAATGATATAAACAAAGCTGACGTCCGGCTCTGGGGGACCATTGCATCACAGTGGTCGCCAGGTCCATCTGTGTTGCATGAACTCTATGGACGCCCTGTTCTAAGCGCGCAGAAATATCTTCACCCAAATACATGTTCTAAATTTCTATTTAGATTGCATCGTTTTTCTTTAAGTCCTTTTGCAGTTCTTTGTCCCACATCCACTAAGATCTATGGTCATCAGTGTGGCTTCTAAAACTCTCAGACTTTGTCTTCTGTATACCTTTACCCTCTAAACTTCCAGCGAGTTGAATGACTTGCCATTTCTCTAATAAGGTACAATTCCCTGCTTCCTTACATTTGCCCTTACCAATCTCTCTGTCTGAAAATTCTTCCTTCTTCTTCCCTGTCTGTATCTGTTAAATTTTATCTTCCCATTAAGTTCAAGCTCAAGAGTCACTTTTCACTCACGCTATATACAAAGTTAAAAAATGTGTGGCATTAAAATGGTGTGGTTTTTCTTGTGTGTGTGGCAAAATCAATGATTTAGAATGAAGCAAGAGGTGCACAGCCAGTAAAGATTCATTGTCTGGTTGGGGGAGGGTTGGGGGGTGTCAACAAGCCAGACGATTCCCTTGGTCTGATTTGCAAGCCTAACCTGAAGCTGAGCTGCATTCTGGTGAATGACAACAAATGTAAGTGATGGAGCAAGAGTTCAGAAAAGTTCAATAGAGGAGAAAGAATTGGAATCAGGGGAGATTAGAAACCAGAGAAGAGAACCATCGTCCTGGGCTATAGAATGGAATAAGTGGTTCCTTGTACCTTCCAGCCCTGGGGAAGATCACCAGGTCCACCCTGGAAGCACAGAGAAAGTGAACTGTTGCTATGTCCTCTGGGTTGTTTAATGAAAAGGCAAGCTAATATTCCCTAACATGTTTTACTATGTTAGTACAATAATGGTTAACCTTGACACGTAAAGAAAAGATAAATTAATGTTTGGCACACACTGTTCACAAGGTAGAGAAATATGTATCATGCTTTAGATTTATCCAAAGATTCTATTTCAATAAAAATAATTTCAAAACGGTAGCATGTTAAGTGTTAAATTGCATACTTATAATTAAATGTTTACATGTATACTAGACAAATATCTTCAAACCCACAAACATAGAACAAAGTTATGCAATTTGCCAAGCTTATGGAGCTAGGAGTGATAATGATAACAGTAGTGAAAATAATGATGACATAATAATAGCTAACATATTTGAGTATGACTGGGTACCAGTCATTATTTTAAGGTACTTTACATAGTCATCATATTTTTGTCCAGAATTAATAATTATACGTAATCTATGAGGTAGGTAACACTAACATTTCTATTTTATAGGTGAGGTATCCGAAGCACAAAGAGGCTAAGTAATTGGCCAAGGACACACAGACACTAAGAGGCAGAATTATGGCAAAAATCTAACCAGCCGGCTCCAGGATCATGACCTCAGAAACTATGCTTTATTATCTCTCTCAATAGTGGAGTTAAGATTTCAGAGTTTATTCATAGCTCCCCTATCTGTAAATCACAGAGATCAGAGAACATACATATAGGAAAATAATAATAAATAAATGTCAATCGTGTGATAACTCAGTTTGGCAAGCAAAAAAACACTGCCTGAAGCTTTGTTGAAAAAAATCACAAGACCATATACAGGCTTGTGGAAAATAGTACCATGGTGGATTAGTGAAATCTATCATAGATATGGGAAAGAAAAGGGTCAAAGGAGAGTCACAAATTGCTATTTTGGTAGTACAGTGTGTCTGTAAAGTCATGGTGCACTTTTGACCAGTGACTTGACAGACACACTGTAGAATGGATGAAAGTTGGAAACTGGTCAGACTATAGTGAATTCAATGAGTAGGTTATAATATTTTAAATTACCAGAGCTAACCCAAGTGAAAACTGGGAGTTCCATGGTGTCACAGTGATGGTTATGGAGGATGTATTTTCCTACACCATGTGTAATTGAATTTACAGAATGGAAGTGTAACCTGTGCAGACTTGTCATGCTTTAGGCAACAAAACGTTAACTTCTAGGCACTTTTGAGAAGTGGCAACATGGAGTTCGCTTTCTAATCTTCCATCCTGACAGGAGATTTGAAGTCATAGCGTCAAGTTGAGCTGAGCATTTGTAGCCTATGTGTGACGGACTAGTGCTGTAGTGCTTGCTTATCACTAAATCAGAGGTAGCTCACTTTACAGATGAGTAAAGTGCAATTCAGAGGTTTTATTTGCCCATGCTGATAACTTGATTTGCTAATGATTCAGATTATCATTATCTATCCTATGTATGTATGTATGTATCTATATATCTTTATAGATATCTGCATATATAACAGCCACTGTTCTATAGAAATTCTGGAGTATAGATGGGCACATGTTGCCAGGCTCTTTGCAAGGGCCCAGTCCTCCTACTTGGTAATGATTCTCCAAAGCTATTAACTGTGCCATCAAGGTACCACCCTCTGACTCATTCTTTCTTTTCCATGAGAAATGGTATGTGTTTATAGTTAATTAGAGTGGCTGTTTCTTACCCTACAAGGTTGAGTTCTCCCGAATGTGCTTTCATTTTGAACTGTCTCTATCCCTTTTGGTCTATGCCTACCTTGTTTCTAGTAATGTGATTCTTTGTAAACTTTGTGGGTTTCCTATGAATCTCAGTGGGGTTTTAAATTCGTAAGACAAAAGACATACCTAATTCTTTGAGAGAGGTCTCTCTCTACCCTTAGCCAAAAATAAAGGTATTGAAGGATAGTACTCTTAAGATATTTATAAGTCCTACTAAGTAGTCAGGGTCTATGAGGAAGCTTAAGTATTTCTGAGGCCTCAACAGAGTCTCACATTAAATAACAACTTTATGCTGAGGCCAGATTTTAATGATATTGTTCTTGCTTTGATCTTTTTTCTGAGGCCACTTCTTACTTTGAGCATCTTTTGCTGTCTGGAGAGACACAGTTTTATTTATGAACCCAGCAATTCTTGGATACTTGATTTATTCTCTAAGTCTTCTGGATGGTCCCTTCCTCCTGCTTTAAAACTTATTTTGTTCCTCTCCTATTTTGTCATAAGCATCTAAAAGAAGTCCTTTAGCTTTCTGACTGAAAACTTCTTAGCCAAATTATCAATTTATTAAGGAACCTTTCTATTGTGGACAAAAAGGGGCCACATGCTAAACCTGACTAGTTCAGGGAAAGCCTGCGTGGTGGCCTTGCCGACTCAGAGACCTAAAGTAACCACACAGGATGGTATGAAATTAAAATTTTCTGACTGAGAGCGGTTCATGGCGGGTAGTCATATCCTAGGGCAGTGATGGGCAATCTTTCGAGCTTGGTGTGTCAAAATTCGCCAAAATACGGAGCATAACTTAGGTGGTGTGTCACTTCGAGAAAAACGGCCTAACTGGAAGTCCCAGAACTAGACACTCTGTGCCGGAGTTCTGTTGTTTTGGCCTACAGACCTCCGGCACAGAGTGTTTACACTACAGCAAATGTTTTTTCCTCCGCTACTGCACCTGGCCGTGCAGGAGCCAAGGATGAAACGTCCTTCTTGGCATGCGGCCATGTGTCATTGAAAATGGCTACATGTGTCAGTGCTGACACGCGTGTCATAGGTTTGCCATCACAGTCCTAACCTAGGGAGATATTTTTCTCTAATGAAAGTTAATGCTTATGTGAATCTAGCCTGTCCATTGTCTTCTGCATCTACAATATTAAACCTCACTCATGCAGGTAATCTTTTCCTGCCCGGCCTCAGGGCCCGAACCTCCAACTCCCCTCATTGTTATTTTATCATGTTAATAAACTACGAACTCTCTTATTCCTGCCTATCTAAAAGAAGTTTCAGTACTTTTCTATCCAGTTCCAGAGTTTTTCCCACATGCTTTCTCCCACCTCCTTAAAATATCATCAACCCAATCAATTTCCTGAGATCCCCTTAGGTATCTGTATAAAAGAAGTGGTCAGACCACCATTTTCTGGAGCACTTCCTCAGTCTGTTGAGACTTTGCTTCCTGGCAGTTGTCAACGATTTGGCTCAAATAAACTCATAAAAAATTCTTACAGGTTTGGAAGTTGTTTTAGGTTGACACTATCTTCCATGGTATTGCGGGTGATAACTTTAGTCTTCTTAATTTCAGCCTCTGATATAACTTATTTATTGTACTTCAAGCTTTCACTAACAATCTTTGCTATGCCTGGTGCCAAAATCAATGGTACCTATTTTAGGTTTTGGCTGCATAGCACCCTACTTCTACTCCCAGCATAGAGAGGTAGAAAAGAAAATAGAAGTATGAAAGGTACAAAAGAAATTACAATGAAAAACATTTGTAGACTTCACTGTATAAAATATTTAAAGCCTTATTTTATCAACCCCTTTAACTATAAGTACAGCTAAAGACAAATAATAAACTGAAATTACTTGAACCCTATATGATGAGAATATAATTAGATTTAAATGAGAAATAAAAAATGATCTTAACAAATTTAACAGTATGTATCAGAGATTAAAAAAGTATATCTATAATTCTGCCATGGTAACTTCACTCTGAAATGTATATTAAGGAACGGTCAGAGGTATATTAAATGCATTACTATGGGGATATGAATTACAACATTATGCTGACTAAAAAATAATTATAAAGAAAAGTAAGAAATCTAGATGTGTAATAATAAGAGATTGTTAAGTAAATCAGTGTATATGTAATTAAAATAAGAGGCATTAAAATTGTGTTTTCTGAGAATGTTTGAGCATATGTAGCAAAGCTCAAAAATGTATAATAAGACATCGGGTTCAAAAAATTTGGCATAATATAAATACATATGCAGTGTAAAGAAGTGTATATATCCAAATTTGAGTAGCTATTTTTTTTCTACTTTTTTACATATTTTTTGCAAGAAATATGTAATACTTTTACAATAAAAAAATGTCAACAAATATTATGAACTACTTCTAGCATTTAGCAGGTCCTCACTTAATGTATTCAATTAATTCAGTGATTTCAACCTTTTTCTTTTCAGGGCACACATAAACTAATTACTAATATTTTGTGGCATGCCAAAAAATATATTTTTTTGCCAGTCTGAAACACAAAAAAAGGTATAATTTTGATTCATTCGTACCAGATAGCTATTGTTGTGTTGGCTGTTGTCATCTTTTTATTTGACAATCTAACGGAAAAGAGGTCAGTGCCCTGGCTAAACAGTTAGGTGTTGCATGGTTTAAACATTCTTGAAGGTACACCAGTGTTCCGTGGCACACCAATAGAAGATTGCCGAATTACTATTTTAAAAAAGAATAGAATTTGTGACTCTGACTCCCCTAAAACCAGACCCAGATTGGAGGTGAAGTATCTGATGACGTAATCTAATATGAGGACGTCCTGATAGACAAGGTTGGGGTGGGGCAAGAGCTGGCCATACTTACTGGGTTACAAGAAAGTCAAAATAGAAAAAGCCTGTCCCCTGCTTTAGAAAACAGTTTATGCCTAACCAGGCGGTGGTGCAGTGGATAGAGCATTGGACTGGGATGCGGAGGACCCAGGTTCGAGACCCTGAGCTCGTCAGCTTGAGCGCAGGCTCATCTGGTTTGAGCAAAGCTCTCTAGCTTGAGCCCAAGGTCGCTGGCTTGAGCAAGGGGTCACTCAGTCTGCTGTAGCCCCCCAGTCAAGGCACATACGAGAAAGCAATCAATGAACAACTAAGGTGTTGCAACAAAATACTGAAGATTGATGCTTCTCATCTCTCTGTGTTTCTGACTGTCTGTCCCTATCTGTCCTTCTCTCTTACTCTCACTCTGTCTCTGTAAAAAAAAAAAAAAAAAAAGGATAATTTTTTAGTTACTCTAGTCTTGAAACATCAGATTTGTGGAAGAGCTTTTGTAGTTAGCAGGAAGTCTAGAATTTGGAAATAACAAGTAGAAAGTATAACAGAATTATAAGAAAAAGGATTTCTGCTTACATATTTCCCTGGAACATTGGAACAAAATAATAATGAATGATTATGAAGTGCTTTGAGAATGTAGCTGCATTGTACAACTTCAGCCTTGGTGTTAACCTTTAGTAGCGGTCACAACAGATCAATTTATTCTTGGTCATGTTGGCAACACTGCCAGCTGCCAAGTGTCATGAGTGCTGGAAGCCATAGCAGCTGCCCAGGACCTGCCCGTGATTACTTCCTGGAAGTCTTTTCAGTTGGTGGAATGGAGCTGGCCCTGACTGCACCTTATAACACAAGTAATTATTCATCAAAACTTGTTTTGCTGCAAGGAATTCATTGCTCTCTCCACAGATGTCCCCCACCCTGACTGGATGCATGAATATGGGCTAAGGATAGCAGCTGTCCTTGGTTTCAGCGCCCTTTCTTCATACAAACCTACCCTTAAAGAAGTCCTGGTAGCCGAATACTGTCTTATTCTCTCTTGTGCCTTAGTCCTTTGAGACAGAAAGCACATTTCTTGTGAGTAAACCCTGTTTTAGCCTAATTGGATATTCTTCCTTTCTCTCTGTTTTTACTCATTTACTGTTTCTTGTTTGCTTGTCTCTCTCTTTTTCCCACAGCTGGGGTGGGAGAGTGTGCGTGTCAGTTCTACATCGATATCTACACTTCCTTATCATATAGCATGCTCAAGACAACACAGTCACTACACCTACTATGTGCAGATGCACACTAGGCATTATGGTGTATAAACATATCATCTTTATTGTCTTATTACATAGCATGCTCAAGACAACACAGTCACTATACCTACTATGTGCAGATGCGCACTGGGCATATGGTGCGTAAACATATTATCTTTATTCTCTTACATCAGTCTCAGAAAATTTAGGCATTAAAAGAGAAGCATTGGACTCCAATCCCTGTTTTCACTAATGCGATTTATTTTTTTTAAGTGAGAGGAGGGGAGATAGTGAAACAGACTCCCTTAGGTGCCCTCATTGGGATCCACCTGGCAACCCCTTTCTGGGGCCGATGCTCAATCAACCAAGCTATTTTTAGCACCTGAAGGGAAGAGGAAGAGGGAAGGGGAGAGAAGCAGAGGGTCACTTCTCTTGTGCGCCCTGGCCAGGGATTAAACCCAGGACATTCACATACCAGGCTGACACTATCCACTGAGCCAACCAGCCAGGGCCACCCATATGATTTTAATATCTTTAGTCTCCTCACCCTGTTGGGTTTTAACAGTCTTCTAATGTGAAGGTCTAGTGAATGACATCCTGATTCAAATACTCCAACTACCTCATCGAAGTAAAATCCTGTTAAAGACAGTCTTCTATCATCTTTTGCAGATACAGCTTTGTCTTGTTGATTCAGAGAGCTGATCATCTTGGCTTAAATTCCCCCACATAATTACTCCACAGTGTCTGGATTCCCTCATGCTGATAAGACCACAGCATACCCCAGAGTTCTTGAGATGTTTAGCCTGATTAAGCTCAACTTGAACCCTCAGAAAGGAATATGATGGACAGATGTGGTCTTTGCCCTCAAAGAATTTATAACTTAACCATGCATGCTGGCTGTGGTTATAAATACAGCATCTCATGTTATTCTTTTGTTTCTTAGAGGTTCTAACACTAGACACTTTATTACACTTTTATTAAGGCATTCGGTGTCTGTGATGAGCATATACTATAGTAATTGTTCTTTTCCCCTCAGCTTTATTGAGATATAATTGACACATAACATTGTGTAAGTTTAAGGTATACAATGTGATGCGTTGATATACATACATATTAAGAAAGGATTACCACAATACGGTTAGTTAACATATGCTTCACCTCACATTTTATCCATTTTATTTTTGTTGTTATGGTGAGATCATTTACATATCATGTATTTCTATTGTCAGGTTTTTGGTGGATTGATGAGCACTAAGATGAACCTATGGGATGAATACTTTTTCACTGCACAATCATAATTCCTTATGAGAATTATGAGAAAAAGACACTTCTGAAAAATCCACTTTAAGATATAATGTGTTAAAGAGAAAGACTATAACAAAAAAAATGACATTTCTGAAAAAGACTCTTAGTGATAAAATGAAATAAAGGTTCATAAAAGGTCAGGAATTTGAAAAAAGTTTCTATGTTACATTTTAATAAAGCGTGATTTAAATATTAGCTGACTGCTTTTTGTCTGTAATTCATCTTGTGTTTTAAAAGTTTACTTGGTATGTTTCAGTCCTATCTTCACCAAGAAGGCAAAACTTTATTTACTTTAATGGAAAATGTTTAAAGAAAAAAAACATACACCTAAGAAAATAGACATACCTTATGTGTCAGCTACATTAATTACAGCAAGTGAACACGTGGGCCGTCAGCATCCAGATAAAAATAGAGAACATAGCCAACAGTCCAGAAACCCAGAAGCCATTTCTCTGTTCAGCAACTACCCACACTCACCAAGGGTAACCGCTACCCTGACTTCTATTTCCATAGGTTGGTTGGTTTTTCATTTTTTTCTTTTTAGTTTCTTGCAATATTGACATATGTCAAACTGTACATACACTATTTAAAGTATATTTTGATGAGGTTTGACATATGTAACAATCAAGATAATGAATATATCTACCATCTCTAAGATTTTCCTCCTCACTTTTATCATTCTCCATCCCCAAGCAATCACTGGTCTGCTTTCTGTCACTGTAGATTAGTTTGCATTTTCCAGAATTTTACATAAATGGAATCATATGTGTGTATCTTTTTATTATTATTTTTTTTTAGGGTATCTGGCTTATTTCACTCACCATAACTATTCTGAGATTCTTTCCTATTGTTTTGTGCATTTGTCATTTGTTCCTCTTTTATTGTTGAGTTGTGTGCCATTGTATGGCTGCTCACAGTGTGTTTATCCGTTCACCTAGTGATGGACATTTAGATTGTTTCTAGCTTGGATGCACTACCACTACCGCTTTTATGAACATTTATAAAGATGTTTTTGTAGAGATATAAAATTTCATTCCTCTCTCATAAATCCTCAGGAGCGATATGGCTGGGTCTTCCGGTCAATGTATGTTTAACTTTATAGGAAACTGCCAAAATGTTTTTTAAAGTGAATATAAATTTATATTTCTACCAGTAATATAAAGACTTCTAGTTGTTCCGTGTCCTCACCAACACTTAATATGATCAATTTATTATTTTTGCTGTTCTGGAGAGTATGTAGTGATACTGTATTGGGGATTTTGTGTTTCCTTAACAGTACCTTTCTTATGTGCTTACTTGCCATCCATTCATTTTTGATGTAATGTCCATTTAAATATTTTGCCTTTTTTAACTGGGTAGTTCATTTTCTTAGTGTTATATTTTGAAAATTCTCTATTTTGGATATAAGCTCTTAGTTGGAAATCAGTTTTGTAAATATTTTCTCCCAATCAATGGATGGCTTTTTCATTTCTTAACAGAAATTTTAACTTCAATGTAATATCATTTAGGATCTATGATAAAATTTTGATTAATTTTTGTGTATGGCAAGGCAGGCTCAAGTTGTTTTGTTTGTTTATTTTGGGTAGGAAGCTAATCAAGTTTGCTATTAGAATTTATTGAAAATACTTCTCCCATTGAAATGCTTGGCTTCTGGGTCAAAAGTCAAATGATCATATAGATGTGGGTCTATTTCTGGACTCTCTATTTCATTCCATTGAATCCATTGATCTATTTGTCAGTCTTTACACTGCAACATTGTCTTAATTACTGTACTTAACAATAATTCTTGAAATCAGGTAGCTACCTTGTTCAACAATGGTGTTTTGACTGAGGTCCTTTGCATTTTCATATAAATTTTAGCATCAGTTTGTCAGTTTCTAAAATGAATATGCCTTCTGAGATTTTGATTGGGATTATACTGATTCTGCAGACCAACTTGGAGAGAATACACATCTTAAAATTTTGGGTCTTTTGAACCATATACTCAGTAGTTTTCTTTATTTAAATCTTTAATTAATTGCAGCAAATTTTTGTAGTTTTCACTGGTTAGGTTTTATATATTTTTTATTAGAATATTTCTAATAATTTTGTTTTTAATGCCATTGTAAATGGTATTTTAAAATTTCAAGTTTTGATTATGTATTGCTTGTATAATGTAAGTTAGTTTTACCTGCTTGAAAAACCACATTATTTTCTGAAGCATTAGAGAACTCATTGCCAGTATATAGATGGTCATTTGTAATGTTATAATATTTTAAAAATATATGTAGCAAAGGAAAAATACAAAACAGTCTCACTGTCTTTGAGGCAATCTGTGAATTGTTGCTGGATTTACTCATTCATATTTTTACTCAGCAAAGTTGATGGTGAAGGAAAAGTTTTAAATGTTCTTAGATGTTCCATAGAAAACTTAAGGCCCTGGCCAGTGGCGCAGTGGATAGAGTGTTGGACCAGTATATGGGTGTCCTTGTCTGGGCACACAGGTGAAGTGACCATCTGCTTCTCTCCCCCTCCCCTTCTCTCTCTCTTCACCTCCTGCAGCCAGGGGCTCAATTGGTTCAAGTTGGCCCTGGGCACTGAGAAATAGCTTGGTTGGTCTGAGTTTGTCAGCCTCAGGTGCTAAAAAATAGCACTGTACTCTAGCATTGGCCCCAGATGGGGTTGCAGGGTGGATCTTGGGGTGGGGCACATACAGAAGTCTGACACACTATCTCCCCTTCTCTCACAAAAAAGGGAAGGAAGGAAGAAAAAGAGGGAAGGAAGAAAAAGAGGGAAGGAAGAAGGGAAGGAGGGAAGGAGGGAAGAAAGGAAGGAAACTTTCTTTTCTATGAAAAGAAAGCTTTAAGAAAGGCCTAAAGTTGGGATTGTACTATGTGAAATACAGACAAACTTAAATTTCTTTGATCAGACCAAATCTCTTTAAGGAAATAAAAATTATATTTTAAATAGTAGTTCTTTGGGATAATACAGGTTTTTCCTTCAAATCTGACCCTCGCCCCCATCCTGCCCCTTACTTATTTTTGTAATGTGCCAAATTAGATTGAAGCTGCAGCAAAATAAACATCCAGATAAGAAATGAAATATTTAAGTAACTGTCAAGTTCTCCAAAACCTCCAGATGTTTGGTGAAGAAACGGTCGCATGACTAAATTTCTCACTTTCCATCTCCATGTTTTCTGCCACAGACACATTCTTATGGCTCTTTATCTGACATGTTCATTTCTTGTCATTATTTAGAGTGAAGTCTGTTTTAAAATGACAGGAATGAAACAAATTATATATCTTCTGTCTATCAGTCAAGCCATAGTTAAAGCAATGTTTGAAAGAAAATATTTGAAGTGATGTATTATAAGTATACACTTAGTATGCTTTTGTCCTTTTACAGCTATGCAAGATACGAACATTAGTTTAGGTTTATATTGACAACTAAAGATCATAAGTCAACTATTCAATATTTTAAGTATGTATTCCATGGGTGACTTCTCATAGACAGTATGCTTGGGCTTGAAAAGCAACACAACTCTGTGAATTCTAGCTCGAAAGTCACAAAATCAAATGCCCTCAAGGACCAGGGTAAGAAATATTAATGAGTTAAGCGGGCTGGATAAAGACAAAAGAAACTCCTTGGGATGGTCTTGGAGTAAACAAAATTCCTCAACTCCCTACCATAAAAGATTTTTTAAAAAGATAATGAGAACCTAAGAAAACATTTCTGAGAACTGCATTTCTTCAAGAACTATTCAGTTTTAAACCTTGAATGTTAGTCTAATTTCCCTCTTATAAAAAAGGAGGTTAAGGTCTAGTTTATAATACTGTCTAGCAGCCTACATAAACCTAGAATGTAGTCCTTCTGACCCCTAATCCATAATCTCACTCCCCCCACGGCCTTTCTTCACACTGTTTGCAGTACATTTATCATTTATATGTCCTCAGCATATCTTTCACAGAATTTATGCACTACCTTCATGTATTATAGGCATGAGTTCAGATAGTCTAGCTTTACAACAATTACCACGTTATTTTTTGTATAATACAAGTATTGCAAGCATGGCCCTTGGAATCTGAATCACTTCAAAACCCAACTTCATCATTTAAATGTTGGGTGACTGTGGGAAATGGGTCATTTAACTTCTGTAAACCTCAGGGTGCTCCATTATAATATAGAAAACCTAAGAGCACTTTTTCAGGGGGTTGTTTTGAGAAATAAATGAGATAGTTCAATGCTCAGAAGAATATTAAATACTCAACAAAGATTGCTTGTAGTGACATATAGGACCTTTCAATGTAGAATTGTGTTTTAGGAATTAATTCTCTATATACTTATTCCTCAACTTATCTAATTTGTTCTGCAATTTCATATTTGGAAAATAGATATATTCATCCCTTTATTCAATAGTGATTTATTCAACATTTCATATTATAGGCATTTTTCTGGACAATGGGTTTATAATGTAGGAAGATACACAAGGTTCATGCCATTATGATGTGTGTAGTTTAGTAGAATAGATACAATAAATTTTATTGAAGTAGCGAGAGATGAATGGAGGGAGAGGGAGGGGAACAGGTGGATTTAACGGGGAAAACCAGGTACAAGCCCTGGGCCCCGACTTTTGAAGGAGCCCACAAAACCCCAACTTTTCACTTTTTTTCCAATGACACCAAGTTTGATTTAATATGTGCAATTTTAACATTAATAGTACGTTAAATTTTTTTATTTATTTAAAAATATGGTTAATATGTATTTTTATTTTCTCTGTTTATTTTTGTAAGGGGCACAATATTTTTTTCTGTGCCCAGGACCTCAACTGATCATAATCTGCCTCTGGAGGGGAAGAGAAAAAAAGGAGGAAGGAAAGGAAGGAAGGAAGGAAAGAAGGAAGGAAGGAAGGGAGGAAGGAAAGAAGGAAGAAAGAAAAGGAAGGGAGGGGAGGGGAGGAGAGAGGGAGGGAGGGAAGGAAGGAAGGAAAGAAGGGAGGGAGGGAGGGAGGGAGAGAGGGAGGGAGGAAGGAAGGAAGGAAGGAAGGAAAGAAGGGAGGGAGGGAGGGAGGGAGAGAGGGAGGGAGGAAGGAAGGAAGGAAGGAAGGAAAGAAGAAAGAAAAGTGAGGGAGGGGAGGAGAGAGGGAGGGAGGAAGGAAGGAAGAAAGGAAGGAAAGAAGAAAGAAAAGGGAGGGAGGGAGGGAAGGAAGGAAAGGAGGGAGAGAGGGAGGGAAGGAAGGAAAGAAGGGAGAAAGGGAGGGAGGAAGCAAGCAAACAAGGGAAGGAGGAGGGAGGAAGGATAGATTTGGGAAGTTTATGGTAGGTCAATGGTTTAAGATCATAAAGCAGTGGTTCTTAACCTGGATTCTATCGAACCCTAGGGGTTTGATGAGTCGGTCTCAGGGGTTCGGAGAAGTCTCTGCCGCGGAGGCCAGAATAAAGTAATACCGTAATTTGTTGTGAGTTCATGCACTTTGTTGGTTTTGTTCTTTGAGCAAGGTGATGTTCATGCACGGCTCATTTTGTGCACCAGTAAAAAAACATATACCTATGTCTTGAATTTGGAAAAAAAAATCATATTTTATCACTAAAGAAAGGTTTGGTGAATGCGCATATGAAACTGGTGGGTTCAGTACCTCAAAAAAGGTTAAGAACCACTGTCATAATATCTCAAGTAGGAACAACTTATAATATTCAATGAACGAAAAGAAGGTGAGTGAGGCTGGAGCTAAGGAAGATGGGATGAAAGGTCAATGGTGAGGTCAAAGAAGGAGTCAAGAGTTGGATTATATATAACTACAGGCCATGATAAAACATTTCTGCATTATTCAAAATGGGAAAAGCAAGGTATTAGAGGGGTTTGAATAGGAAAATATCTTTATCTGACATTTTTAAAAATGCTTTTCCTGAAGCTGAGTGGAAGATCGTAGAGAGGCAGGCAAAGGACAAACAAGTAGACCATTATTAACTGCAATAATTGAGGCAAAGATGATGGCAACGGAAACCAGTGGCAGATATAGAGAGGCATGATAGAATTCAGGATGAAGGCAGAGCCAATGCAGTTTGCAGATGGGTTGGAAGAATGCAAGCAGAAGCTAGAAATTGGATCCACCTACTGAATGGCAGCAACACATTGATTTGAGGAGGACTGGAGAGCCAGAAGGGGAAAACAAGAGTTCTGCCGCAGCCATCTTTGCTTGAAGTGCTTGTTAGGCACCCGAGGAAAAAGATGGGTTGGACAGAGTTCCAGGGAGGAACAAAGCTGAGATTTCTTTGAAAAGCGTCACCTTATAGGACTAGATGAGACCATCTCAGGAGTGAGCACAGAGAGAATAACTAAGGCTGAGGGTGTTGGGACCTGACCCACTCCAATAATGCGAGGTTCAGGAGAAGAGACACGTAAGGAAGAAATTCTGGTTTTTCCTCATGATAGCAAAGTGAAACAACATTGTGTGCTGCGTATTTTCTTGCCCTCCAGCTCTACTTGACCCGGTATTTCAGACAAATTAGAACTTTGAACTGCATGCTTTGATTCTGTTGAGTCATTATGTACTTCTGGCTCTGTAATTGTGAAATAGGATTCAGTGAAATCAATTTTAAGTCATTATGTTCTCCAATGTACAGGAATTTACTGGTGAAAGTGGATAGGACGGTGATCATATTCTGGCCAGCTATTTTATTCCCAGAAGCTTTAAGTAGAAATCAAGGTAATTATGCTACAATTATGGAAAACAATACAATCAAAATCTACTTAGAGGGATAATTTCAGGAAAGGACCTTCCATGACATTTTTCAGTGAAATGTAGATTTCCCATGAGAAGGCGAGTGTCTTCAGTAGCAGAGTGAAAACAAATATTAATATTAATAGCTGGCACTGGTGGAAACATTCTCTCTTTAGGGAAATACCCAGATAAGTTACATGGGGGGGAACATGAGACCATGAGAAGAGAATTAGGAGGAAGCCCAGGAAACAAAGAGATGGTTAAAAACGCACAAACACAGCAGAAAAGAGCCAAAGTCTGAGCAACACTATGAAGTTGCCCAAGAAATTTGGAAGCAGTAATGCCAAAGGATTATTTTGTTAAAATGTTATTACTGTAGCAATTTAAACTCCTTTTGCTTTGAAACTCCAAGCCTTCGTGAAAGAGTGCTCATACACAATGTCTTCTCTAAGAGCTTTTGTGTGGTGTGTCTGGATGTATTTATGATTGTTTTAAAATGGGCACAAGGCATAATGCGGAGGTTAACTCCAGGACAGGAGATAACAAATCCAAAGCTTAGCATAAAGAATAAGAAATGGGAACCAGAAATCACCAGAAGGCATAACTCGTCTCCTTCACCCCTTGTATTTGGAAACCAGAAACCTATTGGTGAGGATTTAATTAGCTATAAATTGTGAATTGGAGGTTGAAAACAATCCTGAATAACCCCAAAGAGCAAAATATGTTATAACTGTTGTTCTTGTTGTTGTGTGTGTTGATTGCGCTGGTTTAACACAGTTTGGAGGACCTGGCTACAGGCAGGTCTATTCCCTTTTTGATCAGCCAATTAAGTCCACACCCCTAATGGCTTTCCAGCCACTTTCCTTATCTGGCTGTAACCCTTCAGGTTACTGTGCACTCTTTCTAATCACCCCATGGCCAGGTAACACACAACTGGGAACAGTCCCTATGTCCCTGGGCCTGTATTACTCAAATTAACCAATCCACAGGGAGCCCTGGAAATCTGGCAAAGCTACCATTGTCACACATAAACTGCCCCTGAAGCCCAGCTTGCTCTTATCCTCTTACCCTTTCTGTGTGGCCTTCTTTCTCTTTTGCAGCTGTAAGTGACAGATTCTTTTTTCATCTATCCAGCTGTCAGCATATTGTGTCCTACCATCAAAAGACTCTTTACATTTTATAAAACACAATAAAAGCATCAGCATGATATCTGGAAATTACTTCAAAAATTCCAAAGTATGTACTGATTCCGTATTATATGGAAGGCATTAGGATGGTGACTCAGAATCGCACGTCTTTCAACTGACTGTGTAAGAACCGTGCACAGGGATTTGTTAGAAATGCAGACCAACAAAGCATCCCGACAAACTGAATCCCAATCTCCAGAGGCTAGGAGGTGGGAAACTGTGTTTCCATGTTTTTCAGGTGATTTCAATACACAGACTGACATCAGAACTGCTCACATGGGAGATTCACAGAAGATACGGTCTCACCTTCAAAGATTGTAATTCTGGATTGAAATCCTAGCTCTACTCTTTCCTACCATGTTACATAAAGCAAGTTAATAAAACTTTTTTGAGATCCAGAGTTCTTATCTGTAAGATGAGAATAACAACTTGCTGGATTAGTGTGGTGATTAAATGAATAATTGTCTAAAACTATCCAGTAAAATCACCAGAGCTTGAAGTACAATAGCTATTATCGTTATTTTGAGAGAACAAACACCGGGAAAAAATGACAATGTGACAGACAAGGGTTAGGAAGAGCAGACATTTACAAAGTTTGAGAGTAGGAGTGAGCAGTTGTAAAAATCCTTCACTACTTCAAGATCTATATGGCCCAGATTTGTATATTCAACAGATTTGCCCTACAAAAATTGTATGCATTAATTCAGTAATTAATCCTCAGAGTTGAGTTCATGAATACAGGGTGGGCAAAATTGTTCAAATGTCAAGTAATGCAAGAATAAACTGTTTTTGCGTCCTCACAACGGTAAACTGCTGCCTTTGTGATGTGAATCTCTATTGGTGGGTAAGTGTTCATTATAAGAGCCGCCCACAGGACTGTCAGTTGCTTCCTTGGCCCTTGGGGTGGTCTCCTGTTTGCTGGCGGACATTTTATGCCCGTGCAGGAGGCTTTGGTGTTTACCTGATGGTTGTCATGCCCCCACAGCAACCCTTGTCTCTCGCATGCTCTCACGTGTTTCTCACTGAAGCCTTTCTCTTCATCATTGAAGAAAGCACACTACACAGTTAAGGAATGCCAAGTTTCAAAGATGAAGTGATTACAAGGAAAGTTTTAGATGGAGATTCTACCCGTGGAAGCCATTGGAGGAATTGGGAACCTTTGCCAATACAGTTATCCAGTCAGCCCTCAGGGTCTGAGGGGATTGGGTCTAGGATCCCTGCGGACGCTCAGATCGGCAGGTGCGCTGGTCCCCTGTGAAGTGACGTAGAGCAATGTGAACCAGAGGCCCTCTGCGTTGGGATTCTCAAAAATGGTTTCAAAAATACTGCTTTGGATCCGGGGTTCGTTGAATTTACTTATGTGAAACCCAGGGGTATAGAGGGCCTACTTGTCCCAGTAGAGCCCAAGCTCTAGGTCGATCAGGTGTCCCAGATTTGACTCCCCCACACAGTGAGACACTCCTGCTTATCAGCAGGGCTGGTAGCCTCTTGGAGACTACTCTTAAGGTGGCTATGAGGATTGTACTTATCAGTGCTGAGACCAACTGCCACCGGAGGAAAGACACAACTGACACACAAGTTAGTTGCAGGAATCACACAGGCAATTTATTACTCACAAATCCTTTTGGCATGCCTGGGTAAGGGGACCCCGTCCGCTGTCCTTGGTCAGAGCTCAGAGCGGTGTGCAGACAGTCCACATCAACGTTGGAGTCTGGGTGACTACCTCAGCAGGGGGCCCCTTAGTTTTAGTACCTTTTCTGGACAACACCTTCTAATACGTGTCAATCTACAGGATTATCACCTCAACCTACCTTTTTGAGAGTTCTCCAAAAAGCCCTTTTTATGTTAATCTACTGAAATGTTACATTAAGCCACTTTTAAGGTGTTCCTAGGGAAGCTTCTTGTTTATGTTAACTTACAGAGTTATGACATCAAGCCACTTCCTATCTATGCATAACTTCACACACACACTAACTGAGCCCTGCATGAAAGGCGGAGTCTGTTTATCACATCTGTATACTCTATATTAATTCCTAGCCAGATGGCATAACTTTATTTAATTTCCTTAATTGCTTTTAATATTATATCCTAATTATTTTATATATCTTCCATATTTTTCTATACTTAATTACTTACATATTTAATTACTATAACCTTATATTACTGCCACACAACTATATTTATTGAAAGAACTCCAGGTATAAATTGATCCTTGTTGTTCAAGGTCAACTGCATGTACATACTGGAGATTGTCTAGTGTCTGTCTGGGTCCATCGGCATGACACTGTTTTCTATAGTCTCTCATTTGACTATAAATAGTCCAAAGGGAAGGATAATTGTTTCTATTAGATATTTTAAGTGGTGGCTCCTGATTTATCTTGATACTAAGCGCAATTTCTTCTTAGCATTGAAACTGTATTAAAGCTATCATGCTTTCCTTGAAATTACCTGCATTGCTCTAAACAGAGCAACTCCTATCTGCCCTTCCCTATTGCAAAAAGGAAGGGAGAGATGCAAGCTTAAGATCACTTACGGTCTCTATTGAGACTATTACTTTCACTTTCTTCACTATTTAATGACTGGAGGTTCATGAGCAACTTGTTACTTTCTCTGAGTCCATTTATTCATTTATAGAATTAGAAACATCAATACTTGCCACATAGGATTGTTTTGAAGATTACATTAAAAAATTGCTGTACATAAAAACTGATTGGCAAGCCTTCAAGCACGATGAATATCTGTTACTATTTTTTCTTACATATATAAAGCTAGTATCAGGCTTGAAGTGTTTGGCTAGACTGCCCTTTCTTACATCTTTTATCCCTCCCATTCAGATACAAACTAACCCTGTGTTCTCATCTTCTGTCCCCATCCCTACACCATTGGGGGTCGTTCTAGGTCACCACCATTCCTTCATGCTTTGGGGACAGAAATTAGCCAAGGAAAAGTGGAGATCACATGCTCCCAGTCCTGCTTCCTCTCGGGGAAGCACATTGAAATGACGGGTTCTTCATTCTCCTGGCGCTTGGCGGTACTGTGCAGTTCACAGGGGCTATTTCCTGTCCCTGCACGTGGATTCCTCCCATGCCCAGTGGGGGTAGTCTGATCTGGAAACAGGAGATCTGCATTCTAATTTCAGACACACCATGGGCGAAGCAATTTTAGCCATGTTATTTAAATCCCCTGGTTCTCAGTTTCAGCAGATTTCCAGTAAAGATGCTTATCCTTGCCTCTCATTTTCTAGGAGCAAATTTTCTCACAGACAGAGATGACTGTAAAATGATGAGAGATGGATGTAGTGTCACCTTGTAAACCCCGGTTCTGCAGTTTAAGGCTCAGGACTAGGCTCGAACCTCAGAACATAATGTAGGGATAGAGAAGGCAATTATTTGTTTTCTTCACATTGTCACTTTCCTGTGATCCTTTTACAATACTAGTGAAAACAGAAATGAAGTATCTGGAAGTTGTAAATGTTTTATTTTTCTACACTCCTCCCCCCCCCCCCACCCAACCAAACAGAAAATCTCATCTTCTAAAGATTCTGTCAGCTCCAAAAACATTCTTAGGACACAGGTACATTGCTCAAAGCTAAATAACATGCTGGCGTACATACATTTCTCTTCTGGTAAGTCATCACTGCGCTTGCCTTTAATATCAATGTGATAAAAACTTAAAAGGAGGAAATAAAACAGCGTTATTACATCACGCTCAGTTAAAATGGTATATTTTTTTCTATTCAATGAGACAACTGAAAATAGTTACTTTAAATATCCAATCAAAGACATTTACAGAGCCCTCCATAAATTAAAACATGGTCCTGTCCTGTCAGTTAACACTCAAAATAATTTCCACTAATTGTTATTTTATGTCCCTGGCATCCGGACTACTGTTCTTAAAGAAGAAGTAGCTTTTAAGAAATTAATTAGGTTCCTATCTTTCATGCTACTGTGAAAAAAAATCAGAAGGAGAAAAGCAAGCCGGCAAATAGCCCATTTTTGTGACTCTCAAACATTGCTGACTACAGACTCAGGAGATCTCAGATTATAGAGATACAAAACTCAGACAATTTGCTAATGCAGGATCGGTTTCTCTTTTGTGGGCATTAATTCCCATTCAGTGTGCAGATGTCACACGCAGACACGATAGATGAATATAATTCTGAAAGAAATCACTCAAAAGCAGTAAGATCAACAAATATATGAGATCAAATATGCGAAAAGGAAAGTGCATTCATCAAGATGAAGAATGAAGACTTGTTTTTCAGGAAGATATCACCATCTCCTGTTTCGCTGTCAAGAGTTTCTAAAGTAGAGATGAATCAACCAGACATTTAAATAATGTACCAGTAACAGTAAGTGAGCACTTAAGGTCAAGTATGGCACTTTGGTATAATCACTTATTTCGGATTCTTCCCCATCCTTTTTGAGATGACAGTGAAGAAATAAAGTATTACAAACTCACAAGGACAAAGACAAAAGGAGACTGTAATGTTATGTGAAGTGGAAAACTAAAAAAACAAACAAAACAGAAACCTGAAACCTGCAGCTTTTTAGTAGAAGCAAGAATATTTGTTCTGCATAACTGCAGTGGGTCTGTCGAATTAAAAGCTTCAGATATCTCAAAAGTTAGGGGTAAAGGTTAGGTTTGAGAATACAGGGATTAAAAGATATGATGAACATATAATTTGTTGAACATATTAGGACACTCTTGTGAGTAAAAGGGTAAATTATTAACTATTAACTATGATAAGTAGCATACATTGGGACTGTCCTGGGCAATAGCACATCAAATCTATGTTGAAGTATTTGTTTAAATCCTTTTTTTAAAAAAGCACTTGAATTGTTCTCCTTTTTACAATTGAATTATACTCTTTTTCAAATTAACTTGTGTTTTTACATACAGTGTTTTTAATACTAATCCTTGTCTGATATGTGTTGTATGTCTTCTATTTTATAACTTGTCTTCTCATTCTTAGGGTGTTTTTAAGAAATATAAATTCTTGATTTCAGTATTGTCAAATGTGTCCATTTTTCTCTTTCATAGTTACACTTTTTTGCTCTTTAAAGAAATATTCCTCCCCATAAGATCATGAGGATATATACTTACAGTATATCCTTCTCTAAAGCTATTAACTTACCTTTCAAGTTTAAATTTTAATCTACTTGGAATTCATTCATTTTGTGCAAGGTGTGAGCTAGGAGTCAAACTGTGTGCTGTGTGTGTGTATAATATTTATTCTTAACCCCAACATCATTTTTTAAAAAGCTTGTGTTTTCTATATTATTCTCATAAGTCCATTTCCCATGTATAAGCAGTGGCTTTGTTTCTAGTCTTTTAAAATTAAACTTATTTAAAATTAAATTTTTTTCCTAAGTCTTTATGTCTACATGCAACAATAACATGATTAATTTATTTTTTTAATAGGTTTAAAGAATTATGTACTGAAGTATACTATTGTTCACATATAATTGTTCTTCTTTAAGACAGTCATGGACACAATTGACCCTTTGAATTTCACTATACTTTTTATAATTAGTCAATTTCTTAAAGATTCCTATTGGAATTTTGATAGAATTGAGTCTATAAATCAACAACAAGAAAACCCTGCCATTTTTACAATAATGTGTTTTCTAATCTATCAGTTTATGGATTATCCATGTATGTAGATTTTCTGTATTTTTTCTTCAAGTTTTATAATTTTTCTCAAATGCGATCTTATGAAGAATTTTTAAACTAACACAAATGTTATATTTTCAAATTTTATTTTCTAAGTTTTTATTACTGGCATTTGTATGTTAATTGATTTTTTATTTTTTCATTTTTGAATCCAACATTGTTACCCATAAATAATAACAGTTGTATTTCATTTTCAATTCTCCTGTTTTTCTTTGCTTATTTGACTGTATTCTTGGCCTAGTACCTCCAGCACAATGTTGCACAGGAGATGGTGAATGTTCTTGCCTTGACCCCTATTTTATAGGTTAGGCCTTCAATGTTTCAGCAAGTGTGAGGGTTACTATAAATCATACTGTAAGAATTCTTTATCAGATTAAAAAATTTTTTCTTTAGTGTCTAAGAGTTGTTAACTTGAAGGTTAACTTTATCAAAGCTCTTTCAATATCTATAAAGAAAACCCTCTGCCTGTTTTCATGGCAAAATATGTTCAATTATTTTCTAATATTGCTGTAATGATTTTTAATGTTAAAGTAATGCTTAGCTGGGGCGAAGCAAAATTTTTTCATGACATATTATTCTTTCTACAATATTACTGAATTTTTGGCTTATGGGTTTTACAACTATTCAAAAGTGAAATTAGACTCTAATTTTCTTTCTTTATTTCAACTTTTTTTATTCCCTTTTTTAATGTCAAGGTGCTGTTAGCCACATAAAATGAATTGGAATGTGTTATTTATTTTTTTCTTCTCTGGAAATGTTTATGTAGGATTGGAATTATTTCTTCTGTGAATGTTTGTTAGAACTTGTCAGTGAAGCCATATGGTCTTAGCGTTTTTCTTGTCAGAAAATATTAAACTACTGATTCTTTTTCTTTTCTTTCTTTTTTTTAAAAGTGAGGTGAGGGAAGATAGAAAGACAGACTCCTGCATGAGATCCACCTGGCAACCCCCATCTGGGGCTGATGCTCAAATCAACACGATATTCTTAGCACCTGAGGCCTATGCTGGCTGGGGGAAGGGAAAAGGGAGAGAAGGGGGGGAGAGAGTAGAATAGAAGCAGATGGTGGCTTCTCATGTGTGCCCTGTCTGGAGATTGGGGATTGAACCCAGCACATCTGCACACCTGGCCCACACCCTATCCACTGATCCAAACTGCTAGGGTAATTATTTTTCTTTAAACCTAGTAGGAATATTCATATTTACTATTTGTTATTTTTTCTAGAAGTTTGAAAAAAATTATATATATATATATATTACTAATTACTTCTCTTTATCTGCTAAATAGCTCTATAATTGTCTTTATTTTGGTGAGTGCATATTTATTTCTAGAACATCTGCTTGATAGTCCTTTAAATCTGCAATGTCATGTTTTATAATATTTTGTCCCCTGAAGATTTTTTCAAGTCAGCTATGTTCACTACACTTAATGATATAAGTGTTATCATTTATATCATGAAATGTGCTAAATGTAATTTTAAAACATATGATTATAACTCTAATATATTACATCATATGGATCTGGGTATTTGTTTGTTTTTGGGTTTTCTTTGCTGGTGCATAAGAAATCTATGGTATATTGACAGATAATGGAATTCCTAGGCCTTAGGTTTTACCAGGGTTCCACTTAACTAGGTGAATTAAGAAGACTAGACTATGCTCTGGTAAACATCCTTGGAACCTTGGTCAGTTGACAAAATAAACTCTATTTCTTATTCATGCAGAATTCTGTTGATTTATATGAATTTTCAGGGCATATCCTTTCTCAGTAAGCATTAGTTACCTGAATGCTTACTAAAGGCTAATACTTATGCAAACAAACAACAGGCTTCTATTCAAAATAGGAAGGCTACATTTTATAATGTCAAGAATGATTATGATAATTTGCATGCCACAAATGATAGCTTGATTGAACAGGAATAGTTGTTGGTCCATAACTTAACAAGAGCGCTCTAAGTAGTTCATTGAATGAGACTTCCTTCATTTGGGGGTCATTGTCAGTATTACTCTCCTCTGCTTATAAAATGCCTTGTAGCAGCTCTGCCCCCTCTGGTTTTGGTAATCTTTCTTGAGCGCTTAAAGAAGTCTCTTAATACCTTGCTTATTCATCTTGCTGGCAATGTTCTTTTCTTTACAGGAAATCTCCAAACTGACGCCCCTTAAACCTCTGTGTTCAGTTCTGTTACCTGTTATTTCTGTTTGATGTTTCGGATCCACCTGGAGTGACGCACCACAGTTGGGGTTTACTTGTCTGAGACTGCACTCCTGGGAGTGACTGGGACCTCTCCTCAGCCCTGTCCCCTCCAACTCCCATGGAAGTCTAAGCTCTCCAAGATGTTTATTACCAAGAATTTCTTAAAGTTATTCTCATCATTAATGTAAATTCAACAGTTTGGGGTGATATTAGTCTTTTAAAATTTGGGGCCACAAAGAAAATGTGTTGACCAGATATTCATTTTCTACCCAACTGTAGTGATCTCTGTCATGATTACTTTTCCCCCCAAATTTCTTTAGGAATCACACGGCTTAACTTTAGTTTGAGGTAAGACGGTTTTTGGTTCTTAAACAAATCTATAACTCCATAGTTATAAGGAGTAAAATAAACCACACTTTCCTAAATTTTCTCACTTTATGAGTCATGGGAAATATATTTTTGTAAAAGTCTTTAAATAACTTTAAACTTGACATGTAACTAATATTCATTAGGGATGCAGAGTTAAGGTACATCTAAATGAGAGTTGTTGACTGCATTTAAAACTAATTGGATTTAGAGTGATCTGTTTGATCACAAGTTCTTAGCCTGCCTCAGGCAAAAAAAAAAAAAAGGCTGTCCAAGAAAACTATGTGAAAGGTATCCTATACCTTTACCGTTGCTTCCTTTCCCACCAATACTCCCTGTATGACACTCAGTATACTTTTTGCATTTAAAAATTTTGGAACTCTTCAATTATTTTCAGTGGCACTTATATTTGGGAAAATAGTAAATTAATTTGTATTAAATGAGATGGAGCTTTTAAGACATTTCAAAAGCGCATGACATCGTATTCTGAAATCTATATGTGTTTAAATGATAAAAGTATGTGTATGTATTATAATATTTTAATATACACACCTAAATGAATACCTAAATATATATATGTATGTTAAATTAATATTATATCTCTATAAATATTCAGTTTCTAAAACATGACTAATTAGCAACCTTAATATTATTGCCCACACAAAAGCACTGTAATTAAGAAATGTTAATGTGAAGTAAAATTTCCAGTGTAACCTTCCTAATAAAACATGGAGCATAGCCTTAAACACAGACCTTCTGAAGTGGGTACTGTCCACTTGAGGATGATTGTAGGCTCTTCTTATACTGCTCACCCTCACTCCCCCACTTCCATCCTCAAAAACTGAGGGAAAAAATGCCAGGATTTTAAATGTCTTTACATATGTATGTATCTCTACTATTTAACCAATGAAAAATGCTAAAAATAAATGGCTTGATCTATACCACTTGAAACTAATTGGAAATAAAATGGAATAGAGTAAGAAGCACAGTAAATGCAACATTCACAGGAACAGATAGCAAAGAAAGGGAGAAAGGGAAATGCATATTTTACAGATTTGGGATAAATCCTGACCCCTAGTAGTCTCTCCTCTTATGTCAATCTCTCTCTCTACTGCCTCTTGGTTCTGTTTCTCTGGAGATCCCTGACTCACACAGATGTTAGCAGGAGCTGATGTCTGACAGCGGTTCACAGTCCCGGGCTGTGACACATGACTGTTTCTCTGAGATTGCTCTGACTTCTTTCGTTGTCACAAGGGTGAGCCATAGGGAGGATGGTTAGCTGTACCCTAGTCTACCATTTTCAATTTGGGTTCAGAAACAGCTAATCTGTTCTCCTCTGTCAGATATATGATAAATATATGTCAAGTGTATGTCATCTTCCAGAGTGTTGGAAAGAAGTTATAGGGAGATACGTTGACAATTCTCTCCTAAATAAGGATAATAATTTATGCTTTCCAAATCTTTCATATATTATCTTAAGTAGATAGAAAGACAGCTTGTGTGGTATAAGAGAATACAAAATACCCCACAATATTTTTTAATTTATGATACTTGAGTCTCTAGTCTTTATAATTTACTGTTTATTCCTAAACAAATTACTTGGATACTCGGCTTACTTACTTTAGAGGGAAAAGTCCTGCATAACTACATGATGTTGTTATGCAAACCAAATGAGAAGACAACTTTCTGTGAAATGGCTTGTAAATTCATAGTTGCTGCACTTTCGTTGTCCGTTGTTTGCTTCTCATAGGTGCCTCGACCGGGCAAGCCCAGGGTTTCGAACCTGCGACCTCAGCATTCCAGGTCCACACTCTATCTACTGCACCACCACAGGCCAGGCAGGGCTTGTAAATTCTAAAATGCTGCACACACTGAACTAAACTGGCTGCACAATTTTTATTTTAGTGTGTGATTTTTCAATTAAAATTCTTTTTCCCATTGATTTGAGAGAGGAAGAGAGAGAGAGAGAGAGAGAAGCACCAACTCATTGGTCCACTTAGTTGTGCACTTATTGATTGCTTCTCCTGTGTGCCCTGACCAGGGATTGAACCTGTGACTTTGGTGCTTCAGAATGACTCTTGATTCACTGAGCCATGTGGCCGGGGCCTATTCTAGTATTTAATGGTTAATTCAGAAATGAAAGTTTCTTGAAATCAATAAATTCACACATTATTTCTCATGATCTATTACTTCAAGTATTTGGTCAGAACTGTATCAAAATGTCAAAATAAGAATAATAGCCTGAGCACTGTGTTATTTCGGCCTGCCAGAACTGCCCAATAGGAAAACTGAGGAAAACGCACCAGAGACAAACTAAGCAGCACCATTAAAAATGATCAATGGCTTCGGAAATCTCCTGCCCTGTAAAATGCTCTTTTGAATATGAGCCATGGTTTCTCAGCAAAGGAGGAAGAAACAAGACCTGGTGGTTAGTGTTGTGTACATGTCAGATAGCCTGCAAATGCACAGTGCATCGCCTTGTTTTGTCTTTACAGTAACCTCTTGAAGTGATATATTATTTCCATTTGGGGCTGAACACACAATACTGTGTTTAGAAGATGTGTTGTAGAATTGTGCACCCGACACCTCTATAATTTTAGTAACCAGTCTCACCCCAATAAATTCAATTAAAAAGAAAAAGAAGCCCAATGATTTTAGAGGAGTCCTTAGGTTACATGTCAGGCAGCCAGGATTTAAGCTCTAGTCTGTGCCTTAATCATAACTCCAAAAAGAGCGGGGGAGGGGGGGAACGGGATGCCAAAAATTTTACTAGGTACCTTGATATTATTCAATATATTCCTTTGTTTGCAAAATAGTTTCCTTATTAGTATCCTTAGTTATGCTGGACTTTGCCAAATAAACATCCTTGCTACATTTTATTTTTTATTTTAATTTTATTGTGTTTACATAGATTCAAGTGTTCCACCGAATACATCCCCCCCACCCTCATGTTCCCCACGTCCTCCTCCCTTCCCTTCAGGATTTGCTGTCCTGCTCTCTATAATGCTGTGTTATGTATATATAATTTCACCAATCTCTTTCCCTTCTCTGATCCCATCCTCTCCTCCCCTTTCCCTCTGTTGTCTTTCCCTCTGGTCCCTTTGATCCCGCCTCTGCCTTTATTCCGTTCCTCAGTTCACATTGAAAAAGCAATGAACTCCTGATATAAGGAATGGAAATTTTAGTACAGTTGGTAAGATAACCTCATGATGATTCTGTAGCATCGCCTCTGTGACTCCAAAAATAGAGCTTCCTGAAGCAACACAGCCTTAGGCTGACACAGCAGCGATTAAAAGCCATTCCAGCCCCCGGCTTCCAGCTGGGTTTCCATTAGTTAGAGGGGCTTACGGATGGCCATGTTTCCTTTACAAGAGCCACCATCATCCCCTTCCATACAGACGTTGCCTTTGATTTAAAATGCCTGTGGACTAAGGCTAAAGCCAAGGCCAAGAAAGGTGTGTGGGAAAGCGCTTCCCTTCTGGAAAAACAAAAATCTCTCCCGGAGAGAAACAGCCAGGGCAAGTGTCATTTTCAACATCTGCAGCTCAGTGGGATGATCTTTGTTGACTGCATTTTCTGTCTGAAAGAGTTTGATATAACGCAGGCAATGGCTTTGTTTAGCTGTTTCCTCCAAAAGTGCTTGTCTTTGAGTTTAGATTCTCAAGAAATAATTGAACAGGCAAGTGAATGCATCAGACTTCAGCGGTGTCAGGCTGATTTGCTGAGGAAATAAACTGAAGTCTTTCGCTGTTGACACAGCACAGCTCAAGAGGCTGGTCAGGGGGGCAGGGTCTGTCCCTCCCTCTCTCCCTTTTGTGCTTGTCCTTGAACCTGATTAGAAATAGCAAAGGATATTAATATTTCATACCCTGATACCTCACTGGTGTTTTACAGCTAAAAAGAGCAACGACATGTGCTGGGTTTCAAGCAAGTAAATATCTGTCCGGTAGAATAGAGATTTGGTTTGAATTCTACTCACCAAGTGGATAGTGTTTTCTTTAACATCTGTGAAGGATACATGCAGTCTCAATTTATTACATGCAAACCGGATTAACGATTTCCACAAAGTTTCTAACCTCAGCAATCCCAGTCTTTGGTGAATGACATGAGATGGGGTAATGGGACTTCTATATACGAGTCTATTTTTAAATGTTCAAATGCTCCAAAGATGATCTGCCCCTGGGGACTGGGGACATGATACAGACTGTGTAACCCTTGGTGCCACTCTGATTACATAGTCTAGCCAAATGGGATTTCAAAAGTAACTTTCCAAAGTATCATTATAAGGACATTTATGTCTGACCAGATGGACCAAGATGTCAGATTCTCATGGCCTTTGCATTAAGTCAAACAAAAGTAGATTCTTCTCTGGGCTTTTGATGTGTTCGACTCCCACTAAAACATTGACTTTTGGACTGGAAAGTGATTGAAATAAACTTATGTCTCATTTATAGTGTTGCACAGAATAGATGGGCAAAATGGAAAATCTCATTTGAAAGTCTTCTGTGGCTTAAATCCATTGTATCAGTAACAACAGCAAGGAAAATAATACTCTACCTATGACTTAAGCAATTTACCTGTTAATCTATTTATACACCACCAAATACTTTCTGACTGCCTATTATATGCCAGACTTTGTGCTAGGTTCCAGGCAAGCACAAGAGATAAATGCCCTTCCTGTTATTAAGGAACTTGTAATTTAAGGGTATTTACCCTGAGAACTGAAAGAACTATTACACAGTAGGGTCAAAGACATTTCTTCTTAATCCCAATCAAAATCTATACTTAAATGATGCCACATATCTGATACAATCTGGTATACCCATTGAGATGACCTCTTGGTGATCTCATGAGAAAACAGCCTAATCTAAGCTACGATTAAGCAAAAACTATCAAATGTATAATCATATAGGAAAATTTTAGCATAGACATATAAGAAATGTCAAATTATAGAATAAACGAAATTGGAAACCTTAGCTGGAGAAGAAAGCAGGGGATGGGTCATGATAAACCCAGGTAGGCAGCCAGGCTAGATCGGTTTGACTTGTGTTTCATGATTAAATTAAGATAATGTCCTGAAATCTCTGGAATTTATAGAATAGTTTGGGTTTTGAAGGAGAAAAAATTAGGTGAATATGAAATAAGAAGACCTATGTTCAAAGCCTTATCTACCCCCTACTAAAAGAATTATAATTAGAACTAAACTAGTAAGTAAATCCTAGCACTAACTAAAAATTATTGCTAGTATAGGTATATTAAAAGTACCTGCCTTCCCCCTAACAATCTATGTTAGGGACGGCATATAAACACAGTTCTTTTATCTGTGTTTATGGAAGACACTCATAACCAATCTGATATTTCTTTCTCTGAGTCTTGGGAGTGTTAACCTGACATAATCTGAGTGAGGCAAGTTTTCATGGAAGTGACATTTAAATTTCAATCTGAAGGTAGTTTGTTAGCTTAGAAATGGGAGTGGCAGGAGTATACTCCAGGCATTTCAAATAACTCTATTCTTATTTTATTTATTTTTTTGTAGTTCTCAACACAAAAGGATATTGTAAGTATTAGAGTCTTTGGAGAGTTATTTAAATTCTAGTTTCCCTTAAGTGGAGTGCAGTTTCTTTCTTTCTTTTCTTTTTTTTTTTTTTTTTGGACAGGGACAGAGAGAGAGTCAAAGAGAGGAATAGATAGGGACAGACAGACAGGAACAGAGAGAGGTGAGAAGCATCAATCATTAGTTTTTCATTGCCATTACAACACCTTAGACACAATGGACACATTGATTGCTTTCTCACCTGTGCCTTGACCGCAAGCCTTCAGCAGACCTAGCAACCCCCCGCTGGAGCCAGCGACCTTGGGTCCAAGCTGATGAGTTTTTGCTCACGCCAGTTGGGCCCGCGCTCAAGCTGGTGAGCTCGGGGTCTTGAACCTGGGTCTTCCACATCCCAGTCTGACGCTCTATCCACTGTGCCACTACCTGGTCAGGCAGAGTGCAGTTTCTTAATACATATTTCTCTACTGACATTTTGCTCACGTGATTTGTAAAAGAAAGAGCTAAAATTCCTAACTTTGTAGTAGTGATTAAATGTTAATTGTGATATCTTCTCAAATAATTGCTTTATAAAAAATTATTTTAGGAAATAGATGTCCAAATGACAATTCTCAGGATTCTTTACACGACTGAGGTTGGTAATAGTTTTTATATCCAATGGACTTTTTAAACTTTATAATTTATATAGTATGTGACCACTCCAAACTAAACTTGTTGAGAGCAGTTTTAGGGACATATTTTTTTACTTAAAAATATTGCATTTAAAGATAGGATGCTAGAACCGGAAAGAACTTCAAGAAACCACTTAATTTCTTTTTTATGTACTCCTTCCTGTTTTCTCTTTCAAAATTACAGTAAATCCCTGAATTTGTTTCTAGCTATTGAATTGATACCATTTTAATGAACACTGAAAATTAATTTAATGGGATAAAAATTTTACTTTGCCTCTCCTTTTGGTTACTGCCTGCGACCTTGTGAAGCGAATGATCACCTTAGAGCCTCGCACAGAATCCTCACCCACCCCACTCTGCGAGCATTTTTTGTCCAGTTCAACTTAACGCACTCAACGTCACATGAAGAAGTCCCTCAAGTATTAAGAAAATTTCCCTTCAGCATATCTATTTTTTCCAAGCCATCTTTGCATCTTTCTAACCTGCTGGATAAAATTGTCTTTCCAGTTTTGTTTTGTTTTTAAATAAAAGAGCTGTTTCTTCTAATCCTCCCGACTCACAGGAAGAAGAGCAGCTTCCTCTCTGCTCTCTATGGCAACGGTTAGGTACTTGCTCTCACCATTTCTTAACATCCCCTGGTGTGGAACTGACACTATTTTGCTTCTCTGACCTTATTCTTTTATTTTATACTTTGAAATTCAGGAAACTTTCAGATATATACCATATATGTATATATTTTTTTAATTTCTTTTTTTATTTTAGAGAAGAAGGGAGAAGAGAGAGAGATAGATAACTTTGGTGTTTCATTTATTCATGCCATCATTGGCTGGTTTTTGTATGTGCCCTTACCAGGGATCGAACCCATAACCTCACCATGTGTGGAAGAGCCTCTCACCAACTTAGCTACTGGGCCAGACCTTTTCTCTATTCTTTATTGTTTCTAGCTTAATGTTTCCATTTACTCTTTTTCTGTTCTATGATCTTAATAGCCACGTGATAATTATTATTTATATCCCTTACAAATAACTGAATCTCCTTGGACTTTATGTTTTGTTTGTTTCTGAACATTACTAAAACTGTTTTCAAAACCGCACGTGGCAGAGAGTGGCTGTCCATTCATCAGCCATTTCTTTTTCTTCATGGGCACTCAGGTAGATGTTTCTTTCCAGACTCTTTTACCATGATGTGCGGCCATGTGGCTGAGTTTTAGCCAATCAAAGTGAGGGAAAGTGATGTATGCCATGTCTGGGCCTGGACCATAAAAGCCTCCTACACATTACTCTGCATGCTTTTATCCATCCATTTAATTAATACTGGTGAATGCATTAAAATTAGAAACCAAGAAATTGGAGCTATAAAATAGAAGGTGCCTGGAAGTCTGAATCACACTGGAAGGAGAGATATACACTAATCTGGTACTTGGATTTTATGTGAGTGAGCAAGAAATTTCTAGTGTGCTTGAGCTATTGTACACTTTGAGTTTGCTGATTACATTAGCTGGCTTTGGCTTAGCTAATACATATACTAATTGTTCACATGGTTGAATCTATATTATTCAAAAGTGGGTAAGAATGGACTGATATTTAGGGACCATTCCTTTTAATCAACCCCTGCTATATTGACATTTGAAACTTAGTTTTGGATATTGGTGATGAATTCCTTGGGAAGACAAGGTAGACCCAGAAATCCTAGAGTGAAGAATAGTACAATGAATGGAGAATTAAATTGTTGTGTGTTTAAAGAATCACAAATTGTATCATGGAGGAAACTTACAGTGGATAAGGTAGCTCTGTTAGTTTGTGGCCAGATCAGAAAGAGTCTTTTTTATTAGGCAAAGAAAAAGAAAGAAATGAAGCAATCCGAGTCCAGGGAAAAAGCTCGGTGTGTCCCCAAGTACTTTCTGTCTGCGTCTATAACCACATTGCTCATGTTACATCATCATTTTATGTGTCCGTTAAAAGAGACTTTCTGAGGCTTCACTCTAATATGTCAGTGGTTCTGAGTTGACCACAGAATGAATTCAAAAATCTTCATTTAACTTTTAGCAGTTCCTGTTTTACACTGCTATTCAGCTATTGCTTCCTGAGATAGAAGGCATGACTAGAAAAACGACTGCAAACGTGCATGTCTTAACATGGGCTATTCTACTTCATTTAATACCTTGGCTGAGTATACAATTCTTAGTTGGGAATCAATTTCCCTGAGAATTTTGAAGGCATTGCTCCAATGTGTTCTAGCTTCCAGCATTTCTAGTGACAAGTCTAATGTCATTCCCATTCCCAAATCTGAGCTCCTGTTACTTCTCTTGGGAAACCTCTAGAACCATGATGGCGAACCTATGACACATGTGTCAGCTCTGACACGTGTAGACATTTTTGATGACACGCAGCCGCATATCAGAGAAGTATGGGGCTGCATGCCGAGAAGAACTTTTCATCCCGGGCTCCTGCACGGCCAGGTGCAGTAGTGAGGATAAAACACTTGCTGTAGTGTAGACACTCTGTGCCGGAGGTCTGTAGGCCAAAACAACAGAACTCCAGCACAGAGTGTCTAGTTCTGGGACTTCTGGTTAGGCTGTTTTTCTCAAAGTGACATACCACCTGAGTTATGCTCGGTTTTTTGGCGAATTTTGACATACTAAGCTCAAAAGATTGCCCATCACTGCTCTAAAATTTTCTTTTTGTCCCCATATGTTCTGAAATTTCAGTGATTTGCTTTTTTATAGGCTCTAGTAATAATTGTGCTGAGTACTTGATGATCCTATTCAATGTCAAAATTCATATACTTCAGCTTGGAAAAGATTTTAAACATTTTCTGTTATTTTCTCCCATATTTCTTTCTAGAATTCTAAATGTTCAGTGTTGTAAGTCTTGGAATAATAGTCTAGTCTTTTTTCTTCCTTTTTTCCTGCTTTCTGAGAGGTTTTTGGTTTTGTTTTGTTTTTTACTTTGCCTTTAATCCTTCTATAGAACTTTCCCTTTTTACTGTCATAATTTTATATTCCAAGATTTATTTTCTGTGCATGGCATTTTTAAAAATTACCCCAAGTTCTCACTTTTGAGTACAATAAACAATCTCTCTGAAGAGCTAAAGCGCCTGTTTAAAAAAAAAAAAAAAGTCTTCACTTTTGTGCTGAGATCCTTTGTTCTTTTGCTTACTTTAGTTTTCTCCTTTATGTTAGCGCCTTTCTTCAAATGCTTGTTTATATACGACTTTCAATTCAGACTTAGGAAATAGTTGTTAAAAATTGATTTGAAGGTATGTATGCAGGTCTCATCCACTGGTGGGATTTACTGGCGTGGCATTTGATTTGTCTTTATGTCCACATTTGTCAGTGGATATTTTTCTCCTTTTCTTGTTCTTTTCTTCAGTGATTATTCATTCATCCTCCTGCCTGGGATGTATCAGTCTATCTACTGTATATGCATTCTTAGAGCCAACTGGGAAAAGACAGCTGGCTTTTGGTGGCAATTAACGAATACTCTTATTTTCCCTGTGGTGCCACTGCCCCAGCAATGTCCCCGAGTGTCCCCGAGTCCACCACATTAAAGGAAGGGCATTGGCCTGACTGCAAATATTTGGGAAGGTGCTCTGAAGAATCTAATGGCTTCTTCCATGATTAACCAATCCTCCTGATTTCCACCCCACATACCACCCCCAGTTGCAGAGGTACCTGGCAGATGTCTTACTGCAATTCTGTGACAAAACACCTGGTTCTGTTGCTTTCCTTACTGACAGTGTAATTTTCAGCTTTGATGTACTAAGCTCTGTACCATGGTTGGTAGGTTGGATAATGGTCCTGAAAGATATCCAAGACCTAACCCATGGAACCGCAGGTGTGGCAGATGGGATTAAGTTAAATGTCTTGATATGGGGAGACTATCCTATATTATACTGGTTGTTCTTAACTATAATCATGTGCTCTTATAAGTAGGGAGATTGAAGATTTGACCACCAGAAGAAGAAGGAATTGATAAGGGAAACAGAGAGAGATTTGAAGATACTTTGCTGTTAGCTTAGAACATGGGGGAGGGGGAGGGTAAGGGTGGCAGTCATTAGCCAAGGAATACAAAGCATGCAGCTCTAGAACCTGGAAAAAAACATGGAAAAAGATTCTAGATAGAGCCTCCCAAAGGAACACGTCACTACTAGCAACTTAGTTTAGACTAGTGAAATCATCTTGGATTGCTTACCTTCAAAAATGTAAAAGAAGGAGCCTGACCAGGCGGTGGCACAGTGCATAGAGAGTCGAACTGGGATGCGGAATACCCAGGTTTGAGACCCCGAGCTCACCAGCTTGAGCGCGGGCCCATCTGGCTTGAGCAAAAGCTCGTCAGCTTGGACCCAAGGTCGCTGGCTCCAGCAAGGGGTGGCTTGGTCTGCTGAAGGCCCGCGCTCAAGGCACATATGAGAAAGCAATCAATGAACTAAGGTGTCGCGACAGCAACGAAAAACTAATGATTGATGCTTCTCACCTCTCTCCGTTCCTGTCTGTCTGTCCCTATCTATCCCTCTCTCTGACTCTCTCTGTCCCTGTAAAAAAAAAATGTAAAAGAAGGAGTGTATGTTCCATTAAGTCACCAAGTTTATTGTAATTATTTATATTAGTCATAGGAAACCAATACAGAAGCCATCCATCTGCTTCCCAGTTTCTAAAACAGTAATGTAGTCACTCTCTTCTCACATTGTGCGCTCATCTTCTAGCCTTTCAATCTCTTGTGTATTTTTTTATGGTAGTTTGCGTTAGAGAAGTTCTTAATACCATTATAGTCTTTTATGATTTTTATCTCAATTTTTATTCTTTTCTTTAGAGATATCTAAATAATGACTTGCATATGTAATTCATTGAAAATAATCATTGGATAGTAAGTATTTATTTTATTTTTTTGCATTTTGTGGGGTTTTTATTTTGTGATGTACTTTGGCTATTTATGTACCAAGTTTGTTCACATTCAGTATTTGCAATGGGGAAGGTAGACATGATTAAATAGAAAAACTGTAAGAAGAAAGGAATACTGCTATTTTCAATAGCATACAATATTATTTTCAAGTTGTGTATTTAAGCAAGAAATGTTAAATAGCTGCTATAAATATTGGAAAGAAAGATCTATATTTGCTAATGCTATGACTACATACCAAGAATACTTAAGATTGCACTTTAGTGAAAAACAATAATAGTAATAAAATAATACAAGTACAAACAAGAAGATCTGCTAAGGTACAAGTAAATCGATGGCCACTTTTAAATGATCAGTTATACTGAATAGAAAATAAAATATATATGCCCAGTAAATTTGATGGAATAAAAGAGGATATTTAAAGTAATATGAAAAAAGTAAGTCAATCAAAAAGAACAAGCTGATCTGAACAAAAAATTGGAAACTTGGTAGAGATGTAATTTTTGCATAGGCATAGCTGAAGAAGTGATTATTGAACTGGTATATGAAGAGATTATGCAGAAATAACACAAAAGACAAGATAAAAAATCTGAAGAAAGGTTAAGTGACAGAAGACTGAATAAAAATTATGTATATAATAGTATTCTAGGCAAGACAATAGGAGAAAAATTAAAGCAGCATTAGAATAAAAAAATACTGAAATTTTATAGAATTTATGAAAGACAAAAGTTTTTATATTTAAAAATCCAATGAGTCCCTAAATATGAAGATAATTCAGAGAAGAACAAGTAAGGGAAATGTGGCTCTAAATTAAAATGAGATACTAATAGCCTGACCAGGTGGTGGTGCAGTGGATAGAGCATTGACCTGGAATGCTGAGGACCCAGGTTCAAAACCCCAAGGTTGCAGGCTTGAGTGTGGGATTACAGACATGACCCCATGGTCACTGGCTTGAAGCCCAAGGTCACTGGCACAGCTGGTGCCCTGCACTCAAGACATGTATGAGATGTAATCAATGAATGACTAAGGAGCCACAACTACGGTTGATGCTTCTCAACACTCTTTCTGTCTGTCTGTCCCTGTCCTTCTGTCTGTCTCTAAAAGGAAATAAAATAAAAATAAAAATGAGATACTATTATACCAACCAAATTATTTTAAAAAGTAAATATACCAAGTAAGACAGAGGAGCAATGAGAACTCTCATAAACTGCTTCTGGACTCTGAGTTGACATGGCTACTCTGGAATACATGAGCAATTATCAGAAAAATAAAGGAAAAGTAAAAACGATGAATATTTTATCAGACCTAGTATTATTTTATTTGCTATGTCGATGCAAAGCGAATTTAATAATATTCAACCTCTTATATAATTACCGTTCAATCTGATCTTATAATATGAGTAAGCGATCTTTAATTTGATTAATAAATTCATAGTCATGAGTCAACTTTCAAGGTCATGAAGAACAGAGGCAAAATTTCTAAAATAGCTGAATGGACCTGAAGATGGCTTTACTTAGCTGGCAAAGAAAAAGCCACTTCAGAACAAAGGTTTCATTACATTTTTTGGCATCTGTAGCGTCCTTGTTACATTCATTCATCAATTCAAATTTAAGCTCTATTTTGGTATAAGTGCCATAAGAGCACAGGATTTATTTACCTTGTTCTGGGTCCTATGCCCAGTGTGTGACACAGAGACTGCCTGGTCACAGATGCTCAATCAGGAATGATTGTATCCACACATTCATTCAAGGCTTAACTTTTGTTATTCTTTTGTTATTTAATAGCCATTCTAAATTTCTCCCACAAGTATTTGTTGAGTAATTACCATGTTCAATGGGGCTAATAATAAATATTAGAATTACTAATAAAAATAAATGCTACTTGAAGCATTGTTGTCAAGCATTGTTCTAAAGGCTTTATGTATATTTGATCATTTAATCCTCACTGCCCATCTCACTCCCATTTTACAGATGCTAACACTGAGGCAATTGATTTGTCGAAGGTTCCATAGCTACTGAGTTGCAGAGCCAGTGTTTGATTCCTGGTGGTCTAGCTCTAGAACCAAGTTTTTCCTCCAGTCACGTGCTTAATCTCCGAGAATACGGGAATGTCAAAAGTTCTAGACAAATCATTTGCAATTGATACACTTTGATTTTGTCTTCTTTGCTCAAATTTGTCTCATTTCTACATTGGCAGCACCAGAGCTGTGCAACCCATGGAGGTGGTTGTTTTGGACCGAATATAGAAAATATATACAACAGTATGCCATGCACACCTGATAAGTAACGATAACCAACATGAGAAAAGTCATTGGGTGCCATGAATTTAGGAAGAAAGGGGCAAGGGCCAGAGCAGAAGACTAGTGGCAGATGTGAGTATAGATTGAGAGGACATGGCTGGACTGAAGTCAGAAGGAGCAGGCAGATGAGTGTACCCACGTACACAAATACAGGCCAGCATAACAAGAGAGAAAGAACTCAGCCCAGGAAAATCATTGCGACTTAAGTATTGGTTCTGGGTCATAGCAAGAACCAGAGCCACAGGAGAATGCCAAGAGGTGCTACAGCTTCAGCAGCAGCAAAGGGACTGGTGCTGAAGCAAAAGGTTTTCTGAGGTCCAGCCTCCCATACATTCAGCCCTAGGTAGACGTGGGTTTTGGACGGCAAGCAGTATGGGAGCAGGTGGAATTGTCAACAACATGTGTGGGAGAGTGCAGAGTAGAAGAAACAGCAGCAAAACCTGTTTTACTGTGAATTTCAGTTTTGTTCATTTTTACTTTTTAACTGTTGACTGACTGATGATGTGTGTTCACTGACAGCAAAAAAAGAAATGTCTACAATCCCACCAAAGATATTACTATTAAAAAGGGGTGTGAAATCCTTTGTGTTTAAAAAAATTCTACGAAATTTCTCAAACACACAAAAGTTGGAAGATTAGTGTAATGTAATGAATGCTCTCTTATGTACTCATCACTCAGCTTTAGCACTTCACCAGTCTGGTCTCTTCTGTTCCTTCCACATTTCCCTCTCTCTCTCTCTTTCTCTCTCTCTCTCTCTCTCTCTCTCTCTCTCACACACACACACACACACACACACACACACACAGAAAAGGCTGTTCTACCACGCAAAAACATCATAAATGTCATTCTCTTAATATGAAAATCATCAGTAAATTGCCATGTTAATAAAAATAAATAGAGCCTGACCAGGTGGTGGCGCAGTGGATAGAGCGTCGGACTGGGATGTGGAGGACCCAGGTTTGAGACCCCGAGCTCGCCAGCTTGAGAGTGGGCCCATCTGGCTTGAGCAAAAAGCTCGCCAGCTTGGACCCAAGATCGCTGGCTCCAGCAAGGGGTTGCTCGGTCTGCTGAAGGCCTGCGCTCAAGGCACATATGAGAAAGCAATCAATGAACAACTAAGGTGCCACAATGAAAAACTGATGATTGATGCTTCTCACCTCTCTCCATTCCTGTCTGTCTTTCCCCATCTATCCCTCTCTCTGACTCTCTCTCTCTCTGTCCCTGTAAAAAAATAAATAAAATAAAAATAAAAATAAATTGAAATCACTTTTCTGGCTTTATAACATTGCATTCTTTTCATATATCATAGATGATAACTTTGCATAGATTTTTCCTAATTCTTAAAATAAATAAATAATGCTGTCCTGATACATCCGCTATACAAACACACAATATAAAAACATTTATCTTCTTGCCATATATATATATATATATATATATATATATATATATATATATATATATATGGTGTGTATAAAGTGTTTGCACACTATTCCAATTATTTCCTTAGAATAAATTGTTATACATGAAATTTCTAAGTGAAAGAGCAAGTCTTTTCTAAAATATTTTAATATTTATTGTCAAACAACGTTTCAAAAATTTCCTCCTGTTTTACACTCTTACCAGCAGTGTGTAGCTACATACATTTTTACATTTGTCTCAGTAATACTGATTAATTTAAATTGTATTCGTTTTCAAGTTGTAGTGGTCTCTTATTGCTTGGATGTATAAGTTTTTGAATGTTACTAATACTATACATTTTTATGTTTCTGAGCCAAGTGGCAATGTGCCAGGGCAAATGAGGAATGTGACTAAAATTAAAAAGGCTAATTCCACAAACTGCACATGTCTTTTTGGGTCATATATTGGACAACCTTATATGTACAGTGTGTCCGTAAAGTCATAGTGCACATTTGACTGGTGACCGGTCACACTGTATATTCTTCTACTGCACTTAATAAAGGAAAAGTGTGCATCCCAGAAATAATGTGTGTAATAGTTTAGTTATCTGAGAAAATATGGCTTGCTTTAAAAAAGATTACTAGTAAATTAGATTAACTATATTTAGCACTCAATTCTACAGCCATTGAGGGTTATATCCATTAAACATAAATTTGTACCTGAATTCATTTTCTTGCTCTTGTATTGTTGCCACTTCATGATGGGCTATTTTCCATTTTGCAAGATTTATTATTTGACTCACTATGTTATATAATGGTTTGATAGCTTACAAAACCTTAAAAAGAGCCACTGGAGCCCTGAGTAAATTGCATCAATATATAACCTCATTTTAAAAAAACAACACAATGTGATAGTAAAACAAAGTATGAAACATATTACCTGGTCTAATGTCTGTGTCTGTATTTTTCAAAACCTAATTTATCTATGACTGTCAATGCATTATGCTTTGCAAAGTTTTGCTGCCAATATCAATTGGTCAAGGGGGATTCAACAAGCTCAAATGTTTTTCTGAATAACAAAAAGGCCCAAAACAGAATCTAGCAATGAAAATAATCAGAGAAAGTGATGAAAAGAGGGAAGCCAGGCAAATTGTTTTATATTTTGCATAGTTGAAGAGCCAGATGGTTTAACTGGATTTTATTTACAGAACCACCCACTGCAGGATTTTAACTAAGTCCCAAGTCAAATACAGTCCTGCCAAATTGAGTCGAACAGTGTCTAGACCAAAGCCCATTATCTTATCCAGGCACTGCCAGGTTCCTTATCCTCGTGGTGCTGCCAGATCTGTGTGCCATCCACATTTTCTTCTGGAAATATGCCTTCTTCATACTGGTTTAGAAACAATTTTACTTATACTTCTTCACCTCTTCCAGGTAGAGATGTGTTAAAGGCATAGATATGGGACATGCTTGGGAAATGTTCAAGATTCTACTTTTGACTTTTCTCCTCTAATCTAATCTAATATCAACTGGCAGTAATATTTAATCAGTCTCATTCAATTGTCTCTTTATTTCATTGTGAAGTGTCCTATAATGACCATCTTGCTCATCAAAGAGAACCAAGAAAACTGACCCAACAAGTCAAATAGACACTAGTGATATGTTTCACTGTTCATTATTAGGGAATATTTGCTCTAATATTTTTAAATTTTTATTTTATTGAATTTTCTAGGAATACACTTGTTAATTAAATAGGTTTCAAGTCTACAATACTACAATACATCATCTGTATATGGTATTGTGTGTTTATCACCCGTAGTGTAGTCTCCTTCCGCCACCATTTATTCCCCCTTTACCTTCTTCTACCTGCCCCCCCTTCCTCAATAACTACCAAATTGGTGTCTGTTGTTTATTATTTTTTTTACTTAATCCCTTCACCTTTTTCACCTAGCCCCCTAACCTGTCCTCCGTCAGCTGTTAGTCTGTTTTCTGTATCTCTGACTCTGTCTCTATTTTGTATGTTTATTTTGTTCATTGGATTCTACATATAAGTGCTCTATAATTGTTTTTAATCATAAGTCTTATAGAATAGTCACCTACATTAAAAAATATTATTTTGTAAAGGAGATTTCTCATCAAATATTTACTTCTCGATTTCTTTTAAAAATTTTCACTTAATACTCCAAAATAACTCAATCGTCTCCTTTTAGTTTCAAAATTTGTGCAATCTTTTTTTCACACTTTGCATCCTCTTCATCCCTATATTTAATATGTTTAGATTCTGGCAAAGAATTGGTAGGTACATGGCCAAATTCTTCAGAAAAGGCTGTACTTTTGCTGGTTCCTGACTAACGAAAAACATGTTGGACCACAAGTCTAGCCAGATAAAACAAATGTCTGTTGAAAATCATCCAGTCCAATTTTGTAGGTCCAAAGTCTGGAGAGAGATACTGAGTCTCAGGTTAATACCCAACACATAGAGTAAATGTCAGAATAAAAGAATGTCCACTAGGGCTTGATCATCATCAGTTAAACCCAAAGAGATGTGGTAAAATAGATGCATAATTTTATTTCATTTGGCTAACATTGGATATTTTTATAAGGATGAATCACTTTTCTAAAGAATTTTGCAATAAACTAATTTTATGTCAGACGTCAGAAAGAAATTGACTTTGGCATCTGCTCTCTTTTGAGATTCTATCCCTTATCTCCTTTAAGGAATCTGGCTTGACTTTGCCCAACTAGCTTTTTCTGCTTCAGTCTTTTTATAGTCTACTAGCTGCTTGGGTCCCTGGCTCAGCTCTCACACCAACTTACCCAGTTGGGAGCATCAAACAACACTGTCCTTCTCTAGTCCTGGCCTCCCCGTCTGGGTGCCTTCCAATGTAGCCACCTTCCCCCTGGAATACAACTAGACAGCATTGTAAATGTCAGGCTTGGAATAATTTTGCTGACTCAGTTCAGAATTGGATTGAATAAAATAGGGTTTCCATTCCCAAGTAGTCTTACGTTCTACTACACCTAGGATGAGAACAAGGCAAAAGCCAGGGCTTAGACTCACCACGTCGTATGCTTTTACTTGCAGGAAGGAGAGCCCCTTCAGCCTGAGACACTGCTGTGCCTAACTGATACAAAGAACAGCTTTTGGCTTTTGACTATAAGCCCGGTTACTTCATCACAGGGTCCTGTTGAACAGAAGGTAAGTGTGACAGTGCCATCACCACAGCTGTCCAAACCAAATGTCTCCAGCTATTTCCCAGGGGGACAAAATCATTCATGGCTGAGAATCGCTGTACTAAAGAATTCATACTTTTAGTTTGGTTGGATACAATCAATTAGTCTCCAAAGATTGATACCAGTTTATATTTTCACTAGAATATATCATTCCATCCTCGGTAATACCATGTAATAATTTTTTTTTTTTTTTGCTAATCTATTTGGTGCCAAACAGTATCTTGTTTTAACTTGCATTTTTATAATTACTGGCAAGGCTGAGTTTATTGACCATTTATATTTTCTCCCTAAAGGGTATCTTTTTATACATTCATGAACTCAACTAGGTAATATTTTGTTGAGGAATTTTGTATCTATGTTCATGAGATAAACAGTCTTTTGTTTTTTCTTGTAATCTCTTTTATCTGGTTTTGATAGTGGAATAATTCCAACTTCATAAAATGCGTTAGAAAGTATTTCCTCTGGCCCTATTTTCTGGAAGAGATTGTGTAGATTTTTATATTCTCTCACCTTAAGTGTTTGATAAAATTCACCAGTGAAATGATATGAACCTTTGCTTTCTTTTTTAAAGTTAATAATTATTTATTTAATCATTAAAAGATATAAGCCTATTAAGATTGTTTATTCTCCCTGTGTGAGTTTTGGAAGTTTGTGTCTTTCAAGGAATTGGTCTATTTCATCTAACATATCAAATTTTTGGACACAAATTTGTTGATATTATTCCTTTCGTGCTATTTTAATTTCTGTTGGCTCAGAATAGTGGCTAACTCTTTAATTCCTGATATTGTTAAACTGTGTCTTCTCTGGGTATTTTTTTTATGGTTATTCTAGTTAGAGGCTTTACACTTAGTATTTTCCAAAAAAATACAAAAACAAAACCAAGAACAGTTTTTAAATTCATTGCTTTTCTCCATTGTTTCCTTGTTTCTAATTTCATTAATTTGTTTCTGTAATTTTTAATATTTATTTTCTTCTGCTTACTTTATTTTTATTCTCTTCTTGTCTAGTTTCATAAGGTAGATTTTGAAATATTTTAGGTTGTTATTTTTTATAATATGTACATTTAATGTTATAAGTTTCATTATCAGCACATTTGTTGCATCTCACAATTTTTGATAAGTTGCTTTTATTCCCACTCAATTCAAAATATTTTAAAAACTTTCCCTAAGCCACATTTTCTGAGCCATGTTACTTAGAAGTGTGTTCTTTAAATTCAAATAATTTGGGTTTTTTTTTCTAGCAATCTTTCTTTTACCAGTTTTTACTCTGTTATCATCTGACTTTGTATGATTTCTATTCTTTTCATTTTGTTAATGTTTGCTGTATGGCTCAGTATGTGGTCTATTTTATTGAATACTCCATGTTGACTTGAAACTCATGTATATTCTTCTGTTTAAATGTGTATCCTGTATTTATATCAATTACATAAAGTTCATTGATAGTGCTGTTCAGATGTTCTATATTCTTCCTCTCCTGCCTCCAGCTTGTACAACTGCAGTCATCTTTTTAAGGGGCATGTCATCATTGGCTCTGGTTCCTATCACATTGAGTTTCCAATCTGTAGCCCAATTAATGTATTCAAGATACACATGTCTTTATTTCAACCCGTTGGTTAATGCTTTCCATTGCTTTTAGTATAATAATGAATTCCTTATCATTTTCGATGTTTCTTCCTTGCAAAATCCTTCCCCGGCCTTCCTGAATAGACAGATGCCCTATAGCCTGTATTGTTAACTCACAGTCCCGTCCTGTGGGTCCACCTGCAGCTGCATTGGACAGCTTCCGTTCACAAAATCTCTTCTCGTCTCACGTGCCCGCATCCACTGCTTCTGTGCTTGAGAGCTTGTTTGGGTGCCGCCACAGCCCTGACGTCTGCCTCTCCCCCCAGGCAAACGCCAACCAGCGAGTAGCAATAATTCACGGACCGCTAACCCATCTCCCCCATGTATTAGCAGGATATTTCTGACAAGTGTTCCAGAGTCCTTTAATCCTTGAGAAGTTCTCCAACAGGACTGAGCTTCAGCTGTCCACAGAAGTAGCCCATTCACATAAGTATTCTTGACTACATTTTTCCTTCCCTAGATCACTCTCCCCTACCTTACTTGGATTTCTGAGATCAATCCTCAAATAAACTACCTGCACTTGAGTTCTTTCTTCAGGGTCAGTGTTTGGAGGAACCCACAGCATGGCACCTGTTAGCTTACCCTGCCCCATGACCTTACACGGCTGCTCTACAGGATATTTGGAGCTGTAGTCATATGGACACACAGAAAGAGGCTGGGGTGGTATTCACCAACTGGTCACTTTTTAGAGGGTGGTCTTTTTACTTTCAGTATTGCTTTTCTTTTACAGGTATCATCACTTAATAAAAATCAATTGCACAAAAACTTTCAAGAGCTATAAAACTAATAAAATGATGCCTTTTGCTGTCAATAAGAATTTCTATAGAATATAAATTCATAATTTAAATAACATTATTTTATATGACATCCTTGTTTACTGTATTATTTATATACTAACTGAAGAAAATGGTTTTGTTTCTTTGAGCAGTGAAGATGTTTAATTACCAGAAGCCTAAAGAGAGTCCCCTTAGTATCCTTTTAGGAGGATTTTTTGATGTAGAAATGGAAAAATACATGTGCCTAAGGAAGTATTATTTTGTCATACTTGATATTTTCCTAAAATAGATTTAACATGTCATTTGGTCTCTATTATAAAGTCAAAAGCAGAAAGCAACTAATTATCTTGGTGTTTGTATTTTATAGTTCAACCATTAGCATTTACAACCTCTTTTTGCTGCTATAAACAAACATCTTAAAGAGAAGGAATGCAGCTATCTTTAGACAAAGTAGTATTGAAGTGTGGCCCCAAGCTAACATGAGATTAATGGCTTTTCCTCCTTTATTTTTTAACTGAAAGTTAAGTAAAAATAGAAAATGGAAAGGATATAATCCACCCAATATGACCTCCACAAAGAAACTTGGAATACCATTTCACCTAAATTATCGACATGAAACTGTTATCTTTGTCAGTGATAAAGCCATCACACATAAATCCCTTCTTTTAAAAAATGGAATGTTTCAAGAGAATAGGGTGCTTGTGAGCTTCAGAGAACAGGTATTTACGGCTCACAGATTTTTAAAGTGGCTTTCTAATCAATAAAAAAATACAAGCCTTTTTTAGTTAAAATGTGTTTTACTGCAGCCATTGAAAGACTTTTTTTATTCATTTGGACCCTAAAAGACTAATTTATAATAAATCACTAAGAGTATTATATTATGGAAATACAAGGTTCTGAAAGAATCTCTAGAGTCAGAAGATATGGGGCTAGTAATAAATCAAATGTATTTTTCTTCTGCTCAAGTTTTAAAGATTAAAAATATTACTAATATTTTATGTTGGGAGAGGTTGGAACAATGAGGACACTCATGAATTACTGAGGACCTTATACACAGTGGGAAAACCCTAGTGCTCCTTCTCCGCTACTTGGAAGTATTTTTTACAAGCACTTTATCCTTAGAAGGAGAAATGGAAAAATGCCTGAAGACCCCAACACAAGAATGTTCCCACCATCTGGCTTATTACAACCAGTATTTTATTTTAAACGATATAACCCAAATATTCAACCATAGAAGAGTTAAATAAATAGTGATACATTTATGTAATAAAAGGCTAGCCCTTAGATACAATAAACATTGTCAGAAAACATGTTCATCTGCTGTTAATTTAAAAAGCACATTTCCAAATATGTAAAATATAATGCCATGTTTCACAAGGATAAACGTATTTGAATATGCAGATAAAATCTGAATGATACATACAGAATTGTAAATCGTGGTCAATTTAGTCTAATAGGACAGCAATATTCTCCCCCCCACCCCATATTTTTAATTCACTGGGAAACATTTTTTTTTTCATTTTCTGTTGCATGAGGGTCTAGAACTTTTTTTATATATCTCTGCATCGCTGATTCCAAATCTGAAATCCGTTTTTTAGTGCATGCTCTAGTTCTTATGCAATTTTAATTTCTTTTTGTTACAGTTAATGGCACGCATTGGTTTTTAAATTGGAGTTAAAGAGCAATGACTCTTGGATTGAACATAATCACAGGGCAATTAATGTTTTACAAACATCACTTTTACATAATTGTAGCTGTTTTTAAATGTAAAAAATTATTATCTGATAAAAAACAACCTCTTATTTTGTTTTAAGATTGAATCATGGCTTCTTTGAGTAGCAGTAAATGTAAGAATAGTCTGACACCTTCTGTTATATATGTGGCTGTTACACACTTTAATGTCAAAGGTGCAATATTTCATCATTTGTGACATGTGCATATATTGCCTATTTTCAAGTTCCCCTTGGCGATCAAGACAAGAATTGGGCTCCTCATATTGTGTGTCATAATTGTGAGGAAATGCTTCGTGACTGGAAAAAAGGAAAATGCAAAGAAATGCCTTTTGGTATTCCTCTGGTTTGGCGTGAACCTAAGGACCACAGCAGTGACTGTTATTTCTGTCTCATCCATACAAAGGGCATCGGCAAAAAAAAAAACCCAACAAAAACCGGCATATGATTGTATATCCTAATATTCCTTCAGCAATACAACCTATCCCACACTCTGAGACAACTCCCAGTTCCAGTTTTCAATGGTTTTATATCTTCTATAAGAAAGTGAACATGGTGATCAAGTGCATTTTGATAAGATGCAGGAGGAAATGGTTGTAGAATCTGAAGGGTCTTCTTCTGATGCCAAGCAGTCATTAACCCCTCAGCAGTTTAGCCAACTCAAATTGAAGGACTTAGTAAGAATGACATAAAAACTGTCCTCGACCTTCTGAAGTATGAGCAGCATCACTCGATCATTTGTGTGGATCTTAAAATGGTAAATTTTCTGCTAGGAAAACGAAGAAGTTTCACAAAGTATTCTTGCTTTCTGTGTTTGTAGGACAGTCAAGCTCAGGAGAAACACTAGACACAGAAGGAGTGGCTGAAACATGAAGCTCTGGAAGTAGGGATGCAAAATATTGTGAATGAACCTGTAGTTAATCGAGATAGGATCATTTCCCCCCACTTCACATCAAACTTGGCTTAATAAAGCAGTTTGTTCAGGCTTTGAATAGAGAAAGTGAATGCTTTCAACATATTATTTCTGCTTCTCCTGCCTTGTCTTTTGAGAAGATAAAAGCATGTGTATTTGATGGACCTCAAATTCGAACTCTCATATGTGAGGAAGAATTTGCCAGGCAGATGAATAAGGAGGAGAAAGCAGCATGGCAGTCTTTTGTGGCAGTTACAAAGAACTTCCTTGGCAACAGAAAAGCAGAAAACTATGAACTTCTGGTTCAAAGGATGCTATTGGCTTTCTGTGACATTGGATGTAACATGAGCATTAAGATTCACTTCCTGAACAGTCACCTTGATAAGTTTCTCAAAAATCTTGGAGCTGTTAGCGTTGAGCAGACTACTGCTAGAGCACCAAAGGAGATTGTCCTCAACAAGTACACAAATAAATGCAAGAGCTCCAAATGCAAATTTTTGCCTGAATAGAATTTAAATAAGTTTTGCACAAATTTTATGATTATAATAAGTGTTTTAATATGTTCTATTTTGAAATTGTAGACAAATCCTGATGCAATCATATCTTTTAGTGTATTAGTCTATTTACTGCATTATATAAATTATATTTTCACAAAGATGATGCCCATGAAGACAATCTACTTCATTATGTTAAACTAAATGTTGAAAATTTTACAATAAGATGAAACTCTAAAATCTTGAATTTACAGCAAAAAAAAACCAAACAAAAAACCTGTAGCTTACAGAGAAAAACTAATGTCAAATTTGAGATCAGCACACTCGAATTGGGTAAGAACAAGTGTTTTTGTGAATGAAAGAATAATTTTGTTCCCCAGTGTTATCTGTATTTTCTAATTTTTCTGCAATGACAATCTATTATTTCTGCAATAATGGGAAAACAAAAGTTACAAAAATAAAACATAACTCAATTATTTGTATTTGTGAGACATTGGACACGTTAATTTTCTCTTAGAGGAAAAATTAACTAAAAAGCATGTGTGAAAACTTGACAGAGACTGAGCATATAATACATGTTGTATAAATTTGACGTTTAGAGAATGTGACTACTTGTCCTGCCTCTGCACAATTCAGGAGTGTGATCTTGGGAAAATTTTTAACTTCTTTGTATTTTATTGAATTCCTGGATAATATTAAGGAGTTACTGACTTTTAAGACTTTTCTTCCAATCATTATACTTTATGGAGACTTTCATATAACAAACTGAATATAGCAAAATTGTTTTCAGTATATTTGAATACATATGTTTGAATTTAAAGATATGCGTACACATTGGGAGGAAGTGAAAAAAAGAAGGAAGTGGGCTTTTATATATCTGTAAAAATGTTCAACACCACAGTCACCAACACATCCCTGTATGAGGTCCCTGAGTGTTACTTCAGGTGTGAAATATGGGAAAGTTGAGAGCAGGAAGGGAGAAGAAGGAAGGTTGTCAGACACTCTAGAAAAGAGAGGGGGCAGTAGACTCAACTATTGCAGCTTCTTAAAACATGGCTTCTGGCCACTTCCATAGGTCCACTGCAATAACATGAAAGACAGACATTTTAAAATTTAAAGTTAAGGAAACTCAGAAAGTAAAAGTAATGTCCAGTACTCCACCGTAAGCCCCAATTCAGAAACCAGGGTAGCCACCCCAATTATTCTTCCCAAAAGATAAGCCATGCAGGATGATAATTTAGAAGTATTGGATATGCTTGCCGTTTGTTCTGGGTTCCTGAGCTGATTTTGAAAGGAAAGAATGGGACGTGTAGTGAAACTTTGAGATCAGACATCTCTAGCTCTTGGTCAGGAGCTAGATAAGTACTACATCCATCTTCAACATAAGACTATTTCAGTGGAGTAGAGAGCCAGTGAAGGAGAATGGGTGTAACAAGAATATTAATTCTAGAAGTTTCAAAGGAATTAGGTCATAGTTAACTCTGTGCCCAAATAAACATGAAAAGGAAGTGATGGCAAAATGAATAAAACATTCCTAAATTTGCAGAAGGGGACTTGGTTTCTAGGTCTACATTTCCCACTAACACTCTAACTTTATGTGAGTAATAGTACCTCCATGAACCTCAGTTTCTTTCTCTAGATACTTTATACAACATATTACTTTTTGATGGCTGAAAACTACAGACATTCAGTCTCTTATAGCTCTGAAGTTCCAAGTCTGAGATCAGTTCCACTGGGTCAAAGTTAAGTTAGTGGAGCCATGCTCCTTCTGGAGTCTGTATGAGAAAACCTGCTCCTTATCTCTTCCAGCTTCTGGTGCCTGCCAGCATTCCTTAGCTTGTGGCCGTGTACACAAATCTCTGCCTCCGACGTCACATTGACCCCATGTGCATGTACATGAAATCTTACTGTGTCCCTTTTGTAAGGATACATATGCTAGCATTAGTTTCATCCAAATAATTTGATATAATCTCACTATCCCAGGAATTAGGATGTGGATATCTCTTAGGAAGCCATTTCTCAGGGCCTACTACACGCTACTTGGTCAACAGAGGTCCGGGTTTATAACTCAGTAACTCTTTAGAGATAAGCATTTTGTTTTTTGAAAATATTTCATACTGTTCTAGTGACAGAATGAGAAATCAAAGAGAGTTCAGCTTTGTTCTACTTCTCTTTTTACCGCAACCATCTGTTTCTGATGAGAGATATGAAGGTGGGGTCTTTTTTTTGTAAAAATTTATTTTTTTCCTTTAGTTATAACAAAGAATATTTTAAAGGGGCATTTTAAAAACCATTCTTGCAGAGGAAACAGTGTACACAGCTATTCAAGTATCTGAGTCAAAAAAGTTTTTAAAAATAAAAATAATGAAATCTTTTTTGCCACCAGATCTTAACCTCATGAGAGTGTAAAAATTATGTTTTGACTGCCATATAAAGCCTTTTAATAACTGAAAAATAAAACACAATAGAATAAACTATGAGGCCTTTGTTTTAATTTTAAAAATGTAATTTCAGAAAAATCAACAAAATACAGGGGTCAGCAAAAGTAGGTTAATAATAATAATAAGCAATACAATAATTAACAAATAAATAATATAAGAAGAAAATCTGTTCCATGTACTCACCACTATAAACCTACTTTTGCTCATCTCATTATTATTTTTTTAAATGGTATGTTTATAGGTCTCTTTGTTTTTATAGTATCTAAGGAAGAATGGAAAATTTGGTTGCATAGTACAATTTGAAGATCAATCTCTCTCTTCAAGGTCTAATGGTGCAATCTAGAACTCTTAGAAGAGATTTCCTGAGACTCTTCCAGACAACATGACTGATGGATGAGGTTGCATTCAATGGAGTTTCAACAGAGCATTCAAACCTATAATGCAAGTGAAGTAGGATCCATTAATCATCCAACTGCGCTATGAACTCATGGCAAAGGAAGTGAGGTCTAAGACTTATCAGCACTCAGTCTTAGGCTTTAGAATGTTTTAATGTGATTGCTGCCGCATTTAAAACATTTCAATTAAGTAGCATATCACAACCACTACCATCACCCCAAATTTGGAATAATGAGCTATTACTCTAGTGGTAATTCTGGGGTGTTACGAATGGAGAAAGGTATTTAACATTCCATGTGATATTTTTTTCAAAGCCTTAAATAATAAACATTCACTTATTCACTCGTTTAATATAGAATTTACAGCTCTGCAGTTTGCAAAACACTGGGGATAATAAGACTTTATCTTTGTCCTTAGAAATCCCCAGGTAATCAACATAGACAAAGAAAACAATGACAACCATAAAATTATGAGGGTCATAAACAGTTATGAACAGAGAGACAAGGCTGAGGAAAAGTAAAATATATGTATGTATGTGGCAAGAATATTCCAAATAAGGTGGAAATTTGCAGTCTAAGCAGTCTCTTCTGTCTTTAGTGGATGGTGTTGATTTGATTATCAGCCTACGGAGGCCGATGGGAACAAAGGATGAATATAGGCATTGTGTTTCTGATGAGGCAATAAACATCGCCAGCAATAGTTGGGCAGTTCTGCCAACACACTGACAAGGTAACCTTTTGAGTTTCTACAGCATGGTGTATTGGACACAATACTCTGTGTGTTTACATGAATGGTGTGGGGAAAGGAAACAGCCTGATCAACTGCAGTTGGAAGGAATACACATCTGAATTCAAAAGACAGGAAGAGACAAGGAGCTGAGGATGCTTGCTTGTTCCTCACAGCTCTCTGGGGTACAATAATTGGGAATGAGAATACTACAAATAATATTCTAAATAGGAAAAGAAGGCTGGTGCTGAAACTCATGCTTAGAATGTATACCACCATGGCTTCTTCTGTTATAGAGGCATGGATTCTCCACACCAGGCTGATTAAGCATTTGGGACCATCTTCCACAGCCTCACGAGAAGGGCAAGAATGAACTGAAATCTGTCTGCCATTCCCATATCCAGTGGTTGTGGTTTCTTCCGTGTGTATTTCCTCTTTTGCCAGTACTCCTTATCTCTTTTTTCTCTTCTTTTTCGTTCATCATGTGTGCATTCTTTTAAGTTTAGATTTTTACTTTCTCAATGATATTTCTAAACGTTATGTTGCTATTTAAATGATAATTATATTTAGCATCTTAAAGTAGATTTGGGAGAACTACAAAGTGCCAAATAAACCATGGAGAAATGGTCCAAACAGCTCTAAAAGACCTTCCTGCTGTATAGCGGCATGAATCAGAAATAGGGATACCTAGAGATTGACCTCAATCCCTAGGGAAGGACCAAAGTGTCTTTCTCCAAATTTCACAAGGAAGTCTGTTGATGAGCATTAGCCGGGATTAGCCAGCCTTGCTTTCCAGGGGACCTATGATCTCATTTTATTAGCTGTTTAGATTGGCTACAAAATGGCCCAAGATTATTTGATGGTTTAATGCTTGACCTCATGACACCGAAATACTTTGGTTGCCTAACGATGTGTAGCTATTCCACATACATCCTGACTTTGTCTGGCATACTGGATTCAAGTGTCATCTTAACAGGAAATAAAAATCTCAAAATCCTGGAATTTCTATAGTCAACTGAGGTCATTGTAATTGTTGAGAGAATTGAAAATAATGTGCAGAAGAAACACGCACCCCATCTAGAGTCATATTTTTCAATTAATTATCTTTCAGTTCAACAAATTCTCACTTTTTTGGCTATAATGATTCTTTATGTTGTTAGTGTGGCAATGGGTGTGTGAGGCTCAGGATTTTTTAGATTCCTTGACCATATGACAACTGGAAAACAGACTACAGGCTGTACCTTAGCTTGGGAACATGTAATTTTCTTTAGCCTTTAGGCTGCGCTTAGGGCATCTTGTCTTCTTTACTGCAGCTGGTAAGGGTTTAGCTGAGAAATCACATCTTGTGTTTAAGAACGAAGAGTCAGGAGCCAGACGTGGATTGGGTTCAAATCTCGCTCTACTGTTACCATTCTGAAGAGTTGCTTAAACTCTCTGTTTCTCATTTGCTTTATCTTTAAAATATAGGAGATCAAAATGATATATACAAATAGTATACAACAATCATAGACTTGTTTTGATTATTGAATTTTGCCTGCAAAGCACTTGGAATACTAATAGAACATAGCAAAAGCCTACCTCATGTCAGTCATTAGCACTTTTGTTGTTTTAAATGTTTTTTCTTTCTATGACTTGCATTTTAGTGGTCAGGATGCCTTTGGTGATTTTCTTCTTACTCAGAGTGCAACCCATTAAAATAAATAAGTCCAAGTACATAAGCTACTCTTATCAAGATTTGCACAGAGCTTCCTGTGGCCTTCTGCCACCGCTCATGGTCACGGTGATGCTTGCCAGGTTCCTTACTGCAGTTCTTTGTGGGATATCAGCATTACAGTCTCTTTTTCACAGATGTGCAGACTATACCCTGAGAGGTAACTGGATATAGTTGTAAATGACCAGTAAATTACAAGAACTCTCCTCATAGCTAATGTTTTCAATTCCTGTGAGGCAAGGCTTAGACTAATGCATTAAGAACCTAATTTGGTAAAGAATACTCTGAAAGAAAAGAGCTCATTCATTTGGGTGGTATGCTTATGCAAAATGTTTGTAATTTATTTTTGGTACTGTCATTATGATGTCATTTGTACAATAATTTTAAAAAATACCACACAGTACTAATTCCTAATTCCTGTAATGACACTACAGGAGGTCAGCTCATTCTGTTGTGTTTTTTTTTAAATTCTATTTATTTGTGTATTATACAGCTGGAAATTGCCACAAGAAAATGCCATAGACTGGCAGGCTTCAGCAACAAAAATTTATTTCTAGAATTATGGAAGCTGAGAAGTCTAAGATCAAGGCCTGTTTGAGCACTTTGGTATCTCTTATAACACAACTAATCCTACCATGAACTCATCTGAACCTAATTACCTCCTAAAGACTCCATCATCAAATACCATCATATTGGGGGGTTAGAGCTTCAACATATGAATTTGAGGGGGAGCACAATTCAATCTATAGCAGGTTTTTTTTATTTGTTTGTTATAGTGGTGAAAAACAGTGATATTTTGTGTCAGTCTTTATAAAGCAAAAATATTGTAGAACATGGGATTTTAGAGTATCCTTTTTTCTTAAGCCTGAAAATACATCTATGCATGAGTATCTATTTTATTGAGGAGAGGTTTAATAAAAACTGAGCTATTTGAATGTGAGAAGTCTCAAAACGTTCTTATTGAAGAGCAGACTCATAGACCCATTTCTTGTCAGACATATTTGTAGCAAAAGTTGCAGGTGCAGAAATAATAATATAAATCATGAGTTTTTTAAACTCCCTCTGTCTTTCTCAAAGCTAGTCTAATACATATTGGACTCTGAAATTACCAGTGTGAGAGTCACACGTTTCTTTGGGTTAATATAGTGCCTCCCTAACTGTGCTGCTCTACAATGTGAATATGTTTGCCGGATGGCAGGAGATAGTAGCTCCCAAGCATAGGAAATTCTCCTTCTCAAGAGAATCAGAGAGAAGGGAACCTAGAGAATGCGACATAGCATCTCTAAGTCTGAAGGAGGAGGGAGAAAGGACAGGTCAGGTGCATGAGCCTGGAATGTCCCATTAGATTCTTGTGGAAGGCCAGGAGTAGGATGCACAGAATGAGATAATCTAGGGCAGGGGTCCCCAAACTTTTTACACAGGGGGCCAGTTCACTGTCCCTCAGACCGTTGGAGGGCCGGACTATAAAAAAAACCATGAACAAATCCCTATGCACACTGCACATATCTTATTTTAAAGTAAAAAACAAAACGGGAACAAATACAATACTTAAAATAAAGAACAAGTAAATTTAAATCAACAAACTGAGCAGTATTTCAATGGGAACTATGGGTGCGGATGCATCCTGTGCTCCTCTCACTGACCACCAATGAAAGAGGTGCCCCTTCTGGAAGTGCAGCGGGGACCAGATAAATGGCCTCAGAGAGCCTCATGCAGCCCGAAGGCTGTAGTTTGGGGACCCCTGATCTAGGGGCAGAATGGTGCTTCAAAGATAATAAGGCCCCTTCTGGGTAGGTTAGTTTATTAAAGTTTCACATATAAAAATAACATGATACCTCCAATTTTCTGGTTTCAAAGAGCCATCAAAATATGCAAACTCTGTGACTAATGCGGGTTGGTTTGTTTTTTTCAGGTAAGCAAAAAGAGATGTGGAAGATAATAAGGTGATAGTCAGGTGAGGAGAGGCCTTAAAACTGAAAAATATATAGTTTGGTTTCCTTAGAAAGGAACTCTGGATTTATGTTCATTTTAAATGGTGAAGCACCATCAGTGATATTTTATAATAACAATTATGAAAGTCCCTCTATAAATCTTAATTACCTCCAATAAAAGGGAAGGCCTAACTAATCACAACACAGTTTAATAATTTACAGTGAACATTTCATATGAAAGTGAAATGGGCTTAACCTGGGAAAGTACTGAAAGTGAAATATTTTGTATACAATGTCATTGTGAAGTTGCTTCATAGTTAGAGTTTTACGAGAAGTTATGTTGCAGCATTAGCAAATGGAGCATGAATTAGCAAACACCAGCTGGAAGAATTTTGGTAACTTCCAAAACTCTTAATGACTAATCATTCATAAAAATTATTTTTAGTGGCATTTTATTACATCGTCGAGTAGTTAATTTTTCAAGATGGTTATAATCTAACATGTGGAACTTTCCAGTTAAAATCAAAGCAAAAAAAAATATTCTTTGAGTTAATATCTGTATTGCCCAATGTCACAGATTACAACTAACTGGGAGTTTCTGTACAGATGTTTCTCAACCATGGGACTTATTGACATTTCAGGATAGATATCTCTTTGTCACACAGTACTTTCCTGTATTGTAGGATGATTAGCAGCACCTTGAGTCTCTACCCACTACATGACAACAGCACCCTCTTTTCAGTTGTGACAACCACAGATGTCTCTAGACACTGCCAGATGTCCCCAGCCTGGGTGGGAGGTAGAGTTGGGCCCTAGCTGAGAATTACTATGGTCAGGGAAAAAATGTACCCAGTTCTTAGATAGTGAATGGCTTAGCTTTGGTGGTTGGCTCATGAATAGACTTAGGTTTTATATTTCTGCATCCAACTTTTCTTTAAATAATATCTCAGCTGACTCATCCTGCACCTAGCCTAATAGAGAGCAGTGTGTTCCATTTCTCAGGATTACTCATTTTGATTATTTAATGCTTTAATGATTCTATAATCCTGACTGTCGCTGTTGCTTGCTGCATTTGCATTTTACAGATATTATAAATTTTAAATGACATTTCTGCTAAACATCACAGGATAACGGAGGCTGTATGATGACAACAAACACACAAACATTTTTTTTATTTTTACAGGGACAGAGGGAGAGTCAGAGAGAGGGATAGATAGGGACAGACAGACAGGAACGGAGAGAGATGAGAAGCATCAATCATCAGTTTTTCGTTGTGACAGCTTAGTTGTTCATTGATTGCTTTCTCATATGTGCCTTGACCACAGGCCTTCAGCGGACTTGAGTAACCCCTTGCTGGAGCCAGCGACCTTGGGTCCAAGCTGGTGAGCTTTTGCTCAAGCCAGATGGGCCCACGCTCAAGCTGGCGACCTTAGGATCTCAAACCTGCGTCCTCCGCATCCCAGTCTGACGCTCTATCCAGTGTGCCACTGCCTGGTCAGGCACACAAACATTATAAAATGGTGTTTTTATTCATGTTTCCAAGGTCTGCGTCAACCACTAGGTATGTTTTTAGAAGTCACAAAAAAATTAAGATATGCCAGAGAACGACCCTGCTTCCATCTTCTGGGCAAATTGGGTTAGAATCATTATGAACCTCTTCTTTGGCCTGCCTCCTGTCATTGTCTGATTCATTTTCTCAGGGTTGCATTTATGAAAACAAAACATACAGGCCTTTCAAATGTTACTGCACTTCATTATGGTAAAGAGAGAATTTAGGGTCTGATGATGGATCTCTCTCTCAGGCACACACACACACACACACACACACACACACACCACACACACACACACACACACACCACACACACACACACACACACACACACACACATTTCCTGTGGCACTGAAAAGCAAAGGTGCATACTTTTTGAAAGAAAAAAATCCAAAAACCTTTTAAGAGTTTTTAGTAAGAAAGGGGACAGAAGTATGGAATTCCTCCTCTGCCAGCACCAGTGAGAGGTGAGCATACACAGAATGGCCCCACTGAGGGATAAAGTGCTCCGGAAGGTAACCCACTCGAGCAGCATTCCTCTCTCCTCCCCCATTCCTGTGAGTTTTCTCTATCCGTCAGTCTTAAAATTTTCATTGCAGGGTTGTTGTTGGTTTTCTAATTCAACTCTACATTTAACATAAATGGGGAATGTTAGAATGGTATAGATTTGCTTGAAGACAATTATTTTTAATATATAGGTTCACCTGACCAGGAGGTGGTACAGTGGATAGAGCATCGGACTGGGATGCGGAAGACCCAGGTTCGAGACCTCGAGGTCACCAGCTTGAGCGTGAGCTCATCTGGCTTGAGCAAAAGCTCACCAGCTTGCACCCAAGGTTGCTGGCTCCAGCAAGGGGTGGCTCAGTCTGCTGAAGGCCCGTGGTCAAGGCACATGTGAGAAAGCAATCAATGAACAACTAAGGTGTCGCAATGGCAATGAAAAACTAATGATTGATGCTTCTCATCTCTCTCCGTTTTTGTCTATCTGTCCCTATATATCCCTCTCTCTGACTCTCTGTGTCTCTGTTAGAAAATAATAAAATATAGGGTCTGTCAATAGTGAAAGAATGTACCCAATCGATAACATTTTCCTGGGGCCGGGAGGAGAAGATAGACATGATGTTTATGCCGGTTATGTTCCACGCGCTTTGTATAGTTCCTTAGTGTGTGCGTTTGATTGTACAGATGATGTCCTGTTTCGTTCTCATATCAGTATTGTTTTATTTGCTTAGAGAGCCCTTCATAGAGCATCTGTTATATGCCATACCTTCCAAAGCGCTAGGGGTGTGGTGATAAGTGAGTGCCCTCGTTTTAGCCTCCAATCCAGTGGAGGCAAATTGTTACACCGACACATCATTGCAATGAGTGTGACCAGGGAGTTAGTGGGTGAACCTCCCTCTGATCCTCTGCGAGGCTATCACCTGTGGCCAGGTAAGTAGTGCAGTTTCACACAGATGGCATTAGGAATCCTTTGGAGATTGAGTGCTACTGACTCACTTCTGCCAACCACCTCGCCGTTTGTTTGCTTCCCTTGAAACAAACTTTCTAAAAAAAAAAAAAAAAGCCTTTATTTTTTCCACTCTGCCTTTCTTCTCAATTATGGTTAAATCTATTCCAATCAAACTTTAGCCCCTAATAATGTATCAATACTGCTTATCTCACTGCCACCGCTGACCTTTGCTACACTTCTAAATTTGAATAAAATGGTCAGTCATTAGTTTATCTGTCTCATTGACTACTTGGCAGTCTAGAATTTAGAGAGAGGGACAGGTGAAACTATCTCTAGGAATGCTAATTTATCTGTATTATTTGATTATTATATATATTATTTTTATAAAAATTTTAAAAAACTTTAAAAACCAAATACATTTTTGTAATTTATTGATTTTATTAATTTTTAATTTTAATGGGGTGACATTGATAAATCAGGGTACATATGTTCAAAGAAAACATCTCCAGGTTATCTTATCATTCAATTATGTTGCATACCCATCACCCAAAGTCAAATTGTCTTCCGTCACCTTCTATCTGGTTTTATTTGTGCCCCTCCCCCCTCCCTCTCCTCCTCCTTACCCTCCCCCGCCCCCCGCCGATAGCCTGCACACTCTTGTCCATGTCTCTGAGTCTCATTTTTATGTCCCACCTATGTATGGAATCATTTATTCTTAGTTTTTTCTGTTTTACTTATTTCACTCCGTATAATGTTATCAAGGTACATCCATTTTGTTGTAAATGATCCGATGTCGTCATTTCTTATGGCTGAGTAGTATTCCATAGTATATATGTACCAAAGCTTTTTAACCCACTCGTCCTCTGATGGACACTTGGGCTGTTTCCAGGTCTTCGCTATTGTGAACAATGCTGCCACGAACATGGGGGCGCATTTCTTCTTTTCGAACAGTGCTATGGTGTTCTTAGGGTATATTCCTATAAGTGGGATAGCCGGGTCAAAAGGCAGTTCCAAATACATTTTATAAAAAGGCTTAGAATATTATTTTAGCATATGGCTGCATTCAGGATCTCAATATCCTAATTATTAATCTCTAAACCTCAACTCTTTATCTTCTTTTTTTAAATTCATTTTTTGTATTGTTCTAACTTTACTGTAAGGGTTGCCAATTATTCCAAGAGTATTATCTGTTCTTAGTAAGTCAGCTTCTCTCGACTAAGTTCAAAGGAGTTCTGGAAATGAGTCTTATTTATTTGAGATTGGGTAATAACCAAGCATGAATTTATCACTCTAATCAGAGAGGTATGTTACTCTGATTGGCCAGGGCAGGTCACATGCTCTCCCTTGGCATTATGGGTGCCAGCAGCTCCACTTGAGCCATGTGAATTAGGAGAGATGGAGGTATAGCTTTCAGAAAGGGATCTGGGGACTGGCACCAAAAGAAGGGCAGAATGTTTTATCTACTGCCAAACTTTTTTATTTGCCTTCAACTTGTTCAAAGACTTATGTACATGTATTTTTCTGAACTTTGTAAGCTCACCTTAAATCATTTTTAAAGGCATTCATCTACCTTCATGCCAACTGTTTCTAAATGTTAAGCTTCAAGGCTGTACCCAGCCTTTAAGAAACATCTCTATTTGTTTTTCTTATATGATTGTCAGGTGTCTTATGCCAATAAATTGACAGCGTAATGTCTGACTCCTAGGGCACCATTGGTCAATGGGAAGAAGCAGAGCAATCTGTTCACCAGTATTACTTTCTGAATCAAAATGCAAGATGCTAATTTGATGGATCTTAAAGAAAAGTATAATTGTTTTTCTTTCATAACAATTTTACTTTCAAGTCAAATATGGCAACATTTCAGTCAATATGAATGAGAATTATCTGGGTAATTCCTCTTAATTGGTGGGAGGTATATTGACTATATAAATCAGTGGCCTGTCTCATCCCAATAAACGCCACATCTGCGCATTGTGATTGAAATTGGAATGAGTGCAAAGCAATGACTGTGATGAGAAAGAGAAACTGCTAGAAGCTATTAACATTTATTATTACCATCTCTACACTTTGGCCAACGGACATTTTTGGAAAAACAGAAATTAGTGAATACAGAGGCAGGCTGCCAAGACTTGATGAAACATCATTTTTCTCTCCCCACTGGTTCTATGTCGATGTGAAGTAAATCGTGCAGCAGAAGCATCTGTTTATCTCGTGGAGCCAGCCAGGGTAATCTCATGTGCAGCTTTCACGTAATCTCTGCAGTAAGTCAGGTGGATAAGAATGTTACTGAAAACGACAACCAGAGCACCGATAGTGCACCACTCTTCTGTGCTGAGCACCTCTTTTGTTGAAGGACTGGGAGATCCAGTTGGGAGATAGGGAAACACTGCCATGACCACAAGGAGCCGACAGTCTGGGGCTACTGGAGAAATAAAATCAGGACCGAAGGCGGCCAAACTCAGGGGAATATTCAGTCTTGCTTGAGGAGTCATAGAAGACATGCCTGGACAAACTGTGAATGTATGTGCCACTCCGCCCTTTCATCCTCACCAAGATTTGAAGTGACTATATGTGTGAACCAAGGTGCTGGTGACTCCCCTGATATGATTCCAATATAAGCACTGTATTTGCCCATGTATAAGCCGCACCTTAATTTTGGGGCCCAAAATTTGAAAAAAGACGTATTGCATAAAGTTATTGAATTCAAGTTTTATTCATCATAAAATTCATATAACTCTTCATCACTATCAGAACTCCCATCCATTAGCTTGTCCTCATCTGTCTGATGACGACGAACCACTGTTTTCATATATTGCCTTGTCCTCAGTTCCATCTATGGCATTTGAAATGCCACAACCTCTGTATAAGACGCACCCAGTTTTTAGACCCCAAATTTTTCGAAAAAGGGTGCATCTTATGTATGAGGGAATGCAATAAGTAAGCAAAAGCCTGAGATGGCACAGCAGGTGGAAGGGAGAAAGGGTACTTAGGCAGGCCCAAGTGGAGCTGGGAGTCAGAGGGGTTCTTCTGGACCTAGACACACACACACACCATACACTATCTGCATGTACCAAAAGGCTACATACATCAAGTTTCTTTTTTCCTTCTCCAAATACACTATTAGTATTTGTTGTTTCCTCAGTGATTTTCTCACACCCAGTATACCCTTGCCCTTCTGAACCACATTTCTTCTCAGAATTCGTTCTCCCTGCAGAAAAAGTCTTTGCAGATAAACAAAGTATAATTTGATCCAGTTTTTCCAGGCCTCCAGTCCTTCCAAGGTAATTTAATTTTTTAATACATTAAGTGTTTTCATTAAAATGTCTACTGTTTGCCAGGTACAATGTTAAACATTGGGAAAAGGAAAATGGAAAAGACATAGTCCTTATTTTAAGGGAGTGGGGCAAGGCGAGTGATTGAGAAGCTAGGACATTCCTTGTGTGGGCATGTGGGGATGAAGATAGGTTTTTTTTCTAAGATTTACAAGCCAAAGAAGCAGGGCATGAGAAGCACGTGGTCACGGATCTTATGAAAGGCATGCTTGGCCCGGGGCTTGAGGCCACACTGCTTCTGTTCCATAGGAGAAAGACCACTCCTGTATGGCGTGCCTCTCATTAAGGGCAAGCTGAGCTGAAAAGTGGTCTTATTATCCTTGGTCCAGGCACATGCTGTCAGAGTTGAGGATCTAGCCGATTTTTAAGAGGTTGCTGGGAAAGACCCAGGTATAATCCCAAAGTGTCTTGAAAACTTGCAGCCTTCCCAATTGAGAAAAGGAAAAGCCGTGTCTTGCCAGATGCTGGGTGTGGGTACAGCATTCCCTAGGTAACTGAGCTCAGACAGCCCTGCTTCTCTTTCCCCAAGTCACTCTGTCTGGGAAGGGGAATGACCAGCCGAATGAGCGCTCTTACAGAGAAATGCCCTTTTTAGTCTTTTTCTGCGGAATACAATATCTGGTCAGAATACAATATCTGGTCGCTCTCGCTAACCATCGGTGCAGCCTGCTTTTGCACTTCTGTTGTTTGGATTCTATTTTCTTATTTCTTCACATGCCTCATTACTTTTTTGTTGGAATCAGACAATAGATGTAACAACTCTGGGTACTTGGCTTGTTTTGTGATCGGCTGGATTATTTTAGGGAATCTATACCCCTCCCCACCCCAGTGTTAAGCCTTTGAAGCTTTTCTCAGGAAGGCACAGCTTGGGGTGTGCCCACAGTTACCCCAGGGTGATGGTGGTTTGGGTGGGGCTGTTTTTCTCTTTCCCTGACTGCTCCCAGCTAGTGACCTTCACTAATTGCTAGATGGTAGTTCTATTGTTTCATAATGCACTGGGGCACAAATTGCTCTACAAAATAACCCAATCAAATTTTGGCTCCTTTGAAAGAGTACTTTTGGAGATCAGCCTCTGGGTGTTTTGACCACAGGAGGGCTCCTCCGCCTGTCTTGTTCCGTTGTCCTCTCCTGCATGCTAGCCTACACTTCAGACTGTGTCTCAAATCTCCTCTCAAGTGTCTTTCCTACCCTCCACTGTTCTTGAGAGTGCCCTTAAACTCAAATTTATCCCAAATATGTTGCAAATGAAGTCAGTTTCCTCGTGAAGAGGTTGGGTAGTATTATTTTATAGTCTGCCTCCTCCCACACCCCAGGCAAAATCTCTCCACTTTCTCTCTGAGTAGCATTCCCACACCTGTCGCTGAGCCCCTGTGGAGGGCAGGGCGGCAGCCTGGAGTCCTCTTGGTTTGACCCTCCTGTCACTGACCATTGCCTCACAAGCCCGGCATGGCTGACCCGGTCCAAGTATTCTGGTGCCCAAGAATTCTTCTGCTCCATGAATCAGAACCAGGCACATGAAGGAAAACCCCACCTCCCAACTACACTCGCCCCAGTATTAGCTTCAGCAACAGGTAGCTGGGGACAAGCTGCAAATACTGACATCCTGATACCCCCAGGAAGAAAGCTCTTTGACTGAGAGTGAGGAAGAGAGGGACCCCAGGTTCTTCACTGCAGGGAGAAGGGGGATCTGGAAGGATGGGTGGAAGAGAGTGCTCTTGCTTCAAATACCACAGACTCTTGCTTTCTTAAGCATTTTCACAGATTTAATTTTTTCAGTTACACTTTACATTCATTATTATTTTGTAGATTTTCTTGAATGGATTTTTTGTCATTTGCTGTTTGCCCTTTGGACCATTTCCCAAGGTTTTCCATGGCTTCTGTTTTACCTGGAGCTCTACATACCGCCATGCCAGAGTGGTGGTGGACACAGTCGGTGCCTTAATTCTTACCCTCAAACCACTTACCAGCCTAGTCTACTATCTTTGAGCTGTAACATTTCTGACACTTCCTTACCTTCATTTTTCCATTGCAATTTGCATTCAACACGTTTTTGTCTTAGTTGCAGACGTACAGCATGGCAGACCCTTGCGTACAGGTCACTGGGCAATCCCTCAATAATTCAGGTGCCCACTTGGTGCCACAGATAGTTATTACGGTCTAGTTAACCATATTCCCTAGGCTGATATCTTTTTTAAATCAACTCTTTAAATTAATCACTTATATACCATAGAAAAAGCCTATGTTTAAGTGTGCATTTAATTGTTAACAAATTCACACACCAGTGTAACTTTGAGTTAATCGAGAGAACCAGCATCTCCATCACTGTGGGGTTTCCTTATCGCCCTTCCCAGACAAACTCACCCACTCAACCTCTAGCCCCAGGAAGCCACTGACATTCTTTCCTGGATGCAGATTAGACTTGTTTGAGGGGACTCTGGAAGACATTTCTTTTTTTTTTTTTTTACAGGGACAGAGAGAAAGAGTCAGAGAGAGGGATAGATAGGGACAGACAGACAGAAACGGAGAGAGGTGAGAAGCATCAATCATTAGTTTTTCGTTGCCGTTGCGACACCTTAGTTGTTCATTGACTGCTTTCTCACATGTGCCTTGACCACGGGCCTTCAGCAGACTGAGCCACCCCTTGCTGGAGCCAGCGACCTTGGGTCCAAGCTGACGAGCTTTTGCTCAAGCCAGATGGACCCGTGCTCAAGCTGGCGAGCTCGAGGTCTCAAACCTGGGTCTTCCACATCCCAGTCCGACGCTCTATCCACTGTGCCACCGCCTGGTCAGGCAAAGAAGACATTTCTTGTTTCTCTCCCTGCCGTGATATATAACCTGATTATACTCATATGCCGCATAGTTATGTCAAGGACGGACTGCACATACAGCCATGGTCCCCTAAGATGACAGTAGAACTGGACAGTGTCTATTGCCTGGTGATATCATAGACATCATATGCCATAGTGCAACACATTAACTTACATGTGTGTGATAATATTGGTGGAAATAAACCCACTCACTGTGCTGCCAGCTGCATAAATGTATGGCACAAAGAATTAGGCACAGTAGATAATACTTGATAATAATAATAGACTATGTTACTGGTTTATGGATTTCCTGTACTATACTTTTATTACTATTTCAGAGTGTACTTTTTATTAAAGAAATAGTTGGCTGTAACACAGCATGTCTTGTTATGCGGGCAATAGCCTCATATATGTCGTGTTTATCTCTTCCCTGATCACATCATCTTCTCTTGTGCTTGATTAAATCTTGCGTTGTTTTGCACCATAACATGCTGTACAGGCTTGTAGCCTAGGAGCAAGAAGCTATAAACTGTATCCTAGGTGGGTCGTAGACAATACCATCTGGATTGTGTAAGGGCACAGTGATGAAATTGACTGCTGATGCATTTCTCAGACGTATCCCTGTCATTAAGCAGCACGTGACGGAATCACACATCAGACTGTTAGCAGCACCTTGAGTGTTCGGGCAGCTGACCCAAGGGCTGAGAGCCTTGATGGGATTGCAGAGCTACAGAGAACACTTAGAGGTGCCTGATTTCTGCCCACCTAGGTCTTTTCCAGATGCTTCTAGCCCGCAAAGCTCCCCACATGCAAATACACCCTTCTGACACTTTCCATTGTGTCTTAATTCAGCCAGAGTGTGTGTCTGTTGCTCCTGATGGAAGTACCCTAACTCTCAACAGTTTACCTTAAAGAAGAAATTATTTAGAACAGAAGTTTCTATAGATATGACAAGTTGTTAAATTCCCTCAATTTGGGCATTCAAAAATACCAGCATTAATTTATTTTTAGAAAAATGGTATTGCTATTTTGTAGAGTAAAAAAAGAATTAAGTAAAAATTCAGTTTATATATTTAATGCTCAATAAAGTGACACATAGTCAGTGCTCAATATATGTTTGTCAACTATGAATAAGCCAAAAATATTCCTGTTACAAGGGACGTCAGTGAACCAAGAAGGGGCAATAGAAACACAAGCAGAGAATTCTACGGAATAACTTAATTTGTAAAGAAAAGGAAGAGTTACCAAGTGAAGCCATAACAGCACAACACATCTGAACATTGTATTTTAGCACCTGATTTCTGTTTGACTTGAGGGTAGCAGAGGCAGGAATCTAATACTTTTTCATCATCCCATTTTCTGCTTACAAAGAGTTTGGTGGTGTTTCACAATTATCACCATTGTCACTGTCTTTTGTACCTTGTAGGTGTAATCAAAGTTAATTTAGAAAAGAAACCATTACTTTTCTAGGATTGGTTTTAACAAATGATAAATATGTAGGGTTTCTTTTTCTTTTACTTACTGTGTCCTGCCCAGACTGTTGGCTCCAGACCGGTGTGGTTATTCACCTTCAAACATCCATTCAGCTGCGCTGACTCTGCATTCAACTGTGCTGAGAAATAAGCTGTTTTGACATGTAGCCGCCTAAGGCATCTTTCCTCTTTGAAATAATTGTGTTATGTAAGTTAGCTCCACGCAGTTTTGTCTGCTCATCTGCTTTCAAAGCAGATGGGAAATTCTCACCTCCGCTGGATGGAAGGGCCCTCAAAATATTTAGCAATATTTACCAGTTGGCTTTTAACTGCTTATGCTCTGCGGCTTGTGGGGACATATAGTTTACAATCCCAGGTACCCAAATCTGGGTAATGGACGATAGCAATTTCAAAACAGGAGCAAACCTAAGAACTCATGATTCTGTTCCTTAGGAGACAATCTTCTAAATCAAAGCCAGACTATTTCTCCTAACCAGATGTAAGAAACGCTCATTGAATTGAAATCTTTCAACCAGGAGAGCTCAGAACTCTCATTCCCTGCAGTTACGTCTGACACTTTTGCAAACTTTAGCAATACGATTTTGCTCTGGTTGTATTCACCAAGGTTCTCCCCACATTGGCTATTTTATTATTATATTCTATTGATATTCTATTGAAAATGAGTTCAGCGTAGGAGCGATAGGGGCTGTGCAGTGAGGTCTTTTCACTGATAAGAATTGTAATTGTGTCCGTGTCCTGACAATACTACTTCATAACTAGGAGGTATTGGTGACAGGTTGGCTGCCCAATGCAATCTAGGTGTGAATATTTCTATAATACATGTACACCTGAACATCATAGATGTTTGTACAATCTATTCTCAGCAAAAAAAAAAAAAAAAAAAAAAAAAAAGGCACTGTAACCTCTTTTCCCCATTCTCCGCTGTACAGGCACTGATGGGTATATTATCAATCCAATCGGTCTTCAGGAAAGTCTTCTATGAGATTTCTATTTCAGGTTTTATTTTGATATTTTAATACTGATCTTGAAGTTATGGAGGACCATGAGTGCCCACATTGGTCTGCAGTCATATTTGTGATTTTTTTTTTATGATGAGGATATAAATCAATCCTAAATGGAGTATGTTCGTGTATTGAATCAGTTGTCTCTATTTGTGTCTTTGGAATGTTTCTAACAAATTTATATGCTTAAGATTGTCTCCTAAGGGTAATTGAGAGTGGAAATAGAGAATTACCTTGAGAAATTCATGAAGCGCTGATACCACTTCCACTTTAGGTATCCGTAGGTCTTCCATTCAAAGTTTTGTCAATAGACTGTTAGAGGGTTATTATTTGAAGAAGTAAGACTTAATATTGAAAAAATATTTATCCCAAGAGAAAGCAAAGATTAAGAAAGAAAATAGGGAAGGGAAAATTTTTAGTTCTCATCTCAATCAGTTGATCGTAATTATTTGACACAATTAACCATCCCCCTTTCCAACATAAATTCTTCACTTGGTCTCTGAGTCACCATTATGCCTCTTTCCTCTCCCATTGATGGTTACTTCTTAGTCTTTACTTCTCTTTCCCTTCCCAACTCATAAATGTTTCAAAATTTGGTTCTTGGGTCGCTCTTCCCTCCCTGTACTTCCTCTGTGAGCTCCATTAGCTAGACCAGGGGTCCCCATACTATGCCCCCCTGGGCCACATGCAGTCCCCTGAGGCCATCTATCCAGCCCCCGCCGCACTTCTGGAAGGGGCACCTCTTTCATTGGTAGTCAGTGAGAGGAGCACAGGATGCATCTGCACCCATAGTTCCCATTGAAATCCTGGTCAGTTTGTTGATTTAAATTTACTTGTTCTTTATTTTAAATCAGTGGTTCTTAACCTGGGTTCTATCGAACCCTAGGGATTCGATGAGTTGGTCTCAGGGGTTCGGAGAAGCCTCTGCCGCGGAGGCCAGAATAAAGTAATACCGTAATTTGTTGTGAGTTCATGCACTTTGTTGGTTTTGTTCTTTGAGCAAGGTGATGTTCATGCACGGCTCATTTTGTGCACCATTAAAAAGCATATACCTATGTCTTGAATTTGGAAAAAAAAAATCATATTTTATTTATCACTAAAGAATGGGCATATGAAACTGGTGGGTTCGGTACCTCAACAAAGGTTAAGAACCACTGTTTTAAATATTGTATTTGTTCCTGTTTTGTTTTTTTATGTTAAAATAAGATATGTGCAGTGTGCATAGGGATTTGTTCATAGTTTTTTTTTATAGTCCAGCCCTCCAACAGTCTGAGGGACAGTGAAATGGCCCCCTGTGTAAAAAATCTGGGGACCCCTGAGCTAGACAGTTTTGAAGACCATATATGTGATGATAACATTCAACTTTTTATTATTAACTCCAAACCACTTTCCTGACCTTCGGGCTTTTATATTCAGTTACTTCCTGGAAATTTCTTCTTGGATGTTCAGTGAGTGGCTGATGTTACATATATCCCACAGGGAACTCTTGACTTCCTCACTCACCCCAAATCTGCTCATCGCCCAGTCTCCCTAATCCTAATAAATATCACACTGTTATTTAGTGAGTTGTTGAATCAAAATCTTGAAGTTACTCTTGACCCTTCCTTTTATTTTAGAGCTTGTAAATTCCATTCTAGTAATCAATTAATCCTATGTTTTGCTATGGTGTCAGTGTAGTTGTATTGCAACAAAAAAAGTAAAGTGTTGTGGGTTTTTATTTGTTTGTTTGTTTTGGTATATTTTTCTGAAGTGAGAAGCAGGGAGGCAGAGAGAGAGAGACTCCCGCATGTGCCCGACTGGGATCCACCCAGCATGCCCAACAGGGGGCAATGTTCTGCCCATCTGGGCGGTTGCTTTGTTCTGGCCAGAGCCATTCTAGCACCTGAGGTGGAGGCCATGGAGCTGTCCTCAGCGCCCAGGCCAACTTTGCTCCAAGGGAGCCTTGGAAGACAGAGATAGAAAGGAGAGGGGGAAGGGTGGAGAAGCAGATGGGCACTTCTCCTGTGTTCCCTGGCCAGGAATCAAACCTGGGACTTTCACACGCTAGGCCAATGCTCTACCACTGAGCTAAACGGCCAGGGCCTGTATTGTTTTGAATTGAATAACTTCTCATCCCCTGCAGTGCTGACACTCTAAACTAAGCCACTACCATGTCCTACAACAATGGTTTATTAACTATTTACACTACTTCTGCCCTTGCATGCTTTGTCTCCACACAGACCCAGAGGAAATTTTAAATAATGTAAATTGGATCATGCTGTTTCATTACTCAACCCCTCAAAGGCTTCCAATCTCTCTTTTTTGTTTTTTTACAGGGACAGAAAGAGAGAGAGTCAGAGAGAGGGATAGATAGGGACTGACAGACAGGAACGGAGAGAGATGAGAAGCATCAATTTTTAGTTTTTCGTTGCCGTTGCGACACCTTAGTTGTTCATTGATTGCTTTCTCACACGTGCCTTGACCACGGGCCTTCAGCAGAATGAGCCACCCCTTGCTGGAGCCAGCGACCTTGGGTTCAAACTGGCAAGCTTTTGCTCAAGGCAGATGGGCCTGTGCTCAAGCTGGTGACCTCGGGGTCTCGAACCTGGTCTTCCGCATCTCAGTCTGACGCTCTATCCACTGCGCCACCGCCTGGTCAGGCCCAGTCTCTCTTAGAACAAAATTCAAATCCTTGCTATGGCTTTTAATATACATATGATCTGGCCATTCCTACAACTAGTCTTATTTTTTACTTCTATTCCCCTTGCTCATTCTATTACAGCCATGGTGGCTTCCTTGGGCTTTCTTGAACTGAGAGGCTTTGCTTTTTCTGTTTCCTGTGTCTAGAATGCATTGCTCCAGATGTAATCATGTCTCACTTCTCACTACATTTAGGTCTCTACTCAAGTATCACCCCCTCAGGAGAATCTTCCTTGAAATAATACCTATCACCTTATCGCTTTTTCTACTCACACTCCCTTCTAGTTCTTCTTAACAGTGGTCATTACCTGGCTGCATACTTTATATATGTGTATATATATATATGTATATGTATATTATTTATATGTATCTTACTGGACTTCCACACCAGAATTTAACCTCCTTGTAGCAAGGACATTATCAGTTTTGTTCATTTCTATTCCCAGTAGCAAGAATTATACCTAACCTATAGTAGATAATGAATAAGTAATTGTTAGAGAAATTAAATAAAAATGCAGTCAGAATTCTAAAGTTATTGCCTTTTAGGTAGAACTTTTAAGTGACCATGCAGGACACTTTGCATGCTCAGGAAAGTGCTCTCTGGCCTTTCACAGAGTCTTCATATTGCTATCAGCTGTTATTTTTTTTTTAATTAATCAACATCTCACCCAACCAGAGGAGCACTGCCCAGTGAAACTTCTTGTGATGATGGAAATGCTCCGTATCTTCACTATCCAATACAGTAGCCACTAGCCACTATTTTAGCATTCAAAATGTGGCTAGTAGAACTGAAGAATTTGGCACTGGCCAGTGGGTCCGTGGATAGAACATTGGCCTGGCCTATGAACGTCCTGGGGTTGATTCCCGGTCAGGGCACACAAGAGAAGCAACCATTTGCTTCTCCGCCTTTTCTCTCTCCTTTCTCTCCCTCTTCCCTTCCTGAAGCCAGTGGCTTGATTGGTTCAAGCATGGCCCCAATCCCTGAGGATAGCTTTGTTGAAGCCCATCAGCATCTGGCACTAAAAATAGCTCAGTACTCCAGCATCAGGCCCAGATGGGGTTGCCCTGGTGGATCCTAGTTGAGGCTCATGAAGGAGTTTGCTTCACTATCTCTCCTCCTCTCACTTAAAAAGAGAGAGAGAGAACTGAAGTATTTAACTTTTAATATTTTTAATTTTAAAATCTAAATAACCCCATTTGACTACCAAATTGAACAACACAGGCCCAAATCATAGGAGGGAAGGGATTGCCTGCCTTCCACAATCTCAGGCTGTTTTTTTCTAGTAAATATTAAATGAACCTAAACTTCTTGGTTCCATTGTGCTTTTTTTACCCGTCTTTGCAGTGATGTGTGCTTAGCTCATTTAGCAATACAGAAAGAGAAAACACAAAAACATCTCTTTTTAAATGTGCTCAGAGCAGGAGGCCAATTTTCCAGCCCCAGAAAGATGCTGCTGGCAGGAGGCTCCCTTGCAAATGGGGATTAAGTGAGAAAGCACAGGACACAATCGCTTTCAGCAGAGCCAGTCTGCCGCAAAGTCAGGCGTGTTTCTCGATTCCACTTAATTACAAATCACTTTCTTTCTCCATAGCCAGTGCTAATGTGAATCACCCGATATGCATGCATTGACTGAGCAACCAAAAAAAGAATACACAAAAAGGAATATTTAACACTTTTACATGGTTTCTGAAATATGACACAATATACAACCTTATACCTTATACAATTGTTATACCAAAAGAGCTAATATATCACCTATAGCTCTATTCTATCCCCTGATAAGAGAGTAATTAAAAACTATTTTTAGCACATACAGTGGAAAAGGAGAAACCTATATCTATGTAATTTATTTTGAAAAGAAATCACACATGCATGCAAGTCCTCTTCTCCATCCCACCTGCTACCTCCTAATCCACCTCCCGGGAAAGACGTCAGAGGATGTGCTGGAATAAATGTCAAACATCCTATTTTTTTCCCTTTTAATCAAGCTGCTCTGCCCTAAGTAAACCAGAGCTTTTCAAACTCTGCACTACTGATACTTTGGGCAGAATAATTGTTGTTGGAGGCTGTCCAGTGCATTGTAGGATATCTAGCCATGTCCCTAGGTTCTACCTAACAATTGCCAATAACAAGCAGCCTCTCACTCAGTTGTGAAAACTAAAAATGTCTCTGAGTACTGCCAAGTGTCCCTCAGGAGTCAAAATTACCCCAGGTTGCGAGCCACTAAAGATGACAGTCCAGGGTTTCACAGCCCGCTCTTGTCTTGTATGTAACATAGATCTGGACCTTATAAGCTTCACTTGTCCTCAACCCCTTAGACCTGAGAATATGTTTTCCTTTCATTGTTTGACCTTGGCACTCTCTTAGACTCAATTTTGGACTTGCCTGCTGATGTTTCTGCCCTCGACTGAACACCTCTGTCTCAATATTTAACCAATCCTTGACTGCACGACTTGTCATCAGGGTGGGTTTTCCTGATTTGTGACTCAGCTAGAGCTGCCTGAGATAGCAAAGGCAGATTGCACAAACCCTCTGGGAAGTAAATGATCTAATTTCTGGTGAGTTATACTTGCAGTTTGGTTGTTATCTTGCTGCTTCTGTATTACCTTATATCAGTAAAATAAATTCCCTGGGCCTCAATTGACTTGTTTTCAAAATGCAAGTGCAGTTGATCTTTGAACAACATGGGTTTAAACTTCATGGATACCCTTTCCAAAGCAGATTTTTCTTCAATAAATACATGTGGTACTGTAAATGTATTTTCTCTTCTTTATGATTTTCTTAATACCACTTTCTTTTCTCTAGCTTACTTTATTATAAGAATGGGAACATAAAACTTACAATATATACAATATGTTTGTTACCAATAAGGTTTCCTTCCAGTCAACAGTAAGCTAATAGTGGTCAAGTTTTGGGGGTGTAAAAAGTTACACATGGTTTTTTCAACTGAGCTGTGGGTGATGGTCATGCCCCTAACCCCTACATAGTCCCAGGATCCACTTTATTGATTTCTGCCCTGATTGCCCCAAAGATTTGCGAGGTTTAAATGAGATAAGCGATATTAAAGTACTTTGGAAAGATTAAAGAAAAAGAACCCTTTTTTATAAACATGTGATTGTAATAGTAGCAGTGTTCCTCATTGCATGAAAACCTATAGCAAGCTGTAGGCAGGTAAAGGCTGGAAGCACTCTAACATGCTGCCCCCGTGCACAATGTGTGTGTGTGTGTGTGTGTTCATGCACATCACATGCAGAATCAGGATATCTTTAGGTATTTGGGGAATGCGGAAACCAGAAGGCCAAGCACTCCTAGAACACATTTGCAATTTTATAAAGAGGGGAAGACAATTTCTCTTTAAAGGCCTCTTTCCCTGGGAATGATGTTTGAGAAGTACCGCCTAGAACCCCTGCCCATATGAAGTTAGAGGAGGCTTCTCAAGCCAAGGGACTGAACTGATACCACGACCAAAGCAGGAACAATGAACTGACAAGCCGTGAGTGAGTCTGCCAAGAGGCTTAGCCTTTAATTCAAGGTGAGAACCCCACCTTATTCTACCCAATTTGGAAATGAGAAAAATATTTGCATAGTATTCAGATATGTCATCCTTATGAATGGGAACATTGAAGATATAGCCCAGCAAGAGGAAATAGGTCAAACGATATTGCGTGGAGTTAAAAATAGCCACCATAGGAAATGCGTTTGTATTTGGCGTCGTGCCTTTTCACATTCGCTTTAATTGGCCATTTGGCTCACTGTGTAGAGCAGACAGCTTTTCACACCTCTGGGAAACGGGGTTATGGCACGCTGCTGGCTGCTCCCAGGCCACACAAATTGGAGACTAAGGCAATTATTTCTACAATTAAGGATCAAATAGTTTTTTCTCTCATGCCAAGGAAGTCTATTTTCAATGTGAAAGAGTTGCCCCCTCTCTGCTGATCACTGTCTACAGAGGGACAGCTCTCTGTTGAACCCCCCCTCCCCCAGGCACAGGCATATTCTTGCTTGGTGTCAGATGATGTTGCCACATGTCTATCCTTCCATCACACTCCCTGGCTGAGCAGACACAGCTGGATTCTCAGCTAACGCTGAAGTTTAAATTGGTAACTCCTAATCTTTTCTATGAATTCCAGCATAGCTGATTTGGGCAGGATTTCAATGTTATCTTTATGCCTCAGTTTAAAAAGAGAAGGAAAAAAATATTCACCAGTCTCTAATGATTTACCTAAGGAGAGGGTATGAAGCATAACACACAACTCTCTTTCTTTCAAAAGAATGTTTCCATCCAATTTTTTGTCCCTCTCTCATAGTCCACAATTAATTGTGACTATGGAGCTACAAAATTTGCCAGCAGCTAAGGGAACTGTGTAACTGTGTATTTATTACTAGATAAATGCATAATGTAAACATACTGTTTTGAATAATAATTTTAAATGGAGTATTTGACTCAAGGAATAAAAGATTTTATTTTACTTATAACAAAGCCACAAATCAGCATTTGCTTAAGTAATCTGCAGGAAACACAGTTTTGGGGGAAATGATCTAACTATGATAAGTAATGACCAGAGCTTATTAGGAACTAGGAGTTTGGGGGCTTTATATAAAGCACTTCAAAGAACATTTTGGCATTTGTCCAAAAGAATTTGACTGTTTTAAGAAGGGCTGTGGGTTGTCAGTTGTTTTATATTACTAAGCTCTCCCTCGGGACTCCGTCTCTGCTTCCCTGGAGATAATATTAGTCTATAGTCCTATTTCTATGAAAAGCCATCTTATAGTGTCTCTATCCCTACATTGCTTAAGATCCTTGCCTGGTTACCTGAATATTGGTGGATCCTATGCAACGAGATGATGAGACCTAGTCACAAGGATTACTAAATGATTTGGAAAGCAATAATATTATGTTGAGTTGAGGATTATCTAAGGAAAACTATTGTAAAAATTGGGAATTATATAACAAATCTTTTCTTAAAAAGGCCATCTCTGGCTTGTTAATTTCTTTGTTTAAAAACAGAAAATATCCTAAGGATTTTATTAAAAACAGAGCTTATTTTTAAAAAGATAATGTATGAGTATAATATTTTGTTCCTCATGGTCAAAGCAGGTATTTTGTAACAAAAACTCTGTTACCAGACATTTTGAAAATAGATGACTTTTTTTGTTATATCCACTTTTCTCACTCATTTCATGTTTTTTTCTGGTAATAAATACTTATATTTACCTGATTGGTACGGGGTAGTGAAGGGTAAAGGAGGCCAAATATATGGTGATAAAAGATCATTTAACTTTGGGTGCTGAACACACAATGTAAGATACAGGTCTCGTATCATAGAAATGTACACTTAAAACCTATATAATCTTATTAATCAATGCCATTTCAGTAAATTTGATCTATAAAATGGAGCTGCTTTCATCTCTCTCACTGTTGGCCTAGGAAATACATATCACTGAAATACAACAGGATGAAGTGAACTATTAGTAGATGCTAGAATCTTTTTATTTTAATTTCTAGCCAAAACAGTTGTGAAGTCCCCAAATCAGATGTTAACAATGAATAGTGAGAGATAGAAATTTAAGTAGGTATGTATATTCGATGAAGATTTTCACTAGAAAAATAAAATCCTACAATTTATGAGAAAGCATCCCTTTATTTTTTTGCTTTTGTTGAGTCTTATGACAGTCTCAATTTTAGCCACTTTGAGATTCAAATATAAGCAACACTGTAATAATGTTAGAAAAACAATAATCTTTGCTCTGGTGTCTAAAAAAATACCACGAAGAAAATACATAGAAATTCAAAAAACAGTAAGAAATTTTATGGATCTTACAGAATGAAAGTAGAAAGTTCTAAAATTGCATTTCAGCCATTGTTGACAGTATAATTGTAAATATATGAAATCTCACAAAAGTGTTCTGATCCTAGCATAATCTGTAATGAGCATAGCCATCTGTGTAGCACAATCAGTTCTTCCATGGTTCTCTGATGAATGAAAGTAATACAGGTTGCCATTGAAAGACTATTGCAGGGAAGAATACTATCTACTGAATAGGAAGCTAAAGAGTAATGAAGTATATTACATTCAGGAACCCAAGCGTGATTCTTTGGATATTAAAAATTCTGTAACTTTTCTTAAGAAAATACTGTGTAAGATTGGTTGAAATACCCATTATAAAAAATAGTTCCCATCCATAAATTTGTAAAAACTGTAGGAATGGCTTCTTTTCTTTATAATCATTTCATCTTTTTTGTGCCCACTACTCCTATAATCAAGCCATTTGAAAGTAAGAAAACTGAAAGTTATCTCAGTCGTAACCTTTGACCCTTTTAGAAATCCGTTTTATTCTAATCTAGCAATGCCACTCCCTTGCTGCTCTGCACACACAGATCATCAATTATAGCTGTTGGTGATGTGCAGAATGTATTATGTCAGCCAGATAGAGCGATTCTAGAAACAAACCATAGATCCGAGATAAATGGCAATTTTTACTTTTCCTTAACTATCAATCCACACTTTCCGTTATAGATGTTTTTTTTTTTTTATCACTACTAATAGTTTCTACTTTCCACTTCAGTACTATTAAAGCCCAAGACCTGCCCTTTGGCATGAAGTCTTCTTTCTTGACCACCTGGTCATCTCTTTTTTTCTGGAAATGCCAAGGGCACTTTTAAATATTTTAATCCTTCTTTAAAAGTTTATCACATATCATTCATATTTCTTTATTCAGTTTGTATTTATTGGGTTTTCTTTTAAATCTAGAAGCTAGAATCAAACAAACAAGGTCCTTTCTTTCACTGTTGATAGTCTAGTAGAGAAGGCAAATAATGTGGAGAAAAGTAATGAATTGTAGGTGATGGATGACAGAGAAGTTCAGGGTGCTGGCTGACCAATCAGGAGGTTCCAAAGTGATCTTCAGCATCAGGAGAGATCTCCCAGAAGAAAAGAAGGTTTAAGGAGAAGAAAAAGCTGAGAAAAGTCAGGTATAAGAATATGGAGACTGTCGCAGGCCAAAGAAGAAATAATATGGACCAGCGCCCAAAGGTGAGCTTTTCTTCCCCTCTAAGGTATACCTGTCTTTTGTACAATTAAATTGAGGTCTGCGGGCAAGAGTACCAAGACAATTTCATGCTATTTGTGTCTCCCAAACACTTTTTAAAAACATCTTACATTTAGTAAACCTAGGAGCTGATTACTACTTGATGCTGAATTAGAACTGTATGATTATTTATTTAAAGAGTCAGTTTGCAGATTGAGTTAAATGTGTCAATATTAGCCTCAGTGTTGGTCAGATGGAAAAGGGGATGACGGAAAAGAGGTTTATGAGAAGGAGAACATTAATCTTGTGTGAAAAGGATGTAAGCATATTTGAAGGGCTAAACTTTGAGCCCTTTCAAATTCTTTTTTTTTCTTTTTTCTTTTTTGGAGAGAGAGACAGGAAGGGAGAGAGATAAGAAGTATCAACTCATAGGTACATCACTTTTGTTGTGCATTGATTGCTTTTCATTGGTGCCTTGACAGGGTATGTGTGTGGGGGGGTGTGGGGGGGTGTTCAAACCAAGCCAGTGACCCCTTGCTTAAGCCAGCAACCTTGGATATCAAATCAGAGACCTTTGGGCCCAAACCAGTGACTCTTCCTTCCCTGCACTCAAGCTAGATGAGCTGACTCTCAAGCCAGAGACCTCAGGTTTTGAACCAGGGACCTCAGCATCCCAGGTCCACACTCTACCACCACATAGGCTCAAATTCTTATTTCTGAAATTGTAGACTGTCTGTGCTTAAGCTATGTGGGGTAAAAGAATGGAGGGTAAATGACAGAAGAGGCTGGCATGGACTGGTAATCAGGTGCCTACTAGTAAAGGCTAAAGAAAATTGTATGTGTATGTTTATTTAAACATTTAAAATAATATTTTAGTTATTGCCAATAAGTAGATATTATTGCAAGTGTGCAAAGCTAATTTTCAAAGACATAATAACAAAAACTGTAAGGTATTTTTCCCTGCCGAGAAAGAAGAAACAGGAGGGCCAAGAGCCACAAAGTGTGGAATAACAGACGGCTTTATTAAGTACCGCGCATCCCGCCCGACGATGTCCCCAGCCCTCGGGTTCTGAGGATAGGCGAGTCGCCCTAATTTGACTGTGTGATAGGTATTTAAAGGGGTCCTCTAGGGTGGGTGAGTAGTTATGACGTGGTGAAATCTCGCTGGCTGACGGACGGTCGTTCCTCTCCCAAAGTCCTCTTGGAACTATAGTTTTGGCGCACTCGGTTGTGTGGGTGGCCCCAGCCAAAGTTCCCGGGCTCTGAGTTCCCCACCTGACCGTCCCCCATTAGCCACCCCACAAAAACATCTTTTAAAAAAGATTAAATTTATGGGGGTAGCATTGTCTAATAAGATTTTGTAGGTTTCAAGTGTATAACTCTATAATACGTTATCTGTGTATTGCATTGTGTGTTCACCACCCGAAGTCAAGTCTCCTTCCATCACCATATATTTGACTCCCTTTCCCCTCTTCTACCTCCCCCTCCCCCTTTCCCTTTGGTAGGCACCATACTGTTGTCGGTATCTATGAGTTTGGGAACAAAGTCATCTTCGTTTTTTTTAGTTATGGTGAAAATATATATTTCTAAGAGTCCAGGGAATGCTAAAGAGTCAATACCAAAAAACAAGTGAATGGAAAACAAAATATGTTCCAGATCAGAAATAGTAGGACACATATGCTTACAAACAGAGATTTATCCCTAGCTGTATATAGGAGGGTATGTAAAGTACTAAAAACAGCTTCCAAAAATTGTTACTGGCTTCTTGGCACAGAGCCTACAATAAGAGCCTTTTGTACATAAAGCTGCTCATAAGCAACCAACTTGTTGGCAATGCTTAGCAACAAGTCTCCTCAAATACCTTCTGCTGACAATGCCATCTGGCCCAAAATGTGTTGCCAGAGAGACCTGTTAATCAGTGCTCTTTGGCTCGCTTTTCTTTTGATCCTCTTATTCAAATTTAGAGTTCAGAGAAAAGAAATTCATTGATACACACTGTATATCAGAAATACTTCTTTATTAAATTGTATTATTTTTTCAATTACTATCTCTTCACTGTGTAGCACCAGGCAAGTTACTTACATTCTCTTGGCTTTAAACTACTATCTCTTTCTCTCTCTCTCTCTCTTTATTTAAATACTGATTGATTTTAGTGAGTGAGAGAAAGAAAATATCAATTTGTTGTTCTACTTAAATATGCATTCATTGGTTAATTCTTGCATGTACCCTGATTCAGGACCGAACCCACAACCTTGGCATGTTGGGACAATGCTCTGAGTACCCGGCCAGAGCCTATCTCTTTCATGAATGTTTTATTTACTTTATTCCTTCTTATCTTCCTCCAATTTCTGTTATCAATCTGCAATTTTAGAACTCCTGCCTTTATTTACAAAGTCTTATGATTTTCCTATGACCTCAATTTTTACCTGGAAGTTTGAGGGTTATTTCCCAACTTGAAACCCTGTCAGATATCAGCATTGTTGGCTCTTCCTTCAATTTATCTTCTAAATATTTGCTGGAATATCATGGCTTTTTTAGTTTCAGCCTTTCACTGTGCTGGATTTAGATCTCCTTAAGTGTTTTTCTTGGTGGTACTGGAGTTCAAGTTGTCTTTTTTCTCTTAATGCTTTTTTTGTTCAAGGTTCATTCTGAATTGACCTTCTTTTTTAGCTGCTGGGCCTCCGCAGGTGTGTTATTTTCCTCTCTCAGTTCATGAAGGGGCTAGTTCTGAGTATATTGAAAGGTGTGTCACTTGGGCCTCTCAGCTTCTGTGAGGAAAGATAATAGCCTGTTATTCGTTTTAAAATCTGAAAGATAATTGATATACAATCAATCTGTAGTTTCACTAAGGAACCGCCAATTGAAAAGAATAAAATTGGTACAGAACAAGTAAATAAATGCTGATTCAGTATGTAGTACACCCAGAAAACATATTGAAGTATATGAAATTGTTGCTATTCAAGTTTTTGAACAACAAAAATGAAACAAAAAATATAATTTTGAATTTAAGGTAATATAAATGAAAAAGATTAATAAATTTGACTACAATAAAATAACTTTTGTTCCTCAGTTTTCACCACAGAGAGAATGCAACAAAATAATATAAACTTCTATTTAATGTGTCCAAAAGGATAAAGTGAAGAAAACTAATGTGTCAAAGAAGAATCAATGAAATAATAAAGTCTGAGTCTATTTATATAAAATTGAGAAGTAATTAAAACAATATATTGTCTAAGAAAACATATGTCAGTACTGAAACTATGGATTTTTACAAAAAAAAGCAAGGGAATAATTAATATAAACTTCTGAAGAGTCACTGGTTGGTGGGAAAAGAGGAAGGGGTATGTAATGAAGAGATACCTTCATGAGGATGTCTCAGCTTATTGAAATTTATTTTTGTCTTATCTCATATGGCCTATGGGTGAGGATGGCTGTATTTAAAGCCATTTAGGTGCCATTGATTGAGACATCCTTGAAACCATTCTGACCCAAAAGTGCTCAGGCAACTTGCTTAATTTAAATATTAACGTTATAGCTGTGTTTTGACTAAATCTCTTTGTATGTGTTCTATCCCACTTGAAAATTCAAAACCATATTTCATTGTGGTCTCCTTCTGGAAAAGGCCAAGCTCTGAGAAAGAATTGAGACCTGCTGTTATACTGCTGTGAGACTAATCCTAATATTACTTGCTGTTCTGTTTCTGAGTAAATCTCTTCTCTTCCAAAGAAGAGCATCCACAGAAGGACAGTACACCCTGTGTGTTGTACCTTTATCTTTTACAGTTTATACATGCCCCCAAGGATGTATTCAGACCCAAAAGTTCAAGTCACACCCTCTTGGAGAAAGACATAGCAAACTGTATGTGATTTATTCTCTTGAGGAAAGAGTCTTATTGGAACAATGTTAAGAGATGATTATTACAAAAGAGCATATTTTAGAAGTCAAACAGTAATCCCCAAATGGGAATCAATGACTTACTTTAAAATGTAACCAAAAGATTTGTTAGTAGGTATTTTTCCTGTTTAAGACCACCATCACTGAGTCAGACCCTTGTCAGATTTCATCAAGCCATTCTTTTCTTGAAGGAGACCCAGAAAAATCAAGGATTGGGGGAAAGCAGCTGACAATCATTAACTACAGGCCTGCAGTTCTGGAAGCCTGTGCACCCCAAGACATGGAACAAAGTGGAAGTCACTTTATCCATGACTCACTTTCCCAAAACACAGTTTGGCTTGCATAAGCATTCTATGATTTGTGATGAGACTCATGTGAGCTTGGAATAAAAGCCAAATCTAGTTGTTGGGGAGTCATAAAAGTAATAACTTGGTCATGTCACTACAACAAAGGCTACAATTCCTAGCAAATAAGCAATGATCTTGTATCTCCTGTCACCCTCAGTTAATAATTTCTGTTTTTACAATGCAGTAAGGGCTATAGCAAAGGGAGACACTCTTTGTGCCTTTAAAATGCTCTGCTACACAACTTTTAAGACAGAAAAAGACTCACTTCACACATAGTATGTGATAGAAGTCAAGATATTTTTAGAATAATCAAGTCAGTCAGAACAGGTAGCAGGTGTCAACATAAGGAACTTCCAAACCTATAAGAATTTTTATTAGTTTCTTTGAGCCAAACTGTTGACATATGCTGGGAAGCAAAGTCTCAACGGATTGAGAAAATGCTCTGGAAAATGGCAGTTTTATTACTTATTTTATACATTAGAAATAGAGGAGAAGGTATAGAGGGGGTTACATGAAATCCATTGGTGACAGGTTAGGGAAGCAGGCGAGCACAAAGCAGGAGATAGCCTTAAATGTCTTTTACATAGGTAGGCAAGAGATAGTTAATAGTTGATAATTAACATAATAATAATAATAATAATGTGGGGATTTGTTGGTTTTTGCTTTGTTGGGGGAGTGGCAGAAAAAGAAGATTAATCTTACATTTCAAAGGTATGTTATCAGGTATGTTATTATAAATACAAAAGACAACAGACAGGCTCAATTAAGTAAGCATGGACCTTTCTTAGAGAAAAATACCTCCCTAGGACATGACTACTGGCCCTGAACTGCTTTAAGTTAGAGTTTTTAATGTCAGACCATCCTGTGTGGTTATTTTAGGTCTCTGAGTCGGCAAGGCCACCATGCAGGCTCCCTTACCCCCGAGCTTGTCGGGTTCAGCATGTGGCCCCGTTTTCATCCGCACAGGACCTAGAGGAAGACTCAATATCCAGAAAACCTAATAGTGATGGAATCAGGTCTTCATTTTGTACTAGTGGGTCTCTTAAACCAATAGAAAAGAAGACTTTACATTCTTTTCCCTTTGGTAAAAATTTTGACATAGAATATTATTTATTTTAATATACTTAAAGAATGAGAAATCATATATGCCTTAATATAAAATGTGGTTTGTTTGTTTGCATTTTCAAAAATATGCCTTTCGGTTAAAGTTGCCTTATATTCCAGTCTCTTGTAGTCTTGCGTATAATGTAAGGCCCTTTCACTGAATTTGCATAGTTTGAGCCAAGTTCCATTAGGATTCAATGCTAATTTGAATCCTAAACCCCACTGGATTCAATGCTAATTTTGTTATCACCTAATAAAATAGCTCTTTAAAAAAATTTTATAAGAAAAAGAGTGGGTTAAGGGGATTTTAACAAAGATTTCTGAAGTATGATTTTACAATTACATGTTTCAATGTTCCTGTAAACTAACCTTTCGAAGCTCATTTTCAAAAGCAGTAAAATAAATATTTATGGGGGAGCCCTTTTCAGACAAATGAAGACTGGCCTTCTAGGAAAAGGAACAACATGTGCAAAGTCAGCATATACTCAGCTGTACTTCACGGAGACTCAGGAAGTGTGTCTGGAATACTTGGCAAGACAGGACTGTGTGAATATGAGTTTGAAATGTAGCTGGGGAGATGAAGGATTTTTCCCCTAAGTCTTCAGATTTTATTCACCTTATAGCTAAACGTCTGTTCCCTTATGAGCCTCTCACTATTTCCCCTACCCTCCAGCCCCTGGCAACCTCTTTTCTCTTCTGTTTCTATAAAGTTGACTTTGCTTGTTTCAATTCTACATATATACTATGAAGCATTTGTCTTTATCTGGCTTATTTCTTTTAGGATAATGCCCGCAAGATTCATTCACATTGTAGCAAATGGTAGGATTTCCTTCTTTCTTATGGCTAAGTTTTGTATATAAAACACAATTCTTTTTTTTTAATGTCTATTGCTTAATCAAGCAGTGGTGCAGTGGATAGAGTGATGGCCTAGGATGCTGAAGACCCAGGTTTGAAACCCAGAGGTCACCACCTTGAGTGTGGGCTCATCCAGCTTGAGTGTGGGGTTGCCAGCATGAGCATAGGATTGTAGATATAATCTCATGCTTTCTGGCTTGAGCCCAAAGGTCATTCACTGGCTTGAAGCTCAAGGTTGCTGGCTTGAGCAAGGGGTCACTGGCTCAGCTGGAGCCCCCAGTCAAGGCACATATGAGAAAGCAATCAATGAATAACTAAGGTGCTGCAACTATGAGTTGATGCTTCTGATCTCTCTCCCTTCCTGTCTTTCTGTTCCTATATAAGCTCTGACCAGGGATCAAACTGGCAACCTCTGTGCTCAGACCAATTAAACATAGTTCTTTATATATGTACAATTCTGTATGTATACCATAATTCTTCTTTATTCATTCATCTGTTCATAGACACTTATGTTGTTGCCCTATCTTGGCTATTGTGAATAATGCTGCAATGAATGTGGGAATACAGGCAGATAGGTGGGGTTTTCTTGTATTTTTCTGAAGTGAGAAGTGGGGAGGGGAGGCAGACAGACAGACTCCCGCATGAGCCCAACTGGGATCCACCTGACATGCCCACTAGGGGGCGATACTCTGCCCATCTGGGGTGTTGCTCTGTTGCAGCTGGAGCCATTCTAGCACCTGAGGTGAGGCCACGGAGCTGTTCTCAGTGCCCGGGCCAACTTTGCTCCAATGGAGCCTTGGCTGTGGGAGGGGAAGAGAGATACAGATATGAAGGAGAGGGCGAAGGGTGGAGAAGCAGATGGGCGCTTCTCCTATGTGCCCTGACTGGGAATTGAACCCGGGACTTCCACACACCAGGCTGACGTTCTACCACTGAGCCAACCGGCCAGGGCCAATAGTTTTTCAGTATACTTTTTTCTTTTCTGGATATATATCCAGAGGTGGGATTGCTAGATTTTAATGTAGTCTATTTTTAAATTTTTGAGTAACAGCATACTGTTTTTCCACAGGGGCTGTACCAATTTACATTCCCACTAACTGTTTCTTTTCTTCACATCCTTGCCAACTACTTGATATATCTTTTTGATGCTAGTCATTCTAACAGGTGTGCAGTAATATCTCATTGTGGTTTGGATTTGCATTTCTTTGATGATAGTGGTGTTGGGCACCTTTTCCTGTACCCATTTGTCATTTGGAAAAATGTCTATTCAACAACTCTGCCCATTTTTTAGTTGAATTCTTTGGGTTTGGTCATTGTTTGCTATTGAGTTGTGTAAGTGCTTTATATACTTTGCATATTATCCCCTTATCAGATATATGATTTGGGAATATTTTCTCCTATTCTGAATGTTACCTTTTAATTTTGTTGATGATTCTACTTTTTAGTTTGATGTAATCCTACTTGTTTATTTTAGCTTTTACGCCTTTGCTTTTAGTGTCAAATCCAAAAATAAAAAAAGTCATTGCCAAGGTCAATGTTGAGGAGTTTTTCCCTTATATTTCTTCCTGGAGTTCTATGGTTTCAGCTCTTACATTCAAGTCTTTGATCCATGAGAGTTAATTTTTATATATAGTATAAGATGGGGATCTAGTTTTATTCTTTTGAATGTGTTTATTCATTTTTCCCAACATGGTGTACTAAAAAGGTTACCCTTTCCCCAGTGTATGTTTTTGGCTGCTTTGGCATAAACAATTGACTTTTGAGGGTTCGGGTTTTGAACTTGACCTTTTAATATCTCCACATACATTGGCTGTGGGGTATGACTTAATTTTCAACACGTGCTTTTCCTATCATGTATCTATTTCCGTATTTTTCAATTATAATTGACACACAATATTATATTTATTTCCAGTGTGCAATATAGTGATTAGACATTTATTTAACTTATGAGGTAATCACCCAGATAAACCTAGTACCCAGCTGACACCATTAAAATATTCTTGACAACAGTCCCTATGCTGTTGTATATATTTCAAAGAAGAATTAATAGTTAACATAGCAAATAAATTCAGTATAGTTTTATTTTATTTTTATCAAATGAAATTCTCATTGGCTATATAAGGATGATTTCCTCACATAACTCTCTAAGTACTTTTGGCATGATGTACATCCAGTGTCTGTTATGTAAATATTGTTCAGGTTTGGCAAGTGTTTCCCTAATTGCTTTTGTCACATATGTTAACTCACTTCCTAACTGGCTGGAGGATTTCAGTGGTAGAAAAACACAGTTTAGAGGCAAAACATTACGAATAGGCAGACAGTTTATAATTCCTAGTTTGTGCTTGGCAAAAACAAAAAAATCACATGCATATTCAACCCAAACAATTTATTGTAGCATATTTAAATACTGAAACTGTCTTACAAGTGAAAGTATGAAAAGTATAATTTGGCTTATTTCTAGGGACTTAATGGATTGCTATTTAAATGCCTTTATTCCATAAACTACTTCAAAATAATTTAGAACTGCCTTCACATTTTTTTCCTGGGTTCTACATAGTAATGTGAACACTAAACAAGAGGTTTATACTATAAAGCCAAATGAACTTGAACCACCATGTCTGATCATTGTCATTAGCAGTCATAAGCTGTTAGTGTTTTCTGCAGTGCCAAGTTCTGCAATTGATATTAATTTTCTTGTGTGGGATTGAAACCAAAATAATTACTGAAGCTAATTTTGGGAAAACAGAACACTAGAACTCTAGCAAAACGATCAATGTCATGAACAAAAAGAAAATACACATCCTTGCTTTTCTTAAGGTATCCTTAATAGAGAATTGAATTTGCTAGAAGACCTTATAACTAAAATCTTGTTTATCTATGTAAAGAAATTGAGCTTCCATAGTATTTCCTTTCTTCTCTAATTCAAAGAGAAGAATGGGCTTGATTTCTGAAATACTACAGGTCACAAAGGAATAGTCCTTTATGCTTTTTTCTTTTAAAAAAAGCATTGAAAAGCTTATCAGCAATAATGAAGTTGTTGATAACCAGAGCGACACAGAGAGAGAATAAAGAGGTTATTCAAGATTTTCATATAGCACAAACACACACACACTAGAAATTATAATATCCGGGTTTTTTTTTAATGGGAAAGCTTCTGAATAGAAATTGTCAGGGAAAATATGTTGGGTGGCATAGTATAAAAGTTATGAATAATCACATCCAATAGATCATTAAAGGGAGAGTTAGAAAGCTTTGACTTACTAAGACATTAGCATCCAAGGTTATGTATGCACAGCATACATAATATGTATTAGAAGACACTGATCATGAGAAATCTGGTCTTTTAACTTATGTAGAACATTCAGTAAGTAGCTATAGGCTGGTAACCAGAAAATACCTCTGTGGTGAGTCTTTAATATTACACCTACAAAAAATGTGTGTGTGAGAGAATCATATTGTTAATCATATCACTAAAGTAAACTTCGACATATCAGTGAGATTCTATATTTTTTTAATATAACTTAGCTGCTGAACTTTAGCTTACATGTGACAAACTGTTGCCCATTTCCCTCTGCCAGACTGCCTTCTAGAGCTCAGTTCCAAAAGATTACAATGTGGAATGGCTGTGAGTTTCCATGGCAACCTTTGCAGGTTTTCATCTGAATATGTTAGGCCTGCAGACCCTCAATTATCTGTCAGCTGATTAAGGAGACTTAGAGCTTCCAGGGAGTTCTATTTCCTTGGAATATAGGTAGTAGATAAAAATATGCAACAGGGAAGTGATGGAACAAAAACTGTAAAGCTAGCCATTATATTTAACTCCCAGGAAAGTGACTTTTCATTTGGTGGTAACTGGTATGGACCATGAGGAACCAGGAACACAGAAGCTATGTCAAGGTATTACCCAGTAGTGTGGTCAGCACAGAGTTTGGTACCAATGGTGTCCAGAGCAGACATATCTCTACTGCAGCCAGCATAGGCCACCACACCAGTTTTCTTTCAAGGGGCTTGCTGTCAGCTTAGGAAGCATGATGGGAAGAGCAAAATGACTAAAACTCATGGAAATACTAGACATCATTTCAAACCTTAGTTGATCATTAGCTGCCTAAGAATGCTTTACGTAAAGATTATAGCCTTCTGGAAACCTCTTACATGAAACTATAAGTACCAGTACATATGGTATGTGTATATGTGAAAATGAGTTTACTGCAGCTTTATTTATAGTTGGAGAAGCTACCCTGAATATCCATCAATAGAGAAATAGGTTTAAAAATATGGAACATTATGCCAGTGTAAGAATAATACCCATCACCACACATAGTTAAAGACCGTTTTCTTGTGATGAGAACTTTTAAGATATACTCCCTCAGCAACTTTAAAATATGCAATAGAGTATTATTAACGATAATCACTATGTTGTACATTACATACCTGTGACAGCTGGAAGTTTTCACCTTTGAATGAGGGTTAGCTAGACTTATTGTGGTGATCATTTTGCAATATATACAAATATCAAATCATTCTTTTGTACACTTGAAGCTAATATAATGTTATATGTCAATTCTAGATCAATAAAATAAAAGCAGTAGTAAATTATACCTGTTTCTGTTGAATTAGGACACTATGATGTATTGCTAAGAAAGAAAGGCATCTACAATATATATGCAGACAAGCATGCAGAAAAGTGTGAATGATTGCGTAAGGCAATTAATATTTGTTTCCTCAGAGAAGTGGGAGATTAGGAAATGAGAAGTTAGGGTAATAAAAAATAAGAGCACACTGAAAAAATATTCATGGTATGATATTAACTTTAAATGTGGGAATGTATGACATTTACCGTTACTTCAAATGTTGAAAGAAAATGTGCGCTAGCAAGAATTAAATGTCACGTGGACATATAAAAACATTGATTTTAATTAACCATGGGCTTTTTGGTTAAGTTTTTTTTTTTTGTTTTTTTTTTTTTACTTAAATTTCTTTGATGTCACTATAATCTTCAAAATAAAGAAAATATGCCAATTACTGGATTCCAGTGCTAGGGTCTAGGAATCTATTTGTTTTAAAGCTCCCCAGTTTGAGGAACACTTTCTAATACAGTGAGCCTATTAAGTATTAGAATCCGGAAAAGAAATCCAAAAGATTGCAATAGTACTTAAAGATATGGCTTCACTTGAAATGGTATATAGGTACTTTCATGGGATATATATATTTAAAATCAATATTTCGGCACTTTTCTCTTATAATATAAACCCAAAAGTCTTAGTTTTAAATTTCTTAGATTTTTTCAGCAAACCCTGAATTAAGTTTAGCAGAATATATGGATTCAATACAGGCAAAACAAACAAAGCCCTTGGTCCATCAAACCCCTTGATTGCTTTTCTTCAATTGAAGACTGTCATTGGAAAACTGTGACGGGGAAACCCCACTCTGCTTTCCCTAATTCTTATGCTCTTTAGAGCCCGTCCCCATTCTTAATAACTGTTCCATTCTCCTTTTCATAAACCTACTTCCTCCAAAAGATATGGACCTATCACACCAAGAGTGAATGATTGATAAGGTGAGATTTTACTTCTCCCTGGAGTTCAAGAATTTCAAATTCAATGGTCTCTGAAGGTCTAAATTGTTGCCTTTCTGTTGGGTAATTGTGAAATAGTTCAAAGAGCTGTATTTTAAGCTTCTACACCTTAATAACTTACAAGGCAAGTGCCTTATCCCTGCTTGTAGACAGAGGTTGTTCATTTTGAGCTCAAAGTTGGTTCAGAACTTACCAACACTTGAAGCAATAAAACTTTATCATTTTGATAAGTGGAAGAAAAAAGAGGAAGCTGAGGATGTACAAGGGACACAGGATTTAGTGATGGAACAACAGCAACAACAATCCCTCCCCAGAAATTTTTTTCCCTGGTGAATAAAGGAGCAGCATCAGTGGACCACAGCTGCCTCGCCCACTGTTTAATAACACCTCTGCATTGGAGGAAAGCTATATGACCAGTAGAGAATCATGATATCCTGCAGTTTTTAACAAGCAAACTTCCCGTTGTTGACTGGCATGGGACTGAACCCAAGTGGTACCAATATGGAGAACAAAAGAGGTGAAAACGTTGGACTGAGACACATACGAATAGGTCCTTGTTCTACCTGGACACATTATTTAAACCAACTCAGACACAAGAAGAATTAAACATTTACCTCAAAGCACTCCTGGATGTCCATTTTTATTGTTGTTGTGTGTTATATTTATGGTGTGGTAAGCTGTGCAGTTCTAAATCTATTATGAGGGATAAGAAGGACTAAATGAATCTTATTGATACAAAACTGCAAGTTGTTGAAACCTTCAGGTACTGCTATCAATGGTCTTGTTTTGCCTTTGTCATTGTTTTTCAGTCAAGTGTGACCTGGTTTACTAATGCCATAAAAAATTCTTGCATCCAAGGTGGGCAGCCCAGGTAAACATCCCACCTAGCAAAATGTTGCCTTAAATCATATATTTATAAGTGGTTCGTCATTACAGACACACAGATGAAGGAACAAAATTTCAGTTTTGGAATATCAGGGAGCAGTGAAGAAACGAGAAGATATAAAGGTTTCTTAGGGAAATAATTTCTCCTTTGCCACAAAATAATAATCAATTTGTATGCTTCAATTTCAATACTCCTAGCTAAATAAATAGAGTGCTCATTTTCCCTTATGAGAAACATAAAGAATACATAAAAAGAAATGAACAGATCAACTGTAGCCTTACAGAATATACTTCTAGTCAGGAGTTTGGTTGCAATTGACAGAGAATTAAACTAAGTCAGAGAGATATTAAAAGTATTGGTTCTAGCAACCAAACTGCAGGCACTGTAGGAACATCCAGAGTTGACCTCCAGGTCAATCAGAACCAGTGTCTAGATCAGGGCTGCCCTTATCTCTGCTTCTCTCTGTAGGTTGCTTTTACTTCCTTCAACTTTTCCCACATTATGGGAAGGACCACTAACAAATCCAGAATCATGTATTCTCCACAGAGGACTGAACTCACTCTACATGTTCCCAAGTTTAAAAATACCAGAGAAAGGATGTGATAAACCTAAGATCAGACAGGTACCATTCCTGGATCAATCAACTGACAATAGCTGCAGGGTCTGAAAATAGGATAACACACACTTGAATCATATTGTTTGCAGAAATATTTCTCAGAGGAGGGTGGGAAAGCAGGTTATGGTATTCTCTATATAGATAAGGTTCCATATATGTGTGAAAAAATAGTATTTTTTAAAAGGTAAGTTATAACAACAAACCAACTAAGAATTGAACACTTGGGAAATTCTGTTTGTCTGGATTGTAAGTGTCTGTATTTATGTATGTGTGCATGTGTGTGTGCATGTGCATGTGTGTGTGTGTGCGTGTGTGGTGGATGGAATAGAGAGAGAGTAGGGAACAGGGAGAGTAGAGAGGAGGGAAGAGAAGGGGAAGGAAGGGGGGAAGAGAAGAGAAAGAAAAGGGAGGAGAGAGGTAAGGAGAGGAGAAGAGGCTGATTCAGTAATGTCCTTGGGAAAAGCTCATATTCATCACATTCTAGTATTATAAATGTTGAGAAATCATATGTGTGAGCTTTGCAGTTCAAGCAGATTCCTCTAGTAAATGGAGTAAGTTCTATTATGAGATGATGAAACATAAGAAATGTAGATTGCACTTCATCTCTTTTAGAATAAGGCACAGTCAAAAAGGAAATATTTTAACATAAATTGATTCATCTATGGGTGTTTGCCTTTGACTTTTTATCTCTCATGCAGATGTATAAAATGATAACCCATGGTGTAGAAGCTCTGTAGACTGTAATTTTAGTATTGTTTTATAATTATAGAAAACTTAGATTCCAAATCTTGCTATCTCAATTTTAAAAATAGTACTTTTCAGATCATACTGCTGCTGCTTCTCTACATCCCGACCCAAGCACAAAAAAATTAACATACAGTTTTTCACCAGTTTAATCATTGGCTAATTGGCCTTAGCATGCAAAACATTGTGCTGGGTGCTGTGTATAGTTCCTGCACACTGAAGGTGTATGAATGACCTGCATAAAGAGAACAAACAGGAATTCTCTTTTATTTCCATTTCTGATGTCAAGTCTGGAAATAGAGATTTGAGATCTATGAGCATACTGATATCAGTGGAAGTGATGAGAGTGCATAAGATACCAAACGGGGATTTGCCGAGTGGGAAGAGGGGAGTAAAACACCAGAAATCTGGAAACTAACCCATCTAAGGAGTTCTTTACAGAGACTAAGAAGGGACAGCCCGACAGGTGTGTCAGGAAAATACAGTGAAGGAAGTTTCTTGTAGCCAAGCGTGGTGAATTGTGTACAATGCTGCAGAGAAGGCTGATGAGGACTAAATTGTGTCCCCTGGCCTTAGCAATTAAGAGGTGTCTTGGAATGAAAGGAGAGTGATAATGAAAGAGAAAAGGGAGATGGGATTGCAGCCCAATTTCAGAGGATTAAACAAAGCCAAAGCAGTGCCTACAAACTCCACTTTCTCCAGTGTCTTGGGTAAAGGGAAGGGAAATATAGGAAGGAAGACATTAGAATGGAATGTAAGCTTAAGGCATGAGCATCTTACAACATGGCAGGAGGTATGGGAGAAGAGAGGATCATAGCAGTGCTAAGGATTCTGGGGACTTGGGAAGGATAACATAGAGAGGATGGGGGTTGGAGGGTGGCAGTGAGGACTTAGGCTTGAAATAGAGAAGAAGATGCCTTTCTAAGAGAAGGAAGAAAAGAAAGTAGGAATAAGGGCATGCATAAATTTGTGAGTACTGGGCAGGAAGTTAAATGAATTCAGACATAAGCATCTCAAATTTCAGTGAAGAAAAAGTCAGGTCACCTGAGAAGCTAATGGGAGAGGAGAGGAATTGAGTATTGAATTAGAGTTATGTGTGCTTCATATCCATTATGGACAATAAGAGGAGAATCTATTTATCTTCTTTCCTGTATGTCTGTCTATCGATCTATTAATTGCCCTGAGTGCCCAGCTGACATTAGTTGGGAATAAAAGATTAAAAGCATTAGTTGTGATTGAAGTGGTACCCATACCCCATAGACATGAGGTTTGAAATGGAAATAAGTGAATAATAATGGATGAAGAAAAAGAGAAGAAATGGGAGGCTTTGTTAATGTTGAAAAGCTATTAAGACAGCAAGTTAATATTAGGCATTAAAATATAAAACACTAGAAATAGCTTAAATCATAATGATATCCAAGGTGAGTTGTAGGTATTATGAAAGCAGCTAAAGTTCAGTACAGTACAGGTAAAAGTAGTTGGAATCCAGAAGGTGCCAAAGCTTCCAGCCTAAGGTCTCAGATGGGGCAAACATATTGAGGTTGGGGTTACCCAGGACAACCTACAGAAGGATGTGGAGACAGGATGTAAGGCAGATATCCGCGTCCTCAGGGACTAGGGAGAAAGTGAGCTATTGATAGATGGCAATGAAGAGGAAGAGTAGAGAGAGAAAGCAGTGTTGCTTAGGACAGTAGTCTCTCAAAGTGGGAGGGTTTCTGCATGAGAGAAAACATTGAGCTAGAAGTGGCATCAAAAAATAGGGTGGTTGGAAGGCTACTTGTTGGGGCTTCATTTATTAATCAAACATTGTATTAGGATTCTTTCATAATGTATTTTGTAGAATTCTAAAGTACCATATTCTCCATGTATAAGACGCACCCTTTTTGGAAAAATTTAGGGTCTAAAAACGGTTTTATGCAGTGGTTGTAGATTTTATACTTGCATTTCCTACTTTTTCATACTTGTTTTGCACTCATTATTGAAGACAGTGATTCATCATCATACACAGATAAGCAAGCTAAAGGATGGGAATTTTGACAGTGATGAGGAGTTGTATAAATTTTATGATGAATAAAACTTGAGTTCAATAACTTTATGATATACACTTTTTTTCAAATTTTGGGCCCCAAAATTAAGGTGCATCTTATACATGGGGAAATACAGTAGATGTATGCTCCTTGATGTCAAAACTAGTTTGTTTGTGGCCCTGGCTGATTAGCTCAGTCAGTTAAGAGCATCACCCCAAAAATACAAGGTTGCAGGTTCGATCTCTGTTCAGGGCACACATGGGAAGCAACAAATGAGAGAACAGCTGAGTGGAACAACAAATGAAGGCTACTCCTCCCCCTTCTCTTCCCCGTCCCTTATCTTCCTTTTTCTCTCTGTCTCTCTTAAAATCAATTAACAACAACAAAAAATTTTAATCCTGGCCAGATAGCTCTGTTGATTGGAGCGTTGTCCCGGAGCGCAGAGGTTGCTGATTCCATTTCCTGGTCAGGACACATACGGGAGCAGCTCGATGTTCCTGTCTCTCTTTTCTGCCTCTTTCTCTCTCTCAAAAAAAAGAAAAAGAAAGAAAGAAAGAAAAGAAAACTAGCTTATTTGCTTTTGTATCTTTCATAGCACTCAACAGAGTTCCCTGTAATTAATGATCCCTTACCAATTTCACTCAAAAGTACAAATATGCAAATAGTTTTACAATATATGCAAAGTACATTATTAACAAGTATTAGTCAGTTAAAAATAAACCATATGCAACTGTGAATGCTGATTGTCCTAAATAAGAACTCTTTTCTTCCTTAGGAATAGTCACCTGTGTTTAAAATGGGAACCTGGCCACTGGGAATAGAGGCTACTTTTCCCAATCATATATATGGTCATATGATTAAGTTGTGCCCAAAAGATATAAAGCGAAGTGTCTTGTGGAAATTCTAGGAACTCCACTTTAAAGGAATGGGCACAGCCTTTTCTTACCCTTTCTCCATCCTACTGGCTGGAATGTGAATGTGATGACTGGAACCCAAGCAGTTATTATGTCATGAGGTCACACAATTAAACTGTGTGAGAAGCCAGACAGAAGAAGTAACCCTTTGTGGAAGTGTCCCACAACCCTCCTGTGCATCTCAGGACTTTTCTTAGATGATAGAATGGATAAGTGTTGTTAAGCCACTTTTAATTGATTTGAATTTTATGGTTCTTACAGTCAAATGTCATTCTAATTGACATTGTGAATAGCTTTGGGTTTATCCAGTTTCAGTGTAATTTAAATTTAATAAATCTATTTTCAGGCTAATCCATATAAGTTTTTATCAAGATTGCTATGTGCAGATGTTTGGGGTTTATTTGCAATTAAAGAAAAAGTGCTTTCTGACTTGTTTCATAGTTTTTACTCATGTGTTTGAGACAGAAGTTAAAATCTATTAGAAATTACTTTCAGAAAATTTTTAAAAATATAGATTCAGCTTCAAAGCCCCATTCAAATTTAAGCTCTGGAAAGCTATTTTAAAAAAAGAAAACAATAAAAAAAAGAGAAAGTATTTTTTTTAAAGAAATCCCTGTGAGTATTCTGCCATAATGATCAAACATATTCCTTTGATGTTGTGTATACTCACTTTAAATATTTACCTTGGTTTTATAAAACCTTTATATATTTCTATTTTACATTTCATACAGATTTTTATATTCTCAAACACATTACACAAGGAATTTGTTAACTTTTGATATACCTACGATGTAGGTAAATATTCTCTTACTTTCAAAAGGTCTGAAGAGGTCAGACAACTTTCTTAGAGAAATGGAGTGATCATTAGTATAATCAGGACTCGGGCTATACATCTTGGCCATCTTTTATCACATGACAACTACAACTTAGCACTTAAAATAGCAATCTCATTATTATCTCTCCTAATTTGTGGGTCAAGAATCAGACAGAGTACTGCAAGCACAAGTCTCTGGTCCACTTGATGTCCAGTGCGGCTCTCACGCCCAAGATGGCTTCTTGGTTCACATGTTTGGTGCCCTCAGCAGATGGCTCAAATTCTTAGCGGCTGACTGGCTCAGTTCAACTAGGGTCATATACTTGGGACCTGAGATCTCGGTGTCAGCTGAGTTAACTAACATTTCTTATTAGTTAGTTGGATTTCTTCTATGATGACTTAACACTCACAAACCACAAAAGCAGAAGCTGCCGGTTCTCATCAAGGTTTAGGCCTGAAAGGGGCAGGGTATCCCTTCTGTCATACCCAGCCCAGGTATGAGGAATGGGGCTATTCCAGAGTGTGGATCTGAGGAGCGGTTTCATTGGGGGCCAGCATGAAGTTGTCAGGTGAAACTCAAGACACTCAGTTAAACTGGAATTTTAGGTAAAGAGTGAATACTGTTTAAACGTGAGTATGTTCCATGCAATATGTGGAACATCCTTATACTGAAACATTACTTCTTGTCAATCTGAAATACAAATTTAACTGGATTCTTTGTTTTTATTGGCTAAATCTCACAATCTTAGAATTTACCAATGTAACAGACTACCAGTGACTAGATTAATATTCTCCTTAGAATCTTCAGGGCCTCATCAGGGGTGTGTAGTTAAATGAGACCACTCACGAGCCCTACATGATGTCCTAGTTCATGCCCTGTGCATTTATATTCTTAGTTACATGTCTGAGTTCAATGACAGTTACCAGATTAGTCAGATGAATTAATCAATGAAATGGGGTTGAGCTACTGAACAAAACCGGTTTGCTCATAAAAATATAAAGAAAATGAAAAGATGATTTAATATATACCATGTGTCCGTAAAGTCATGGTACACTTTTGACCAATCACAGGTCAAAAGTACACCCTGACTTTATGGACACACTGTAGTTTTATAGCTGAAGTTTCCTGAAAAACTTGTTTATGTCCGTAACTTATTTTTCTGGCAGCTTTGTGTGAGGATGAGGTGCCATAGCAAGACACCTCTGTTTGTCGTCGCCTTTCATTTAGTGAATGATACTGCATAGAAAGTAGTAGCATCTGAACGGCAGGAGGCTTGTTAGAATCCCTTTGCTACATTTATGTAAAGAATTTAGTGCC